>JAESUZ010002569.1:0-600000 GCA_017311185.1 Proteles cristata cristata
AAAAAAAAAAAAAAAAGAACGTAAACACTTCCATAATATGATCTCATCTTTGTTAAAATAGAGGGGAGTATGCTTGTACAGTGAAAAAAGGATATAAGAAAAATACATACTGAAATAGTAAACTAATTATGGAGAAAGGAGTTCTTTTTTCCTACCTGATTTGCTGTTGGGGGGGGGAGGAAGAGAGCAGGGATGATAATGTGGGTGGAATTTATTCTCCAAGAAAAATAAAAATTAAAAAAACTTGGGACACAATGCAATCCAATTAGGTGAACAAACTGGCTTAGGAGTCTTAGGAAGGAAGCTCAATGCTAGAAACCAAAAAAAATTAAAAATCCAATGGATTCATTACCGTTATTTTATTTTAATCTCCAAAATAGAAGCAATACATTACTACCCTTCCTCTGAGGAATGCTGGGGGAAACAAGCAATAGAATTAAGTGCGTAACAGGATTTAAAATATGCAAAAATATCCCAAGGGGAAATCTTTTGTACACTGAAGCTACCCTGTGGCCCAATGCTGAAGTGGGTACTACAAATCTCTAATACAGTGACGAAAAATTACATTAATATCCTCGTGCTCCCAACAAAGGCAAACCACCTCAGGACTTTACAAGGAACAATAGGCTTACTCTTTATCCCATCCCTATAGGAAACATTTTCCTCTGAAAATTAATCCATTAGCAATGGGGAGGAAGGAGAGGTAGTCATGGCAGTCTTTCCAACGAATAGGATTGCAATTTGTTTGGAAAATCTAACTCACATCAGTTTTATGGAGAGACTTCAGAGAGCCCTGGAAAGAGTGGAAGTCACACTATGGATTTTTAAGTTTGAGAGAGAGAGGAAAAAAAAAAAAAAAAACAAGCAGGATGGGGGCAGAGCGAATCCCCAGCAGGTTCTGCACTGTCAGTGCACGGCCCAATCCAGAGCTCGAACCCAAAAACTGCGAGATCACAACCTGAGCCAAAGTCACTCAACCGACTGAGCCACGCAGATGCCCCCACACTAATGGATTTCTATGCCTAGGTCTCCTGTACAGAAGAGCATCCAAGCTTTGCATCTGCCTTTATTCAGGAATAAGGAAAAACAAAGCAACGTTTTTATTGTGGACTTCAGAATAAGCTCATACCAATAGATTTCTCTGCACAACAATGACCCATGATATACAACAATATAAAAAAGCAATTTTCATGTTGATTAAAGGTATGTGGGGCTTTGGGAATGGAGAAGGGGAAATTGGTAGTTAAAACTTCCCAAATGTATATTTGCCCAAATCAGAAATTCACAATATTCAAAAGCCCATAAGCGTTGGAGTCTTTGCTCCCTCCCTACGGACTTTTGTTTTCGTTTTTAAGATACAGAGTCAGCAGGCTGGGTGCACTATGACCAAATGGCAACAGATGCTGGTCTTGCAGAGGGCAAGACACTTCCCTTTGATCATCCAAGAACACGGAGAGAAAGCACAAACGTCCCTGGGTCAGGCCATTTTCACTTTGCTTCAAGGTTTATCAAGTCGTTGCAGGAATGTGAAGAGTCACATAAAAAGCTGTTCCTTTACCCAGCAAAATCTGATACACTCCACTCCTGAATCCATCTAAACTAAGAACTAACCTATGGAAAGTATGGCTTGGAAAAGTTTAGTCTCAGTCACCATGCTTGCAAGGCTGATGCAGAAACCGTTGAAGGCAAAGAATTCCAATGCCCTGTGTTGCGTATTTATAAGCAGTTTACATGTAGAGGGGTAGATGATCACTGGTAGTTTTATCTTTTCTTTGTAAAAATAAGTGACGGTACCATAGATAATAAATGGAAAATAGCAGATGCTTTAAAAATGAAAAACACATGCCAAGTATATATTGTATTTAAGCTTCCAAAAACCTCTAAGTCAGTATAGACCTCCCACATCTGTAAATGAGTAACACCACAACAGTAACCTTTCTCAAAAGTTTATTGTATTAAGAAAATGAGAAAACCTACCAATACCTCAGACACTGCAAGTCTCCATGAGAGTCATTTTTCCCTGTAAGCCCCGGAATTTGCAATTAGTGACCAGGTCTCTTTTAAACGATACTACACACCTCAATTCATAATTAAGATACAGTCTTCTAACATTTATTACGTGAACAAAGCCCTTTCACACCAGGATCAGAGTAGCAGCTTGAACCTTCTCTTATTCCGTTATCTGGTGCTATAAAAAACCATCTCTCTACCCCTAGCACACCAGTGCCCACCAAATACATATAGCTAAAAATACAGCTTTTCTAACAATATAGCTAACAATATAAAGCCCCCAAAATAGTAACGTAACCAATGTTCTTTGAAAAGATGTATGTGTCGTTTGTGTTCTGAAAACTAAACCACAAAACCATTCTCAACAAAATGTGTGTTTCTAATTATTAGTGGGAAGATTTATATTCCTGGAAAAAAAAAATGGTGCGCCTGGAAGAGAAGTTCAATGTAGCAAGTCAGCAAGAATTTGTAAAGGCAAAATAATTTTGATAAGACATACTACTTTGTCAACAATATAAATTCAGGATACTGCTGTACAAATCGTGGTATAATGAGCGGTCACTTTAAAGCTAGGTGACGGAGGCTTCCAAAACAGGGGCCTTGCCCCATATTTCTTCACACGGGCCCCCGCTATCTAACGTGACAATGATTACAAATCCCGTTAGTCAAGAGGCAGAAGTCACTAACTATTACCGGGTCGTCCCTTCAGACTTAGAAAAATGAAAACAGTTAACATAGTAATTCAAATCTTCATTTATAAACCCACTTCTACTTACGAAGACCTAACTCATACAAAATAAAAAATCTTGTCTCCTCCCTTTCCTCATTCTGTCTTTCTGCATTTTGCTGGTAATGGTTTTTGAAGAGTCCAGATTAAAGCTGAATGTCACAGCGGGTGGAATTCTGCCTAACCTGGCTCCTTCTTGCCTCTCAGGGGTATGAAGCAACACTATCCCCAAAGAGCCACCCCAGGCCCTACTCTTACACCGTTCTGGCACTCACAGTGGCTACGTTCCCAAAGTCTGGGACACTTAGGAGGGCGAGCAGACCAGGGATCTTCTCCTTCCACCCCTCCCCCATGAGGATGGCTAAAGCAGAGATTCATTTCCTAGCTCAGGTTTTCTGCATAACCCCTCCTCAAAACACAAAGACTCAGGATGGGCCTTAAAGAGTCCTTTTGTTTAGAGAGGGTCATTTCCTGCCGTTAGCTCACACCCAGAAACTCCCACCCATTCCTCAAGGGGAAGCATGGATTTTCTTAGTAAAAAACAGTAACAAAGCAAAACAAAATTTCAGGCTTAAATCCCCCACCCCCAATGCAGCCCACCCCCTACACCCCTGATGGGGCTGGGCTGGCAAGCCACTGCTGCCTTCTCAACCAGGACTCTAGGAACCAAAGGGGAATAAAGCAGAACACGAGTGGAGTTACAATTTTTCTCAGGCACAGCAGGCGTTATCTGTCCAGTCCCCACAATTTAGTTGGGGAAAGGAGCTTAAATGTCAATGCAACCAGCTTATACACTCGCTCTTGGTCCCTCAGCAAATAAAAAATTTTTTTAAAATAGGAAAGTATCGATTTGGTCAAGAAATAAAAAGACTTCTATTGTCCCTAAGACTAATAGACCATGGATGATGATTACATTTAAGAAGTTTGCTCAAGGTCAAGTGTTGGGACATAAATGCCATAAATGGGGATAAATCCAACAGCCAGCCTGCACTTTCTTGAGTGCATTAGTATGCTCAGTTAACTGGCAGTCTGATGACCAAAGTAATGACGACTTTTTTTTTTCTTCCTGAAATGTCATCTGTTCTGCTTTACAGTGAATAAAAAAAGTTTTGAGACCAGAAGGCTGACTTGTAGGTAGATATTGTGTCTGAAAGCTGCCTCCTCTGTACAGGTTCACAAAGCCCAGATTAGGCGTTCCCTCCCGGCAACCCATACAGGTGCTTAAAGGCTGGATTCGTCCAGCTAGAGCCTGGGTTATCCTGAGCTATGCCTTTTGTAGCAAAAGGAGGAAAGCACATGGAGCTAGAGGTTAGACTAAGTCAAAGGACAGAGTGCTAAGTCTACCTCCAAATCAATTCCACCTGAGTTACTAACATTAACCCTTAACCTCATAGACACAACTGCAGAACAGGAATCCAATTCATCCTGCCCTACTTTTTACTGATCACTCCATGTGAGGCCCACATCTCACTCGTGGGCCTATGGAATCATGTGCTAGGTTTCCATTCTAACTAGACAAAGGCAAAGATTCCTTTTTGTGTGCAAAACCGCTACATACCCCTGCACCAAGGACCTAATCACTTACCATCTGAAATTCCTGGCTTAGAAACTAACAGAAGACTGTTAACTAGCTGGAAATAAAATAAAAACTTACAATTTGTCTTAAAAGCAGGTGCTGACTTTCTGATAATGAAGTGGGGATAGGCATCCAGCAACGATCGTCTTGAAGGTAGTAATTAAGATGTAATTCAGAACTGGTGGAAAATGTTTAAGACTACATGATACACTGCACAGGCCTCAAGTTTGACCGGCTGGTTCGTATTCCAGTCATTTAACGAATTTATTGGGCAGTTCCGGGCACTGTTGTAGACAGTTACAGCCTTAACAACACAGAGGTCCCTGCTGCCTAGGAGTAACGTTACAGGGGGAGAAGACCAGTACATAAGGTAGGATCAGTGATTAAGAACTATCTGGGAAATAAAAGAGTGGTAGGATAATGATTGGGGAATGTGGGGTACTTTAAACTTGGAGATCAAAGATTTCTCTGGATAATATCTGAACGGAGATCTCCATGAATGACAACGATGTGGCTGCCTTGTAAATATCTGAATGTAGAGGTTTTTCAGGCAGACAGGAGAGCAGGCACAAAGGCCCTGAGGCAGGAACAAGTTTGGCAAGTAGGAGATACCTAAATAAGGCCCAAGCAACTGAAGCATAGTGAATGAGGCTGTGATTCCTGGCAGATGAGGTCAGAAACCAGCAGGGCCCAGATCACATGAACCTCGTGCACCACTGGAAAAATTTTAAGCTCTCACCCACTGGCAGTAAAACTTCACACAAATTACTTAATCTCTCAAGAGCCTCAGTTTCTTATACCTAAACCATGGGATGATAAGACCTCATTTGGTTTGTTCAAGTACAGCATTTAAGAACAGTAGGCACGACTCCGTAAATGCCTAATGAATGTGCAAAAAATCCATAAAGGCTTTTACAAGTTTGATTATCTTTGGATATGCACCTGATCAACTCGCCAGTTTTCTTACACCTATTAAGACGGAAAAGGAAATTTTTGCAACAAAAATTATCTCCACGTTCGTTAGCTCTAACAGTTCCTTTGCTTATCACCGGGAAAGAGCTAGGAAGCTCTGGAAGGGAAAGAATGGCGCTTAGAGCGAGGGAGGAAAGGCAGAACCAGACCAGTGACTTGGCCTAGTGGCGGCCTCCTGGACTCCAGCACTTCACGCATTCCCTCCTGCTGATAAGCAAGGCTCGAAGCAATTACCAGCGTTTTCAGTCTCCAGTCATCCAGCATCCCTGGACAGGCACGGGACAGAAGTGTGCACGTGTTTGTGTGTACGCGCACACTCGTGAGTCCAGTGTGAAAGAGACAGAGACCCTTACCCAGCCCCCAACACATCCTGTTGGCTTAGAGGGATACTGTATTTAAAAACAGATGCCTCTTTGGAAACTCACACATTTAAGTCCTGTAAATCACACATGCTGGGTAAAGTAATTACACTTCCGCAGCACTTCCCCTCTGCGCACAATGGAAATTCTGGTACTTCTGTAATAAGGTAGCACTTTCTGGGCTGTACCTTCTCCCGAGAGGCCTCCACTGCCCATCCCATAGGTGGGCAGAAGAGAAATTCTCACAGAGCAATCTTGTAGATTCAAGGAGAATCATTTTTTTAATCTCTAGGATTTCTCTTAGGATAATGTTGGCCACCTACCTGTGGACATAAGGATTCGGGAAGAGCAGGGGAACGTCATTTAAAAAATCAGAAATAAAGGGGTGGAGAGTAGAAACTGGTCTCTTACTTGCATGGATCGGTGAGACGTTACCTCAATTTTCAGGCTCCAGGATTTCTCAGAAATCTCTAGGGCCCACAGGACTGAAGGAGGCAGCTTCAGCATTCCTTCAGCATTTTAAATTTGTGTAACAATACTGTATTACAGCCTGGAATTTGGAACGTTCTTCCTGGTGTGACTCGCATTTATTAGGGCTATTTCCTGGTTTCCTCCAGTATTCTACATTAACGTGCATCATAATGGGTACAGCAGGGTTAAAACCTATGGGAAATACAAATGCAGATGGTGGTTTTTCGTAAAATTCCCAGACCACCTTTCTTTCTTACATGGGTGGACATTCAGCTGTGAGCAGCAAGGGCAGCAAACTTTTAAGAAAGCACTAAATGGATCAGTCGAAAATATAACCCACAGAAGAGGGGAGTTCAAGGATCTGCCTGAAGGCTCATTTTACTCTCCCCACCCAATAAAGTAAAAAAAAAAAAAAAAAAAAGAACTTGACATTTTTTTCTTATAAAAACACGCCTCTCTATAGGTCCCAACTCCATCTACAAATCTTAGTGTAGCTTGATTTTCCTTTCGAGTTGACGCACAGGGTTGGAAAAAGTTGGAGTAAAAGCCTCAGAATTAATACAAATTGTAGATGGAAATGACTTCCAGAGACTGTTACTGAAAGCCAAAACAAACGACAACAGAGAAGTGTAAGGGAAATACTATATATGCCTAAATTTTTCTAAGCTTCCCCTCCCAGTCAGGCTTTCGGATGGATCAGCACACTGAACAGTATTCTGCTAGAACCTAGGCAGATACAGAACGCATTTTCAGGTCCCTAAATTAAGAAATTCTTTAAAATTTTTGCTTCAATTTTTCCTGTGGATTTCCAGCTCTCCTCTCTCCAAAGTTTTTGTTTTTATACACCTTCGGGTGTTGTTCACTTCCTCTTGAGTTGCCCACCCTTACAAGGTTCCCCAGGAAACGGAATCCCACGCCTCTCCCACTTTTCCATGCGCTCATTCTCGTCACCCCCCTTTTCAATTACCGGCCACGTACTCTCGAACTGTTCTGAAAACTGTCAAGAACAGACCTCTCTTCTGCATCTCAAACCCCATCTTCACCTCCTCATGGCCTTTTCTTCCTCCTCCCCACCTTTCAACCACTCAGTCTGCGGTTTCAACAAATACAGCCACCGTGTTGCTGGTGGTCCAAGGAGAAACTCAAAAAGCTTCATGAATGAATGAAACTCCTAGTGTTCGTTCCCTCTGCGGACAGTTACTGGGGCCTCAGAACAACTCTGGGCTGAGTCGCACCAACAGCCACTGCCTGGAGACAGGAGCGCCCGCCTCACTAATTCCTTAGCTCTTCCAAACCCCGTGGCATCCTTCCCCACTGTAAGGTCCCAGGGTGCCAGGTCCCTGCTGCACAGAAGGCCAGCTCCAACCACAGAGTGGATTCCGATTTCCTGGCCACGAAGGCCGGCTCCTCCACCTTCTCTCCCACCAACGCCTCCCTTGCCTCCAGCTTCATCCTTAACCACCCTTCCTCTCCCTGCCATGCCTCGCTTGCTCCCCCCAAAAGTTCTTTTAAGCTTGTCTTCATACAGGCCGATCTTCCACCCACGGTCTCAACCCCTTCCTCATTTCACAAAATCTTGAGAATCTGAGCTCACAGGTCACCTCTGACCCAACCCCTTCAGTGTTGACTGTGCTCCCAACTCTAATTCCACTTGAACCCCATGCTTCGTTCTACGTGTTTACCCACAGCCGCCAGCACCACGACACCCTGGAGCAGCTGAGCAGCAGAAGCCAGCTCTCCTAGGCCTTGGCACCCTCAGAACCTGTGCCCAAGGTCCCCTCCCTATAAAAAGACCTTCACCAGGGCGCCTGGGTGGCTCAGTCAGTTTAGTGTCCGACTTCGGCTCAGGTCAGGATCTCACGATTCGTGGGTTCAAGCCCCGCACCGGGCTCTGTGCTGACAGCTAGCTCAGAGCCTGGAGCCTGCTTCCGATTCTGTGTGTGTCTCTCTCTCTCTCGTTGACCCTCCCCTACTCATACCGTCTGTCTCAGAAATAAACACTTAAAAAATTAAAAATAAATAAGAAAACATTCACCACCATCATATCTATCTCACCAGGAGCAGGTAAAATAATGTATGTGTATAAAGTGGCCATTACCTGGTAAATACACAGAAGTGAGCAGTTAGGACTTCTTGCATGAATGCATTAAAAAGATTTCTAACAGTTTCAGAAAGTCAAATATTCCAGTATTTTTTTTATAGCAGGGGAAAAAAAAAAAAAAAAGACAACCTATACAACTAAACCGTGATAAGCTCAAACCTGCCACCTTCTCCAGGATGGAGCCTTGCCCCTACCTCAATGCACTGATGGGGTTTCAAATACTCTCCCAGTATTCTTTAAAGACCGGGATGTGAGTGCAGGGAGTCATTATCCAAGTTACCCCCACCCATCAGATAAACTCGTCAAGGGAAGACATCCTCCTCTCAACAGCATCAATTTAAATACCTGCTCCTAGCTGGCCGCCAGCCCACTGAGCCTGCAGACACTTTTGCTCTAGCTATTATTAAGGTTCATTCCCCTCATTCCTTCCTAAGTTTTTTCTTTGACCAAAGCAAGCACTGTTCAAGAGGAACATTTGCATTCCCTTTCCCCTTCCCCCAGGCAGACACTAAGGTGCCAAATGAAACTGAACACAAACATTCCCAAGTGGCTGTCACACAGAGCGGGCTTGTCTGGGAACACAGGGAGCTCCGTGCTCTCCCACCTAACCAAAGCTTCCAGAAGTCTGTGTCCAAAAGGTCAAATGGAGTTCCACCGCACAAACCAAATGCTAATGGTGAAAACCCAAACGCACCCCAAAAGAAGCAGGCCCGCGGTGGCTGTCAGACGTACGAGGCTCGCTCACCTATGCACTCAGGTGGAGGCTGTGGACAGCAGGTGGAGGTAGGTAATTCCCCAGCGGCTCCATCCACAACTTCCCAGAATCCCCCAGCAGGCAATGGACCTCAATATTAAACAAGTGGCTGCTTATTAACAGCTTACCCACACATAGTTATGACCAAACCCTACCAATGAGAGTTATTTCGTGTTTATAAACAAGGAATTTATAAAGCATCCTATGTGCATATACATGGAAGTGTGGGGTGTGGCATTTACCTGGTATTGTGGTACTATCTTTGGGCAGGTGTGGAGTACTCAGAATACGGTGATAAGATAGCATGGATCTTTTTAAAAAAAAAACATGAATGATTAAGGAGTTAAAGGAATAGTACAAAGTTAACTCCTGCTGGAATTCTAAGAAAACCATCTCTCTGGAATGGAACATTCAGGTGATGGTAGCCTGTACAACGTAGACTGAAACTTGGCTCCTGCCTTGAAAGCAGCTCAGGCTAGATCAAGAGGGAGAAGATGGTTGAAGCAAATCATTTACAGAGCACAGGGGACATTAGGGCAATCCTCCATGTCAGGTTTGGACTCTGTTGTATATAGAAAACAGATCAGTACTGAAGGACCCATCAGCGGACCAAGCAGTATAGTAGCAGGATGGATGAAGACAGCATGTTAGAACACGGAGAGCAGCTAAACATCACTAAAATGAGCCAGGATAAAAGGAATGAGTGAGATAAACACTACAGAGAAAGGCGACAAGGAACAGAAGACTCTGGGTTCCCACAGCAAGGCTTGTGAGCAATAAAGTGGTTTTGTGACACCTACAGATATGGCAAAAAAAAAAAAAGTTAACGAAATAGTCAAGGAAAGAGACATTTGGGTTTTTTGTTGTTTTTACAATTTCATTCACATGTTCATTTTAGAAAGCCTAGAAAGCACAGAAAAGCATTGGCAAGTAAATAAAAGTTATCTGCAATCCACCAGATAGTCTTTATTGGTATTCTGCTTTTTCCCTATTCAGGGTTTTAGGGGTTTGGTGCATTTTCATTTAAAAATTGGCATCACATGGGGCGCCTGGGTGGCTCAGTTGGTTAAGCGTCTGGATCTCATTGTTGTAAGTTCAAGCCCAGCATTGGGCATGAAGCCTACTTTAAAAAAAAATTTTTTTAATGTACTCAGAAGCTGGAAGTCAGTTTCTCCCCTACTGCCTTCAGAGAGAATGTAGCAATGCAGACGACCTAATTCCACATTTCTGGCCCCTAGAACTGTGAAAGAATGCACTTGTTGCTTTGAGGCACCAAAAAAAAAAAAGAAAAGAGTATGTATCTGCATATACAAACGTATTCTTTAAAAACAGCTTTTCATGACTTATTCAATTTCAGAAGTTATACCATGACTTACTTAGCAATTTCCTGGGATAAGACATCGAAGAGACTATGTCTCTATAAGTTCACTATCAGAAGTAACAAATTCACGAACATTACTTTGGCATGGAATGTGCCCCCCACCCCCCGCCAGGTTCTCCAGAAAGCTGCACCAGTTTGTATCACCACTGCAATCTGTATATGCCCACTTTACTGCCTCATCACTAACACTGAACAGTGTCCTCGAAGCACAAAATTACGGAGCTGACAAAAACCATCTCTCTACCCTATCAAATCTCTATCCTATCAAACCTTCTACCCAACGAACAAATAAGACTGCAGCAGAGCACAAGGGTGTAGGAGGGAAATTTCAAGACCACTACTGGAAAAACAGTAATTCGAAAGCACATGCCATACTTGCTATACAATGCTCGTGTGACACTTTATTAGGAAATCACCGCGTTTTCATTTAAAACACTATCACCAAACCCTACTCCAGGGCTGAAACAGGTTTGCTGCATTAGATCCGATTCGGAGTCACAGACACCAAGGTGGTTAAACTGTATAAAACCATTCTGCACTTTGCCCAAGTCATAATGTAGGTTAATCTTAACACCCAATTGAAAACCTGAGGTTGCTACACTCAAGACATGGTACTCTTTCTGTGTGCCAATTAGACGAAACAATTTTACTTCATGACTCCAATAGTTGGGCAAGATTATTATGCACTTTCTTTTTAAGTTGTTTTTTTTTTTTTTTTTTTTAAGTAATTTCTACACCCAACATGGGGCTCGAACTCACGACCATGGGATTAAGGGTTCCAAGCTCTTCTGACTGAGCCAGTCAGGTGCTCCATTAAGCACTTTAAAAGCAAAGAGGTAGGGGTGCCTAGGTGGCTCAGTAGGTTAAGCATCCTCCTTTGGCTCAGGTCATGATCTCACAACTCGACTCATGTGTTCGAGCCCTGCATCGGGGTCTGTGCTGACAGCCAGCTCAGAGCCTGGAGCCTGTTTCAGATTCTATGTCTCCCTCTCTCTCTGACCCTCCCCTGCTCACACCATGTGTCTCTCTCTCAAAAATAAATAAAACGTTAAAAAAATTTTTAATTAAAAAAGGTAAAATTTGGATTAGCTTGTAAAGAACTTTACAGGATTCCTACCCAACATCTGCCAAACATCTTTTCAGTCACTAGTCCAAAAACGCCAAGTTTTTTTGCTTTTCCAGTTTTAAGTACAAGTTCAGATCAATTTAAGAAAAAATTGCTCTTTAACACTTAGGGCCTCAATAAAACACCTTTTAGAAAGGATTTGTGATCAGTCTGAAAAAAATACATGATCTGGATAAAAGTAAAAATGAAGAGTTACAAGTTTGTCGGATTTCAAAAAAAAAGAAAAACTATTTTGAAAGTTAAGCGACCATAAATTTCTATTTACTGCCAGATAAAGTCTTATATAAAACTCAAGACAAATAATTCAGTCTATTATGTATATATTAATTTTAATAAAGTCTAGTCCCATATAAACTGCCAAAGGTGTTTCAAGACAATATGACAATAGAACTTAACCCAAAATTAGATGCAAATTCTAGGAATTTTATTAACTGCAAAACGATATATAAGAAATTACCTAACGCCCTATACATAAGCCTTACGAATCTCAGATCCCAGTAAGATTTTGACAACTGGCTTTTCTTTAATGGGACATCTTGCGGAGAAATACACATGTATCGCACATTAGAATCCAGAAAGCCAGATGTACTATCTCTCTCACAGCTAGACAAATCTTAAGAATTTTTCCTCAAAGCTTTAAATACTATCCAAAGCAAAAGTCTGTCCTGTCCAAGTTCTCAAACTTCCAACCCCAAAAAGCTGCAAAAATTCTCCAAAATCCTGGACTCTCCAATCTATACAGTCAGAACCAAATACGTATTTTGGCAATTATTTTAGAGTAAGCTTTAAAAGCTCTCAAACCGGGCTAACATGTACTGAAAGATAAGAGGAATGCATTTAAAAAAAAAAAAAAAAGAAAAACCCTTGAATTCTCTAAAGTGGTAGAGAAAGCCTAAATTACCCTTCTGTTCTAGGAAATAAACTATTTTCTCTTAATGATGATTGGACTTGGCTTTTCCAAGTTCTCAATGGCCACCAGAAACAACACATTTTTCCCTCTCGTCATTATGTGTACATACATTTTATATGTGTGTGTTCTGTTTACTAGAGTCCTCAGCCAAGGCTTTTAAATGTGTTTGAGAACAAATTGCTGATCGCTGGGTGGGCAGGGAAAGGGTCCAGTGCGGTGGTTTTGTATAATGCTGAGCACATTAATGGGACTCACCAAATACCATATTTATTTTACTTGTGGCTTTCAGGGTTAGAAAGAAAAAAAAAAAAAAAGAGGTTAGAGTTTATCAAAAACAAAACAAACTCAAAATACGGAATCTGGGCAAAATTACCTAGATCATTCAAGGCCTATTTATTTTCCTGAATTCTTAACATTATAAACCTTCTCTCTTCATGGCATATCTGTCTCTGCACTGCACCTCTTGTACGAGTTGGGTTCTGAAATCTTCGAACCCTCCACTTTGCTTTCTAACTGTCTCGCTGAAATGTCATAGAGGCACATGCCATTCCCACCTGAAAGGAACATTCTCAGGGCAACAGAACAGGGAAGACACAGGAACTACACGAAGTTCACCTGAGGCTCTGTACTTGTGCACCTCACACAAAAAGGCAAACACCTCCATCCTGGTGGCAGGGAGGCGGAGATGGGTTAACTAAGAAAAATTGGACTTTTCTCTAAATTTTATCAAGTTAAATAGGTTATGGTTTGGGAACATATAAACCTTTTCTTGCTACCTCCCAAAAGCCAAAAAGCCTCTGGGGTGCCTGGTTAACTTTTTCCATTTACAGGTGTTCTCGATGGAGCAGAGAAAGATGATTCTCCATATAAAACATTCGTGCCCTTAGAAACAGATGGCCCAGCTAAGTGAAAAGTGGTAAGTATCTGAAGTAATTGGGGTGTTGGGTGAATCAGATACAGCAAATCCTTAGAGAAGCGCACTGGCCAGTTTTTAAGTTTTATCTCAGGGGTAGGGAAAATAAACGGCAAAGGAGCCCGGTTTGAGAGCTTTTAAAGCTTGCAATTAAGTCTCCATCTCTTTGAAAAAGAAGGAAGAATATCAGCAGTTGTAAAGAAGCAGCACGTAATTAACACTAGCCAAAACAGTTTATAATAAAATGTGCACTTATCCTCAGGTGTGAAGGCAATTTTCAGCTTACTGCCATCAGGTGGGGTGCCCCCATACAGCTGTGCTACCAGGAAAATCTTGTGTCTTGCATTGATTTGCATGGGCTTCATTTTAAAAGTTCCCTTTTCACAAGTGAACAAAGTGCTGGAGGCTTACCCTACGAAGTTAAATCCTCCCCAACATTTCGGTTTCACTATCAGAATCCGGGTTTGTACGCGACACATGGTCTCCATACTCATCTCGACCTCCTAATCAGTTCACCATTCTGTGGACTTTATTATATGCTGGGATCCAATACTTGTAAGAATGCTTTACAGGTCGTGTCTACGCGCATACTTCCTTGCATCTACACGCAAGTTCTTTTTAGAACGTTTAAGAACTCAGCTACGTGGGACCTTAGGAAGTAGGCGAAAAATAGGGTTTCTTGGACTTCAGATAAATGGCTTTGTTCCTGCAGATACGTTAACAGGATACGACCAATGTCCTAACTACAAGATTCTGAAACCCACAGTTAGGGAATGTTGTTTCTACCAAAGGAACGCTCCGCAGCCGCAACTCTTGAGTGTTGTTACGGACGCACCACATAAAATTTACGCTCAGAAGTCAATGTGCTATTAAAACAGCCTCGATGATCGTTTGGTGAATTGTAAAGTTTTAAACTCTTTTATTCTGCTCCCGCCAGCCGCAGCGCCCCTAAGTTTACAAAACCTAATCACCCAGATTCGGGGTCTTTGACTCACCAGAGAAGAATGCAGCTGATGAGTTATCTATTAATTCAAAATGCCTCAGCTGGAAAGAGATTTCACCGAGAACTTTTAACACTGAAGGGGGGGGTGGGGGGCAAGGGAACAGAAGGTGTCTCTTAACGAGACCTCTCCCCCGAGTTCCTGCCTTACACCACACATACAAACACACCCCACAACTTCCAGCCCGGGTCGCAGAATGAAGTCCTGACCCTCCGGGTCCCAGTAAACGGAGGTTACCCAGGAGTTAGCTCTCGATTCCGCTTTTAAAATCCTACGCAAACAAAGCTGAGCATTAGACTTCCAAAAGTCTCCAAAAAGTACTTAAAGTTACGCAATGTTTGGAACCCACAAAAACTCTCTCTCCGAAGGAGACCCCCCCCCTCGGGGCCACAACTTGGGGCTGTGCCTCAGGGACACGGGCAATTCCCAAACCTCCGGCTGCGGCGCCCCGCTCTCCGGAGAAAGCCCGCGCGGCTGGCGCCCCAGGTCATACCCCCCGCCGCCCCGAGCCCCCTCGGTACCTCTTCCTCCTGAAGGTTGGCCTCGTTCGGGCTGTTCTCCTTCTCGGCTTTGCCGCCGTTGTTCATCTTCCCGGTCCTTCCTCGCCGGGCAGGGCTGGGGCGCGGGGCTGGGCGAGGGCGCGCTCGCCCACTTTTCCCTTCCCCGGACGCCGGGGCTCCCTCGGGCGGGCGCCGCGGGCTGCGGGCGCTGGAGCCGGGGCCGCGGCGGCTCGGGCTCCCGCGGCGGAGCGAGACTGCGGCGGCGGGCGACCCAGGAAGTGCGACGGAGAGACGAGGCAGGGCGAGGCGCGGGCCGACTGGGAAGGGGACGGAGACAATCGGGACCCGGGAGGGAGACCTGGAGAGGGAGGGCGGGCGCGAGGGAAGGAAGGAAGGAAGGAAGAAAGGATGGGGCGAGGGCGCGCGTCCCAGGAGGGAGCCCAGAGAGTCGGGGAGGTGGCCGAGCAGGGGCTAGGGGCGGCCGCTGCCCGAGCCGAGCGGGCGCCGGAGGGAGGGGACAAGGGGTGCCCAGAGCGGAGGAGGAGGAGGTGCGGGGCGCGGGCCACGGCTGGGACGCGGAGACCGGAGAGCCGCTGAGTGCGCGCTCCAGGCAGGCTCTGGGAAGTACGGGATCTAAACAGCTCCCTTTCTCTCGCTTTCCTCCCTCCCCTCTCTCCTCCCTCTCCTCCTCCTTCTCCTCCCCCCTCCTCCTCCCTCCCTAGACGAGGGCTGCTGGCTTTAGCCCGGAGGGACGGGACGCGGGACGGAGAAGCCCCCCGCGGGAGGAGGGGCTGCGCCGGGGGCGGCTGCCCCGCGGCGGGATGGCGCGCGCCGGGGAGGGGCCGCGGGCGGCGGGCGGAAGCGGCCGACCCCAGCCCCCAACTCCGCGGTAGGTCGGAGGGCGAGGGCCGCGGCGAGGGAGGGAAGGAGGCCGGGTCCTCTCGCTCCCTCGGGCCCCCGGCGGCCCGGCCGGAGTTGGCGAACTCGCGTGGCGGTGCGCGCCAGCTTGGAGAGGCGCTTCGGGGGGCCCGGCCGGGCCAGCGCGACGCCAGGGAAGGGTGATGGGCTACTGCCGTGGGCTTGCTTCCCGCGGGGAGTCGCACCCCTATCCCTGAGGCTGCCCCTCCTTTTCAGGACCGGCTTCCACCCATTTCCTCCCTTCCTAGTTGGCAGCTTGAGATGACAGGATGCGAGAGAACAAGCGACGTCCTGGGGCAGCTCGCTCCGGGCCGGCATTTTCGGGGCACAGTTCAAACCGGCCCCCGCCCCCGCTCCAACGCCGGGTCTTCCCAAAGCTCCCAACCTCCCTGCACCGGCCGTTGCTTCACGCCCCCCCCCAGCTCAGGCTCCTCTCGCCGCCCTTATCAGACCTTTCTGGAATTGTTTACCTGGCTGCCTCCCTTACTCTTCTGGAGAGCCTTCCTGCTAGACCACACCGTGCCCTGTTTTTTCTGTATGATCCCACGGTCATTCAAATTCGCTACCTGGTATATAGGATCTCCTGTCTACCTATCAATAAATATTTGTTGGCTAAACGAATGTCCCTCACAGCCCGCCGAACTTGTGGCCAACACAGATGATCTTCAGAGGGTCAAAGCAACTTGAAGAAGAAAGGGCTCGG
Source organism: Proteles cristata cristata (assembly GCA_017311185.1). NCBI lineage: Eukaryota > Metazoa > Chordata > Mammalia > Carnivora > Hyaenidae > Proteles > Proteles cristata. The sequence goes on from JAESUZ010002569.1 coordinate 16,423, forward strand.
CGTTCCGGGAGGTCAGCCCACCACGCCTATTTATGCGCCAACCTCTAGTTTCCTCACCTGTGAAATGGGACTAGTTAGAGTTACCTCCCAGGGGGTTGCAATCAGAGGAGATTATAGGTTGGTAGAGCTACAGCACCCAGCACCCGTTCCTGCCCGGTTTCAGTCGACAGTACATGGAAGCTAACATTATTATTAAGGAAATTTCCATTTTTCCGGAGTCATAGAGAGCTTCTCCATTCCTGTATCATAAACACATAAATTTTAAACTGCTTATATCAGTAGGTTCTTCCTCACTTCCCACGCCCAGGAATTCTCTCGCACAGCATGCTTTTCCTTTCCAGCCCAGCACCAATCACAATTTCTATTTATTTGCTTGCCTCACTGTTTATCTCTCTCTGCACCCCCACCCCCCCCCAACACACACACACATTCTTCACCCTATACTGGTTTAAGTGCTGCTGGGAGTGGGATGGGGCTGGAAGTGAAGATAAGACTCCTGCTTTTAGGGAATTTAAACTGGTGTCCTAGAGACAGATGCCCAAAACAACTCCAGGGCAACATAATCAGGGATCCTGGTTGAAATTGTAGAAAGCAAAGAAAACACTCGTATTCAGAGCGTGATGACCAAAAAAAAAAAAGACTGGTGATAATTCGATTTACCCATTGGATTTTCCTTGGGTTGGGGAGTAGAAGGACTCTGAAGATTTTGATAAATAGATTTAATTGCTGTCCTGATGTCATGTCTCTCTGTGGCAGGAGAGGGTGAATGTGTATGCTTGATGAAAATAAGCCAAGAATCTTGAAATTGCAATAGGAGTCCGGCAGAGGCAAGGGCCACAGTTAATCAGGAAACGTGCACAGCCCGGTCCATTCCCAATCCCTCCCTCAGTTCCATAAGGAACCACGAGGGGGCGATGTCTTCCTGATCAATGGCTGAGTGGTGGTCTTGGCCCCTTTGCCACCAATACTGCCAGCACTTTGCCCTCCTTGGCCACTGCCTGTTACCGAATACACCCCACAGAAAGATATTGTCTTGCTGGAGCCTGGCAAAGGCCCAAGAAAAGTGACAATTGATCTAGTCATTGATGGTTCCAGTCAGACTCCACTTATGAGTAGGTGGAAGATGTAGGATTCCAGGATGCTGGCAGAACCTCCCCTACCCCCACCCAGAGAAATGTGGCTTAATTCCAAATGGAGAACCTGATTCCTTTGTCTTTAAGCCAAGCCATCACTTTGTCCATTGTTAACAGTTAAAAACCTCTGGGATAAAAAATGAAAATAAGGGCAATGAGAGCATCTTGATTTGTTCATTGTTGTGTTCCAAACATCTAGACACTGCCTAACACATACTAGGCACTCCATGATTATTTTTGAATGAATGAACACATTAAATCATTGATTCTCAGGCTTGAATGACGTTATCAGATCCTTCCAAAATCCTGCAGAAGGGACTGAGTTAGGGGAGGCATCTCAGGCTGGAGAGTCACCACAAGGGTACTAGCAGAATCATGGTAGTGGTCTTCAGTCGTTATTTTGCAGGAGGAGACCCTAGATAGAGAGCTTGTGTGGAAGGAGACAACTGATGAGATTTCAAAAATAAAAAATCCCACCCCTCGGCCAGTCCACCTAACACATCGGGCAATTAACAATACAGAAGGGAGGCCTAGAACATACCTCCATGGTAAGCACGACACTCAGGGTGTTTTCAGAAAAGTATGTGGGGATGGGGGTCATATGCCACAAAAAGAGAGAGCCTGTTTTCTGTCCTTTCCATGAAGAATGGCGTAGACTTACCTGGAAGAAAAATAGGGTCATAAGGTACGAACAAAACCCAATGAAAATCTGTAAATAGACTGGCTGTTTATAAAACTTAGGGGAAAGAGATCATTCAGGATATAAATGATCTTTCTGACCTGTTTACTGCCTCAAAGAAAGAAAGTTTCAAAAGTGAGATCTGAGTAGTACTAGTTTCCAAACACACTACGAGCTACAAGACAACAAAGGGATTTTATATCCTAGGAAAGTAGGGCTAATGACCACGAAACATCTGCTTTCTCTCCTGCCCACCACTTTACTGCTTTGCTTCTAGCCTACGAGGTTACAGACTAGATTGAAAGGGAAATATTGTACGCACCTGTAGTTTTATTACTTATCTCTGTTTCTCTGGCAGTGTTCATTTTGAGGCTTGCTTTAAGAAATCCAAACCTATAATTACATCTTAAATGTTTGTCTCTGGGAATTGCAGACATTAAAGATCTATTTTGAGGTAGTTTGCATGGCATGGGTTTTGTGCGTATGTTAGCACTGCAGCAGGAAGCTACAGTATCTACCACATGAGTTGTTAGTATCTGTTAACACTTTTGCATCCTCGGCTAGACCCAATAAGTCCTTGAGGCCAGAGGCTATGTTTTAGAGTTTTGTCATCCTTGACCTCTCTCTCCCTCCCCCACCCCACTCACCTCCAGGCCATCATCATCTTCCCCTGATTTTATTAATTAGTTTATAATTGTGGCTTTAAAAAAGACACAAAACAGTATTTGCCATTCTTCAGCGCACAGTTCAGCAGTGTAGAGTATATATTCACATCGTTGTGCAACATCCTCTTGATTTTCACCTCCTAAATAGTTGTGAGATTCGATCACTTCCCTCCAATCTTTTGTGGAAGCCCATGCAGCCACGTGGAAAGGCTCACATGGAAGAGAATTACATCCCAGACTCACAGCTCCAGCGGAAGTCTCAGGGGACAGCTGGTACCAATTGCCAGCCTTTTGAGTGAGTTTTCTTGGAAGTGGATACTCCAGCCCTGGATACTCCAGCCCTGATTGAGCTGCTCCCGCTGACGCCACACAGAAGAGGGATGAGCTGTCTTCGGAGTCATGCCCAAACTGCAAGACTGTTAGCAAAAAAGTAAATGCTGTTGTTTTAAAACACTAAATTTAGGGGCACCTGGGTGGCTCAGTTGGTTGAGCATCCGACTCGGCTCAGGTCATGATCTCACAGATTGTGAGTTTGAGCCCCATGTCAGGCTCTGTGCTGACAGCTTGGAGCCGGGAGCCTGCTTCAGATTGTTTCTTCTTCTCTCTCTCTGCCCCTCCCCCACTTGTGCTCTGTCTCTCTCGTCTCTCAAAAATAAGTAAATGTTAAAAAAAAATTTTTTAATAAAATAAAAGTAAAACACTAAGTTTGAAGGTGGCTTGTTATCCAGCAATAGATAACTAAAACATAAGTGCATCCCTAGAGGTAAGGTCCTGGTGTATAGAAACCTGAAACGTGACAGTGGCTTTGGGACCAGGTGGAGGATGGAAGCTGGAAGAACTCTGAGGAATCTATTAGTGAAGAGCATTACTAAGGCGCAGTGAGTACTGTTATAACAGGCTGGAGAGGGGCCAGATTTATCTACTGGAAAAACAATTAGCTAAACAAGCTTGTTGTTACATGAAAGATAGAAAAGATACCTAATGAACATGTGGGTCTGGCTAAGTAGATATTTGGACAGATGTTGAAAAGGTTGAAGAATTTCTTGGGTCACCTGGGTGGCTCAGTTGGTCAAGCATCTGACTTCGGCTCAGGTCATGATCTCATTGTTTGGGAGTTCAAGCCTCATATCTGCACTGACAGTGCAGAGCCTGCCTAGGATTCTTTCTCTCCCTCTCTCTGCCCCTCCGCCACTGGCTCGCTCTCGCTCTCTCAAAATAAATGAATAAACTTAAAAAAAAAGTTGAGGGGCACCTGGGTGGCACAATCAGTTAAGCATCCGACTTCGACTCAGGTCATGATCTCACTGTTTGTGAGTTTGGGCCCCGTGTCGGGCTCTGTGCTGACAGCTCAGAGGCTGGAGCCTGCTTCAGATTCTGTGTCTCCCTCTCTCTCTGCCCTTCCCCCTATTTGCTCTCTCTTTCACTCAAAAGTAAACATTTAAAAAAAACAGGAAAAAAAAGATTGAAGAATTTTTTTCAGATACGTACAAGTGAGAGGGGGCCCCCCCAAAAAAGGAAGTGTCCAATTTTTTATCAGAATTTGGAGAAAACATAAAGAAGCCAGGACTTGCTGGGTTTGAAATAGAACTGTCATTCCTAGTTTTTCCAGAGGACAAAACTCTCAAAATACAAAATGGCCTTGTATTTTGCCCAAATGCTGGGCAAAGGTCAAATCCAGGGTGTGATCTTGAAAATATGGCCTTGGGGCCCCTGGGTGGTGGCTCAGATCATGGTCTAGTGGTTCTTGAGTATAAGCCCCATGTCAGGCTCTGCGCTGACAGCTCAGAGCCTGGAGCCTGCTTCAGATCCTCTGTCTCCCTCTCTCTCTGTCCCTCCCCTGCTCCCACTGTCTCTCTCTCTTTCTCAAAAATAAATAAGCATTAAAAAAAAATATATGGCCTTAGGTGAAGTTCAAGACAAGGTACAGCTCAAAGATCCTGAAGCAGGCTGCCTTCACTATGGCCCCCAATGATCCCTACCTCCTGGTATTCAAGCCCTTGTGTAAACCCCTCCCCATGAATGTGAGCTTGCTTCTAATGAATAGAGAATGGCAAAAGTGATGGACATCACTTCTAAGATCAGATTACAGACAGACCGTGGCTCCCTTTTTACACACCCTCTTTCCTCTCTCACTTGCGACCTTTCATGGATGCCAGCCACTGTGATGCCAATGGCCCTAGGGAGCGGCCCTTGTCACAAGGAGCAGTGGGAGCTTCCATCCAAGTGCCAGCAAGGAAATGGCACTTTCAATCCAACAACCACAAGGAACTGAATCCTGACAGCAACAAGCTTGGAAGTGGATCTTCCCTAAGTGCAGCCTTAGATGACACCTGTTATGGACTGAATGTTTGTATCGCCCCCAAATTCATATAATGAAGCCCTAATCCCCAATGTGATGGTATTGGAGACTTCAGGAGGTAATTTGGTTTAGATGAGGTCATGAGAATAGAGCCCCCATGATGGGATTAGTGTCCTCACTAGACATCAGAGCTTCTGTTTTCTGCCAGTGTGAGGATACAGTGAGAAGGTGGGCATCCCCAAGCCAGGAAGAAGCCCCTCACCAAGAACTAAACTGTCTGGCACCTTGATCTTGGACTTGTGAACCTACAGAACTATATTTTCTTATGGTAGCATGAGTTGACTAAAACAAAACCACAGACCCAGCTGACACCTTGGTTGCAACCTTTGAGAGACCTTGAGGCAAATGCTAAGCAGAGCCTTGGATTTTGAATCAACAGAGTCTGTGAGAAGACAACAGATTGCTGTTTTAAGCCATTAAGTTTGGGTAACTTGGCAGCAATAGATAAATTGATGACTCAGAAAGATTAACGTGGTACCTCATAGATCCTTTCAATTAGATAGCAGGGCTTATGAGAATCTGGATGGCGTTGCCCACACCATCTGGCCCAATGCGAGAAGGGCCTCCCTTGAAAAGAAATAGGAGTATGGCTTTTGCCTAAGAGACATGATGCTAACTTAAAGTATAAGAAACCTATGGCTTTTAAAGGATCTCTACTAGCTTGCACTGAAATAGAGCCTGTTCATCATGAAAAGAGGCCTCTGGAGCTTCAAATTTACAGACAGGAAGCAGGCTGAGGAAGCCACTCATCTGCGATGATGGGCTGTTTTCAAAAGGGAGATGACTCAAGATGGAGCATAAAGCCCCTGAGAATCCTTTCCAAAGAGCAGGAGTGAGCCGAATGAAGGAACCGATGTCATTTGACCAGCTGGATTTCAGAATTGCTATAGGTCACTTTCCGTGTCCCTCTCCTTTTCTCGCCTTTTTGTATTTATTTATCTGGGGGGAGAGTGCAAGCAGGAGAGGGGCAGAGAGAGAGACAGAGGCTCAGAGCGAGCTCTCCACTGACTTGCTGACAGCAGCAAGCCCGATGTGGGGCTCAAACTCCAATGATGTGGAACCCCCAGATCATGACCTGAGCCAAAACTGGACACTCCGCTGAGCAACACAGGTGCCCCTCTCCCCCAACCCTTTTGTTGTTGTTAATTTTTTTTAATGTTTATTTACTTTTGAGAGAGAGAGTGTAAGCAGGGGAAAGGCAGAGAGAGAGAGACAGACAGACATAGAGTCCAAAGCAGGCTCCAGGCTCTGAGCGGTCAGCACAGAGCCCAATGTGGGGTTCGACCTCACGAACTGTGAGATCATGACCGAAGTGGGATGCTTAACCAACTGAGCCACTCAGGTGCCCTGCCTCTCCCCTTTTTGAATGTGTCTATTATAGGTTTTCTGTCCCTACCTACCTTTCTAGGGTCTATTGTTTTCTGTCCCTACCTTACCATTGGATGCTGAGTATGTGAGAGACAGATACTTTATCTCTTTAGTTCACTGGTCTTCCGATCAGGAGAATTCATGTCTGAGGAGCCATAGGCAAGGAATGACATCTGCGGGAGACACACCTACACGTAGACCCCATTTAAAAGCTGATATCCTACACCAGGGATTGACAAACTTTTTCTGTACAGGGCCAGATAGTAAGTATTTGAGGCTTTGCAGGTCACATATGTGATGCTTCCCACATAGTCTTGGTTTTGTTTTTTATAACCCTTTAAAAATGTAAAAACCATTCTTATCACAGGGGCTGTGCAAAAATAGTCCACAGGTCAGGTTTGGTCCTCATGCTGTGGTTTGCTCACCCCTGTCCTAGACTATGAGCTGATATATAATGAGATGGATCTTTTCATATTTAGAAATTTTTTTTAACATGTATTTATTATTGAGAGATAGAGCATGAGCAGAGGAGAGGCAGAGAGAGGGGGAGACACAGAATCTGAAGCCGGCTCCGGGCTCTGAGCTGTCAGCACAGAGCCTGATGCAGGGCTCAAACCCATGAACTGGAAGATCATGACCCGAACCAAAGTCGGATGCTTAACCAACTGAGCCACCCAGGCGCTCCCATATTTTCATATTTTCAATAAAAGAGATAGGCATATTTTTTCATATGAGAGGGATATGTATTGTTGTGGCCAAATGGTAAGTGATGGTAACTAGTCTTCAAACATGGCCCCGTTTGGTACATGCAATGCCACTCTTGCCGTCAAGAGTTGTAGCTCTGTGCCCTCCCCTTTGAATCTGAGCTGGGCCTATTTCTGCTTTGACGGAGAGAGTTTGGAGGAAATGACATTCTGGGAATTCTGAGCCCAGACATAATCCTGTCTGGTAACTCCTGCTTCCTCCCTCTTGGAACCCAGCTTTCAGGTAATGAGAAACCCCAAGCAGCCACCTGGAGAGGCCCACATGGAAGAAATTCAAGCCCTAGCCATCTCCTGAAACCCCATCAGCCCCGCTTCATCTGAGCTCCCCATGACAGCCCGCGCCAGCCACAGCCTTATGAGTGAGCCATCTTGGAAGTAGATTGTGTACACTGAGCCACTCCAGCAGACATCACATGAAACAGAGACAAGCTATTGTGTCAGAATCCTGACCAAACTGTAAACCCGTTTGTGAGCAAATTAATGATTATCGCTTTAAGCCACTAGGTTTTGGAGGTGGGGTTACTTAGGGAGCAATATATAATGAGATCACCACGGGAGCAAACGATGTAAGCAAGGTTCTGGAAACCAGAAAGCACAGGGCTGCCTCAAGGGTCAGCAAGAAGGGCAACCGTTGACACAAGAGTTCTATCTATAAAACAAAAATCACAAATGCCATTTCATATCCTTTCGCTTCTGAAAGACAGTAAAGTGGGAAAATAGAGATGATGCCTTCAGAACTTTAATAAAAATTGCTGACGACAATGATGATAAGCAGAAAACAACAAAGCCAGAATGAGGTGAGGTTGTGGGGCAGTTGGCCAGGCCAACTTATAAGTAAGTGACTTTTCCTATTACCAACTTTACAGCACATGGAACTTGAATTTGTGCTTCAGGAAAATAATAAATTAGCAATGCCTCTGGCCTTTTGGAGAGTCACTTATAAGCAAAGGTCAAATGCCAAATTAACGATTGTTACCATTAACAATTGCCTACAATACTCTTAACTTGTCTGGAATGTGGAGAGACTGTGAGTGTTAGAAGGAAGGACTGAGGATTCAGTTCATTTAGTGATTATTAAGAATTGGCCTTTAGAAAGAAATCTTTAATGGCTAGTAGATTTTTTTCACCGGACAAGCAGTGGAGGGGAAAGGATGGAAATGAAAGCCATTTCCAAAAGGAAAGGTGCACAATTTGATTGAATGTAAACGTTGAGGGAAAATAAGACATGTGAACTAACAGCCAGGATTCAAGGCTTCAAGGATGTGGTGAAGCCAATTCCAAAATGAAAGACAAAGGAAAAAGAGAGATTCGCAGATCCCTGGTTGTGTTGGATAGATGAGGAAGTCAGCTTCAGTCCTATGAGGTTTGCTAAGGTCAGGATTGCGCTGATTGTTGGAAAATGAGTCTGTACCTCAGAAGAAATAGGAGATAATGTATATGTTTGGGTGCCATCCAAATCATTGGTGAGCTTCCACAGTAAGAGGTCAGAGAGTAGAATCTTAGGAAGTATCTAAGCTGAGACAGGACAAGGAGAAAGACAAGCCAGAAAAGAGACAGGCCAAGCAGCCAGATGTAAGAGAACAAGTCCCACTAATAAAAATAATAGCAGCTGGGGCGCCTGGGTGGCTCAGTCGGTTGAGTGTCCGACTTCAGCTCAGGTCATGATCTCACAGTTCGTGGGTTCGAGCCCTGCATCGGGCTCTGTGCTGACAGCCAGCTCAGAGCCTGGAGCCTGCTTCGGATTCTGTGTCTCCCTCTCTCTCTGACCCTCCCCTGCTCATGCTGTCTCTATCCCTCTCTCAGAAATAAATAAAATATTTTAAAAAAAAATAATAGCAGCTGACAGCATCAACGGGGGGACCGTGCCCCAAACTTTACACGGATGGTCACATTTTATTGTTTCAAGATGGCAGGTTAAACACACACATTTCTATCCACTCTGTTCCAAATCCTCTAATAAAAACATGAAAAGGATGTGTTGTTGTCCTCATTATTTTAAGACATAAACAAACACGGATAAAGAGAATGAAAGAACACACCAGCGATGCAGTTTGGGCAACTGCAAAGCACGTAGATCAATGCTGAGAAACTCAATCCTGAGTCTGATGAGAGAGCACTGAGAAGCAACCTTACGCTGAGGAATCCCCCAAAGACCCAGGGCTTGACGCCAGCTGGCACCTCGCAAGTGAGAGTGAAAATGGGGTTCTCGCCTGGAGGCTTGATCGAAGAAAGTGGCTTGCACCCAGATCCTTCTTTTTTCCCACATTTTGTTATTCGATTAACATCTTAAATTTCTCCCCACTTGTTAAGCTCTCTGTCCAACAGGAAAATGAAAAACAAGCATTTCTTCCTTTTTATTAGAAGTTTATTTCTCTTCATAAAAAGAGTTGCATCAAATCCACTTAAGTGTAAAATAAATATATACATTTTTAAAAATGTTTTATTTATTTCTGAGAGAGAGAGAGAGCGACAGCGTGAGCAAGGGAGGGTCAAAGAGAGAGAGGGAGACACAGAATCTGAAGTAGGCTCCAGGCTCTGAGCTGGCTGTCAGCACAGAGCCCGACAAGGAGCTCGAACCACGAACCATGAGATCATGACCTGAGCCAAAGTCAGAAGCTAAACCAACTGAGCCACCCAGGCGCCCCAAATATATACATTTTTAAGAGGCAAAACACAGGACGAGTTAGGTAAGATAAGCGTCAGTGGCTGAGAAGTTGCAAAACGAGATCTTTTTGTATGTGTGTAAATTAGGGTCCCAGTAATCCTAAACATTGCTATAATTTTCACCCTAAGTGACCCACTTTATGTGTGCCTTTTTTATGATTAACTGTTGTGAATGTAAAGTGAACATTGGCTGACTGGAAAGTTCCAAAACTAGTTGCTGGATGTGTTCATCTTGGTCCAAGATGTTCTCTAACAGTGTGTTTCAACCGATTTATTAACTGGCTTAATTATTTTAAATTTGGTATTTAATTTTTAACATGTATTTTAAATGGCATCATTATTTACTAATACTCGATACTTGCTCTTTCAATCAAACACGTATTATGAACATTTATCCAGATCAAGACATCTAGGTTTTTCTTATCTCATCTTTTTTATTTTATTTTATTTTTTTAAATGCTTTATTTATTTCTGAGACAGAGAAAGGCACAGCATGAGCAGGGGAGGGCCAGAGAGAGATGGAGACACAGAATCCGGAGCAGGCCCCAGGCTCTGAGCTGTCAGCACAGAGCCTGACGCGGGGCCTGAACCCACAAACCGTGAGATCATGACCTGAGCCGAAGTCGGATGCTCAACCGACTGAGCTACCCAGGCGCCCCGTATCTCATCTTTTTTAAAGCTTTGTAGAATCCCACTGAGTGTGTACAAGTTCTGAATGGGTGTACATTTACGTTGCTTACAGTTTTTTAATGTTAAACAATACTACGGTGAACATCCATATACAAACATCTTTGTACATTGCCTGATTATTTCCTTAGACTACATTCTAAATAAATTACTGGGTTAGATGGTAGGCAAGCTTAAGTGTTGATATTTTATGGTTAGAAACTTTATACAATTTACACTTGCTCTGACATTGTATCAGAGTACCCATTTCACCGCAGCATTCCCAACACGGGAAGAATCTTTGTTCATTTTGTCAATCTGTTGGTGAAAAATATTACTCTGTTTTTATACCTTTATGTACATATGTATTTAAAAAAATTTTTTTTAATATTTATTTATTTGAGAGAGAGACAGAGACAGAGACAGAGTGCAAGCATGGGAGGGTCAGAGAGAGAGAGACACACACAAAATCTGAAGCAGGCTCCAGGCTGTGAGCTGTCAGCACAGAGCCCAACATGGGGCTTGAACTCGCAGACCACAGGATGATGACCTGCACCAAAGTAGGATATCGAACTGACTGAGCCACTCCGGTGCCCCACATATGAATGCCTTTTAAAGTAAGCTCTACACCCAACATGGGGCTTGAACTCACAACCCCACAGCCAAGAATCACACGCTCTATTGACTGAGCCAGTGAGGTGCCCTGAAAATTATTATTATTTTTTTTTAAATGTTTTATTTATTTCTAGGAGAGAGAGAGATAGATAGCGTGAACAGGGGAGGGTCAGAGAGAGAGGGAGTCACAGACTGAAACAAGCTCCAGGCTCTGAGCTGGCAGTCAGCACAGAGCCCGACGCGGGGCTCGAACCCACGAACCATGAGATCATGACCTAAGCGAAAGACGGAAGCTTAACCGACTAAGCCACCCAGGCGCCCCGAAAATTATTATTTTTTTAATTTGTATTTCTTGATTGTTACAGGGGCTGTAAAATCTGTTTATAACCATTTGGAAATTGCCTATCATGTCTTTGTGTATTCTTCTACTGAGATGTTTGCCTTTTTTTTTTTTTAATTTTTTTTTTAATGTTTTATTTATTTCTAGGAGAGAGAGAGACAGCATGAGCAGGGGAGGGTCAGAGAGAGAGGGAGTCACAGACTGAAACAGGCTCCAGGCTCTGAGCTGGCAGTCAGCACAGAGCCCGACGCGGGGCTCGAACCCACGAACCGCGAGATCATGACCTAAGCGAAAGTCGGACGCTTAACTGACTAAGCCACCCAGGCGCCCCGATGTTTGCCTTTTTTGAATTGATCTTTGAAATTATTTTGCTTCATTCACGTGTTCCATAGATATGATTGCTAGGTACTATCCAGATTCATAGGATACAGTAATGAACAAGAGTCACAAACCCAACCTGTACGGTCTAGACAATTTCTTAAGCAGTTACAGTAAAATGGAATAGGTGGTATAACCGTAGAAGTTGATATCTAGGGACTTCATAAATGTGGCAAATACATGCTCTGTATGTATGTACATACTGTGGTCAGTAGAGGTTTCTAGGAGGATGTAACATTTCATCGTTCTTTTTTTTTTTAATGTTTGTTTATTTTTGAGAGAGAGAGAGAGACAGAGAACAAGCAGGGGAGGGACAGAGAGAGAAAGGGAGACACAGAATCCGAAGCAGGCTCCAGGCTCTGAGCTGTCAGCACTGAGCCTCACATGGGGCTCAAACTCACAAACCGCGAGATCATGACCTGAACCGAAGTCGGACACTTAACTGACTGAGCCACCCAGGTGCCCCTCACCAAGTTCTTTTTTTTTTTTTTTTAAATATTTTATTTACTTTTGAGAGAGAGATAGAGACAGCATGAGCAGGGGAGGGTCAGAGAGAGAGGGAGACACAGAATCTGAAGCAGGCTCCAGGCTCTGAGCTGTCAGCACAGAGCCCAATGCGGGACTCGAACCCACGAACCGTGAGGTCATGACCTGAGCCAAAGTCGGATGCTTAACGGACTGAGCCACCCAGGCGCCCCTCACCAAGTTCTAATGCATGAGCAGTAGGAGCCAGTTAGTGGCTCCAGCTAGAAACTAGCCTGAGAAGGAAAGAGAGGGACTTCGGCTAGAGAATTGAAATAAAGAAAGAAAGAAAGAATGCAAAAGTGAGAGATGAGACTAGAAAGGCAGAGAGGGCCAGATTATTCAGTTTGAGACATTTATAAGTTATACGAAGTAATTTCAGCTTTGCCCTAAGGCAGTAATAACGTGCATTCATTAGAATGTCTTCAGCTGCAGGTAGCAACATCAAAATACTCAACTAAAAGTGACTTAAACAAGGAAAACTTTTTTAACATTTCACAAAATGAGAAGTGTGGTCCCTGGATGGGATCATATTTCTGCCTGCCATTCTCAGTGTGTGTGACACCTCTTCGTATTGTCCCAGGATATCTCCTCTTACAGTGTTCAAATAGTTGCAGCAGTTCCAAGGATCAGATCCTTACAAAATTATGTTCAATGGCCTGGAAAAGGTGGGTGGAGTCTGTGCAAAAGTCTTTTCCAGAAACTTCTAGCAGAAATCCCCGTTTCTAATTGACCAGAACCCAGACACGCATGAACTCCTGGCTGCGCTGAATTCTAGGAAAGTGTGTATATGACATTTTCACCCTTTGAGATGGGAAGTGGCTTCTATCTGCAGGGAAAGAAAGGAGGACTCGTGGCTGTTGGGTAGCAAACTATCGGTGGTGTTCTCAGCATTTGAAGGTTTTTGAGCAAGCAAGTGATGGGATTTACATTCAACTTTCGATTACTCTAGGTGCCCTTGCTTCTTACACTTCACTGTCCACCACCTGCATCCTCTACTCTCAACCACCCTTTTCTATCTCATTCCTCTGGTTTTTCAGACATAGTAAGTTCACTGTCTACATCATCTCTAAACATTCACGACACAGTTTGATTTAATTCTGACAAAATTACCTAAGACAATGATATCTATAGGATTTGGCATGAATACTTCAGAAAGTGAATTAGTTGATCTAAAAAAATGTTCTAAAACAGGGGTGCCTGGGTGGCTCAGTCGGTTAAGCGTCTGGCTTTGGCTCAGGTCATGATCTCACCATTTGTAAGTTCAAGCCCGGAATCAGGCTCTGTGCTGACAGCTCAGAGCCTGGAGCCTGCTTCTTATTCTGTGTCTCCCTCACTCTCTTCTCCTCCCTTGCTCATGCTCTGTCTCTCTCTCCTTCAAAAATAAATATTCAAAAAAAATTTTTAGTGTTCTATAGCTACTAATATTTGGGGTTTCACGTATGCTCAGGTATGCTTGGTAATGCCACTGGTATGTTAACCATAACTTAAACATAAGAAAATGATACATTCACTTAGATTGTGTGACTGGTACATACTAGATTAATATTTGTAGAATGAATAGCTTTTAAATAAATAATGGTCTCTAATTGCCTTCTTTACTTCACCACCTTTAAAAACAAATAAGAGCAAGCATATGAGTTTGCTAGAATGTTTATTGACTTTAAAGACTAAATAGTTTAATAGCCCCATCTGACACTTCTCTTATAGCTGCTTATGCCTATTTAAAGCATATGGAAATCATTATAGCCAGACTAGGCTAGATGATTTTTTCCTTTCTTTTTTTTAAGAGAGAGAGAGAGGGCAAGCACATGCAAGTGGGGGAGGGGTGGAAAGGGAGGCAGAGAATTCTAAGCAGGCTCCGCAGTGTTAGAGCAGAGCCTGATATGGGGCTCGATCTCACCAAATGTGAGATCATGACCTGAGCTGAAATCAAGAGCCAGACACTTAACTGACTGAGCCACCCAGGCGCCCCAATTCTGTTTTTTAGCCATGATGCAAATCCACTGAATGGTCTTTCAAGTTAGAAGCCACATCAGTTAAACATTCTAGAGAATTTTTTTTTGAAAAGCATTATTTGTTCAGAAACTGTGTGGCTTCTGTTACAGAATCACTAACAAACACTTTAAGCACTTGTGGATACTTTCAATAATGGAGGTTTAGAAATGAATTCTCAATGAGTTCTTCATACTAGCTATTATTGAAGAAATGAGCTTTTTGAGCTATATATCATAAAATATGAACAATGGCTTGAGATCATGCTTAGTGTTGACTTGTGGGTTTTTTTTAGTGAGACTGCTGTCACTGAAATTGCAGCAAATTTCAAGACAGGATGTCTATGTTGAGCCCAAGCTCTGCCCTTGCTAAGTATCAGTTTTGGGAAAGGTGTTTCATTTTGCTTAGATGTGGTTTCCTTATTTGTAAAATTGGACTAGTGATAGTGGCTTAGCTCCTGCTCAGAGAGTCTGTCAAGACCACATGAGAAAGTGCACATATTTATTTTAACAGAAGTACAACCATAAGTTAGGACAAAAGTTGCCAGTCTGTAAGCAACTTGACTGATAAACTTGCATGTGCCAACATAAAATAAAATTTGCCAAAAGCAGTGTTTCTACAATACTCTATGCAATGCAAAAATAGACATTGCTGGAGGGCGCCTAGGTGGCTCAGTTGGCTAAGCGTCCAACTTCAGCTCAGGTCATGATCTCGCCGTCTGTGAGTTGGAGCCCCACGTCGGGCTCTGTGCTGACAGCTCAAAGCCTGGAGCCTATTTCAGATTCTGTGACTCCCTCTCTCTCTGCCCCTCCCCTACTCACATTCCTGTCTCTCTCTCTCTCTCAAAAATGAGTAAACGTTTAAAAAAAAAAAAAAGAAAAAGAAAACAGAGACTGCTTCTCTGGAAAATAACTCAGCTAAGGGCATCGTGAATTTCTTCTATGTTTATGATGAAATACAGACTTCCTATTAAAAGGTGTATCCAGTATTTGAAAAGGTTGAGTGGGATGACCCTTAAAAAAAAAAGTTTCCGGATGGTTAACTCTCACGATCGTGTGGGTGACTAGCAGCTACAGTCCACTGCCACTGCCTAGCCTCACGGGAGAGGATTGTACCACATATCGCTAGCCTGGCAAAAGATCCAAATTCAAGATGCAAAATATAGTTTCTACTGAATACATATAATTTTTACACCATCATAGAGTCAGAAAACAATTGAGTCAAACCATTGTAAGTGGGGAACCCTCTGTATGATCTCACAGTCATAGGGGACTACTCAGCAATAATTTTTAAAAAATACCTATCTTCTCAACAACCTGAATGAATCTCAAATGCATTTTACTAAATGAAAGGAACCAGACTCAAAAAAAAAAAAGCTATATAATGAATGATTCCATTAATTTTTTAATTTTTATTTTTTTTAATGTTTATTTCTGAGAAAGAGAGAGACAGAGTATGAGCTGGGAAGGGGCAGAGAGAGAGGGAGACACAGAATCTGAAGTATGCTCCAGGCTCCGAGCTGTCAGCTCAAAGTCTGACACGGGGCTCAAACTCACACATGGTGAGATCATGACCTGAGCCAAAGTCCACTGACTGAGCCACCTAGGTGCCCCATGAATGATTCCATTTATATGGCCTCCTAGAAGAAAGACACAGAACTGATCAGTGGCTCTCAGGGGCTACAGGTGGGAGAAGGTTGAGCACAAAGGGATGCCAGGGAATTTCAGGAAGAGGGGAGAATGGTAGAAATGTAAAATGTGGTGGTATTTACACAATGTGCCTTTCTTTTTTGTTTTTTTGTCTTTTTAAAAATGTTTTTATTTATTTCTAGATAGGGAAATTTTTTTTAAATGTTTTTATTTATTTCTAGATAGAGAAGTTTTTTTTTAATGTTTTTATTTATTTTGAGATAGAGAGAGACAGCGTGAGCAGGGGAGGGTCACAGAGAGAGGGAGTCACAGACTGAAACAGGCTTCAGGCTCTGAGCTGGCAGTCAGCACAGAGCCCGACGCGGGGCTCGAACCCACGAACCATGAGCTCATGACCTAAGCGAAAGTCGGCCGCTTAACCGACTAAGCCACCCAGGCGCCCCTTTTTTGTTTTGTTATGTGTTTTGTATTGTTTTAATGGAGTTCAGTGTGGTGTTTGAACTCAACGACCCTGAGATCAAGACCTGAGCTGAGATCAAGAGTCAGATGCTTAACTCACTGAGCCCCCGAGGAGCCCCCAACCCCCACTGGGGTTCCTTTAAGACAACAGAATGCACCTCAGAATTGTCCTACCAAGGAGTGAGAACGCTGGAGTATTTATCCAAGAACTCTCATCCCTCATTGATTAAAATTACTCTTGGGGGCTTTCCTTTCCTGGTACTTACAGCTTGCCTGCCACGTGGGCTGAGGAAGCACACAAGAAAAGAGACTCAGGTACTGTCAGTGATCTCAGGGGTGGATTGAGGGGATATTTGGTGGGCACCCATCGCCTCTGCTGCAATATTCCAACTAGTTAACACATGTTAAAGAAAACATTCTCTATCCTATTGAAGCAAGACGTGAGAACTCTATAACCCTTGCTGTCTAAAGATGGTCTCATTAAGGGGCACCTGGGTGGCTCAGTTGGTTGAACGCCTGGCTTCGGCCTAGGTCATGATCTCGCGGTTTGTGGGTTCGAGCCCCTCATCGGACTCTGTGCTGACAGCTCAGCACCTGAAGCCTGCTTTGGATTCTGTGTCTCCCTCTCTCTCTGCCCCTCCCTTGCTCATACTCTGTTTCTTTCTGTCTCAAAAATAAATAAACTATTTTAAAAATTAAAAAAGAGAGCGATGGTCTCATTAAGCCCATTAACACCACATAACCGGCCTGTTGTTCAGTCTCCTCCTGCATGGCTAAGTTTGTGCCTTCAGGGTTCCTACTTCTTTCATTTTCCAGCTCATTCTCCATGGTTCTGTGGAGCCAGACTACATGTATCTCTTTTTGACAGAAACATAGAAGGCATCTGACAAGATTACACTTGGCTGTGGATCAGGACCACATGATCCTATGGGATCCTAAGGGGCCCTATGCCCTTAAGGAACATAACCAGGCAATGTTCTGAGGCAAACTCAGAGGCAACCATTTCTCCAAACTCATATTATACTGGTTTGGTGATACGTCTACAGGAGAAAAAGTAGACAGATGTTAATTGGACTCACTAGGTTGCAGGTGACAGACACTGGTGACACACAGTCTAAGGTACCTGACTTGGAAGGATTTATTGCCTCTTGGAATCCAAGAAAGTTTTGATACATGTTGACAAGGAAGCATTAAGGAACATGGAAGTCTCAGGAACAATTGGAAGCAGGGTCTTAAATGTCTCTGCTTCCCTGTGTCAACTCAATCTTCTTGCAGATTCTCCACATATCAGAACATGGCAGCTGGCAGCCGCCGGTTTTACATCCTAGAGCTCCACGATATAAAACTTTATATCCAGTCACTAGAAAAGTCTGAGCTGATTCTTTTAGTTCCAAGTCAAAAATAATGAGGAGGAGCTCATTGGCTTAGCTTGAATCAGGCCCCCTGGGTGGGTCAACTAGCAGCTATAAGAACCAGCCATCGTCACAGGGATCATCCCTCTGGAAGAAGGGATATGGTCCAGAGTATGAAGTGGTGGTGCTGGGCAGGCAAAAATAATAAGTAAGAGAAAGAAAAACAATGTTAGAGTCAAGAAGTAGTATACTTTTATATTGTCCAAATAAAATGAGGTCTGCAGTAAAAAGGTTAGGCTGGTCAATGTTATAATAACAAATCAACTCTCAAAGTTCTATGGTTTATTTCTCACTCACACAAAAGTTCCATGCGGGTAGGATGGTTTCCTCCCATATTGCAGCAACTCCATCTAGAATACATGTTGCCACAGTAGTAGAATCAAGAGTAGAGGAAAATGCATGAATTCCTAACTGCTGTGGGCCCATTGACATGTGTCACATTTTCATAGTCTTCTGGCCAGAACTAGTCTTGTAGCCCCAACCCACTGCAAAGGGGGCTGGGAAATGTGGAGAGCATGTGGGTATTTGGCGAGCACTAACTGTCAAAAGTCATCATTCCTACTCAATAATCAAATAGTTCAGAGAAGACGGAAGTGGTCAGGGGACACTTCCCAGAGAAGGGAGAATTTGTTTTGTATTCTACAAGACACTACTGGCTTAGCTAATTGGAGGGAAGAGGGAAGGCAGTAGAACTTCTTGATGCTCTTAAAGGACAATAATGAGTCCGGTTTAGTAGGGTGGAAATTTGCATAAAGGCAAGGTTGGGGAACTCGACTGGGACACAATTGCAGAAGGCCTTGAATTTCCAGCTAAAAAACATGGCCCTAAATATGTAGGAATTGCAGTACTACTGAAAGCTTTTGAGCCAGAGGCTAACATGAACAACATGAAATTTTCAGAAAGCTTAATCTGGCAGCAACGTGTAGCTTGGCTTATATCGTTCTATCCACAGTCTAAATGCAAGCATTCTGTTGACCTCAAAAGCATTCTTTGGAGGACTTCCATATCTGGTAAAATGGCAGGCGAGATAACCTGAAAAAACATCCCATTACAAAACACCTCAGATATAAGGAGAGACAAATCCAGATGGCACTGGAGTCTCGTTTCCTTTCCCATTTCTGTAGCTTAGCAAGCAGCTGTCTCAGCAGGTCTATGTTAGTTCAGCAGAAGGATAGCCTTGCCAATGGCTGAGCTCCAGAGCTTCCTCCTTTAGAAAGAACTAATTTCCTTGAAGCTCCTATTATCATATTCTAATTTACCTATAAATTAATTATGCCTTGGGGCACCTGGGTGGCTCAGTCAGTTGAGTATCCAATTCTTGATTTCGGTTCAGGTCATGATCCCATGGTTTGTGAGATTGAGCCCCACGTAGGGCTCTGGGCAGACAGTGCAGTGTCTGTTTGGAATTCTCTCTCTCTCTCTGCCCCCTCCCCATAAATAAATTAATTTTAAAAATTAAAAAAACATAAAGAAAAATTTTTCAATGTTTTATTTACTTCTGAGAGAGAGAGAGAGAGAGAGAGAGAGCGCATGTGAGCAGGGGAGGGTCAGAGAGAGGGAGACACAGAATCTGAAACAGGCTCCAGGCTCCCAGCTAGCTGTCAGCACAGAGCCTGACACGGGGCTCGAACCCACGAACTAAGAGATCATGACCTGGGCCGAAGTTGGACACTTAGCTGACTGAGCCACTCAGGTGCCCCCCAAAAAATAAATAAATAAAGTAACTGTGTCTTGTCTAAGCACACCTACACTTGCGATAGTAGGAGGATGGGGGATCCATGCCCTCTGCAGATTCTTTGCCTGTAAGTTCCCCAGCAAACCTCAATTACACTTACAGCATGTGTTGCTAGTAGTAGATATTGCGCCCTTTATGTGGCCAAATGAACATTTTAAAAAACGCATATTGAAGCTGCTAATAAAGTAAGGGACATCCTCAGAAGCCAAAGTTAAATGCCACAAACTGGGAAGAGATATTTGCAACCAACAAAGAATTGGTATCCAAAATATGTGAACAACTCTTAAAAATCAATATGAAAAAGACATACAATTCAATGGGGAAATGTACAAAAGACAAGAACAGGCAAGGAAGAGACATATGACAATTTCATTAGGACTCAGGGAAATAGAACATTTAAATCACAATATCATTTTATTTTTTATGTTGATAGAAAATTTAAAATCTAACGGTTTCCCATACAAACTGCATTTCATGGTAACCAAACAATTGATGAGGGGAAAGCTCCCTTTAGAAAAGTGTCCTAGCTAATATATGAAAAGGGAATGATAGCATCTCACAATTTTACAACTCCTAATGAATTAACGAACAGTGGTTATCAGTGATTGCTTCCTCTCCAAAGACACAACCAAACATTGTGTGCCTTCTTATGGAAGAACACACCACCACTTACAAAATGCTCTTGTCAGAAACTTGATCCTGAATCTAATCAAGCCTCTAGACTTAACAAACAAATTACTGGAAATAGGGAACAGAGGAACATATGTAATCACACCAGGAGAATGCATTCAACTAAACCCAGACTCTGGGAAGATGGTTTGTTCATCAAATAAACTGCAAGAAGGGAAAAAGGATGGCTTCTATTTGGACCCTGATTTGAGTGGGCCATAAAACAAACAAAGTGAAAACAAAAAACAAAAGCATGTTATAATTGAAGAAATTTAAACATTGACAGCTATTTCATGATGTTAAGGAATTAATGTGAAAGTTGGTGATAGTGCTATTGTGCTTATGTTTTTATAATGTCCTACAAAAGAGATTTTTTGGAGTGGGATGGGGAGCCGTAAGTACTCTCGATCTGGATCTGGGTGGTGGTTTCACAGCTGTGGGCATGTGTAAAATTTCACCACACACTGACCCATACTCTTAAGATTTGTACACCTGACTATATAGGTTTTACTTCAATTTTAAAAAGGTAGAGTCTGTTTTTTTAAGGATATATTCTACAGTTTTAAAATATGAAGCAATTTTAGCTTTAAAATACTCCAAGATGCCCCATGGAAGATTGGCCATGACTTGGTAAGTGTTGAAGCTGAAGGATGGGTCAGATTTTTGCACATGTTTAAAACTTTCCACAATATAACAGAACAAATCTTTTAAAGCTTTCATTTATTTATTTTGAGAGAGAGAGAGAAAGAGCACAAGAAGAGGAGGGGCAGAGAGAAAGGGAACGAGAGAGAATCCCAAGCCGGTTCCACAATTTCAGCATGGAGCCCAATGTGGGGCTCAAACTCATGAACCACAAGATCATGACCTGAGCTGAAACCAAGAGTTGGTTGCTTAACCAACTGAGCCAGCCTGGTGCCCCACCTTTTTTTTTTTTTAATGTCTGGCGAGAAAATGTTGCCAAGGATGTGGAAAACCAGAAACTCTCATACTCCTGTGGTATGAATGTAAATTGTAAATTTAACAGCTGTTTCATATTATTCAGTAAAACTGAAGATGGGTATATCTTAATGCTCAGCAGTTTATCTCTGAAGTTATGACCTAGAGAAACACTAGTAGCATGATCAGATATGTGTGTACATGTGAGACAATTCACACAACATTGCTTATTATAAACCAAAATAAAATGAGAAGAAAGCAACTCAAATATCAATGAGCAAGAGAATGAATACATAAATTGTGATATATTCACACAATGTAATTCTATATAATGAGGAGTGGGTGAATCTTACAAAATTACAAAAATTAATGAGCAATACTTTATAAGTTGCAGATGGAAAGTACAGGAATACCATTAATTAAATGTTCAAGATATGCACAATAGAATGATGTATTTTAGAGGTACCTATATATGTGGTAAAAATTATAAAGGAAAGCAGGTGATGGGGCACCTGGGTGGCTCAGAACTCAGTTGAGCAACTGACACTTGGTTTCAGCTCAGGTCATGATCCCAGTGGTGAGACTGAGCTCCTCATGGGGCTCATGCTGAGCATGAAGCCTGCTTACGACTCTCTCTCTCCGCCCCTCTTCCCTGTTCCTGCTCTCCCTCTCTGAAATACAATAAAAAAAAAAAAACAGGTGAATGATAAACACAGGGTAGAGGCCTATAGTGGCTTCATTGGCTCTGATAATATTCTGCTTTTTTAAAAAAAATTTTTTTTTAATGTTTTATTTATTTCTAGGAGAGAGAGAGAAACAGTGTGAGCAGGGGAGGGTCAGAGAGAGAGGGAGTCACAGACTGAAACAGGCTCCAGGCTCTGAGCTGGCAGTCAGCACAGAGCCCGACGCGGGGCTCGAACCCACGAACCGCGAGATCATGACCTAAGCGAAAGTCGGACGCTTAACCGACTAAGCCACCCAGGTGCCCCAATATTCTGCTTTTTAGGCTGGGTGATGGGTGTTGGTTTCAGTATTGTTTTTTTACTCCACCTACATATAAAAAAACTTGTGTAGAAATATCTTATAGTGAAATTATTTTGGAAAGCCATTTCTGTTGGTTCAGCAGTCTTTGTTTTTTAAGTTTTACTTATTTATTTTGAGAAACAGGGAGTAAGTGTGAGTTGGGGGGCGGGGAGCAGAGAGAGAGAGAGAGACAGAGAAACAGAGAGAATTCCAAACAGGCTCCACACTGTAGCATGTAGCCTGATGCGGGGCTTGAACTCACAAACCAGGAGATCACGGCCTAAGCCAAAATCAAGAGTAGGACACTTAACCAACTGAGCCACCCAGGCACCTGATAAATTTAACTGTCTTAAGACCAGGATTATTTGTAGTGGCGTGGTACGATGCAAAAAAACACTGGAACATCAAGAATTTGGGAAACCTGGTTTTTAGACACAGCTGCACCAAAAAATAGTCCTGTAATCTTGCACAGATCACTTAACTTCTTTTATCCCAACTCATCTAGAAATTAGCTGTTCAACAGGTATTTTGTGGTAACAACAACAAAGTTTTGTAGTCACATTAGTTTGGGGAACTCTAGGTTAAACAGTAGTAAGAAGGTTTCCCTACAGCAAGATTTCACAGAGCCTCGAATATACAATGTGAGTTGTAAATCTGCAAGAGAGCAATAGAGAATTTCCCAAAGTAGTTAACCACAGAATTATGTGTATCTGGGTATGTATAACAGCTCTTCAAAGGAACATAGTTTGGGAAATCCTGGAATAGCTGCTCTCTAAGATCTCCTTCAAATCTACAATCGCAGATGACCTTTGCTGCAGGATGCATGGCGAATTGTTGAAAAGACATGGGAGTTCGGATATCTATGAGGAGAATTTTGCAACGGTTGAGGTGCCGGGGCTTCCTGGCCTCAATAACAACATGGTAACATGGATGGAGAGGGAGGGGCATAGCCAGGAAACATCGCTAAAGAACCATGGGGCAGGGCTGAGCACAAGGCCACCCCTTGCCTGGTTCAACTCTACACAACAATATTGGTCAAGCAAAGCCACAACAGTTCATTGTTGCTGCAGTGACCAGTCAACCACCCTGAACCCTAGCAGCGACTTTGCAACACATGGAATATTTTTATTTATGATTTATATAGTTATTTATTTATGCATTTATCTAATGTTTATTTTGAGAAAGAGAAAGAGAGCAGGAGCAGTGGGGGAGGGGCAGAGAGAATCTCTGATGTGAGAAGATAGTGACCCAAGCTGAAATCAGGAGTCAGACACTTAAATGACTGAGTCACCCAGGCGCCCCTGTGTTCCAGAGTTTAACTGACTTCCCCTATGTTACATAACTCAGTAAAGAGCAGAATGACCCAGGCCTCCTGATTCCCTGAACTAGCCTCTGCACATAACACCCTGAGGTCCGAACATGTGCAGGAAGCATGAGTGCCTCACCAAGGACTCAACCCAGTTTTCCCTCACATCAATTTCAAAAACGATCTTGTGCCGTACAGCATCTATAAAGTGCAGTGGGTGTTATAAAATCAAGAGTCTCGGAACTAAGCTAGGATAATGGGTACTTTCACCCTAGATAACCATCCCATATCTGCCATTAGTAAATTTTGAGAATGTGGATGCATTAAGGAAAATCTGCCACTGCTGCTCCCGCTGAAAGATAAGACTGATGTCACACCTATAAATAATATTGTTTGTTTTCCAAAATGCTTTCACATATTTTATTTCATCTGATTCTTGCAATCCTGGGAGGAAATTATTATTTTAATTTTAAATAAGAAATGTATTTCTCCAAGGGTGAATAACAAATTAGTGACAGAAATAAAACCTGAATCCAGATTTCTTTATTTTTATCCCAAGACCCTTTCTATTAAGTCACACCTGAATTCCAAAGCATTGGTTAGTCTACCATCTTGAATCAAAATTATGATTAAATAAAAATTTTCAATGGGCATATGTTCTGTAAAAAGTTTCAGCTGGCTGAGATGCATAGGTTTTTAGAAGCCCTGATTATCATCAATGTTAACCAGATAAAACCATGTGGTTTAGAAATACAGAGACATTCAAGAAGGTCCTGTGTAGGATACTTATCATCTAGCTGCATTATTGGGCAATCCTTGAGTTCCATTTCAGTTAGCTAGATTACCTGGAATGTTCAGTGAATTTTATCAAGCTGAAAGTCATGCAATCTTCCTATCCCAGCCCTTTCATCAATACTGGTACCAAGATAACACCAATTTTCAGAAGGTGGTATAAAACTATCTTTCTGGACCAGGTAGTGAAGACCCATTTTTCCCTGTTCTTCCCTATTAAGCAAAATTTTAAACCCTGGAAATTGCAAAAGAGACAAAAACAGATCCCTAAAATGTAGTAAGGAGAAAGTGAATAAGTTTGGGACTCTGGAGCTAGAAGAACAGATCTTATTATATATGCTCGCCCTACAAAAGAAGGCAAGCCAGACCTGGTGTTCTTTGATCCCTAGGCTGGTAACAGAAGGCATCCCAGGAAGGCTCATTCCTCCCCCACAAGCGACTGAAATCCTTCTGATATGAAGTGATCCTGCCACAACTAGCAATGGGGCTCAATTTGGAGTTTTACCAAAAATAAGTGGCCAGGAAAAGCATTCTTATTCCCCGATGGGTCTGAGAACTTCCTTTCTGCCAAGAGATACCAAGGCAGATGGAACCCGCCAAAGAGATCCAGCTCTAGCAGGTACACTGGGAGCCTTCGTCCCTGTGGGCCCCAAATCCTTCTCTCCCCCCAGAGTCACCAGGTGTTATGAGGTCCATGTTTGTGTCCCCACATTCACATATTGAAGCCCTAACCCCCAGTGTGGCAGTATTTGGAGATGGGACCTCTAAGGAAGGACTTAAGGGTCAGTGAAGTCATAAGGGTGGGGACCATATCCAATATGATTAGTATCCTTACATGAAGAGACAGAGACTCCAGGGAGCACCACCCCCTTCTCTGTGCACTTACAAGGCCACGTGAGGACATGGGGGGAAGGGCACTGGCCAGAAACCAGGAAGAGAGGCTTCACCAGATATGGAATCTGCCAGCCCCCTGATCATGGCCTCCTAGCATCCTGTCATGGTCTGTTCAGGTTACTACAACAAAGTGCCACAGACTGAGGGGCTTATAAACAGCAGACATTTATTTCTCACAGCTCTGGAGGCTGTGAGACGTCTATGATTAAGTTGTCAGCATGGTCACCTTCTCCTGAGGACCGTCTTTCTGCTTCCTAGCTGGTGCCTTCTACCTGTGCTCTCACACGGTGGAAGAGGCAGGGGACCTCTGCCAGACCTCTTCTTTTTTTTTTAAATTTTTTTTAATGTTTTATTTATTTTTAGGAGAGAGAGAGAGACAGCGTGAGCAGGGGAGGGTCAGAGAGAGGGAGTCACAGACTGAAACAGGCTCCAGGCTCTGAGCTGGCAGTCAGCACAGAGCCCGACGCGGGGCTCGAACCCACGAACCGCGAGATCACGACCCAAGCGAAAGTCGGACGCTTAACCGACTAAGCCACCCAGGCGCCCCACTGCCAGACCTCTTCTATAAGAACTTGAATCCCACTCATGAGAGTGCTGCCGTCATGACCTAAGCACTTCCTAAAGGCTCTCCCGCCTAATCCCATCATGTTTGGTGGTATTCAACATGTGAATTTCGGGGGGGAGGGTGGCGCAAACATTCAGACCATAGCACCTCCAGACAGTGAAAATAAATTTCTGTTGTCTAGGCCATCCAATGTGTAGCATTTTGCTATGGCAGCCGAAGCTGACTAAGATAGGGAGTCAGGACAGAAGGGGCAAGAAGAATCCAGCTACAGCAGGTGGTCTGGTCTAAGAAGCCTCTTTTCCCCTTATAGGCCAAGACTCTCTTTCTCTCTCCAGAGAGTCTGGAGCGGCTGGGGAAAAACTGTTAGAAGGATCCTACTGCACTTCTCCCTCAATGAGATGTACCCACAGGGGAAAATAATTTGCCCTCTCAGGAGCTATCACCAGGGACGAGTGGGAGTCCCAGCAACGCTGGATAAACCACTGAATAATAGTGCAAAGTCTCTGGAAATCAAACTGCTATTGGAATCCCATTCCAGAAATGTAGGCCAGGAACCTAGGTGCTAAACCTAAACAAGGTGACTGTTTGTTAAAATCAGTTACTTAAATAGGATCTGAATCCCTTACATAAGAGACAAAATGTCCAGAATACAACTGAAAATCTGACAGGGGCACCTGGGTGGCTCAGTTGGTTAAGCGTCTGACTTTGGCTCAGGTCATGATCTCATGGTTCGTGAGTTCGAGCCCCGCATCGGGCTCTGTGCTAACAGCTCAGAGCCTGGAGCCTGTTTCGGATTCTGTATCTCCCTTCTCTCTGACCCTCCCCTGCTCATGCTCTCTCTCTCTCTCTCTCTCTCTCTCTCTCTCTCTCAGAAATAAATAAAAAAAAAAATTAAAAAAAAAAGATTCTATGAAAATCTGACAGCACAGAGCCTGCTTGGGATTCCCTCTCTCCCTCTTTCTGCCACTCCCCTGCTTGCTTGCTTGCACGTGTGCACATACACTTTCCCTCTCTCTCTCTCTCTCTCAAACAAACATTTTTTTTAAAAAAGGATAA
The DNA here is from genome assembly GCA_017311185.1 of Proteles cristata cristata. Classification (NCBI taxonomy): domain Eukaryota; kingdom Metazoa; phylum Chordata; class Mammalia; order Carnivora; family Hyaenidae; genus Proteles; species Proteles cristata. The sequence continues at coordinate 43,067 of JAESUZ010002569.1, forward strand.
AGAAAACAAAAATCACCCATCATACCAAAAAAAAAAAAGTCACAAGTTGAATGAGAAAACATTATCAACTAATGCCAATAGCAAGTTTAATAAAAAGTTGAAAACATCTGACAAAGATTTTAAAGCAGTCATCATAAACATGCTTCAAAAGTCAATTATAGGGGTACCTGGATAGCTCAGTGGGTTAAGCGTCATTCTCTTGATCTTGGCTTAGGTCATGATCTCACATTTAATGAGTTTGAGCCCTGTATCAGGCTAAGCTGACAGTGTGGAGCCTTCTTAGAGTTCTCTCTCCCTCTCTCTCTGCCCCTATCCCATTTGTACATTCTCTCTCTCAAAAGAAATAAACTTAAAAAAATGTTTTTAATCAATTATACATTATCTTGAAATAAATGGAAAAAAATTTTTTTCAGGAAAGAAATACAAGTTATAAACAAAAAGAACCAAATGTAAGTTACAGAACTGAAAAATATAATAATGGGGGAAAACCTTATCGTATGGGCTTCATAGAAGAGTAGAGATGACAGCATCAGCGAACTTCAGAACAAAACAATAGAATGCATCCAATCTAAACAACAGAAACAATAGGCTGAAAAAAAAATGAACAGAGCATCAGGGACCTCTGGGACAATAACAAAAGATCTAACATTCATATAGTTTAAGTCCCAGAATGCAAGGGAAAAGCAGGCTAAAATAGTATTCGAAGAAAGAATGGCTGAAACTTCCCAAATTTGACCAAAGATACAGCCTACAGATTTAAGAAGCTAAGCAAAACCCGAACAGGATAAATCCAAAGAAATCCATGGCAAGATGTGTATTTGAAAACCAAAAACGAAGAAAAATCTTGAAAGCAGGCGGAGAGAGAAAAACAATGCATTATCTATAGGGGAACACTGACTCAAATGGCAGCAATTTTGTATCTGAAATCATGGAGACCAGAAGGAAATGGGACAGTAATTTTCAAGTGCTGAAAGAAACGATATGTCAATAGAATTCTATACCTGGTGAAACTCCTTTAGAAACAAAAGGAAATAAAAGCGTTCTAAGACAAGGGAACACTAAAAGAATTTGTTGTTGTTGAAACTATCCATAAAAATTGGGTAAAGGGAGTTCTTCAAGCAGAAAGGAAATAATGAAAGAAGGAATTTGGGGGCATCAGGAAGAAAGGAGGAACAAAAAACAGAAATCTGAGTACATACAACAGACAATTCTTTTGCTCATGAGGTTTAGAAATAATATTTGATAATTAAAACAAAAATTATAACACCAATCGATACTCACGGCAATGGTGTATAAAAGAGGGGAAAGTTGGGGTGCCTGGATGGCTCAGCTGGTTAAGTGTCCAACTCTTGGTTTTGGCTCAAGTTGTGATCTCGCAGTTTGTGAGTTCAAGCCCTGTATCATGCTCCATGATGACAGTGCAGAGTCTGCTTGGGATTCTCTCTCCCCTCTCTAACTGCCCCTCCCCCTCAAAATAAATAAATAAACTTAAAAAATATTATAAGGAAATCCTAAAAAATATTCAAGTAACTTGCAGGAAGACAAGAAAAGAGAAACAGAGCGAGAGAACCAGAGGAAACAAACAGAAAACGAACAAGATAGCAAACTTAAGTAGTAACATCAACAAGTACCTTAAATGTAATGGTCAAACTACACCATTCAAAGACAGATTGTCAGAATGGATAAATTCACTCCAAATTCAAAAACACAGGTAGATTGGGGTGCCACAGTTGCTCACTCAGTTAGGCCTCCGACTTTCGACTTCTGTTCAGGTCATGATCTCATGACAGCTGGTAAGTTCAAGCCGTGCATCAGACTCCATGTTGCTAATGCCTGCTTTGGATTCTGTTTCCCTCTCTCTCTGTCCCTCCCCTGCTCTTTGTCTCTCTCAAAATAAACAAATAAACATTTTAGAAAATTTTAAAAAAGCACAGATAGGTTGGGGTGCCTGGGTGGCTCAGTCGATTAAGCATCCAACTCTTGATTTCATGATTCATGAGATAGAGCCCTGAGTTGGGTTCTATGCAGAGCATGGAGCCTGCTTGGAATTCTCTCTCCTTCTCTATCTGCCCCTCCCCAACTGGCACTCTCTCTCTTTCTCAAAGTAAATTTAAAAACAACAACAAACAAAGCACAGGTAGGTTGAAAGTGAGGATGGGAAAAAATGTATCATGCAAACATTAATCAAAAAAAGCAGAAGTGATTCTGTTATCTGATAAAAGAAACTTCAGACATTTGAGGCAAAAGAAAATTTCCAGAGCTGGAGGGGGACCTTACATAATGATAAGATTCTTCCAGGAAGACACAATTATCCTAAATGTGTATGGACCAAACAACAGTGCCTTAAAATACACAAAGCAAAAACTGATAGAACTGGAAAAGGAAACAGACAAATGCACAATTATAGTTGGGGACTTCAACCTTTCCCTCTCAGTAACTGATTACAACTATTGGACTGATATGAAATCAGCTAGGATTCAGAAGATCTGAACAATACAATCACCCAGAAGGATTTAGCTAACATCTACAGAAGACTCATCCAACAACAGACTATACATTTAAAAATATTTTTTGCAACATTTTCTAGATAGATTATACCCTGGTCAAAAAAAAAAAAACAAAAAACAAAAAACACCTTCAGTGAAGTTAAAAGAATTAAAATCATACCAAGTGAATTCTTTGGCCATAATGAAATTGAACTATAAATCAATAACAGAAAGATGGCAGGAAAATCTCTGAAACACAAGGAAATTAGACAATACATTCCTGAATATTCTATAAGTTGAAGAGGAAGACTCAAAGTATCTAAAACAAAACAAAACAAAACAAAACTACACAGAGGGGTGGCTGACTCAGTTGGTAGAGTGTGAAACTCTTGATCTTGGGGTTGTCAGTTCTAGCCCCACATTGGGTATGGAGATTACTTAAAAATATAATCTTAAAAAATAAATATTCAGAACTGAATGAAAGTGGATACCTAATATATCAAAACATGTAAGATGTAGCTGATTACTGATGCAGTGATGAGAGGGAAGTTTATAGCACTAAAAACTTCTACTAGCAATGAGGAAACATATTAAATCAACAACCTAAGTTCTTCCCTTGAGAAACTAGATAAAGAAGAGCAAAAATAAACCCAAAGCAAGCAGAAACAAGGAAATAATAAAGAAATGAGCAGATATTAATGAAACTGAAAACAGACAAAAATCAATGAAACAAAAAGTTTGTTCCTTGAAATAAGATTGATACATTTATAGCAACACCGAAAGAACCCAAATAAAATAGAGAGAAGACACAAATCACCAATATCAGAAATGAAGTGGGAAATATCACCATTAAAAAGTTAATAAGGAAATAAATACTCTCATAAATTTCTTTTTTTTTTAATGTTTTATTTATTTTTGAGAGAGAAAGAGAGAGAGAGAGAGAGAGAGAGAGAGCATGAGCAGGGGAGGGTCAGAGAAAGAGGGAGACCCAGAATCTGAAGACAGGCTCCAGGACTCGAACCCACAAACCAGGAGATCATGACCTGAGCTGAAGTTGGAAGCTTTACTGACTGAGCCACCCAGGCGCCCCTACTCTCATAAATTTCAAAACTTCGAAGATATAGGCCAATTCCTTGAAAATCATGAACTACTGAAACCTAACCACAACAAAATAGACAATCTGAATAACTACACAATCATAAAATAAATTGAATGCAAAACTAAAAGACTCCCCACACCACCTTCCAAAAACCAAAAACTCTAAATGGTGGGAATGTGTCAAAGGGACAGAAGAGCCAGTTGGAAGGGCCCCCAATAGCAATGAAATTAAGTAGTATTACTTTATAACCTAAAATGCATTTCTAAGAGTTCATTTAAATAAACGACTGAATAAATAAATAAAAGAGGGAGAAGACATCAATCTCTCATCCAGAATAATTTCCAATCCTGTATATGGATATTATGCCCTCAAGGAGGGGGAACATAACTCCCTACTATTTAAGTATGGGCTGCACATAGTGACTTCTTTCTAAAGATTACAGTCTGGAAGGGGGGTGGTACAAGTAAATTTATAGTGGAAAAACCTAACAAACAATACCTCACCCAGGAGATCAAGGTCAATATCAACAGTGATCATTCACATTCACAGTATATCTCGAATATGATGTGATGAAAATGGCACTTTACCCCTGTGGTCTTCCTCCCCCAAACCCATAACCTCAGTCTAGTCCTGAGAAAAACATAAGACACGTTCCAGTGGAGGAAAATCCTACAAAACACCTGATCAGTATTCCTCAAAGCTATGAATGTCATCAAAAATAAAGGAAGTCTGAGAAACTCTTAGTCAGGAGGAACCTAAGGAAATATGACAGCTAAATGTAATATGATGTTCTGGATGGTGGAATACTGGAACAGAAAAGGGTGTTAGATAAAAAATTAACGTACTTTGAGCAAAATGTGGAACTTGGTTAATAATAATGTATCAATATTTTTCATTAGTTATAATGAATATACCATATTAATTTAAGATGAGTACAAGATATAGGGAAACTATCTGTACCATCTTCTCAATTTTTCTGTAAATCTAAACTGTTCTAAAAAGTTAAGTCTATTGCTTAAAAACTCCCCCCACCTCCAAAAAAAATATTCAGGCTCAGATAGTTTCACTAGAGAATTCTACCAAATGTGTAAAGAATTAATACCTATTTTACACAATCACACAATCTCTTCCAGGAAATAGAAGATACTTCCCAACTAATTTTATAAGGCTAGTATTATCCAGATAACAAAACAAAGATAATACAAGGAAAGAATACAACAGGCCAAAATCTCTCATAAAAAGAATTATGAATCATGACCAGGTAGGATTTACCCTAGGGATATGAAGCTGGTTCAATATTCAAACATCAATCAGTGTAACCCACTATATCAACAAGCTGAAGAACACAAATCATATGACCATATCAATTTGATATAGAAATCCAGCACTGATACATGATAAAACTCTCAGCGAGTTAGAAATAGAAATACCTAAATTTGATGATAGCATCTACAAAAAAGTTTAGAGCTAACATCATACTTAATAATGAAAGAATGAAAAGTTTTCCCCCTAAGACTGAGAACAAGGCAAGGAAGTCTGCTTTCACTAACTCTTATCCAACATAATACAGGAAGTTGTAGGTACTGCAATAGGCAAGAAAAAGAATTAAAAGTAGATGGATTAGAAAGAGGAAATAAAACTACCTCTATTTGCAAATAACATGATTCTCCATATGGAAAATCCCAAGAAGTCTACAAAAAAAATCTCCAACAGGGGCATCTGGATGGCTTAGTTGGTTAAGCATCTGACTCTTGATCTCAGCTCAGGTTATGATCTCACAGTTTGTGAGTTCAAGCCCCACATCAGGCTCTGTGCTGACAGTGTGGAACCTGTTTGGGTTTCTCTCTCTCCCTGCCCCTCTCCCGCTCACTCTCTCTCTTTCAAAGTAAATAAATAAACTTTTTTAAAAAGCATTAAAAAATAAAATAAGGGTCACTTGGGTGGCTCAGTCCATTAAGTATCCAACTTCTGCTTAGGTTATGATCTTGCGGTTTGTGAATTCGAGCCCTGCATCCGGCTGGGTGCTGATCACTCAGAGCCTGGAGCTTGCTTTGGATTCTGTCTCCCTCTCTCTCTGCCCCTCCCCGGTTTGCGCTCTGTCTCTGTCTCTCTCTCTCAAAAATAAACATTAAAACATTGTTTAAATAAAATAAAACTCTTACATGAATGTTCATAGAAGCCTTATTTATAATAGGCAAAAACTAGAGTCAGCCTAGATGTCCTCCTATGGGTTAATGGTCAGATAAACTGTGGACCATGGATAGTACTCTATCCATACTGTAGAGTACTACTTAGCAACAAAAAGAGAACGAACTATCAATACCCATGACAACTTGGGTCAGTTTCTAGAGAATTACACTAAAGTGTAAAAAGCATCCTATATGATTCTACTTATATAAACTAACTTTAAGTTTATTTATTTATTTTTGAGACACACACAGACAGAGAGAGACACACACACACAGAGAGAGAGAGAGAACACAAGCAGAGGAGGGGAAGATAGAGGGAGACATAGAATCTGAGGCAGGTTCCAGGCTCTGAGCTGTCAGCATAGAGTCCCACGTGACTTGAACTCATGAACTGTGAGATCACACCCTGTGCTGAAGTCAGACGCTTAAACAACTGAACCACCCAGGTGCCCTTATTTACGTAAAAAAATTTTTTAAGTGACAACATTTTTTAAATAAGTAGTTTATAGTGAAGCTGGTTTCCAACAACACCCAGTACTCATCCCAACAAGTGCCCTCCTTAAGGCCCATAAGTGACAACATTTTTAAAATAGAGAAAAGATGGATCCCAGAGTAAGGGACTTGGGGCTTGAGGTAGGGCAGGAAGGAAGTGGAGGGGCGCCTGGGTGGCTTAGTCGGCTAGGCATCCGACTTTCGTTCAGGTCATGATCTCGCAGCCTGTGGGTTCGTGCCCCGCATCGGGCTCTGTGCTGACAGCTCAGAGCCTGGAGCCTGTTTCAGAGTCTGTGTCTCCCTCTCTCTCTGACCCTCCCCTGCTCACGCTGTCTCTCTCTCGCGCCTGGAAATAAATAAAACAAAAAAAAGAAATTAAAAAAAAAAAAGGAAGGAAGTGGAGATCATTTAAAGGGGCAATATGAAGATGATTCTTGTGGTGTTGAAATATTCATATCCTGACTCTGGTAGTGGATACATAAGCCTACACGAGTGATAAAGTTATACAGAATTTAATGAATACTATACTATAATCACATGCACACACTTGAGTATCAGTAAAACTAGGGAAATCTGCATAAGATCGGTAGATTCTAGCCATGTCAATTACCTGGCTGTGCTGACAGCTCAGAGCCTCGAGCCTGCTTCACATTCTGTGTCTTCCTTTCTCTCTGTCCTTCCCCTGCCCTGTTCACATTCTGTCTGTGTGTTCCTCTCTCTCTAAAAAAAAAAATAAACAAAAATAAATTTAAAAAGAAGATAAATAACAGTACACAAAAGGAAGAGAAAGGAATTTGAAGACAGTTAAGAAAAACAAGGAAGAGAGAAAGTGTAAAAAATGCCTGCTTGCACCTCTGAATTTTGGAAGTATAGATAACATACTCAGTTGCTAAAAGTAGTGAAATTCCCTTGGGGCGACTGGGTGGCTCAGTCAGTTAAGCAACCAACTCCAGCTCAGGTCATGATCTCATAGCTTGTGAGTTCGAGTCCTACGTCGTCGGGCTCTGTGCTGAGAGCTCAAAGCCTGGAGCCTGCTTCACATCCTGTGTTCTCTCTCTCTCTCTCTCTGCCCCTCCCCTGCTCGCATTGTCTCTCTGTTTCTCGAAAATGAATAAACGTTTAAAAAACGTTTAACAAAAAGTACTGAAGTTCCCTCATCATGTATTGTCTACATTTGATTTCTGATTCTTAAAACAGCCCATCTACTTGTATTATAGGTATAGAGCTCTGGGTGCATCTGGATCTAATTTGATGGAATTCTCTCCATTTTAAGATGGGGATATCTTATTCCCCTGACTTTCAGTGTACAACTCAAGCAGTTTTAAATGTTTCTGGCAATGATTAATTTACTTTTGATTTGTCATGTGCAATGCTGCAATTATAGGTTTCCCTTCCAATCTTTTGACTATGCTTCTTGACGTAAATGGTTTACCTTGAAAATGGTCTAGTGTTTCATAAATGTATCCACATAAGGAATGATCAAAAGGCAATTCCTCCTAGTTTTCATCTTCCTTGTCAGTGATCAGTCATTTGCCAAAAGTTGTTCTTTGATGTCCTTGAATCTCCTGTTTCTACTTCTGAGATCATATTAAGAACCAACGGTTGGAAGTTGATTAGAAATAGCTTTGTGGTGAGGTGCCTGGGTGGCTCAGGCAGTTAAGTGCCTGACTTCTGCTCAGGTCATGACCTCAGGGTTATTGAATTTGAGCCCAGCACTGGGCTCTCTGCTGTTAGCACAGAGCCCACTTTGGATCCTCATTCCTCTTCTCTCTCTCCCCCCCTCTCATGCTCGCCCTCTCTTTCAGAAGTAACTAAGCATTTAAAATAAAATAGTAAAAACATAAATAAAGGAAATAGCTTTGTGGCAAAGTGCTCCCCAGCTCAGCTGCATATTATGATCTACAGCCTTTTATTTTTTTTAAATAATTTTCTTATGCTTATTTATTTTGGAGAGAGAGAAAGAGAAAGACAGAGAGTGAGCAGGAGAGGAGCAGAGAGAGAGAGGGAGAGACAGAATCCCAAGCAGGCTCCAGGCTCTGAGCTGTCAGCACAGAGCCTGATGCGGGGTTCGAACCTACTAACCGCAAGATCATGACCTGAGCTGAAGTCAGAGGCTTAACCGACTGAACTACCCAGGTACCCCATCTACAGCCTCTTTTAAAACATCAGATGCTAGAAACTTCCCCACGCTTAATAGTAATAATATCTAATTTAATCCCATTAACCACTGTATGAAGTAAAACTTCACTGACATTATCCTCCTTTTACAGATGAAGAGAATGTGCAGAAAAGATAAGCGACTTGCCTAAGGACACACATAGTAAGCCCGCGTGCTGGAATGTGAACCCAGGCAATCTGAATCCAGAATCTATACTCTTGACCTCGACTCCTCTTGTAGTTCCTAAATCAGTCTCGGGGGCGGGGCGGGGGCGGCTGGTGTCTGAGCACCTCTTAGCTTATATAAAACAAACAAATCTCCACACTGTGAGGTTTGGGGACCTCTAGGTTAAACACTATTTTTCTGGAGGGGCGTGTGCTCAGTCTGGTGTTAGCAGCTTCTAACTGACTGACTGGCTTGTCCTGAAATAGGTACCATCTGCTGTGGTTAAGTATTTTACGTACATCTTCCCCTTACAAATGCCCTTCCAGGTAAATATTATTATCCTTATTTTATAGATGAAGAAACGGAGGCTCAGAGTTCATAAGCTGATCCAGGTTGCTCTCAGCAAGCAAGAGGCCACATTTAAACTCTGAAGCCCGGTGGGGGGGGAGGGGTGGCGGGCGCGGAGGGGTGCCTTGGTGGTTCAAAGCGTCCAACTTTGGCTAAGGTCATGATCTCCAAGTTCATGAGTTCAAGCCCGGAATCAGGCTCTGTGCTGACAGGGCGGAGCCTACTTTGAATTCTCTTTCTCCCTCTCTCTCTGCCCCTCCTCCACTAACTCTCTCTCTCTCAAAATACATAAACTTAAAAATATATATAAACTCTAAAGCCCAAGCTCTTAACAGTACTGCCTCTTTCATGAAAGGTCGACCAGTCAATCTGGATCAACTGGTTAGAGCACCTGCTCTGAGGTATTAGCAAAGTGTTCCCAGAGGTGCTTTGCGATTTTTCAAAGCAGGACCATAAATGTGATTAGTCTTCAAGACTCCAGGGGAAAATTGTAATGGTGGAGCCTCAGGCACTGCGATAAATCCATCGGAAAGATTAGTGGGGGCCAGGAGGTCTGCTCAGCACCTACCAGATCACAGCACCTCAGTGGATGTGCAGCCGGTGGGTCCCCGCTCAACCCATCCCACAAAGCTTCCCTGTCGTGAAACAGTAACAATGAGTCGTATTTATCTTGGTCAGTCCTCACTCTTCCACTTCCTTCTTCGGATCTACCAAGAAACTTTGCTATGTGCCATAGAGCATGGAATGCAGAAGCTTTGAAAAGAAATGTTCTGGGTATGATTGTTAATGTTTGCCCAATTTAAATACAACACTGTTCATCGTATCATATATAATGATGAAACTCATTAACTGCATAATAGCTTCATGCTCCCTGGTCTAAAATACAGAATAGCCTCAATATTAAAAATTAAAGTCAACCCATCAAAATCTAATGGCTAAGTAGGGATATTAAAAAGTAAGAGGCATTATTTGAATCCATGTAAAACTGTCATGGGATTCATGAAAATAATTGGCAAATTCTGACACAGGACAGAGCCTGAGGTAAAAATAAAATCTCATGCAGATCAAATCACAGATCTGTGATGTCTATTTAGTAATAGGGGCTCACCTAATTACACCTGAGTCTCAGCTTGATTGAGTCATTAGCCCCTCCCCACCTCTAAGCCAGCTCTCTCTCAAGATCCCTGGATGCACTTGGACTGATCTGAACTTGGAGTGATCCAGACTGTTAGTTACATCATGCAGGGGCTCCCCGTGTTGACTTTGTCTTCAGCTCTTTGTAAGATTTTAACCATTCTAAAGCCTTCCTGGTTGGATTTCTGCCTACCTTAGCGAAGAAGCTTCTATTGCTATTTGTTTTTAAAACTTGCTTCCATTTCACATCATTGGCATACTGTGTCTTCACATTAACTAAACAGTAAACGAAGTACTGAATATTCAGTCTTGGTAGATTTACATGACTAATCGTTTATATTAGTTTAATACTACCCTCAAGGAGTAGTTCAGGGTTTTCTCCTTATTCTTCAGGGAATTATATTTGATGGCTCATGAATTCTTGCTCATTTATCAGTTCCTTTAATCACACTAGTGTTCTCCCGAGTGGCTCAGTCACTTAGGCGTCCAGCTCCTGATATCAGCTCAGGTCTTGGTCTTAGGGTCTTGAGTTCAAGCCCAGAATTGGGCTCCGCACTGGGTGTGGAGTCTACTTAAAAAAAAAAAATCACAGTAGTGTTCTAAAGGAATAAGAAAAAAGAACGTATCACATTTAAAAGTGGAAAGAAATCTTTTCTTTTATTCCCTAATTTATATTTTTTAATTACAAACAAAATTAAAAAAAAATTTTTTTTAATGTTTTATTTATTTCTAGGAGAGAGAGAGAGACAGCGTGAGCAGGGGAGGGTCAGAGAGAGAGGGAGTCACAGGCTCTGAAACAGGCTCCAGGCTCTGAGCTGGCAGTCAGCACAGAGCCCGACGCGGGGCTCGAGCCTACGAACCGCAAGATCATGACCTAAGCGAAAGTCGGACGCTTAACCGACTAAGCCACCCAGGCGCCCCTACAAACAAAATTTTTTAATGTTTATTTTTGAGACAGGGACAGAGCATGAGCAGGGGAGGGGCAGAGAGAGGAGACAGAATCTGAAGCAGGCTCCAGGTTCTGAGTTATTAGCACAGTGCCTGATATGGGCTGGAACTCACAAATCGTGAGATCATGACCTGAGCCAAAGTCAGACAGACGCTTAACCGACTGAGCCACCGAGGCACCCCTTTTTAATATTCTTTAATGTTTATTTATTTTTAGGAGAGAGAGCCAGAGTGCAAGTGGGAGAGGGGCAGAGAGAGGGAGACACAGATTCCAAAGCAGTCTCCAGGCTCCGAGCTGTCAGCACAGAGTCCAAAGTGGAGCTTGAACCCACAGACCGGTGAGATCATGACCTGAGCCGAGGTCGGTCAGCTAACTGACTGAGCCACCCAGGCACCTCTACTCCCTAGTTTAAAAGAGGAATATAGATTTGGTCCTTTTAAATTATACTTTTCCCTTAAAAAGTTTATATTCTATTTTATAATTATAAAGTAATATATGCTCATGTTAGAGCATTGAGAAATAGTTAAAAGAGAAAAGTACTACTACATAGAACTCTACTACTCAAGGATAATCTCATTTGAAATTTGTGGTTTATTCAAAGTGATTTTTGCCTTCTGCACACTATTTTTATTGAACTATACTCATAATGGACACCCAGTTTTGTATCCAGCTTTATTTCAATTTTTATTTTTTTTAAGATTTTATTTTTAGGTAATTTCTACACCCACCCAACATGGGGCTCAAATTCATAACCCGAACAGCAAGAGTTGCATGCTCCATCGACTGAGCCAGCCAGGTGCCCCTGTATCGAGGTTTATTTTAAAAGTTTATTTTTGAGAGAAGAAGCACATGTAGGAGTGGGGGAATGACAGAGAGGGAGACAGAATCCAAAGCAGGATCTGTGCTGAAAGCAGAGAGCCCGATGTGGGTCTCAAACTCATGAACTGTATGATCATGACCTGAGCTGAAGCTGTTGCTTAACCCACTCAGCCACCTAGGTACCCCCCGACCTTGTATCCAGCTTTTTAAACTTCACATTATAGAAAGTATTTTCCCATATTCTTTAAGTAATATTTTAAAGAAACAGGATATTCTGTTGAACAAATAGATAATAATTGGCATAAGCATTCAAACCTCGTCAGTTTAGATTGCACACCAGGAAGCCATCCTGAATTCTTGCATGTCGCCCATCACATCTGATCTTCCAAAGAAGACCTGTCAATTCTTCCTACATATGTGTATGTTTATTCCTTCTCTATCATTCTCACACTAGTTCAGGACCTTGTCATCTCCTAACTGATTTCCTTTTCTTTCCTAACTGATTTCTATGTTCCAATTTACCTTACGTGCCACCAGCTCTTTGGCTTATGCCACTTGCTTTATTTTTTTTTTTTTAAATGTTTTTTATTGGTTTCTGAGAGAAAGAGAGAGTGTGAGCAGCAGGGGGTCAGAGAGAGAGGGAGACACAGAATCTGAAGCAGGCTCCAGGTTCTGAGCTAGCTGTCAGCACAGAGCCCGACGTGGGGCTTGAACCCACGAACTGTGTGATCATGACCTGAGCCGAAGTCAGACGCTTAACCCACTGAGCCACCCAGCTGCCACTTATGCCACCTACTTGAACACCATACCGTGATGGTTTTTTTATAGGATAAAATCCAACATTTTTAGCAGGCCCTCTGGCCTTCCAAATTTTAATCCAACCTATCTTTTCTGCTGAATTTTAGTACTTCCCCACAAAGATTTTCAGCTCTAGTCAGACTAGTTCATTCAGTTTTCCACAATCACACCTTAAATGTTATTCTCACTTTGTTCCTTTCCATATGCTGTTCCCACAGCTATAATGCCTTTCCTTCCATTTCATCAAAATCTTACTCATCCACCAAGGAATCCCCATATCCAGTCTGTTGGAAGTCTGAAAGGATTCCCTAATAAATAGCATCTCTTTTCTCTGCCCAGATTAAGAAATTTGAGAAATGAAATGGAGTAGATATGGAGGCCAAGATATTGAAAAACTTATAGTGGCTTTATTGATAAAGAAGGGTTGGGGCGCCTGGGATGGCTCAGTCAGTTAAGCATTCGACTTCAGCTCAGGTCATGATCTCACGGTTCATGGGCTCAAGCCCTGTGTCAGGCTCAACTGACAGCTCAGAGCCTGGAGCCTGCTTTGGGTTCTGTGTCTCCCTCTCTCTCTGCCCCTCCCCTGGTTGTACGCCATCTCTTTCTCTCAAAAATAAGTGTTAAAGAAAAAAAGAGTTGAGGGCTTAATTCAGTGTGAGGGTCAGATGGAAAGAAGAAAGCAGAACCGCTTACTCACTTGGTCTTGAGCAGTGCTTAGAGCTTAGTCATTGCCAAGGGAAACTGAAGAGAACTGTTGCTCTCTGTAGCAGCTCACTCTCAAGAAGAAGGGCTGAGATAGATGCTTTTCATAGGTAGAAAAATATCAGGATTGAAGAAAAGGCTTCCACAATTTAAGGATCTATTGCTACGAACTGATACCAGCTTTTTAACACCAAATGTCTCCCAAATGCACTCACTTCCGTCCTCAAATGTCACCATCATCTATTGCCTGGGCTGAAGCAATTGGCCACGGTGGGTCTTCCACACCCTCTCTGGAGCTCTGCTAGCAATCATTCCCCACATTGAGGCCAGAATAGCATTTTTAAGATGAATCTGATAGTAAACCTTCTTCCTAAATCCCTTCAATAGATTATCACTACTCTTGGGATCAAGACCAAAGTCCTTGTTCACTAGACCCTGACAGTCTGGCTCCAGTCTTTTCTTGTTCTTCCCTTTGGCCCCTCACTTTCGCTCCACCTCTAGGGGCCTTAAAAGAAAATTTTTTTTTAAGTTGCCATGTTTACTGCTACTTCAAGAGCCTTTCTTGTGCTGTTCCCTTTGGCAGAAACGCTCACTCCCTTCTCTTTTCCTTTTTCCTTTTCTTTTTCTCCTAGTTGACTCCTACTTGCTTGTAAATCCAAGCCACCACATCCCTCCCTCAGAGAACTCTTCCCTGCCTGCTCCTTTATGCCCTCATAGTTCCCTCTTCTTCCTTCATACAACTTAACATGAGTAATTATTAAATTAGTGTGATCACTTGATTAATGTTTACTTCCCTCATAGGCTCCCAGAGGATCCATGGGCCATGTCTGTTTCACCAGCAATTAGCACAGTACCCAGACCTCAGAGACACCCGATAAATATTTAGTGAATCAACAAAAGCCCAGCTCAACTTGAACTTCCTCTGTTAAGCCAGAAATGTTCTCTCCCTCCTCTGAAATCCTATGGCTGTTGAGCTCTCTACCTCTCAGTCCCATGACATTTTTGGCACACTGCCCAGTAGAATGTCTAATTGTCCCTGTCTTATCTCCCCAGCTAGATGGTGAATGCCTGTGGGCCAGGGATCGCAGCTTCCCCACAACCATAACTCTCTCAGTGGCCAGCCCAATTTCCAGCACTTACTTGACATGTGCATAGTAACAATTTATTCAAAGAATTAATAAAGATGTTGGCTTTTCCTCCTCTGTCTGTAGCAGTGTTGGTAGCGATGGGAGGAAGTTATAATTCCCTGATGTCTGGCGATGCAACAGAGACTGCATTTTATAGGTTGGAGCTAGGAAAAGATATTAGGATGTTGTCTTTTTATTGCAAGAACATCTTCTCTGCCAATTTGCTTGGCAGAGCAAAGACTTTTCTGTAAACACAGCAACTGGTTCTAATTTTATGCAAAAAGAGGAAAATATCACCCCAACGCTGCAGATTCACATGAAGCTGAGCCGTTTTAACTTATTCCTTTGAGTTATATTGTATTCGTTTGCTCATGATCGTATGCATTCTCATTGCAACTGTAACTCTTTCAACCTTCAACTTTTCACGCATCATCATAGTGGACAATATGGGGGCAAGACCCTTTGCAGTGTGGAACCATCCGGCCAGAGCCAAGGGTGTGGGTGAACACCCCGGGCACGCCCGGCAAGGCCTGCTTGCAGGGGAGTGCTATGATTCCTGAGCTTTGTCAAGCATTTACCCTGAGGCACGGCTTGCTGAGAAAGTGCTGAGTCAAGGAAGCAAGATGCAGACAGTCACAAAGAGACCAAGGCGGAAGATAGTGAACTGATAAGTATAGCTGACCCCTGAGATGGTTGCCTGGTGGGGTGAAGAGGGTGGTGTGAGGAACAAGGTACAGTGAGAGTGAGGCCCTTGGTGTAGTAACCCAAGTCCATGAATTTGGGACATCCAGTGGACACCCCGCTGAGAGCCAGGTTGTAGGAGGGCTGGGACAGTCCCTGAAGGGTTCCAGGAGAGACCACTGATGCATCCCTCCTTTGAGATGCTTACAGCTTGGTTCTTTGCAGATGGTCAAACACACAATGGACTTGAAGGACTTTAAATAACACATGGGAAAGTATAGATCGGGACGCATCTCTCAAGCCTTCAATCCTGGGTAAAATAAGAAGAGAGTATGTCTAAGCTTCCACCAGAACAGGAATGCCTAAGTGGAGGGGAAGGTTAGGGAAAACCATCACACAGTATGCATTATCCTTCCTGCTCATAAACTTTGCCCTCCCTCACTATCTGGCTCTGTTTGCCCTCTGGTGGTCTTCTACCTGGATTACACTTCCTCAGCACCTTCACAATGGGGCTGGCTTTTAAGTGGTTTTGTTTGTTTCACCCTAAGCCCTGTCTTTCTACTGACTTTTAGCTCCATGCTCTGTGTCCTTAAGCCTTTCACCCCCTCCTCAAGACCAGGCGAAACCAACTCATGTCTGGATAAGGAGTGTACCTACTCGCCAATGACATTGAACTACATATGCTGTTCAGAGTGAGGTAAACACATTCTTGCTCTTTGGGAGTACATGAGCTAAAATAAGACATGCATAGAAGAGACTTAACAACTGGCTACAAAGGCAGTGAAAAGATAAACAGTGTGAGAGGCTGGCTCAGTCAGAGGAAGAGTAAGACTCTTGATCTTGGGGTTGTGAGTTTGAGTCCTACATTGGGTATAGAGATTACTTTAAAGAAAAAAAAACTTAAAAAAAAATGAAAAGATATATACTGTGGAAATCAAAGTGTTAGCATCACTGATAATACTTCCTGTACACATTCTTCCTAATCCACTCGGGACTTCAAGCATCACCCTATGAGGAGGACTCCTAATTCTCTGTTGCAAACTCACTACCTTACTCAACTTGAGATTAGAACCCGTGACCGTGTCTGGTCTCTGCTTGAACATCTCACTCTTCAGGATGGGAACTTTCCAAACTGAATTCCCCACTCTTTTCCTGGCCTTTCCCTTCTTGGCTGGTTATACTGTACCTCCCAACCATGGACTTTATTTTAGCATTTTACAGATTGTAAAACCTGTCCTCACACGTGAGCTCATTAATTTTCCCGGTGGCAGAGGCTTGGAGCCTTGCAGCATCAACCTTAACTCCATTTCTTTGCCATCCCTTTTCTCAAATTTTCTACCTGCGTCCTTGGTTTGATCTACAAATAGTGTAATTGTCATTATTGGTTTTTTGCCCTCCTTGAGAAAAAAATAATGAGCTCATTTAGGTACTTGAAGAGATCCAAAGGGATTTTGAAACTGAGGTATCTGCCATTGAGCTTGGGCAGTGCTGAAAATTCAAAACAGAGCCCCAGTGAAATGCAAGACTTACTAATATAATGGAAGATAAGTGGGTTGTGTGAAGTGATTCCTGTTTATTTTTTTAAAAGTTTTTAAGTTTATTTATTTACTTTGAGAGACACAGTGCAAGTGGGGGAGGGATAGAGAGAGACAGGGGGAGAGAGAGAATCTAAAGCAGGCCACACTGTCCATGCAGAGCCTAATGTGGGGCTTGAACTCATGAACTCTGAGATTATGCCCTGAGCTGGGGTCAGCCATATAACTGACTGAGCCACCCAGGCACGCCAAGGTCGTTCTTATTTATTGATTTAATGCACATATAACATCTACGTAATAAAATCCCATTTGATTAAAAAAATAGTTTAGTAGACGCTTTTACAAATTAAATTGCACCTCTCGTATTTACCCTCCTGGCAGTAGATATACACACACTAGACTAATTCCCTGCTGTATCTCTACTCCCTTTTTTTTGGGTGGGAGATATTTTGCTCCTAGAAACCCTTCCAAACTGCACTGAGAAGTCGCATTAAATTCAATATCTACATTTTTTTAATTTTAATTTTTAACATATTTATTTATTTTAGAGAGACAGAGCACAAGCGGGGGAGGGTCAGAGAGAGAGAGAGGGAGACCCAGAATCTGAAGCAGGATCCAGGCTCCAAGCTGTCAGCACAGAGCCCAATGTGGGGCTCCAACTCACGAACCGTGAGATCATGACCTGAGCTGAAGGCAGACGCTTAACTGACCGAATCATCAGACCCTACAATATCTACATTTTAAATCAGAGTGCTAACCAGAAGAGAAGGACTAAAGGCAACAGATTTCTGGGGGCACCTGGGTGGCTCAGTCGGTTAAGCGTCCGACTTCAGCTCAGGTCATGATCTCACGGTTTGTGGGTTCACGTCTGGCTCTGTGCTGACGGCTACCTCAGAGCCTGGAGCCTGCTTCAAATTGTGTCTCCCTCTCTCTCTGACCTTCCCCTGCTCACGCTCTCTCTCTCTCTCTCTCAGAAATAAATAAAAAAGAGTAAAAAATTTTTTAAATAAATAAAAATTTTTTAAAAAGCAACAGATTTCTGGGCAGAGGAAGGTAGAACCCCAGGTAAACAGAATTTTGAGAGAAAGGCAAACCAGTGCCTAGAAGATAGATTAGTTCATAGACAATGTCCATGGAAGATTACTTGAATTAAAAAATACCAGTCAAGTGTTGGGGCGCCTGGGTGGCTTAGTCGGTTAAGCGTCCGACTTTCGCTTAGGTCATGATCTCGCGGTTCGTGGGTTCGGGCCCGCGTCGGGCTCTGTGCTGACTGCCAGCTCAGAGCCTGGAGCCTGTTTCAGTCTGTGACTCCCTCTCTCTCTGACCCTCCCCTGCTCACGCTGTCTCTCTCTCCTGGAAATAAATAAAACATTAAAAAAAAAAAAATTAAAAAAAAAAAAAACCAGTCAAGTGTAGAGAAGACAGCCGCCGATGGAAACATGAGTGTCGGCAGCACTAAGCAGGTTTAATTAATTCAAGGAGTCACACATAAAAGGCAACTAAAGAAAGTGTCTCAAATATTTTCTTAAGTGTTTCAAATATTTTCTCAACTGTTTTGAATATTTTCTTAACTTGGAAGCCCTGCTTTGTGTAAAACATGACAAGAGAAGGGCTGAGAGGCAAAATTACTGATAACAACTTCTAACAATAGAAAATTGTAACATATTTGGTTTGCAAAGGTTGCACTCTTACTATGTCTTAACACCAGCATCGCGTGAGTATCGGATTTACAGCAATATAAGCTGCATAACAGACCATATGTTTGTCATATTTTTCAGTAGCAATTCTGAGCTCATGAGACCTGCTGTACTTTGACATTTGCTGAACTAATGCTTGATATATTTGGACAAAATTCATTAAGGTACCCAGATTGTGTCTTATTTCACATCGGCTCACTTCCCCCTTTCTTTTGCTTTTGGAAAACTCCCTAAAAATCCATTTGGCTGTTTCTGATCACTTTAAAATGATTAAAATGTTTCCTTTTTTTGTCCAGAGGGGGAATGCTGATGCATTTTTACACTCAAAACTGAACAATGACTTTGTTTTGAATAACTTTGGTATGTACTAAATTTGGTCGTAGATGAAGAATGAGACCTTATGTAAAGAAAGCAGATTTTGAGTGTCTATATTTGTGAATGCTTTTAAAATGTCTTTCTGCACATACCTGATGCAGTCTGCTACTTGTGTTTAAATATGTTACTGTCCTGGGGTGCCTGGGTGGCTCGACTCAGAGCCACTCACAGTCCGTGAGTTCGAGCCATGCATCCAGCTCTGCACATGGAGCGCCTGTTTGGAATTCTCTCTCTCTGTCCCACCCCACTGTGTGCTCTCTCTCACAATAAATAAATAAACTTTAAAAATTAATAAATAAATAACAGTCCTTTTGCCTATGGCCATTATATACATGATTCACTGATGACTTGATTCTATAAACAATAAAATTTGAAAAACATGAGGGTACCTGGCCGGCTCAGTTGGTAGAGCATATGATACTTGATACTTGGGTCTGGAGTTCAAGATGCACGTTGGGTAGAGAGATTACTTTAAAAAAAAAAAAAAAAAAGAAAGAAAGGGTAAACTATGTTATCTGAGTCATTATGAAGTTTTAAAAACAATTAGGTTCAAGGGGCACCTGGGCGGCTCGGTCAGTTAAGTGTCTGACTGTTGATTTTGGCTCAGGTCATGATTCTAGGGTGAGGGTATGGAGCCTGCATGGCATTCTCTCTCCCCCCTCCCCTGCTCGTTCTCTCTCTCTCTCTCTCAAAATAATAATAATAATAATAACAACAACAACAACAATTAGGTTCCAGGAAGAACTCAATAGTATCTCCTGGTATGAATTTATGAGACTAGGTTATAAATCTTCACAATACTTTTGGCTAAAGGAGAAGAAAGGAAAAGGCCACTTAAATTGTAAAGTTTACAATTCTGTAAATTGAATTACAGAATACTTCATGATTAAGAGGTAATCAGTTTTATCACAGTAAGTAATCAGTAGCTTGAACTGACGACTTGTCAGTGCTGTCAAATACAAGACTTCAGTTTGATAAGAACTGATCACACAGTTATGTATTTGATATCACCCCAACATGGCTTAAAAGTGAGTGGAGGCTGAGGCATACACCTTTCTAAAACTGGGACCCTGAGCCTGTTTACTTGAATTACCGTCTGACCTTGGTGAGAAACATAATCATACAATTACGTGGTGATGATGCAGGATCAGTATGGGAAGAAGCTCCCTCTGCAGGAGTCCAGACTTAGGCTGCACTCAGGCCCAGGCCAGGCCTACTTTCCTCCTGGAAGACCAGAGCCCTGAGGGTGGCCCAGGAGAGCACTGTCCCCCTCTACCCCCCCAAGTATTGAAAGAGATCCTGAGATAGCTTGAACACAAGAATACTCTCCTGGGGAGCCTGATGGAGGTAGTGCTATCCCTGTGAATGAAAACAATTTCATCCACAAACAGCTTTTACTTCTAGAAAATGTGTCATTTTATTGAGTAAATTCTGTCTTGTTGCCACATCCAGCCACTAGCCTTTCCCACATCACACCAGTAATACTGTATCTTCAGACTGTGTGTTTTTATAATTTGTTTTTTAATTTTAGAGAGAAAAAGAGAGAGAGAGAGGGTGGAAGAGAGGGGCAGAGAGAGAGAGAGAGAGAGAGAGAGAGAAACGGAATCCTAAACAGGCTCCACACTTAGTGCTGAACCCAATGCAGGGCTCGATCCCACAATTCTGGGATCATGACCTGAGTCGAAATCAAGAGTCAGATGCTTAATTGACTGACCACCCAGGCGTCCCTGTGCATATCTTTTAAAGAAACAACCTCTTTACTAGGAACTTGTAGCTTATTACACAATTCCCAGAATTTAAAAACAATTGTTTAATCCAAGTTGATATCAGGTTAATTCTCCCATAGCCTACCTGTGTATAGTTAAATAAGATAATGTGTGTTTTTGCCCTATTATATTTTATGGTTTGGATTTGTAACCAATCCATCTCAGCTGTTGAGACAATACTGAATCCTGGCACCTTCTAAGACGAGGAGGAAACCCCCACGTACGCAGCTCTCTCCGAGGTATTATGCTTCCGTTGCGTAGTTTCCTTCTCACAAAGTCTCTATGCGTTGTTCTTTTCCTGAAGTTAAAGAAGGAAGTGAAGCTCACAGAAGGTGCTGTAGCTGGTGAGAGGTGAGTGGATGCCTGGGTGGCACTTTCCAATATGGCACCAGTCTCTCATCACCAGGGGTCAATGGGAAACCTGAGAAACTGGTCTTCTGTGTTTCCATTTGGAGGCTTGACAACACTTGGAAGTGGACCAAGGACAAACACCTTGTAGGTCTCAGGGATGACTCTTTTTTTGGCTCATGCAGGGCCAACAACTGCATGCATGTTGTTGTCACCATGGAGTCTACTACCTCCCCGTGGAAACTGCATATCTTCTCTGACAGAGAGGATACCGGGAGAGATTTTGTTACATGTCTATCGCAAATCATGGTACATCGTACACAGCCTTTTCATGTTTTTTTTACACCTATCTTTTAAAAATCTTTAAAAATAACTGAAGTTGGGTGCCTGGGTGGCTCAGTAGGATAAGCATCTGACTTCGGCTTAGGTCATGATCTCATGGTTTGAGGGTTCAAGCCCCTCGTCGGGCTCTGTGCTGACAGCTCAGAGCCTGGAGCCTGCTTCGGATGCTGCGTCCCTCTCTCGCTCTGCCCCTCCCCGACTCGTACTCTGTCTCCGTCTCTATCTCTCTCTCAACAATAAATAAACATTAAAAAACATAAATAACTGAAGTTAGTTTGGTTGTATCTTTCATTTGTTCCTTTTCTTGGTGCTTACTTACCATCTGTTTTTTATAACTTTTTGAGTTTTGCTGGGAATTAAAATCAAACACATTCCAGTCTACCCTTTCTGGAAAATGTTCTTTTCTTGTTGAATTTTGGCACATTTGGCTGCTACCTGTTTTAGGTTTGTGAATGATTCTTGAGAACGGCTCAAATTACTTTCTTATAGTACCGTGGGATAGATTTCCTGTTGCTTTGAAGTTAAAGCGACAGGGTTTTCATGTTAGAAGTGTCTCTGCTATTCCTGGTTCTGTTAGAAAGACATCTTTCTCTTGTAATACTTTTTAATGCCCAACCTTTACTAGCTCTGGGATTATCTCTCTATAAACAGAGTCAAGGGACTTTTCTCCTCATTCTTTTTTAATCATAGATATTCAGAACTGCAACGAGTGTTAACTGTACCTCCGAGAACTATAGTGGTTATGCTGTCTTCCGCAAGACCCAAGAATGTGAGACAAGTTTGAGTTCGAGGGCAAATTTACAGTTCTTATTTTCTTTTTTTTCTTCTTCTTTTTTAAAAATGTTTGCTTACTTTTGAGAGACAGAGAGAGACAGAGCCCAAGCAGGGGAGGGGCAGGGAGAGAGGGAGATACAGAATCAGAAGCAGTCTCCAAACTGTCAGCACAGAGCCCGACGCGGGACTTGAACCAATGTACTGTGAGATCACGACCTGAGATCAGACGCTTAACTAACTGAGCCACCCAGGCATCCCTGCAGTTCTTATTTTCAATCTCAGGTGTGTACTGGATAATTTCTCCTCAAGCATTCTTGTCATAGAAGTGCACGTAAAAAGCAAGTGAAATTTAACAGCAAAAGGCTGGTGTTTTGAACTCCAAACGTCTGAGGGTTGAGTCTGCCGGCTGCTCAGCCATGTCAGCCAGTGTAGAGGAGCCACCGAGGGGCCTGCTGGCCCAGATGGATTCACTTAAGGCACCAGAACTACTTATCTGCTCCCTCTCTTCATCACATTCTGCCCCGCATTCCTGACAGCACTTAGCTCGACCTAATGGACAGAATGTGATTCCCAGATGATACCATATCATAAATCCAACCTTATAGTAACATCTTCAGTGTGCATGGAACCTACGCTGAGCTCATTCCAGAGTCTTATGTTCTGAAATAGAGCAGATGCTCTTGCTGGGCGTTTGAACAAGTTTAGAGCAAATCCACAGTTTTCTTTACCTCCAGGTGTGGGATATGGTAACCCTGGTCAGCTAAGAGCGGTCACCATTAGCAAGACGGGTAGGTGGTTTGTCTATAGCCGTCGATCTTCTGGCCTTTGGGTCATCTGTAACAGTTGCCAAGAAGCCTTGACCAAGGAGGGCCAAATGTTTGTGAGGCTTTGATGGGGATCTCAATTGTCCAATAATAGGAAATCTCTTCTTAGAGCCAGATGTCCATTCACTGAGTGTATTGAGCACATAACATAAGCAAAGCTCTGGTCCAGGATCTGCAGAGGGCATTTTACATACACATGATGGGCCCCAAGGGCATCTGAGAGATGGTTTAAGTTTGCCCTTGGGTGTAGGGGATTTGGGATGTCATGTTTTGTGTCTGGCAATGTGCTTTTCCTCTTCTGTGTAGCAATCTCTCCTCAGTCTTCAGCTCTTGGGATAGATCTTATTTCCCTAAGATGCCTGCTGGGCTCCCGATCTAAACCAGTCATCTGCCTCCTACTAACAGCCCCCTCACATCACCTTGCTTATTTTCCTGATAACATGAATCACAACTTGTAATTAGATATTTGTTTGCAAGTGTGTGTATGTTCTACCTCATGCTTGTTTGTTATTTCAGAAGCTCAAGGACCCTCTCTCCGCTCCTTATTTTCTTTCTACTATAACCCCCAATGCCTAACACACAGTGCCTAAGTGGTACATAGCAGGTCCTTAGTAACTATTGAGTTAAGGGCATCGGAGTGGCTCAGTTGGTTGAGTATCTGACGTCGGCTCGGTCATGATCTCACAGTTCATGAGTTCAAGCCCCACACTGGGCTCACTGCTGTCGGCGCCAAGCCTGTTTTGGATCCTCTGTCCCCCTCTCTCTCTGCCCCTCCTCTGCCTGCACATGCTCTCTCTCTCTTTCTCAAAAATAAACAGTAAAAAAAAATATTGAATTAATAAATGAATCAATCATTAAGGGCTAGCTCGACTGAAATCCAATGATGAGAGCCCTTTTTTTTTTTTAAGTTTATTTATTTATTTTTGAGAGAGACACAGACAGTATGAGTGTGGGAAGGGCAGAGAGAGAGGGAGACAGAGAATCCCAAGTGAGTTTCGTGCTGTCAGCACAGAGCCTGATGTGGGCCTCAAACTCAAACCATGAGATCATGACATGAGCCACAACCAAGAGCCGGATGCTTAATTGACTAAGACACCCACACACCCCAGAGCCCTTATTTTCTTTAAAGCTTCCTTTTAAAAAATTTGTTATAAAGTTACCTACATTTAAAACTTTTATTAGTCAACTACTTTTAAACTGGTTTGGGAAAAGTTACTCACACCTCAACTTCAGTACCTACCAAGAGACCTAAAAATGTTTCAGAGATGGTGGTATTTAGTAAATACCCCATTCCCTTAAATCCTGAAATGCTTGTTTCTATTGCAGCTTGCCCACTATTATCAGACTTACCTCTCAGTTGTAAGAATTATGGTCTCTAGAATTACTGTTCACATTGAGAGCATGGGGGGTGTTGGGAGGCGGAGAGCAAAATAATGTAAGGAATTTCGGAGGAAAATATTGGAGCTTCTGTTTATATACCTTTTTTTTGAAGTTTATTTATTTATTTTGGGAGAGAAGGAGAGTGCCAGCATGCACGGGGAAGGGGCAGACGGAGAAGGAGAGAAAGAGAATCCTAAGCGGGTTCCTCAGTGTTAGCACAGAGCCCCATATGGGGTTGGAACTCATGAACTGTGAGATCATGACCTGAGCTGAAATTGGAAACTTAACCAGTTCAGCCACCCATATGCCCCTGTTTATATACTTTTATCAACAGATAAGAAAAAATTAAGCTTTATGAATATTTAATGTATGTTTTGACAGTAGCTCGTGTATAAATTTATATATTGGGCACCTGGGTGGCTCAGTTGGTTAAGTGACCCATTCTTGATTTTGGCTCAGGTCATGATCTCATGGTTTGTAGGACTGTGTCCCCAGTTGGGCTGTGCTCTGACAGCATGGAGCCTGTCTGGGACTCTCTCCTGCTCTATGCCCCTCCCCTGCTCACTCACCCTTGAGCACACACATGCACATACGCTCTCTCTTTCAAAATAAACTCAAAAAAATGTGTACATTAATATACATGCAAAGGTGGTACATGTTTACATGTTCACTTTTTTTTTTTTTTTTTTTTTACTGATAGGGGTTCTTAACCTAAAAAGTATGGAAGCCACTAGACAAGAACATCATGTCTATGTGAGTTCATAGGCAGGGATCATGGCTAATACTTCTTTGCAGTTTTCAGATGGCCCAGCATAGTGATTGGAAGACACAGAAAGTGATGGAGAGCTGTTAGCTGGATATTTTTTCCCCTGTTTGCTTGATTAATGAGGTCAAAGATCACAGATGCTGTTCATGTCAAGACAATTAACTTTTCACTGGAAAAAATAAAGTCAGCAGGTGGTACCTCTGGCCTGTCTGTGGTTCCCCATACCACTTTTAAACACTTATCATCAGTCCTAGGAAAACAACTGAAAATAGACGTCCCACTGACATGGGTCAGTAGAATTATCTCAGTATATAAAGGGCAGAATATTCCATATTTCCTATATACTTTCCCCTCTGGGATCCATGAATCATAGAAGCTGCTGCATCTGTCCCTTGACTGAAGCATAAACCCACTGAAGTTGGCAAATGTGAAGCCAGAGGGTCATAGAGACACAGGCTGTCAGTTGCTACGTGTTGGAACCTTTTATGCTTTGCTTACATACTTCTGGTGGTGTGCAACTCACTGCCTCTTTTCAACGACTTTACTCCTTGCATTGACTTGAACTCTGCCCCTCCATGACTTCTGTTCATGGGTCTCAGAGCTTCCCCGCTCCAAATAAGCTTCCACATAAATGCTTCCCAAGGGCTTTAGGAGCACTTCTTGTGTCTCTGATAGGTTTTTCTGCTGCTAGAAATCCTTAGCCTTCTCGCTTCTTCCATAGCCAGGGTTTTTAGTGAGTTCACATCCTAGTCATCCTCCTTAAAATGAGGTCCAGTTTGTCAGTCTCCCCTGGAGTCCAGTGCCTAGAACTATATGTAATCATCAAGACATGGACTCGGGAGTGTAGGCCAGACATCTCCCTGCACTGAACGCTGCATTTCTATTAAGTAGATGAGCATGGAAATGGGTCTTCCTGTAGGCACATTACATGGAAGACACACATTAAGCCTTTGGACTAGGAAATTCCGTCTCTTTTCACCACGAGCAAGATATTTGCACCCCTATGTTTATTGCAACAAAGCTACAATAGGCAAGATATGGAAGCAGCCCAAGTGTCTACTAATAGATGAATGGATAAAGAAGATGTGTGTGTAGAATATTACTCGGCTATAAAAAAGAATGACCTCTTGCCATTCATGACAACCTGGATGAACCTAGAGGGTATTATGTTAAGTGAAATAAGTCAGACAGAGAAAGATAAGTACCATATGATTTCACTTATGTGTGGAAGCTGAAAAACCAAAACAAACAAAACCAGACTCATAAATACAGAGAACAAACTGACGGTTGCCGGAGGGGAGGTGGGCAAAATAAATAAAGGGTAGTAAGAGATACAAACTTCCAGTCATGAAAGAAATAAGTTACAGGGATGGAGATTACAGCATAAGGAATATAGTCATAGTATTGCAATAGTGTTGTATGGTGGCCACACTTATTCTGGTAGGCATGGCATAATGTGTAAAATTGTCAAATCACTCTGTTGTACACGTGAAACTAACACAACATGGTTTGTCAACTAAAAAAGAAAAGAAAAAGGGAAAGGTGAATCTTTTTATCATTTTCTTTCCCCAAATCAAAATTCAGAATTTTCACGGTACTGTGGAGTTTAGAGGGAAAAGTGCTATAATGTAGGGCACCAACTATTTGCAGCTCTCTGTTCACTTTGGAACCTTCTCAATGATGACACAGGCTGACTTATGTTTTGTAGACAAACTGTACATTCTCTTTTGCATTCTTCTCTTTTCTCTTTACATGATGTGACACATGCATTTTGGTGTACCAACAGAATCTGCAAACTTCATTCCTTTTACTCACAACATAACGTTCCATTGTCTTAATGTACCATGGTTTCCATAACCCTTTCCCAATTTTGAGCATTGGGCTACATTCCATTTTTCCAGTTATGAATGGTATTACCATAAACATCTTTGTGCTATTTGCTTTCCTTTCTCTTTTGCATATTTCGTTGGGGTATCGTCCAAAAATGGGACAATTGGGTCAAAGCATATGAACAGTTTTCTAACTCTTTTTATATATATATAGCCAGACTGAACTCGAAAGGGGATACATACTTTTCAAAAGTCCTAAATAAGACAGTGGGGCCAGAGAAAATGTAGCTTAACTGGAAAAGTAGCTCTGCATGTGATATCAGACCTCCTTCCTGTCCTCTATCCTTAGCTCCAGGGATCTACATGTGAGAGAGAGGGTGTCAAAGACCCACACCCTCAGTGGGCCTCTCTGTTTTACCCAGAAGTGCGTCTTGCTTTTCTATGAGAGAATTTTTAACTCTTGAGAGAATGCATAATGTGACCTGGATTCTAATCCAAGTTTTGTCAGCACCTTGCTGTGTGTTCTTAGATAAGTCACCTCATCTCTCTGAGCCTGATTCCTTTCTCATTTGTACATGAGGATACATGATAGTCCCTACTCAGGGTTATGAGAAGATATTTATACAATATCGGGCTGTTGTTATTACCCAAGACCCACTTGGTGTGGGGGGACATGTTTCTCCTTTCTTCTTTGTACTGTCGGGTTGTGCTTGCCCTGTGGTTGATAAATAGACATCTGTTGTAGAATGCATGCACTGTCTTCACCCATGATCTTGATTGATAATGTTTGGGAACTGGAAAAACATAACAGAAAAGTCTGTGAAATAATCTATCTTTAAAGTGTGAGGAAAGGCCTGCTCTTCAATATTTGTGGGACACGTCAAGTTTGGGGCCTGTACTTTGACTCATTCACTGAGTCTAATATGTTCCTGTAGGATGAGAGTGACCAGCTTCTTTTTTTCTTTTTTTTAATATTTTTTAAAAAGTTCATTTATTTGAGAGAGAGAGAGACAGAGAGACAGAGAGACAGAGACAGTGAGTAGGGGGAAGGGCAGAGAGACAGGAAGAGAGAGAATCCCAAGCAGGCTCTGCACTGTCAGCACACAGCCTGATACCGGGTTCAAATTCATGAATGGCAAGATCATGACCTGAGCCAAAGTTGGATATTTAACTGACTGAGCCACCTAGATGGCCCTCTAGTTTTCCAAGACCTCCAAAGGTATAAGAGTTTGTAGAGAAGATGGGATGGAAATTAGTGAAAGAGGTCAAAATAAACTGTTTGTTTCAGAGAAAGCTGCTTCCATGTAAGGTCTTGGGTCTCCAAGTCTCCAGGATATTTATAGCATCCATGGTCTCTGAGAGGGATTTGGGATGATGTGTCCAAACCTGCCTTGCATCTCTACCGTATCCTTCCTGCTACTGAAGAAGGACCAAGAGAAGTGAAATTATGCTTGTGTAGGTGGTCCGCTTCCACTGGGTAGAAATTTCTTCCATTCTCCAATGTTCTAGGTTAATAATGGTCACAAATTATTGCTACTTCTCCCATTGAGAGGTAAAGTTTAGTGCCCCTCTGCTTGGAGCTGAGCTGGCCTTTGTGACTTGTTTGATTGGGAAAAATGCTACACAAGTGACATTCTGAAAAACTGCAGCTTCTACCCAAGTCACTTGAAACACTTTCCTTGGGAGTCCTGAGCCGCCATGTAAGTCCTTGAGTATCCCAAGACTCCATGCTGTAGAAGTCAAATGAACATGCTCTGGTAAACTGTTCAGTGAAGCCCACCAGGGCTCTAGACATGTGAGTGGAGCCATATTGGACCTTCCAGGTGAGGGCATCGGCATCCAGTCACACTGACTGGCCTCAGTTGATGTCACGTGGAACTGAAAAATTGTCCAATTGAACTCGCCCAGATTCTTGACTCACAAAATCATGAGACAGAACGTTGTTTTAACCTGCTAAGTTCTGGGGCAGTTTATTATCCAGAAATAGGTAGGTGAACATCAGGGTTTCCTGGGCTGTGCTGAGCCTTGGCTCTACCGCATGTCTATTAATCAGCTCCACTCAGCAGAACTTGCGCTTGGGTTTGTGAGCCCCCTTCTTACTGTTTGGACTAAATCTCAGAGGCCATGCAGAAGTCATTGACGTCAGTCGTTCCATTTGACAGAATTCCCTAAATGTATTTCTGGACTACAGTCTATTATTTATGATCCCTTGTTGAATTTTACAGTCAAATAGGGCAAGAGTGGGCAATATTCCAGAATCCCAGCTAATGGACTTTTCTGTTGCGTTTAGAGAGGAAATGACAAAGCAAAAATTTCTAGAGCTGCTCCTATTAAACTAGTCCCCCCACGAGTTAGGTGTGGGGTGACTCTATTGTATGGCAGCCCCATTCTGAAGGTCTCAAATACTAAATGAGGACCTGTTTAGGGCACCCACATATTTAGGACAATCAGTACAACTTCCTGACTGCTTTCAGCTCTCTTCAGGTGATCCAGGAGATTTTATTTAAATTTATTTTATATGAATTTATTTAAAAACTTGAGAAGGCTAAAAATGTACATTCCCTTGCTGATGTTTTCTTTTTTTTTTTAATTTTTTTATAATATTTTATTTATTTCGAGGAGAGAGAGAGAGACAGCGTGAGCAGGGGAGGGTCAGAGAGAGAGGGAGTCACAGACTGAAACAGGCTCCAGGCTCCTAGCTGGCAGTCAGCACAGAGCCCGACTCGGGGCTCAAACCCATGAACCGCGAGATCATGACCTAAGCGAAACCTAAGCAAAAGTCGGACGCTTAACCTACTAAGCCACCCAGGCGCCCCCCAAACTACTTTCTTACACCAGGCACATAAACAAATTCAAAATGGACTAAAGACCTAAATATGAGACCTGAAATCATAA
Source organism: Proteles cristata cristata (assembly GCA_017311185.1). Taxonomy (NCBI): domain Eukaryota; kingdom Metazoa; phylum Chordata; class Mammalia; order Carnivora; family Hyaenidae; genus Proteles; species Proteles cristata. The sequence goes on from JAESUZ010002569.1 coordinate 72,745, forward strand.
AAATCCTAGAAGAGAACACAAGAAGTAGCTTCTTTGACCGAGGCTCTAGCAACTTCTTCCTCGATATGCCTCCTGAGGCAAGGGAAACAAAAACAAAAATAAGTTGTGGGGACTACATCAAAATAAAAAGTTTCTGCACAGCAAAAACAAAAGACAAACAAAACTAAAAGACAGCCTACAGAATGGGAGAGGATATTTGCAAATAACATATCCAATAAAGGGTTAGTATCCAAAATATATAAAGAACTTATATAACTCAACACCCAAAAAACATGGGCAAAAGACATGAGGAGACATTTTTGTAAAGAAGACATCCAGATGGCCAATAGACACACGAAAAGATGCTCAACATCGCTCATCATCAGGGAAATGCAAATCAAAACCACAATAAGATATCACCTCACACCTGTCAGAATGACTAAAATCAACAACACAAGAAACAACAGGTGTTGGCGAGGATGTGGAGAAAGAGGAACCCTTGTGCACTGTTGGTGGGAATGAAACTGGTGCAGCCACTGTGAAAAACAGTATGGTCGTTCCTCAAAAAGTTAAAAATAGATAGGGCGCCTGGGTGGCTTAGTCGGTTGAGCGTCCGACTTTCGCCTAGGTCATGATCTCATGGTTCGTGGGTTCGAGCCCCGCGTCGGGCTCTGTGCTGACTGCCAGTTCAGAGCCTGGAGCCTGTTTCAGCCTGTGACTCCCTCTCTCTCTGACCCTCCCCTGCTCGCGCTGTCTCTCTCCTAGAAATAAATAAAACATTAAAAAAAAAAAAGTTAAAAATAGAACTACCTTATGATTGAGAAGTTGCACCACGAGGTATTTACACAAAGAATACAAGAACACTAATTCAAAGGGATACATGCACCTCTATGTTCATAGAGGCATTATTTACAATAGCCAAGATATGGATGCAGTGCAAGTGTCGATTGATGTGTGAATAACAAATATGTGGTGTATATATACATATATATATATATATATGGAATATTATTCAGCCATAAGAGAGAATGAAATCTTGCCATTAGCAATTATAGCAATTATTATTATTAGTAATTACAGAGAATATAATGCTAAGTGAAATAAGTCAGTCAGAGAAAGTTAAATACTATGTTTTTACTCATATGTGGAATTTAAGAAATGAAACAAATAAGCAAAGGGAAAAAAATGAGAGAGAGAGAGAAATCAAGAAACAGACTCTTAATTACAGAGCACAAACTGAAGGTTATCAGAGGGGAGGGAGGTGGGGGATAGGTTAAGAGATGATAGGGATTAAGGAGTGCATTTCTAGTAATGATCACTGGGTGATGAATGGAAGTTTTGAATCACTGTATTGTACCTGAAGCTGATATAATGCTGTATGTAGACTAACTGGAATTAAAATTAAATTTAAAAACCAAGGGGCTGGGGCGCCTGGGTGGCTCAGTGGATTGGGCGTCCGACTTCAGCTCAGGTCATAATCTCACAGTTGGTGGGTTTGAGCCCCGTGTCAGGCTCTGTGCTGACAGCTGGCTCAGAGCCTGCAGCCTGCTTCAGATTCTGTATCTTCTCTCTCTGACCCTCCCCTGCTCATGCTGTCTCTGTCTCTCAGAAATAAATAAAACATTAAAAAAAAAAAAGGGGGTTCTTCCTGGGTGGCTCAGTCAGTTATGTCTACCTCTTTTTTTTTGTTAACCTTTATTTATTTTTGAGAGACAGAGAGAGACAGCAGGAGCAGGGCAGGGGCAGAGAGAGAGGGAGCTCAGAATCAGAAGCAGGCTCCAGGCTCTGAGGTGTCAGCACAGAGCCTGACATGGGGCTCGAACCCTCAAACCATGAGATCATGACCTGAGCCAAAGCCATATGCTTAACCAACTGAGCCACCCTTAAGTGTCCAATTCTTGATCTCCACTCAGGTCATGAACTCACGGTTCATGAGTTCCAGTCCCATGTTAGGCTCTGCGCTGTCAGAGCAGAGCCTGCTTGGGATTTTCTCTCTCCTTCTTTCTCTGTCCCTCTTCCTCCTACCCACCTCTCTCTCTCTCTCAAAATAAAGTAAAAAACAAAAACAAAACAAACCTTACACTTTATCTTGACCTTCATTCAACTCTTCCAAGCAGATTCTCAAAGGTTAGTATTTCTATAGTGATTCATTTCTTCTTCATTCATTTACTTTTTCCACCAATGCAATTATTTGCTTATTCAACAAGCATTGATTTAATGCTTCAAATGTGCTCGATATTGTGCTAAGCTTCTGAAACAGAAGATGAAGGGCACATAGCTCTGTTTTCCAGGGGCTCACTGTACTTAGTAGATCCTCAGTAAACAGTTGCTGAATAAGTGACCTTTCTCTGAGAGGCCATGTTGGGAGAATGAAGCTCAGAGAAAATAATGAGCACCAAGCTAGACAATCACAAAGCAAGAGGGAGCCCAGGATCGTCTGACACCATCCTGACCACACCCCTGTACTTCTTTCTTCTCCTGCTCTGTTCTTACTGGCCCTTCCTTGTGTTACTCATACATTGATTTTAAGTGTGAGGCTTCACATGTTCATGCTGAAAAAGTCCTCCTCTAAATTCTACTGCACGATGTCTCCTTGCTGCAAGGTGATGCTTACTGGAGGATCCTATTGCCAATTATAGAGCGTTCTCTATTATTCTGTTATGGAAAAGCAACAGCTGTATTCCAATAAAAACAAAAGTCAGCTCGGGAGGAATTTTAGTCCATAAAAGATGCCAAAGTCTCTCTCAGAGAGTAAGATAAGGCCAGTCTTATCTTTGTAGCTAAGTGAGTTGGTTGGCACTGAAAGTGTGCTGGGGGCCCTATCATTTAAGGAGCCTGGAAGTCCTGAAGCCCAGGTCACAACCGCACCGTGTGCAGATTTTGGAGGCCTCGGACCCGAAGAACAGCCTGAAACCAGCTGATTTGGTAGAGAGAGGGCATTGCCACTGACCCCGCCCCTCACCTAGCCTCCTCTTTTAACAATGCCCACCCCTGCCTTTAGAGCCCTTCTCCCTTTTCCATTCTGAGCACAGACATGGCCAGTCAAAGCCAGGATTCCAGAAGATAGGAAAATGCTTGGCCTATACTCACACCAATAGAATGGGGCAGTGATTGAAGCAATTCCCAAAGGCAGTTACTAAAGAGTCTAACATTTATCATAGGTCACTTTTTTTTTTAATTAATTAATTTTTTTTTTTTACAAATAGTTTATGGTCAAATTAGTTTCCACATAACAGTGCTCATCCCCACAAGTGTCCTCCTCACAGGTCACTTTTTTTATTAAAAAAAAATTTTTAACGGTTATTAAAAAAAATTCTTTTAGTGTTATTTATTTCTTAGAGAGAGAGAGAGAGAGACAGAGGGAGCAGAGGAAGGTCAGAGAGAGAGGGAGACACTGAATCTGAAACAGGCTCCAGGCTCTGAGCTGGCTGTCAGCACAGAGCCCAATGCGGGGCTCAAACCCACAAATCGTGAGATCATGACCTGAGCTGAAGTTGGACGCCTAACCCACTGAGCCACCCAGGCACCCCTATCATAGCTCACTTTTAAACAGGTTCAGCTGCTGAGGAGCCAGGGAGTTATACACAAATCCAATGTGGCTGATGGGAAAGTTCCCTGAGTTTCAGAATAGAGACTGGAGGCCCCATCTAGTAGACCTCCTGGACACTCAGCCAATGTGAGCCAGGTTGACCCTGGTTTCCAGTTTAAGGGACTCTGAATCTTGGCCTGCCCTTTGTGCATGTCCTCAAGAAGCGCTTGAACTTCCTTTCACCTTGGACTCCTGGTCTTCACTCTATACACCAAGAGCCAGGTGGTGGTAGGAAGGAAGTAGCATGGTTAGCCGCTTCAATGCTGGTGCTGACCTGTTCTCTCATCCAATAACTGAGCTTCCACGTGTTCATCTGTCATCTGTCTTGCCGATGTCTGTCAAGGGCTCTCTCTCAGCCTATTCTCCTTCTGATATTGCGTCCCTCTTGCTATCACTCCCTGGAGCACCTGAATGGAATCTTGCTGCAATGGTACTGGGAGTCATCACAAATTGGTCTGAATCAAGTTCATTACAAAAATATTAGACTTACAGGGGCACCTGGGTGGCTCAGTCAGTTGAGCATCCATGTCTTGGTTTTGGCTCAGGTCATGATCTCACAGTTTGTGAGACGGAGCCCTGTGAAGAGTTCCACACTGAGCGCCCTGATTTGGGATTGTCTCTCTCGGCCCCTCTCCTGCTCATGTGTATCCATGCGCACACGTGCACTTTCTCTCCCTCTCTTTCAAAATAAATAAACTTAAAAAAATATTAGACTTATGAAATAAAAAGAGCTTTGCCCAGGAAAAAAAACCACATGTCTTTAGTGAGAAAAAAAGCAGGACCTAAAATTGCACAATATAGCATACACTTAGACTTACGAACTTATTTAGAAGAAATAACAATCCTTAGCGTGTATGTGCCGAACAACAGAGCATCAAAATATGTGAAGCAAAACTGAGAAAACTGCAAGATGAATGCACTGTTGTAGTTGGAGACTTCAACACCTCTCTATCAGAAGTAGACAGATCCAGCAGACACAATATCAGTAAGAACATAGTTGAACTCAACAGCACCATCAATCAGCTGGATACAATTGACATTCATAGATTACTTCATTCAATAATGGCAGAATACACATTCTTCTCTCTCCCTTTTTTTTTAATGTTTATTTATTTATTATTGAGAGACAGAGAGAGATAGAGCATGAGCAGGGGAGGGTCAGAGAGAGGGGGGAGACACAGAATCAGATGCAGGCTCTAGGCTCTGATCTGACAGCATAGAGCCCGACATGGGGCTCAAACTCACAAACCATGAGATCGTGACCAGAGCCGATGTCGGACGCTTAACTGACTGAGCCACCGAGGTGCCCCTATACATTGTTCTCAAGCTCAGGTGGAATATTCACCAAGATCACATTCTGGGTCATAAAACCCACCTTAACAAATGTAAAGGAATAGAAATCATACAATGTTTACTCTCGGCCACAATGGAATTAAACTAGAAGTCAAGAATGTAAAGGTAGCTTTAAAATTCCTGAATGTTTGAATGTTAAGCAGTACACATCTAAATAATGCATGGTTCAGGGTGCTTGGGTGGCTCAGTTGGTTAAAGTGTCTGACTCTTGATTTTGGCTCAGGTTATGATCCACCAGTTCATGGGATCAAGCCCTTCATGGGGCTCTGTGGTGACAGTGGAGAGCCTGCTTGGAATTCCTCTCTCTGCCCCTCCCATGCTCACTTTCTCTCAGTCTCAAAATAAATAAATATTTAAAAATAAATAAATAACACATGGTTCAAGTATAAATTTCAAGTGAACTTTTAATATTTTAACTAAATGAAAATAAAAATGCAATTTATCAAAATATGTGTGTGTGGGGTGCACCTGGGTGGCTTGATCGGTTGAGCATCTGACTTCTGATTTATGCTCAGGTCATGATCCCAGGATTGTGGGGTCAAGCCCCACTGTGGGCTCCATTCTGAGCATGGAGCCTACTTGAGATTCTCTCTCTCTCTCTCTCTCTTTCTTTCTCTCTGTACCTCCCTTGTCTCTCTTTCTCTAACACACACACACACACACACACACCCCAAAACATCAAAAGAAGCAGGACATAAAATAGTATAGCATAACATAAACTTAGACCAGAACAAAGAAAAGAAATAGGCCCATGTGAATATCACCAAAATGATCTTTGACAAGGGAGCAAAAGCAATACAATGGAGAAGATGGTCTTTTCAATAAATGGTGTTGTAACAACTGCACATTCACATAGAAAAAAAAAACCCTAGACATAGACCTTATATCCTTCACACACACACACACACACACACACACACACACACACACACACAAAAAAAACCCCTCAGAATGGAGCCAACCTAAATGTAAAGGCAAAACTATAAAACCCCTAGAAGATAACAAGAGTGAATCTAGTTGATCTTGGTTATGGCAATGACTTTTGAAATATAACACCAACGGCATGATCTATAAAAGAAATCATTTAAATCTGTACTTCACTGAAATTAAAAACTTATGTTCTGCAAAAGACTGTTAAGAGAATGAGAGAACAAACCACATGATGGTATAAAATATTTATGAAAGACATCTGATAAAATAATTATTAACCAGAATATGTAAAGAACTTCTTAAAACTTAACAATAAGATGAACAACCTAATTAAAAATGGACAAAATATCTGAACAGAAACATCATTAGGGGATTGCAAAATAAAAGGATGAGATATGACTGCACACCTATTAGAATGGCAAAACTCCAAAACTCTAACAACACCAAATGTTGGTGAGAATGTAGAGCAATGGGAAGTCTCATTCATTGCTGCTGGGAATGCAATATGGTACAGCCACTTGGGAAGACAGTTTGGCAGCTCCTTACAAAACTAAATATACTCTTACCATATGATCCAGCGATTATGTTTCTTGGTTTTACCCAAATGAATTGAAAAAACATCCATGCAAAAACCTGCACACTGATATTTATGAGATTTGTTCATAATTGCCAAGACTAGAAGCAACCAAGATGTCCTTTAGTGGGTGAATGGATAAATAAACTGTGGTACATCCAGACCATGGAATATTATTCAGGACTAAAGAGGGAATGAGTTACCAAGCCATGAAAAAACATGGAGGAAACTTAAACACATATTACTGTGTGAAAGAAGACAATCTGAAAAGGCTACATGCTGTATGAGTCTGACCATATGACATTCTGAAAAAGGTGAAGTGATGGAGACAGTAAGAAGTTCAGAGGCTGGGAGAGGAAGGGGTGAATAGGTAGAGCACAGGAATTTTAGGGCAGTGGAGCTGTTATGTATGATACTGTTATAATGAATATATGTTGTTATACATTTGCCAAAACCCAGAGAAAGTACATTTCATTCACAAGAATGAACCATAAAGTAAACTGTGGACTTTAGATGATATGCATCAATATTGGTTCATCAATTGCATTAAATACACCACTGTGGTGCAGGTGTTTCTTTTTTTTTTAATAGATAAAATCATTTTTATTTTATTTTTTAAAATAGTTTATTGTCAAGTTGGTTTCCATATAATACCCAGTCCTCATCCCCACAAGTGCCCTCCTCCATACCCATCAACCCCCTTCCCCTCAGCCCTACCCCCACCAGCCCTCAGCTTATTCTTGGTATTCAAAAGTCTCTCATGGTTTGCCTCCCTCCCTCTCCCCAACTATTTTCTCCCCTTCTTCTCCCCCATGGTCATCTGTTAAATTTCTCCTGTTCCACTTATAAGTGAAAACATATGGTATCTGTCCTTCTCTGCCTGACTTATTTCGCTCAGCATAACACCCTCAAGTTCCAACCACGTTGCTACAAATGGCCAGATTTCATTGTTTCTCATTGCCATGTAGTATTTCATGGTATAGATAAAACACATCTTCTTGATCCATTCATCAGTTGATGGACATTTAGGCCCTTTCCATGATTTGGCTATTGTTGAAAGTGCTGCTATGAACATTGGGGTACATATGTCCCTATGCATCAGCACTCCTGTATCCCTTAGGTAAATTCCTAGCAGTGCTATTGCTGGGTCATAGGGGAGTTTTATTGCTAATTTTTTGAAGAACCTCCACACTGTTTTCCAGAGGGGCTGGTGCAGGCGTTTCAATAGGATAAATGAGGGTATGGGAAATATGGGAACCCTCTCCATTTTGCTGTGAACCTAAAACTTCTCTAAAAAATAAAGTCTATTTAAAAACAAACACAGGGGCCCCTGGGTGGCACAGTCAGTTGAGCACCGAGTTTGATTTTGGCTCAGGTCACAATCCCAGGGTCACAGGATTAAGCCCTGCATCAGACTCCATACTGATCAGGGAGCCTGCTTGGGATTCTCCATCTCTCTTCCTCTGCCTTCTCCCTCATTCTACCCCTCCTATATATAAATACATAAATGAATACACACAAACAAAACTAAAACATCAAAAGAAGCAGGACATAGGAATCAATCAACAGAACTAAAAGGCAACTGATAGAATGGGAAAACATATTTGCAAATGATATACAAGATAAAGAGTTAGTATCCAAAATCTATAAAGAATTTATCAAACTCAACACCCAAAAAACAAATAATCCAGTGAAGAAATGGGCAGAAGACATGGATAGACACTTTTCCAAAGAAGACATCCAGATGGTCAACAGACACAGGAAAAGATGCTCAACATCACTCATCATCAGGCAAATACAAATCAAAACCACAATGAGATACCATCTAACACCTGTCAGAATGGCTAAAATTAACAATTCAGGAAACAACAGAAGTTGGTGAGGATGCAGAGAAAGGGAAACCCTTCTGCACTTTTGGTGCGAATGCAAACTGATGCAGCCACTCTGGAAAGCAGTATGAAGGTTCCTCAAAAAATTAAGAATAGAACTACCCTACGACCCAGCAATCGCGCTACTAGGTATTTATCCAAAAGATACAAAAGTGCTGATTTGAAGGGGCACATACACCCCAAAGTTTACAGCAGCACTATCAATAGCCAAAATATGGAAAGAGCCCAAAAGCTCATTGACTGATGAGTGAATAAAGAAGATGTGGTGTATATATATATAATGGAATATCACTTGGACATCAAGAAGAATGAAATCTTGCCATTTGCAACGATGTGGGTGGAACTAGAATGTATTACGCTAAGTGAAATAAGTCAGTCAGAGAAAGACAGATATCATATGATTTCACTCACATGTGGAATTTAAGAAACACAACGGATGAACATAGGGGAAGGGAAGCAAAAATATGATAAAAACAGAGAGGGATACAAACCATAAGAGAGTCTTAAATCTTATATACAGAGAACAAACTGAAGTTTGTTGGAAGGGTGTTGGGTGGGGGGATGGGTTAAATGGGTGATGGTCACTAAGGAAGGCACTTGTGGAGATGAGTACTGGGTGTTAGATATAAGAGGTGAATCACTGGGTTCTGCTCCTGAAATCAATATTACACTGTACGTCAATTAACTTGAATTTAAATGAATATATATATATTTTTTAAAAGAACACAGTGACTATCTCTGGATGGTAGAATTACTGTTCACTTTTATTTTATATTTTATCTCATCTTTCCAAATTTTCTATAAAGAATATGTATTACTTAGAAAAAACTGATAGTTGCCAGAGGGAAGGGGGTGTGAGATAAGCAGAATGGGTGAAGGAGAATGGGAGATAGAGACTTGCAGTTCCCGAATGAATAAGTCACAGAATAAAAGGCACAGCATAGGGAATATGGTCCATGGTATTCTCATAGGGCTGTATGGTGACGGATGGTAGCTAATGTGTAGAGCACAGCATAACATACAGAGAAGTTGAACCACTACATTGTACACCTGAAACTAATGTGATACTGTGTACCAACTACACTAAAATGATTTTTAGAAAGAATATCCTTACTGAGGCACCTGGGTGGCTCAGTCAGTTAAGCATCCAACTTTCGGCTCAGGTCATGATCTCACAGTTCGTGGGTTCGAGTCCTGCGTCGGGCTCTGCGCTGACAGCTAGCTCAGAGCCTGGATCCTATCTTCAGATTCTGTATCTCTCTCTCTCTGACCCTCCCCTGCTCATGCTGTCTCTCTCTGACTCTCAAAAAATAAAAAAAAACATTAAAAAAAAGAATGTCATTACTTAGACAATCCAAAAACTAACCATTTATTTATTTATTTTACCGTACATTTATTTTTAAATAAGAAAAAATGAAGGAACACAGACTTGGGACTCGGAACTAGGTTTCACCTCTTACTACTAATGTGACCCAGCAAGGCACTTAGCGTGGCGAGCTTCAGTTTCTGCATCTGTAAATGAGGATAATAAAACCTGCCCCAGAGTGGTGTGTGTGTGTGTGTGTGTGTGTGTGTGTGTGTGTATGCATGCGTGCCCATGCACACAGAAGAAACTATACAAGGAGTATGAATGTGCAAGGCGCCTGGAGGATGTTCAATATGGATTAATTTCTGAGCCCTTTAAGGATACTTGGGTATTTATGGGTTCCAAGGAGATTCTATTGGGCATACACAAGGCCTTTTGTTCATTCTTCGCCCTTTCCCATCCCAACATTCCTGCTGAGACAGACACAAGGGCGGCCCCTTTTCCACCAAGCCCCTCCAGTTTTGAGGAGAGAAAGGAGCCCTAGAAAAGGAAGCCATGGAAACATTTCTACTTTGAAAACCCCACAAAGTGCAAGGCTCTGGAAAGAGCTGATATTTGTTCTTTTTCTCTCCCTCTGCTACCCTTTAAACATGTTTCTGTTTTCCTGGCCCCGGCTGCGGGAAAGGCCAAGGGTACATGGCACCGAAAATAGCTGCAGGGCCAGAGTCTTAACATGAGGATTTGGATACACATCAGGCTTCGACAGACAAGGAGGAGACTGTTGCAGGCGTGGGGCAGCAAGGAAGTGTGCCCAGAGCCACGAGGAGGAGAGGGACAAAGAACTGAGTCACCTAACAAGCCTGGACCAGATGAGGTGGGATTGGGGCAATCATGAGCAGAAACCACCAGCCCCCTTGGGCTAAGAGTGAGGTGTGACGGTGAAAGGAAGGAGAAAGGAAGGGAACTCCGGAGGGGACTTGGGCTCTTATTCACGTTCAGTTTTGCTCTGAAGCATCCAAACGCGGTGGGAACAAAGCCTGTCTGGAAAGGATTGTTTTCCGAGCCACAGCAGGACAGAAGGGACAGAAGGAGGCCTTGTGGGTGGGGGGGTGATGGCTGATGGCTCAAGAGACCGTTCCAGCTTGGAGATAAGTGAAGGCAGGAGGTCAGGGATGATTCAATGGAAGTCTAAAGAACTGCTTGTTTCACTCCTGACCTGAGCTGATCTGACATACATCAGAGAGAACTTTGGTGCTGCACTGGCCCGTTCCTAAAGCTGAAATAGATCAGTTGCTGTCAGATTCCCATTAAAGACAGGTCTGTTGGCTCTAAATTTTAATTTCAGAAAACTTGCTCATTCTTTCTTTCTTCTCTAATTTTCACTGGCAGGATAGGATTTTAAAAGCTAAGAAAATTTGAATTAAAACTACCAGTGATGGTCACATGCCGAAGCTGATTGTGCAAGTAGTGTTGCAAGAGATGACAACAAAATTCTATAGGCAACTTTTAATGATAAACCTGACTCCCTTGCCTTTGTCACCTAGAGGGTGTCCAGCCACATTCCCTCTTATCCACATGGGCTCTTCCTGTGTGTTTGTTCGGGTATAAGCCAGTTCCTAGAGTGCAGGCATAGGACAGTGTAGCAAATGCACCCTCAGCATCACCTACATTCACTGAGCACCACGGGGGTATAAAGAGATAGGGGACTCACTCCCTGCTTTCCGTGACCTTATATTATGCTCCTGAGAAATGGAAGAGTTTTTGACATTTTGAATAAATGGACTATGAGGTTATGGAGGACACCACCGAGAGGTAGATGGGTCATCTCTGAGCTTGGTGCTTTATTCTGCTGCAGACTTTCTCTCCTTGAGCTTGCAGACGCTATAGCCACTCACCAAAATGTTGTTCTGGAGGAGGAAGCAGGGCCTTTCTTTGTACTTGCTGTCCCCTCTGCTGTTAATCCCTTCCCTGAGATCACAATGTGGCTCACCTCCACCCCCCACCTTCAGGCTTTTGCTTGAATGTCATTTGCACAGTAAAACCATGTTAGGGTTTGAATTGTGTCCCCGCAAAAGATGTTGAAGTCCTAAGCTCCAGAACCTGTGAATATGGCCTTTCTTGGGAAGGAGGTGGTTGTAGACGATCAAGGTATGATGAAGCCACTCATTACAGTGGACCCCTAATCCAATATGACTGGTGTTCTTTTTTTGTTTGTTTAAATGTTTTCTTTTTTTCCTAAGTTTATTTATTTTGAAAGGGGAGAGGAAGGGGAGGGAGAGAGAGTCCCAAGCAGGCTCCATGCTGCCAGCACAGAGCCCAGCACGGGGCTTGGTCTCACAACCCTGGGATCATGACCTGAGCTGAAATCAAGAGTCAGACACTTAACCAACTGAGCCACCCAGGCACCCCTACTGATGTTCTTATAGAAAGGGGAAATGTAGACACAGAGACAGACACATACAAAGGGAAGATGGTGTGAAGACACAATGAGAAGATAGCCATCTACCAGGCAAGGAATGTCTGAATGACTAGGAGCTAGGAGACTGGCAGGAACGAGGCCTCCCTCCCCACCCTCTGAAGGAACAAATCCTGCTGAGACTTCGATTGCACACTTCTGGGAAAAACACAGTTCTGTTATTTGAGCCACTCAGCTTGTGGTACTTGATTAGAGCAGCTCCAGAGAGCGAATACACCTTCCTTGGGCCATGGTGTTTAAATTTTTTTTTAATGTTTTTTATTTATTTCTGAGAGAGAGAGAGAGACAGAGCATGAGCAGGAAAGGGTCAGAGGGAGAGGGAGATACAGAATCTGAAACAGGCTCTGGGCTCTGAGCTGTCAGCACAGAGCCTGACATGGGGCTCGAACCACGAACCATGAGATCATGACCTGAGCCAAAGTCGGACGCTTAACCGACTGAACCACCCAGGAGCCCTGACCCATGGTGTTTAAAATTGCATTTCCCATACCCTTTTCTCCAGAGTTCTTGTTACTGTCCAACACGCTATATTTTTAGCTATTTGCTTATTTACCTGTGTATGTGTTTATAATCTGTCTCCCTCAGCTAGAATGTAAGCAACATGAAGGTAGAGATTTTCGTACACAGTATTCACATCTCGTCAGCATCTAGAATCAGTCATGTGCCTACAACTCTCAAGCTGCATGAGGCTCCCTTTGGTCCTCCCCCAGGTCCTTGCCTCCAGGTGAAGAGGTCCTCCCTTCCAGGTGAGGAGTCTGTGTGGCTGAGTGGATGTGCTTTCTTGATGTTGGTGGTCCAACTTGGTTGATACGCCCTGAATGCTCACTTTTCATAATAAAAATGGTTTACTTTTCGGGTAGAGTTCTTAGTAGACTCATTTAATGTCAAAAGCTGAAGAGTCTTCGGTGATCATAACATCTAAGCCCCAACTGTATTAGTTAGGAATATTTTATTTTTATTTTTATTTTTATTTTGTTTTATTTTATTTTATTTTATAGCCTCCACACACAATGTGGGGCCTGAACTCATGACCCCCAAGATCGAGAATCACGTGCTTCACCAACTGAGCCAGCCCAGTGCCCCTAGTTAGGAATCTTTAGGTTGCAGGTAACAGAAAATCCAAATCCAACTGGTTTACACAACAAAGGGATTTACTGACTCGTATAACTTACAAACTCCACATCTATGGTGGTTTTCAGGGAAACCTTGATCCCAGGCTCAGTCATCTCAACACTGGTCCAGTTTCTTTTCTCACCTTTCTGTGCCTCCTATACTGCCTGTGAAAACTCAAGGCCAGGTTCTCTGTTGTCATAAGATGATTACCAGCAAACTTCATGGACTTTTACATTCATGTCCAGGTACATAAGAGCATCTGTGTACATCACTCCATCGAAAGATGAAAAAGTTTCTTTCCTGTAATCTCTAGCAAATGTCCCCTCATCTTGCACTTCATTGGCCTAGAGTAGGGTACTTGCCCCTCTTTGGCCAATCACTGCGGCCCACAGAGTGACATGATGTGGTGATTGGTTTAAGCCAAACTGGATTTGTCCTTTGGGATGGTTAACTTGACTGGGAAATGGGGCTCCCAGATGTTTGGATAACATTATTCTGGTTGAGATTAACATGTGAATCAGTAGACTGAATAAAGCAGATTGACCTTCCCATTGTAGGTGAGTTTCATCCAATCTGTTAGAGGCCTGCCTAAAACAAAAGGTGAGGGAAGCCAGGACATCGGTTTCTTCCTGTACTCATAATGGAACTTATACCATCCCCTCTCCTGGTTCTGCAGCTTGTAGACAGCAGACTGTGGGATTTCTTAGCCTCTATAATCACATGAGCCAGGTTTCTCTCTCTCTCTCTCTCTCTCTTTCCTTTTCTCTCTCTCTTGCTCATCTCTGTTCATCTGGAGATCCCAGACTAATTCACTCCTAGAGCCAAGAATAGGGTTAGATTTTCCCAAAGGGCCTTGAGTGCTTGAGCAAAGAATGGATGACTGATGAGAACTGAGATTCTTGGTTAAAAGGAGGGATGAACAAAAACTAGTAGAGAAAAAGAACAAGCATCCACCACACTTGAGCTTATCCTGTCTTGAGTGGCAGAGCCAGGCCCTGTACTTACATCTTTACATTCCATACTGCCTTTAGTTATTTACTGCTTATCATGGGCAACTCACTGAGCTAGGTGCTGTGAGAAAATAACTCCCCAGGAGAAAATAGAGATTTAGCATGACATGGAAGGCACACACAAATAGCTAGAGAGGAACATAGTGTATAATATATGTCATCAAAGAGAAATAAGTAGGGCGCTGTTCCTGGTGGAAAAGCCACCCCATATAGACACCTGGAGCCCTCTTCCTTAGCGGAACTACATACCACATTTTGCACTGTGTGCTGAGAATACATGAATTATGGGTTTCACAGATCCCGCACATTGCACATACTTTCCTTAAAGTTAACATGTAAGATGAACTAATACAGAGAAAATATAAATCTCTTATGCCCAGGACTCTTAACAACATTCTTTAGAGAAACCAAAGGCTTAACTGAGTAGTGTATTAGTCAAACCTAAGTTTTAAACTGTGCCCTTGAGCCTCCAGGAAATATTCCTGAAATATTTTCCCCTACATGGGATAATGTCTAGTGAGAACATTTCTTCCTTCCTTAATCCTAAAATAGTTTACTTTGTTCTCATCTCTCTGCTCAACATCAAAGAAGGGGCATAATTCTTTTGTTCTGAATTTAATGGATTGTCGTTTTAAAAATACCTAGCCTGGGGGCGCCCGGGTGTCTCGGTTGGTTAAGTGTCCAACTCTTGATTGCGGACCAGGTCATGATCTCACAGTTCATGGGACTGAGCACCAAACTGAGTTCTGCACTAACAGCATAGTATCTGCTTGGGATTCTCTCTTTCCCTCTCTCTCTGTCTCTTCCCTGCTCTCTCTCTCTCTCAAAATAAATAAACATTTAAAAACATACCAACCTGGGGCGCCCGGGTGGCTTAGTCGGTTAAGCGTCCGACTTTCGCTCAGGTCATGATCTCGCGGTTCGTGGGTTCGAGCCCGGCGTCGGGCTCTGTGCTGACTGCCAGCTCAGAGCCTGGAGCCTGTTTCAGTCTGTGACTCCCTCTCTCTCTGACCCTCCCCTGCTCATGCTGTCTCTCTCTCTCCCCTAGAAGTAAATAAAACATTAAAAAAAATAAAAATAAATAAAAATAAAAATAAAAACATAAAAACATACCAACCTGGTGCATAGGGTATAATAGGTCCTGTATAAATGCTTGTTAAACCTGGTTCTGTAGCTATAAATGATGATCATATCTATCTTCTCTTTAAGCAACATCTGATTTCAAAATCTCCCTAGCTAAAGGTTTCATTCCCTTGTGCTATTTAAATGGAAGTTACTAACCTCTTCATTGGGCTCCTTCTCTTGGGCACCTAATATTAATGTCTTCATCAAACACTGCAAACCTGAATCGCAACAGAGGGCAAGCAGGCAAACAAAAGAGTAAAGTAATTATGGTCAGCTTTCCATGGGTAATCTAATACCAATCTTGATGTGGCACTAATTTTTTAGCATACCCCTCCACCTAAAATGAGGTAATTCAACACAATAATGAGAAATTATTAGCCTATTGAAAATGTTCTGGAGAGATAGGAAAGAGCATTTGAACGCTAAGAACAAAACAACCAAATTCTCCATTTCCTCCGGAAGATCTTCCCTACCATCTATCTTGCTTCTCTATCCCACGTGGGCTCTGTATGGATATCACAGGTTCCAAAATCAGACAAGGACAGGACTTGGCTGTGAGGTGCGTGTGCCCATCTTCCTTCAGGCAGATTCCATGCAGGAGGAATAAACTGTGGTGGACACTCAGCATATTCACCATGCTGAAAGCCAGAGACCACAGGGAACGGACTATAGCAGGCAGCCTACCTTCTCTTCGCAAGGGAGGGCTTTGGATGAGGAGTGAGTGCTTTGATTACAGGATGGAAGAAGCCCTAAGAGATTCCAGAGTGGAATTTCTGACAATCTCCAATTCCTTTTAGGATTATTTGCCTCAAGACAGTTGTAAAACTCTAGTTTTCCAAAGTTCATTAAACATTTGACTGACACAGAGTGGATGGATGCCCTTGCCTCACCGTAGAGGATGCAGTGTTCACTTCCGAGAGAGGAGCGAAATCAACTGAGGGCCTGAGGTGCATTCCCTCTCTGTGAGCAGATACTGTAAGTCAGGTTATTAGGAGAAAACCTTTGGCTAAGAGCATCTAAAAATAATGAGTAAAAAAGTTTTAAGGTCTTCATAAAAGCATCACATTACTGATGAGATGGAAAAGAAATATCAGGCCGAAAGCTAAGAGAACGTAAAACTTCAGAGGTAAGCAGGGCACTCGGAATTACTTTTGTCCTGATGGTATTTGCCAATTTGGCCTGAGACCCTGAGCAAGGGTTTTTATAGACTCTTCGTGTGACAGGGGCAGATGCTAGGTCCAGGGTCCTCTAAACATAAAGGTTTAGTGCAAGCCTTCACATTAAGAGGGGCTCTCAATAGTGAAACTACCTTCCTGCTTTCACATCTGGGGAGTGTGAGGAGATTTAACTGGGCTAGAAGGAGCAAGGGAGAAAGCCAAAATCCACAAGAGAAGTTATAATTACAGGTAGTTACTCCTGTGGATTCAAAAAACTTGAGTGGTCTCAGAAACCTTAAACCCTAAATGAAGTTTAAAGTGATAGTGGACAGAAAAGTACCTACGTGCTTAAAAGAAACAAATTCAAATTCCTTACCTTCATCTTAGGCCACAGAACATCGCCACAAATGATCTTCTTATTGTTTTAATATTTATTTGTTTGTTTGTTTGTTTGTTTATAGAGCACACACACAAGTAGGGGAGGCACAGAGAGAGGGAGAAAGAGAATCCCAAGCAGGCTCCACACTGTCTGTGCAGAGCTGGATGTGGGGCTCTGTGAGATCATGACCTGAGCCTAAATCAAGAGTTGGATGCTTAACTAACTGAACCATCCACAAATATTTCCTAAGGGCAGTGAGCAGCATATAATCAAAAGTATTCAAGCACACAAAGAAACCAACGGAAATAAGAAAGAGCCACAAAAAGACCCATATAGATGTTAGGTTATTGAATCAGCAGTTATAAGTTACTATAGAGAGTCAGTGGATTTAAAAAATACCTAACTTTAAGTTTATCAAAATTAAAAACTCAGGGTATAGATTAAACACAATTCGAGAAACAGTGAAGCAGCAAAATAATTTTTTCTAAATGCAACACAGAATCAAAAGATGAAAAATGGGAAAGAGGGTTTGAAAGACACACAAGATAATGTGAAATAGGAATTCTAGAAAAAGGGAGAGAAAGAATGAGGCAATATTTAATTTCATAATAACTGAACATTTTCAGAATTGCTAGACACTTATCCAGAGAGTTGGGAAACCCATTAAGTCCCAAGCAGGATAAAGTAAAACATACTTAGGCATATCATGGTGAAGTTGCAGAAAACTAAAGATAAAGAGAAAAATATTAAAAGCAGCCAGAAAAAGAGAGAGAGAGAGAGAGAGAGAGAGAAGATTGTCTTTAAAGGGATAGCAGCTCAACTGACAGCAGATTTTCAACAACAAACAATGGAAACGAGAAAACAGTGACATAGCTTCAGTGCACTGAGAGAACTAATTTGCCAGCCTAGAGTTTTTCTGTCTAGTGGGGGGAAAAAAGTCTTTCAAGAATGACAAAATAAATATTGCAGAGAAATAAAAGTTGCTAGTTCATCACTAACAAAAGCTCCTAAAGGAAATGCTAAAGAAAATACTTGAGGCAGGAAAAACAAAAAGATCCTACATGGAATATTGGAGACACACAAGAGCAAAGCAAGTGGCAGATTCAAATGACCACTGAGAATATAAAGTTGTAATATGTTTTGGTTGTGTGTTAAAAGTTGACCTAATGGGACGTGCGGGTGGCTCAGTCAGTTGAGCGTCAGACTCTTGATTTTGAGCTCAGGTCATGATCTCCTGGTGTGCGAGTTTGAGCTCTGCATCGGGCTCTGCACTGACAACGCAGAGCTGGCTTGGGATTCTCTCTCTCGCTCTCTGTTCCCGCCCCTGCTCTCTTGCAAGCACGTGCTCTCTCTCTCAAAATAAATAATCATTAAAAAAAAGTTGACTTAACATATATGAAAAAAATCAGCTTATAAGTAGGGTAAGGAGGAATGGAATTAAGTATTCTAAGGTTTTTGTATTGCTTGAGAGGAGAGGAAAGATGTTAAGTTAGACTTTGGTGCAGGTTGGAATTTCTAGGGGAATCACCAAAAGAATAGAAGCAGAGTGTATATAACTTCCAAATTTGTGTGTATTAGAGAGATGGAATAATTCAACACGCTCAGTTAAACCAAAAGAAGGACACACAGTAGAAGCATCCAAGATTATACCATTTCCATCTAGTTTTGAGAGAAGGCTGTCTAACTCAAATGATTCGCCACACATAGTTGAGACCCTTGACTCCAGCTGTGCTAATTAGATTCCCTTACGGGACATTAATAACATGAACAGAGATGACAAGTAAACAGGGCTAAAACACATGACAGCAGCAGCTCCAGAACGTCCCTGTCCCCCCCGTCTGTCTCAAGACCAAGCTGGCAAGCTCTTCCTAGGTGCGAACTCCCCCTCGTACTTCTTTTTTAAGTTTATTTATATACTTTGAGAGAAACAGAGACAGCACGAGTCGGGGAGGTGCAGAGGGAGAGGGAGAGAATCCCCAGCAGATTCTGTGCTGTCAGCACAGAGCTGGATGCAGGGCTCAAACGCACAAAACTGTGAGATCATGACCTGAGCCAAAACCGAAACTGAGTCAGGCAATTAACCGACTGAGCCACCCAGGCGCCCCGTCCCCTCATGCTTCTAATACATTCTACCACCAATCCCTTCCTTCACATCCTCTCCTTTTTTTTTTTTTCTTTTTTTCTTAATTGGCCTTGATTGCCTTGAAACAAAAGAAACTTAACTGATGCCAAGAACCATTGTGGCTCATGCCAGAAGTATCTTCCCTCTTACACAAAAATCCAAATGTTTGGCATAAATGGTGAGTTGTCTTCTTAGCAACGACAATCTAAAATGCAGCTGGAATCTTTAACTTATATCAAATATGCAAGATGAGGCTCCCCAAGATGTAACCCAGATGGGCTGGGCCTCCCATGGGGAGCTTGGCTCTCACTTTACATTCGCTCTGAGGCCCTACTCACCACTATGTCATATCCTCCTAAACACAGCTAATAGTACAACACATTAATAAGAAAATCGGTGTTCTAGTGAAGAATTCTTTAGAGTCTATGAAAGAGAGGTCACATCCCATATATATCACCAAGCAGAAATTTAATCCATTAGCCCATCAGACATTTTCTCTCTTCCTACCAAAGAGCCCACCTCTACCAAAGAGCTGCCTCTTTCTCTTCTTTCTTTTCTCCCACCCAACTTTTTTTTAATGTTTATTTCTTTTTATTTTTGAGAGAGGGAGAGAGAGAGTAGGGGAGGCCAGAGAGAGAGGGAGACGCAGAATCCAAAGTAGGCTCCAGGCTCTGAGCTGCCAGCACAGAGCCCAATGTGGCCACAAGTTCATGACCTGAGCTGAAGTCAGACACTTAACTTACTGAGCCACGTAGGCATCCCACCTCTCACTCAACGTTAAAAGATCTCTTTCTTAAGAAAGTCAGCCTTTAGTGACACCTGGGTGGCTCAGTTGGTTAGGGTCTGACTCTTGATTTTGGCTCAGGTCATGATCTCATGGTTCATGAGTTTGAGCCCTAAGTTGGGCTCTGCACTGACAGCTCAGGGCCTGCCTAGGATTCTCTGTCTCCCTCTCTCTCTGCTCCCTCTCTCAAAAATAAATTAATAAACAAACATTTTTTTAAAAAGTCAGCCTTTAATCAGTTTGCATACACCATTCAGCAAAAGAAAAACCCTGGTAGTTAGCAGAACAGCATATCCCTTGGGAGTAGGGATCCTGGTTCTTTTTACCACCTTATCCATTGGGTTCTTTCTCAATGAACAGAGTCCCTCAAGGGTGGGAACTCTATAGCACTGCTAGCACCTTGAATAATGGCCTGGCACAACAGAATTTTCATAAAGAGTTGTTGAATGAATTTCATACACCTTTGTGCACCCTTGTAGAGCCGAGAAAAGATCAACACATGAAATATGTACTTGATAAGTGGTCCTTGCGGAGAAAAGCCCATCTTCAGGAATATGTCTAAAATTTTTCACAATGAATAACGACCAACACGGTCAAAGGAAACAAAGATTCTCTCCGTAGAGCAAATCCACAAATGCTGGGAATCAAGGTATAGGATGTTGGTGAAAGTGGAGGGGAAGAAATTGATCAAAATACAGAGGAATTTGTACAATAATAAAAAGCTATAGATGGGCTTGATGCCATTTTGTTATTGTTGTTGAGTCATATATTTATATATATTTGTATTTGTGTGTGTATATATATATATACATACATACATACACCTGGACATTTCATAGACCCATTTTAGTTTGAGGTAAGGCCTATCTGGATTAGAGGCATATTTGATTTTAGAGACTTCCTTAAGGAAGAATCAGTTTCCTGCAAATATATATTCGATTGGTTAGACTGACCAAGTGAAACCATTAAAAATCCTATTTTAATGAATAGGTAAGAATAAGGTACATGGCTAAAATGACAAAGAACCACCCTAACTGGTGATTGACTTTTTATGGCACTATTGCATGGAGAATGGCTCCAATGGGTGGAGGGAACCAAAGACAAGAGAGTATGCGTGCTATTGAATTCATGTTTCTAGTTCGTTCTAGTAGTCTCTGAGGCCCAGCTGTTTCCCTGTACTTCCCGCTGCTGTGTGATCAGCTATGTGTGTTTACCTAATAATTTCCCTTTTTTGGCCCGTGTTAGCTATGTTCCTGCCATTTTTGATAAAACAACCTGAATAGCCCAACATGGCGTGTCCCTGCCATGCTGTTGGTAGGAAGCTTTACCCTTAAGAAGCTCAGTTTTGTCTGTCAACCATAATACAGGGTGGAAGGTTATACATGTTTGAGAGGATTCAAGAGCTGTAAGAAAGCAAAGGTGGGAGAGATCTCTTCTAGCAGGAAGGTTTAGGGACAATGTCTTGTTGGCGATGGCTTTTGAGCTTGCCTCTAAGGTAAGTTAAGATTCCATCATGTGGCAATGAGGGAGAGAAGGTCCTCAAGAGAGAGAAAATAACATGAGCAAAGATTAAGTGTCAGACAAGACGGAGTATGTGTGGAAAACAGCCATGCCTGGCAGGTCAAATAACTTAGCAGCAACAGGGAAACCTGAAGATTTTTACGCAAGAGAGGAATGTGGTCTTTGGAATAATAAACCCAACAGTGGGTTGGGAAGGAGGAAAGGATGAGGTTGTGCAGTTAGGAGCTTAGTACAGTGTTCCAAGTTGACAACAATAAACGTTCTAATGAAGACAAGGCTGACGGGGAGTGGAAAGACAGTGAGGAAACTCCTTAATTCAGATAATCCCAGTGTTGTCAGTAAAGAAGGATCTCAGGAGAGAGAGCAGGGGACAGAGATGAGCTGGGCCTCGGGGAGTGGAATAAGAGCCTCGGAGGGCTCTGTGTGGGGTATGAGAAGTCAGAGGTGACTCACACACTGCCAAAGGCCCCTGAAGTCTTCCTTGATGATAAATAATAGGAACTAGGATGCCTGGGTGGCTTAGTGGGTTAAGTGTCCAACTCTCGGTTTCAGCTCAGGTCATGATCTCACTGTTCGTGAGTTTGAGCCCCGCATTGGGCTCCGTGCTGCTGATGTGGAGTCTGCTTGGGATTCTCTCTTTCCCCTCCCGCCCCTCCCCCACTCTCTCTCTCTAAATAAATAAACTTTAATTAATTAATTAATTAATTAATTAATTAATAGCAACTAGAAGTAAAACCAGCAACCAGCCTCCTCAGTTGGTGGCCTTGCAGAAGAGAGAAAATAGAAGGCACAGGTTACACAGCGTAGGGACCCTTGGAGTTTGTAAAAGAAAAACACGGAAGGAATGCTTCAGGGAGAAGCTTACAGAAGTCCCTGAGGCCAGGAACGGGCCCCCCCATTCCCCACCAGGGGATTGTGCACCTTGAACGTGGGACGTCCCGGTCTGGGTGAGGAGGACACAGCTAAAGCCAGGACAACACTCAGAAAACAGTGCGAAGGGATGTGATAGGATCATTGGTTCAGTAGGAACACGGGAAGTGAGATCCTATGGAGCCGAAAAGAGAATGTCCGGACTCTGGAGTGTGGGACTGGAGCGGGTCCGGGGGATGATCTCTTTTGTGTCCTGATGACCCAAAATCAGTGGAGATAAAGGTCTCTGGGCCAGAGAAGGCCGAGGAACTGTTAGAAGAAGATATCTAGGGATACCTGGGTGGCTCAGTCCATTAAGCGTCCAGCTCTTGGTTTCGGCTCACGTCCTGATCTTTCAGTGTTGTAAGTTTGAGCCCCGTGTGAGCCTCTGGGCTGAGAGTGTGGAGATTGCTTCGGATTCTCTCTCCCTCTTTCTCTGCCCCTTCCCCATTCACACTGTCTCTGTCTCTCTCAAAATAAATAAATAAACTTAAAAAAAAATAAGAAGATATCTATGGATGTTTCTAGAAGGGGGAGAGAGAGAAACTAGGACATGTGAAGGCCGTCCAAGGCAATGGTAGATGGGAAGGATTGGGAAAGGTGGAATGGTGTGGACTTGCACAGGAGTCGCTGAGAGTTGACGAGAGAAGACAGAGTCAGGAAAGGGCACTGAGAAGGAGGACAAGGAGAGGCACTTCGTGGCCTGTCAGCTTGGAATGGGGAAGGCGGGAGACAGGAGGTATGTGTTGGGATGCCGCGGCGCGGGGCAGGGAGGATGGCGTCGGTCTGTAGATAAAGTCGGCTTTTTATTAAGGTGAGGTAATGAAGGGGGCATCTGAAGTAAAGATGGAGGGTCTGGGATGGTTTATTTCCAAGAGCTGCCGGGTCTCCCTCCCCGGGCGCCCTGAGGAGAGCTCAGGCCGTGCTGCGGCGGAACAAGAATGTAGAACGAAGATGAGCTCCGCTGAGAACAACAAACAGTCCAGTGAGTTTAACCAAGTGAGAGGTGGCTCGGGACTCACATTGATGACAAGGAAGCAGATTCGGGAAGACGGATTCTCCCCAAATTCTTTTCAAGGCTGTTTTCACAAGTGGGTGCATATTTCCGCCCCCACCCTCAAGACCTGTATTTGCTTAGCAAATCAAGCGTGTGTGTGCCTATGCGCGCGTGTGTGTTCATGGGCATACAGGTGGGTGTATGTGCGTGTGCGTGCAAGATAACAACGGCTTACTGCACCTTTGCTATGTTTAGAGATGGGGGCACGTGTCCCCCGTTTTGATCACTGCAATAGACAGTTGAGTGTAAAAGATTCCAGAGCAAATAGATGCTTCCCTGACTCTTAGTCTGCAGGGAAAAACACCGACGACAAAGTAATGTCAGGTCTGACTGGGAGCTGAAAGTGGAAGCAAAGGTTATCTAAGGACCACCTTAGGAGATAAGCTCATGTTCCCGTCGTGACGCGTTCGTGTTCGTTCCAAAGCCTCATGACCTGAAGATTACTGCTCCTTCTGTCTTCTCCCGGCAGCATGGATAGACAACACCGCTCCACTCACCTTCAGACCCACATGGCAGTGCTCCAGGGAGACCCCGGCTCCAGGGCCCCAGAAGCAGGGAGTCCTGTGTGGTAAGGGTAGAGTCCTACATTTGGGGGAACGAGGCACAGGGCCCAGAGCTGCGGGCCGAGTCCATGAAGGTGCCCCATTCTTCAGATCCCTCACGGCTTTTGTGCCCCCTGTCACTAGTGGGGCAGCAGCACAGTGCTGTGATGAGGACCTCCAGCCCCATCACCCATCGGCTATGCGATCTTTGGCACGTTACTTGACTTCTCAGAGCCTTGGTGTTCTTGACTGGATCACTAGCGTGACGATCATATATCGCACTTGGGACAGTGAATGGGCATGGAGTGCCTAATTAGCATAGTACCTGCCACAGAGTTGAGGGAGAGGCTAATATCATCATCATAGATTCGGTAAGCATTCAGGGGAAGCAGGAGGAAGGCAGTGTGCACACTGTCACCTTGTTCTTGAATAGTATGAGGACAGGGTTAGAGACCAGTATCATCAGGACGGCTGGGAGAACCAAAGTCTGAGGAGAGGAAGAGGAGTTTTATAAATCCGGGGAGTCCGGGGGAAGGTGGCGGACAAAGTCCTCGGTGCGCCTGGATCGTTCTATGTTTCTATAGCAACATCCCCTGGGGCCTCGCTACTCAGGGCGCCATTCTGACTGCAGCGCTGGCATTCTCTATTATCTAGCTACACGCTGGTTCTCAGGCACCTACCCCCCACCCAAGCCACGGGACTGCATTTCTAACAAGACGTTCAAGCATTTCATGTGTATGTCGGACTTTGAGAAGCCCTGTTCTTGGGAGCTGGTGGCTCTGATTTGATTTACTTAATCAGCTTAATCTCATGATGCGCCTGAGGAGGTGACGGTCAAAGAAGAAACCTCTGGCCCTTTGCCGGGAAGGGCACCAATATGAAAATAGAGGGGACAGACTTTTTTTTAAAAAATGTTTATTTTTGAGAGACAGAGAGAGACAGTGTAAGTGGGGGCGGGACAGAGAGAGAGGGAGACACAGAATCTGAAGCAGGCGCCAGGCTCTGAGCTGTCAGCCCAGAGCCCAATGCGGGGCTGAAACTCACAAACTGCGAGATCATGATCTGAGCTGACGTAGGACGCTTAACTGACTGAGCCACCCAGACACCCCATGGACAGACCTTTTTGAACAGCCAGCAGTGTCTTGTGATTTGAGGCCACAGCAAAGCAGCTGAAACAGCAGGGAAGCAAATTAACACAGTGACAGGAGCAAAGGCATCAGAACCTAAGTCAGCCCCACACAGGCTGTATTTGCAAAGAGCGTAGGGCTATACTTCCAGGTGAGAGTGTGTGTGTGTGTGTGTGTGTGTGTGCGCACACGCGCACACACTCATATGCGTATA
Organism: Proteles cristata cristata; assembly: GCA_017311185.1. Lineage (NCBI taxonomy): Eukaryota > Metazoa > Chordata > Mammalia > Carnivora > Hyaenidae > Proteles > Proteles cristata. The sequence goes on from JAESUZ010002569.1 coordinate 97,901, forward strand.
TGTGGGAACAATCCTCTCCCATAAAACACATGGTTAGGAAAAATGTCTGCTTGCTTTCATAAACAGAACCAATGTGTCCAGCATAAAAGGGAAGAGTATTTTACTAAGACCTCTTCTGAGAGTACAAAAAGCTCTCTCCAAAGATAGGGACGGAATTTTTTTCTTTCTTGTGAAATATAACTGGTCTCTGGAGCCAGCTCTCTGTTCACTGTGCCCTGGCCCCAACAACTTTGCTTTCTGTTGTTATTTTTTAACAGAGAACACGAGTTTCCAGTTGACAGAGTCCATGCTCGGCTCTTTCACTGAACATTGCACAAGTGACAGGGGCCTGTGGCTGCCTCTGTAAATAAACAGGGGCACGGGACACGAGAATGTGCCAGCAGGTCCTCCCAAATGTCCCTGCAGGTGACGATGCGGCCCTTCCTGGAGGCCCCCTCAGGAGGCAAGACTCGCTGGGCCCCCTGCCCTGGAGGCCAGGCCGGCCCCGGGCGCGGTCAGCAGAGACCTCTGTCCACATCAGCACTCCTTCGGAATCTGTCCTGCGTTAGTCAGGAATGTTCTTCAGATAAGGGATGGAGCAGAATGCAGGCCCTCAATCAAAGTTATCCAAGGACAGCAGGGATCTTTATCGTGTGGCAGGCCAGGACAGGCATGCTTCCGAGACGACTCAGCCAGAAACCTGAACACCACGGTGACACAGAATGCCGAGACCGGACTGCAGAAGAATGTGGCCAGGGTGCTTTCTCCAGGGTACCTTTGACCTGGACCTGCAAACAACCACTTATTTCCTTGCCTTGCTCCTCCTATAAGAATGACCCCAAGGGACTGCAGATTCCTTAACAGTTATATTTAGCAAGTCTTGAAGGCGACTAGCCAGCCCCAGCCGACTAGCCTTCCTTAGGAGGCCTGGATTCCTTTGTACTACTCTCTGCCCACCCCCCTATTCCCGCCGGCTGACTCTTAACCCCTTCATGGCTTAAGGAGTCCCCTGCTGGCCCCAAACATCCAGAACAAGTGCCCAGGTCCCCAAACTTCTCTCTTGGCAGCCTGAAATTCCGTCTGACCGAGTTCTCTCTTGGAGCCTGACCTTTTTTTTTTTTTTTTTTGGTCACCCAGTGTTTTCCTAGTAAAATGATGCAAGGACCCTTGGGAAGGGAAATGACTCAAGCTTTTCTTTTATCAGCTCACAGACCAAAGAATGGGCACAAGTTGTGGCTTTGGAGGCGAGAAGGCTGGCTGGAGACTGAAGATGACTTCTGGCAAAAACGAGAATGACTCCCCTGGATGCACTGAAGTGGCGCAGAAGGAAGGAAAAAGGGCTTAAACCCACAAGGACAAAGTGAGTGGAGAGGGCAAGGAGCACGGAGGGCGGGACTTTGCCTCTGCTGTGAATAAAGGTCACAATCGGGGAAACCCTGAACATCGATGTGATCACAATCTGAGAGAGGGAGGAGGGGGCGCGGGTGGGAGGCAGTGGGGGGGAGCCCTCAGGTCTTTATCTGCCATCCTAGAAAAGCAATAGTCCGGATCTAACACAGAAACATGGAGAGATGATCTCTGAGCAGGCTTGCAGTTTAGAAATGCAGAGTAAACGCAGAGTAAATACCAGAAGAAGAAGGAAAAAAAAAAAAACTGTAAAGAGGAGGATTAGAAGCCAAAGGAATGCAGCAAGGACTCTTCTTTCCTTTCAAATTCTAGAAGTGTTGGGGCGCCAGGCTGGCTTGGGCTGGCTCAACAGGTAGAACATGTGACTTTTGATCTCAGGGTCAGGAGGAGTTTGAGCCCCACATTGAGTGTAGAGATTACTTAAATAAGTAAGCATTTTTTTTAAAGTCTCAAATTCTACTGGCGTTTAGTTTTTAGACTATGTGACGTGTGTGTTTCTTTTTTCATGAGAAAAATTAAAATGTAAAAACGTGAGAGAAATGAGATGGAGTAAGAAAGAATGCCTGCGATTTGGAGCTCCTTCGCAGGGCGGGCTGGGCTGGGGTGTTCCTAAGCCTGAGCCACGCAGAGACTGACTCCACCACACCCTTGAAGTGTGACTGAGAGGCCAGAATTCTCCCGTGTCCTTGTTTGGCTTGAAAGGAGGCAAACCTAGGGTGAATCCGCACCCCTGGAAGCCGCAGGTCTGCGGGCACAGGAGGGAAAGAGGGCTCGCGAAAGGCCAGTTCCAGCCGAACAATTTGCACCTTCTTTGCTTCCCAGGGATTTCTGTTGTCCAAGTTCGCTGAGCCACACACCGGGCCCACCTGGCCTTCCGGCCCCCACTGGGACTGCACTTCGGGCTCAGCCGCACCTGCAGCGGCCACCGCGGGGCTGATGTGGCGGCGCCGGGTGGGAAGGACCAGCGCGGCTCCTCCGAGCTGCATGGAAGACCCCATGGCCCCCTGTGTTTTGGTGTCCGGGGAGCTTGGCCTGGGTGGGGGAGCAGGTCGTTGACTCTGCAAGCCCAGCTTCCCCTTTTAGCCCGTGCACTGCTTCTCTTAAAGCGCAGTAAACCCCGGGTCCTTGCTGCTGGGATCCCCGGGCTGTAACTCACAAGGCACCACCCCTCAGCATCATCTCCCTGGCAGGAATGATGCCTAGGAGGAAAACAAATTGCAACACTGTGCATGGGCAGGACTTGCAAAATGCATCAAATGAGATACCATAAAGAATTATTAGCAAAGCCCCCAATAGTCCGCACTAAAGAAAATACTAGTTATGACCACGATAATAATTATTAGCACCTACTTTGGCTGGGAATGGTGTTAGAAACGGTGATACAGCGATGCTATATTCTCTTGATGCTATATTCTCTTACCGCAATACACGCTTTTCATCTTCTAATTAATTTTTAAAAGCTTAATAAGTCCATTGTTTGATTATAAACAAGTCTCTAGATTCCGGAGCTTTCAGCTTTGTAATGCATGAGAAACGAAAGAGCCAGTGTTGCCCAAACAAGCTGAAAGGAAAGTTGCTAACCTTCTGGAACCTGCTTTGTTTGTCTGACAGCTGACTAGACCTCCTGGCTGCCAGTCCTTTAAGACAATTTAATATTCTACTGAGCGAACCTGTCACATTTATATAATCATTCCCCAAGTGCTGACTATGTAGATTATTTCTTACTTTTCAAATTATTTATGATCCTGGATGAACATTTTTGTTTTCCATATTTGAGTTCTTATTTCCTGTGTAAGAGTTGCTACAGGGAAATATTAAAGGGGAATGAGGGCTCTGTGCAGAGCCCAACTCGAGGCTCAAACTCACAAACCATGAGATCATGACCTGAGCTGAAATTAAGAGTCAGATGCGTAACTGATAAAGCCACTCAGATGCCCCTCCCCACCCAAAATAGACTCTTAACTATAAAGATGGTTTAACTATAAACTGATGGTTATCAGAGGGAAGGTAGGCGGGGGAATGAGTGAAATAGGTGGAGGGGATTAAGAGTACACGTATCTTTTTAAGGTTTATATTTTGAGAGACAGAGCATGAGCAGGGGGAGGGGCAGAGAGAGAGGAAGTCACAGAACCCAAAGCAGGTTCCAGGCTCTGAGCTGTCAGCATAGAGGCCAAGGCAGGGCTCAAACCCATGAACCGTGAAATAATGACCTGAGCTGAAGTCTGATGCTTAACCAACTGAGCCACCCAGGTGCCCCAAGAATACATTTATCTTGATGAATACTGAGTAATGTATAGAATTGTAGGATCACTACATTGCACACCCAAAATTGTACTGACACTGTATGTAACTATATTGGAGTTAAAATAAAATTTTAAAATAAAATTTTAAAAACTTTTTTGACATTTGTCCCAGTATTCCTTTTGTGGGGAATTTACCCTAAAGGTAAAAGATTAAGGATGTGAACAATTATTTATCTATGATAGTTTTAGTTCTTAGATATTTTTAAACAGACTTTTGTTTACTTATTTATTTTTAAACATTTTTTAAATGTTTTTTTTTTAATTTATTTCTAGGAGAGAGAGAGAGAGAGAGAGAGCGTGAGCAGGGAAGGGTCAGAGAGAGAGGGAGTCACAGACTGAAACAGGCTCCAGGCTCTGAGGTGGCAGCCAGCATAGAGCCCGACGCAGGGCTCGAACCCATGAACCGCTAGATCATGACCTAAGCAAAAGTCGGACGCTCAACCAACTAAGCCACCCAGGCGCCCCATTCTAAACATTTTTTTAAAACATTTTTTAAAATTAAGTAAACTCCATGCCCAATGTGGGGCTTGAACTCACAACTCTGAGATCAGGAGTTACATGCTCAGGGTACCTGAGTGGCTCAGCTGGTTAAGCATCTGACTCTTGGTTTTGGCTCAGGTTATGATTTCACAGTTCATGAGTTTAAGCCCTACATCAGCCTCCAGACTCTCAGTGGAAAATTCCTGCTTGGAATTTTCCCTCTCCCTCTCTCTGACCCTCCCCTGCTCTTCCTCTTTCTCGCTCTTAAAATAAATAAACTTAAAAAAAAAAAAAAAAGAGTTGCATGCTCGCTGAGTGAGCCAGCCAGGTGCCCCTATTTCTTCTTTAAAACCTCAAAAAATGAGGTGCCTGGGTGGCTCAGCCAGCTGAACGTTTGACTTCAGCTCAGGTCACAATCTCACGGTTTGTGGGTTCAAGGCCTGTGTTGGGCTTTATGCTGACAGTGCAGAACCTGCTTGGGATTCTCTCTCTCCTCTCTCTGCCTCTCCTCACTTGTGTTTTCTCTTTCTCTCAAAATAAATAAATAAAACTTAAAGAAGAGTTGCATGCTTACTGAGTGAGTCAGCCCAGGCGCCCCTATTTCTTCCTTAAAATCTTGAAAATTTTATACATACATAATATATGTGTGTATAAAAATAATAGATTGAGGGACGCCCAGGTGGCTCAGTTGGTTGAGTATCTGACTCGTGATGTTGGCTCAGGTCATGATCCTAGGATCGTGGAATTGAGCCCTGAGTTGGGCTTGGAGCCTACTTAAGATTCTCTCTCCCTCTCTCCTTCAACCCCCCTTATTTAAAGTTTATTCACTTATTATTTCTGAGAGAGAGAGAGAGAGAGAGAGAGAGCAAGCACCGGTGGGGAAGGGGCAAAGAGAGAGAGGGAGACATAGAATCTGAAGCAGGATCCAGGCTCTGAGCTGTCAGTACAGAAACTGACATGGGGTTTGAACTCATGAACCGTAAGATCATGACCTGAGCCAAAGTCAGACACTTAACTGACCGAGTCATCCAGGTGCCCTTCTCTCCCTTTCCCTTGCCCCTCTCCCCCACCTGTGTGCTTTCTCTCTCTAAAATAAATAATTAATTAATTAAAATCATAGATTAATGAAATTATGAAGTCTCATATGACAGAGTACAATGCAGTGATGACAAGTTCATACCAAGGGCTTTCAAATTACTCCCTTTGGGGTCTCTTTAGAAGGTAACTGGTGGGAAATGGGCTAGACATGGCAGAACTAGAGAGTGTGTAGATAAGGGCGCTGGGCCTCCGTAAATCTGTGTTCATCAGATAAGCTTTACTGTTCTATGCTTTAATGCTGGGAGTTTGTGTAAGATTTTATTGGGAAAAAAGAAGGGATTTTGTAACTAAAAAAGGTTTTAAAATACAAAGTAATATATATTGCAGGATGTAAAAGAATGATATACTGATAAATGAAAAGGATGGTCTTTAAACAGTATTATGAAATTCTAGCAAACTGAATTCAGCAGCATATGTAAGGAATTATACACTATGACCAAATGCAATTTATCCCTGGATTTCAAGGATGGTTCAACAACCATCATTATAAGACACATTAACAGAATGAGGGGAAAAAAGCCCACACGATCATCTCAATGGATGGAAAAAACTGAAAAAACTCAATACTCTTTCATGCTTTAAAAAAAACACACTCTATCAAACTGGGAATAAAAAGGAAGTTCTTGAACATAAGAAAGGCTACAAATGGAAACTCCACAGCTAACATTATATTTAATGGTGAAAGACTGAAACTTTTTCCCTTAACCAGGAACAAGCCTACTTCCACCACTTCTTTTTTTTTTTTTAACATTTTACATTTTATTCTTTTCTTAATACTTATGACATTTTAAGGATGAAAGCGTTTTTTTTTTTTACAAATAGTTTATTGTCAAATTAGTTTCCACATAACACCCAGTGCTCATCCCCACAAGTGCCCTCCTCCATGCCCACCCCTCCTCCCCCCACATCCATCAGTCCTCAGTTTTTGTCAGCATTCAAGAGTCTCTCATGGTTTGCCTCTCTCCCTTTCCCCCACCATTTCCCCCTTCTTCTCCCCCTTGTTCCTCCGTTAAGTTCCTCCTAATCCTCCTATACGTGCAAACATATGATATTTGTCCTTCTCTGCTTGACTTATTTCGCTCAGCATAACACCCTCAAGGTCCATCCATGTTGCTACACATGGCCAGATTTCATTGTTTCTCATTGCCATGTAGTATTCCATGGTATAGATAAACCACATCTTCTTGATCCATTCATCTGTTGATGGACACTTAGGCTCTTTCCAGGTTTTAGCTATTGCTACTTCCACCACTTCTATTTAACATATTCTTAGAAGTCCTAGCCAGAGCAATTAGGCAAGAAAAAGGAAAAAAAAAAAGTTTTCAAGTTGGGAAGTAAGTCAAAATTATCAGTGAGTGGAGATGACATCATCTTAGATATAGGAAACCTTAAAGATTGTACCAAAAACAACAACAGCAGCAGCAGCAACACAACAACAACGACAACCCTGTGAGAACTGATAGGCAAATTCAGCAAAATTGCAGGATATAAATTCAACATAAAAATTAGCTGCATTTCTACATACCAGCAATGAACAATCTGAAAAGGAAGTTAAGAAAACAATTCCATTTACAACAGTATCAAAAAGAATAAAATACTTAGGAATAAATTTAAGCAAGGAGGTGAACGAATTGTACAGTGCACATTGTAAAACATTGCTAAAAGAAATTAGAAAAGATATAAATATAAAGACACCCAGTGTTCATGGATTTGAAGACTTAATGTCGTTAAGATGACAATACTACCCAAAGTAATCTGTACATACAATGCAATCCCTATCAAAATCCCTCTATTTTTTGTAGAAATAGGAAAATCCATCCCAATATTCACATAGTATCTCAAAGGACCCTGAGTAGCTAGAACAATCTTTATTTTTACTTTTTATTTAATTTTTAATTATTTATTTTGAGGGGGGAGGGGCAGGGAGAGAGAAAATCCCAAGCAGGTTCTGCACTACCAGTGCAGAGCTCGACGCAGGGCTTGAACCCACAAGCTGTTATAGCATGACCTGAGCCAAAGTTGGATGCCCAACCAATTGAGCCACCCAGGTGCCCCTGGAACAACCTTTAAAAAGAACAAAGTCGGAAGACTCACACTTTCTGATTTTAAAACTTATTGCAAAGCAACAGTAACAAAAACTGTATGACACTGGCATATGACAGACATATAGACCAATGGAATAGAGCAGAGAGTCCAGGAATAAGCCTTCATATCTACAGTTAATTGATTTTTCCCAACACCATTAAATAGGAAAGGACAGTCTTTTCAGCAAATAGTGCTGGGAAACTGGCTATCCACCTGCAAAAGAATGAAGTTGGACCCTACCTTATACCACATATAAAAATTAACTCAAAGTGGATCACAACTTAAAAACAGGAGTTAAAATTATAAAACTCTTAGAAGAAAACATAGGGGGAAATTTTCATGACATTAAATTTGGCAAAAGCCCAGGGAACAAAAGGAAAAATAGATAAATTGGAGCTAAGTAAAATTAAAAACTTTTGTGTTTTTAATCAAAGAACACTATCAACAGAGTGAAAAGACAATCAACAGAATGGGAGAAAGTATTTGCAAATAATATATATAATAAGGCATTAACCAAAGAACTACAGCTCAAAAATCAGTTTTAAAAATATTCAAAAATAGACAAAGGTTGAGGCACCTGGCTGTCTCAGTTGGTGGGGCGTGCGACTCCAGCTCAGGGTTGTGAGTTCATGCCCCATGTCGGGGGTAGAGATTACTTAAAAAAGTAAAACCTTGGGGCGCCTGGGTGGCTTAGTCGGTTAAGCGTCCGACTTTCGCTTAGGTCATGATCTCACGGTTCGTGGGTTCGAGCCCCGCGTCGGGCTCTGTGCTGACTGCCAGCTCAGAGCCTGGAGCTTGTTTCAGTCTGTGACTCCCTCTCTCTCTGACCCTCCCCTGCTCACGCTGTCTCTCTCTCCTAGAAATAAATAAAACATTAAAAAAAAAAAAGTAAAACCTTAAAAAAAAGTAAGCAAAAGGTTTGAATAGGTACTTCTCCAAAGAAGATAGAGTCAATTAGCACATGAAAAGATCCTAACCATCATTAAGTCATTAGGGAAATGCAAATCAAAACTACAAGACACTATTTTAAACCAATTAGGATGGCTATTATCCAAAAAAAAAAAAAAAAAAAGGAAGATAAGTGTTGATAAAGGTGTGGAGAAATTAGAGCCTTGGTTTATTGCTAGTTGGAATGTAAAATGGTGCATCCACTGTGGAAAACAGCCTGGTGGTTCCTCTAAACAGAATTACCATATGATCCATCCATTCTATTGCTAGGCTTGTACACAAAATAGTTGAAAACAAGAGCTCAGACACCTGTAAACTAGCATGATACACATTAGCCAAAAGATAGAAGCAACCCAAGTGTCCATTACACATTTTATAGGGAAACAAAATGTGGTGTATCCACACAATATAGACTAGTACTCAGCCTTAAAAAGGAATACAATTCTGACCTATGCTACAACACGGTTGGACCTTGAAAACATTATGCTAAGTGAAGTAAGCCATACAGAAAAGGATAAATCTTGTATGATTCCACTTCTACGAGGTGCCTAAAAAAGGCAAATTCAGGGGGCGCCTGGGTGGCTCAGTCGGTTAAGCGTCTAACTTCAGCTCAGGTCATGATCTCACGGTTTGTGGGTTTGAGCCCCACATCGGGCTCTGTGCTGACAGCTAGCTCAGAGCCTGGATCCTGCTTCAGATTCTGTATCTCCCTCTCTCCCTGACCTTCCCCTGCTCACACTGTCTCTCTCTCTGAAATTAAAAAAAAAATGGCAAATTCAGAGAGACAGCAAGTAGAAAAGATGTTGCCAGGGTCTGGGGTCATAGGGGGAGGGAGAATTTGTGTTTAAAAGCTAGAGTTTCTTAGGGCGCCTGGGTGGCTCGGTCGGTTAAGTGTCCGACTTCAGCTCAGGTCATGATCTTATGGTTCGTGGGTTCTAGCCCTGCGTCGGGCTCTGTGCTGACAGATCAGAGCCTGGAGCCTGCTTCAGATTCTGTATCTCCCTCTCTCTCTGCACCTCCCCCTCTCAAAAAATAAACATTAAAAACAAATGAAATAAGATAATCAAAGTATTAAATAAAATAATTGTAAAAACATGAGATTTTCCCTTATTGCTATGATGGAACCAGAGTTCAGAGTTCCCATCCTGCCTTAACCAATTAAAAACATGGGAGAAAATATATGGAAGAACAACGAACCAGTTTTCGGGCACTGGACAGCAGACAGTGTCGTGACAGTGATCCCCGAGAGAAGGCAAAACCAATAAGACGAGCCCTCAAGTCACCCTCCTTATTACCTGGAGAGAGTTTTCAGGCCAGACCATCGGGGGAAGGGATCTAAACACAGCCTCAGCTGAGGAGGCCGAACTGAGAATTTGGGGAAACAAAGGTAGCTAGATTGCAGGGCGGAGGCCTGTAGAGGCCAGAGTTGCCTAGAGAGGGCGCTCTAGAGCCTGCCAGCGGTTCTTTAGATTTCTGCGGCATCGCATTCACGCGAGGACACGGAATGAAGCTGGAGAAAGCTGTTGGGGAGTTCTTTTTGTTTGTTTTTTTTTTTTTAAAGATCTGCTCTATTGTTTATTGATGTTTGTTTATTTTTGGGGAGGGGGGAGGAGCAGGGAGCGAGGGAGACAGAGGATCTGAAGCAGGCTCTCCGCTAACAGCAGAGAACGTCAGGTGGGGCTTGAAATCCCGATGACCCGATGACCGGAGCGCGGAAATCAGATGCTTAACTCGCTGAGCCACCCAGGTGTCCCTCTTCTATTCTTGCAACTTCTTCCAAGTTTGAAATTCTTTCAAACTAGAAAGGTGTTTGCAGGGAAAGGATATTAAGTGGTATATCATGCTAACATTTACCAAAAGAAAGGGGGAGTGTCTGTATTAATATCACACAAAGTAGATTTCAGAGCAAAGACTCTTGACAGAGAAAGTATCTTTTTATACTAGCAGTGGAGTCAATTCAACAACAGCACAGAACAATCCCAATCATTTATGCACCTAAAATATTTATTTCCAGTATCTTTATATTATAAATATGGTAACAAAATTGACATGTGCAACAAGAGGCAATTTATTAGGGGTGAATTTTGTGTCTGTCTTGAATCTCCATTCTCTGTGATATCAAGAGACAGAATACTCAAGTGTAGATATTTTCAGTCATTTCAGGATTCAACTTGGCCATTTTGGGGCGCTTGGGTGGCTGAGTCAGTTAAGGGACCGACCTTGGCTCAGGTCATGATCTCATGGTTTGTGGGTTCGAGCCCCGCGTCGGGCTCTGTGCTCAGAGCCTGGAGCCTGTCTTTGGGTTCTGTGTCTCCCTCTCTTTGTGACCCTCCCTGCTCATGCTGTGTGTGTGTGTCTCTCAAAAATAAATAAAACATTAAAAAAATAATAATAAAATGAACTTGGTCATTTTATATTTTCCTTCACTCTCTACCTCTATAGAGACGATTCGAATTCCAGGGCTTGATGTGGTGGTGACAGCTGGTCCTCCATCATGGGCTCACCCAGCTCGCTCCTGAGATGTGCTGTTTCCCATGTGGTCTTGTTATCACATCTGTCTTCCGGGCATGCATCCTTGACGTCCATATCTTACGATGGTCTCTGGTCCCTTGCCCACACACTCTATACCCTCATTGTCATGACCACAGGCTATTAGTGCTGGACAAAAATTGAAAGGTTACCTTAGGCTGTTTCTGCCTAAGCCTACTCTGTTGGTTCCCAGGGTTCCAGTAGTAAGTGGGGCATAAAACCTGTCCACTCTTGGAGTCCCATAATGTATATGGAATTCTATCGTTCATGAGCATGAAAGAGGCAACGAGGTGCAAAGACCAGGTTAAGAGGTGAGCAGCATCTTATTCTCTTGTGGCCTCTTTAACTCTCTTCCTCCAGCCTAGGATTCCTTGTCTGGCCTTCCAGGGATCAATACAGTCCAGCTCTTCATCTGCTCTCTTTTTCAGTCAATTGTTTATGGCATGAATTTTAGATTCTTTGTTTTATTTTGACACTTAAAAACCAAGTTTTTGAAACTAAAAACTCCTTTGTGTTTCAAAATGTTCATTTAAAAAATTGGGTTTCCATTCTTTCCAAGTACTTCAGGGATACATCATTGATGTAGTTTTCTTTGTAGCTTAACCAATACATATTTAAACATTTTTTTAAAGTTTTATTTATTTCTGAGAGAGAGAGAGACAGCATAAGCAGGGGAGGGTCAGAGAGAGAGAGGGAGATACAGAATCGGAAACAGGCTCCAGGCTCTGAGCTAGCTGTCAGCACAGAGCCCGATGCGGGGCTCAAACCCACGAACCATGAGATCATGACCTGAGCCAAAGTCGGATGCTCAACCAAATGAACCACCAGGTCGCCTCTTATTTTCCTAATCAGAAGTCCACTTGGCTAAAGTCAAGGTGTTGGTAGGAGTGTGTTTCTTCTAGAAGCTCTAGGGGACCATCTGCTTCTTGTCTTTGGCACCTTCTAGAACAGCCTACATCCATTGGCTTGTGGCCACTCCCTTTTCCCCAAGTCACCAGCACAGGGCCGAGTCCTGCTCATGCTGCCATCTTTCCGGTTCTCTCTTCTGCCTCCCTCTTCCACTTATCAGGATCTTGGTGATTACACAGGGTACAGCACGATAATGTCATCTCAAGATCAACATTAGCAAACTTAATTCCGTCTGCAACTTCACTTCCCCTTTGCCATATAACCTAATATGTTCACAGGTTCCAGGAAATAGGGCATGGACATCTTGGGGGGGGGAGTTGGGGGGCATTATTCTGCTCACCACAGGCAGACCTAGCTTCACCAATTAGCCCGATCCATTCCTCTGGCTACAATCTTCGGTGTATAGTTACAGGCATGTCGCCTAATCCTGGCATACAGTCATGGGTACAGCCACAGGTAAATAGCCTAACCTAGTCCAATCAGACTGAATGTCAACTCCAGCTAAGAACACCGGGACAGGAGGACTCTCCCTCTTCTTCTAGATCTGGCCTGCCCAGTACAGTAGTCAGTGGCTACTTAGGAAATTGAGCACTTGAAATGCAAGCAGTGTGACTGAGACGTTCTTTAAGTGTAGAATGCATACTGAGTATTGAAGACTTAGCATAAAAGAAAACATATGTAAGATATGCTATCAATAATTTTTTTAAGTTTATGTATTTACGTTGAAAGCGAGAGAGTGTGTGCGCGCACACACGTGTGTCAGCAGGGGAGCGGCAGAGAAAGAGGGAGAGAGAGAGAATTCCAAGCAGGCTCCCTGCTGACAGCGTAAAGCCTGAACCCACGAACTATGAGATCATGACCTGAGCCGAAACCAAGAGCCCGCCACCACACCGACTGAGTCACCCAGACGCCCCTGTTATCAATAATGTTCAAATGATTCCATGTTGAGATAATATTTTGTAACTATTAGGTTAAATATAATATATTATTGGAATTAATTTCACTCTTTCCTTCTTGCTTTTTTAAAAACAGGACTACCAGAATCCTTTAAATCACACACCATGGCTTGCGTTATATTTCTACCGGACAAGGCTGTTCTAGATGGCGGTGCAAACAGAAGTGAAGATTGCGACTACTGTAGCAAGTTTTGTCTGTGTGTGGGAGGTCAGCTTGGGATGAGGCTGCAAGTGAAGAAGGCAGAGCAGAGAGAGAAAGAAATTGGCTGCTTGATAACATCACTGGACCACTGGTCCACCAACCAGGAACCATCCAACCATAACGCCCTCACAGACTTTCCATCCCCTCCTCCTCAGCCCTACAACAACACTTCCCTTCCACTCGGAGACTGCCTGTGGTAATGTTTATTCTTCCCAACTGAGGCCAACATTCTATTCCGGAATGTGTAACTCAACTTGTGTTGAAGTTAAAAAGTACAACAATCATTACATCATCCTGTGAGCAACGTCCAGGATGTGTTTGCTTGCGAGGCAGAGCAGCAGAGAGGGGGGACTTTCCACTTCCTTCCTTTGGCACCTTCTAGATCTCACAGTCCCTCTGCTCATCTTTAAGACTTCGGAGTATTTGGTCCCTCTCTTCAGACGGCCGTTGCCAGCTCATTCGCACAGCATATAGCTTCCAGCTCCTTCCACATGAAGCCCTGTGGCTTCCCTTGTCATTCTGCACTTCGTGGCCCTTTTGACCCCTTCGGCTCTGGTCTGTTCTGCAACTTCCACTGTGCAGGGTTCCTTCCAATGCTGTAGGACTGAGCAAGTTCATGATCAGCACCAGCAGCTCAAGCTGCTCTGTAAGCCTCCTGTGACTGCTCTCTCCTTCCGTTCCAACGGCCTTAAAGCGGTGTCTGCCTGCCCCTCAGCAGAGTCTAGGAGGCTTTAGAAAACTGTAGACAATTTTTCAAAATTAGAATAAAGCTTTGCCAGTGACAATACAGAAATCCCATAGGCGTAAGGTGAGAATGTCACAATAACAGAAACAGCATGTGGCTGAAAGCAAAGCCCACGGGAGCAGCCATGTGCTCTTACTTCAAAGCTGGCCAAGCCTGGCAAGCTCCCGTGTCCCCAAACATAATGCAAAATTTTCTGTGTCTCTAATATCATATTGTGCACCAGACTAACGTTGACCCAGTTTACCTTTATTTCTAGGGTGGCTTTTGTTATGGGGGTGAGGGCAGGGATGAATCACAGATCTGAAATAAGGATATTCTAGGATATTTTCTATGTAATTACATACTATTCTTCCTTGAAAAATTTAAATTGCTTTTTAACTATTCAGAGGTTATTTCATTTATGAATAGATTTAAGATTATTCAAAGACTTTATAAAGACTCTATGACTGAAACAGAAGCTATATTAGAAGTTAGAAGTGGGATTTTGCCAGTGCTTGATTGCATTATGGCCAGTGGCATAGGACTTCCTCAAGCCAGTGGCTCACACCTCCAAGGGGTCCAATGCTGGGAAGAAAAGTCAAATGGGAAACAAAGCAGGACTTGGTAATCGTTGGCCAAGTCCTCCATACTCCCGAATGTGGCTCGCATTGGTGGACGTGGGCTAGAGAACGTGGCTGCGGCCAGGAAGACACAGTGGGACTGTCTCTCCTCTGCCCGCTTGCCTCTAAGATGGCCTCCACACAGCAGCCTCAAGCTAACAGACCCGCCCCATTGCAGGGAGAGAGGAACAGGACAGAGAGACTTGGCCAGGCTTGACCACTCAGGGAAACTGAACTTGACCCTTTCTTCTGCGTATTATCTCAGCAGGCAGGAGGCAGAAAGGGCCTTGCGCTGCCTGGAAGAAGCTGCTGCAGTGTGCTCACCACAGGAGAGCAGAAACTGTGAGGGGAGCGCCATGGAAAGTGAGAGGGGAGCGCCATGACGCTGCTGACCCTTAAGGTGTAAATGACAGCTGCTAAAATGCCATATGCTGAATCATCAATTTCCCCTCCCTTTGCATAAAGCAGAGCTGGGGAGGAACACACAGTGGGGTGAGTTGGGGGAGTCTCCTCTCTGAAAGGCAATACTTCACATAGAACATCAAACCTCATAGTAAACTAGCAGCTGTTTGCTACTTGTTTGACTGTGGAATGAGCATCTTTGTTCTTATTTATTATGGAATTACCAACTTGTACCTTCATGTAGTGCTTCATTGAGCATTTGTAATTTAAAAAAATTTTTTTAATGTTTCATTTTTTTTTTTTGAGAAAGCGAGTGCACGAGCAGGTGAGGAGCAGAGAGAGAGTGAGGGACAGAGGATCCGAGGCAGGCTCTGTGCTGACAGCAGTGAGCCCGATGTGGGGCTTGAATTCCCCAACTGCAAACTGCGAGATCATGACCTGACCTGAAGTCGGACACTCACCTGACTAAGCTATCCAGGAGCCCCTGTAATTTTTTAGAGACTTTTTAATTTTATTTTTAGAGACAGTGTGTATAAGTGGGAGGGAGGAGCAGAGGGAGAGAATCTTAAGCAGGCTCCATATGGAGTCTGATGCAGGGCTTCATCCCACAACCCTAGGATCATGATCTGAGCCAAAATCAAGAGTTGGACGCTCAACTGACTGAGCCACCCAGGCACCCCGAGCGTTTGTAATTTTTAAGCTATAATATCCAGCTTCTACCTTCAAAGAGCTTGTAATCTAACGGAGACAATACATAAACACACAAAACATTTTACCCATAAAGATTGGCTTAAATGCCGAAGAGAATAATGAAAGACATAAAGCAGCTGCCCTCTGGTAAGTTTTAAGGACAACACTTACTGAAGCCTTTCCAAAGAAGGATGACCACTGAGCGAAGCTGGCCAGGGAGAGGCCAGCAGACATGAGATTTCAGCTGGACCTTATAAGACAGTAGTTACAAGTTAGACAGGAGAAGGGAAGTGGGGAGAATGTTCCAGGAAGGAAGAGGGAAGAGCAAGGTAGATTCCAGAGACGGTGAGTATAACTGTTTGACCACAGCAGAGAGTTCCTCAGCAGACCTGTGGAAGGTTAGATTAATAGGTCATGTTGGCATCACACTTTGAAGGGATTTACATGCCAGGCTAAGGGATTTGGACTTTATTTACAGGCCATGAGAAGCCATTCAAGGATTCTAAGCAGAGTAACGACAAAATCAAAGGGGAGTTAAAATGAAGTCTTCAGAAAATAAGGCTCAGAAGTAATGATATGGTAGTGTTAGGATGGTGAACATTTTTTTCCTTATTGTACAAATATTCTGCAATGATTTAGTTCTTATCACTCAAAAGTATAATCAAGTCTTTTCTTGCTAAAAAATAGAAGTAAATTTCTTCTTGGTCTCTCTATGCTGTGTTTCCTCTTCGAGAGCCTTCTTGGTTTTGAGCATTTGTTTTCAATTTGCAGTAAGTTGAGGTGTCAGACTAACTTGCTGTCCGTCTTGTGATTCCTGTCCAAAAGAGTGTGGACATCCCCTTACCACAGACATAAAATCTCCACTGCATTTAGCTAGAGCATTCCTTGCCATGGGAGATCATGAGTTGCTCCTATAAACACCTAATTAGAAAACTTTATTTCTCTTCCTCCAAAATCTCATCAACAGAAAGGAGTAGATGTTTTTAATTCAGTTCATTTCCCCACTAAATGCACAGAGAGGACTCGTTGGCTTTTTTATTGGACTCCTGTCCCGGCACGTAGTACAAGATTCTCTTCTAAGATACTATGCTGGGGGGCGTCTGGGGGCTCAGTTGGTTGAGCGTCAGACTCCTGATTTTGGCTCAAGTCCTGATCTCAGGGTTGTGGGATCCAGCCCTGTGTTGGGCTCTGTGCTGACTGAGGAGCCTGCTTAAGATTCTCTCTCTCTGCCCCTCTCTGCCCCTCTTCCACTCGCATGCTCTCTCTCTTTCTCAAAAAAATAAAAATTAAAATTAAAAACCAAATAAATAAAAATAAGATGCTATGCTCACTTTCTGCTTAGCTCATCCTCAGCCTCATTCTTTTCATCCCCATGGGCTAATAGGAAAGCATCCTCACAGTCACACCCAGAAAAATTTTACCAGCTCTCTGTGCACACTTAGCCCAGTCAGGCTGACACATAAGACGAACCATCACACATTGAGCCACACAAGGAACTCAATGAGAGCTGTTCCCCCTACCTATGCCTAGTCCTGTTTCTGCCTTCTGGTAACCAAGATGCCCAGATGATTCTAGTCATTTTGGTGAGAGTCTCAAGCTCTTCATTCGCTTCATTACCTCCTTCCACGCGTACTTACCTTGGGCATCCAGGCTTCTGATGTCTGCCCACCGCTTTGGAGGTGACAGAAAATGGGGGCAGAACTGGGTTTTACAGTAAACTCATCTATTTCCCCATCTATCTCATCCCAGATGACAAGCACATATCTCCAAAGGACACCTCCTAATCAGTGTTCTAAATAGTAGGGGTTTCAAGGTCTGGGAAGCACCAAGGAAAAAAACTAGGAAATGGAATGTAGAGTAGGACTTCTCCTGCCTGACTAGAATTGTAGCTAGGGGCCCCTGGGTGGCTTAGTCGGTTAAGCATCCGACTTTCGCTTAGGTCATGATCTCGAGGTTGGTGGGTTTGAGACCCGCATCGGGCTCTGTGCGATCTGACTGCCAGCTCAGAGCCTGGAGCCTGTTTCGGTTTGTCACTCCCTCTCTCTCTGACCCTCCCCTGCTCACGCTGTCTCTCTCTCTTTCCTAGAAATAAATAAAACATTAAAAAAAAGAAGAAGAATTGTAGCTAAAAGGCTAAAAGTTGAGGACAGGAGGAGCTAATACTGAGAGACTGTGGCAGCAGCTGGGACCACACACTTCTCCCAGAGCTTACTAACCAGTGGTGGAAGTGGCTCTGCTCCCACGGCCCTCCCACCATGCTTTCTGTTAGAGGGGGAGGGGTCAGGATTCATAACAAGTGGCGATTCTCTTCCCAACTGCCCAAGGAAGGGGATGCGTCTGTTCTGTGATCACCCACCGGCAGTGAGGGTGCCTGTGGGAAGCCTCGATTTGGGCGTCTCATTTCCCAAAGTTCACTGGGCTTCACCCTCAATTGCAAGTTGCCAGTCACCCCTGCCCTGGTGTGAGCGGGCACAAGGGAGGGGTAAGGAAGTGGCTGGACGCAGAGAACGGGCAGCGGCTGCAGTCCCATGCCGGGAAGGCGGCCATGTTGCCAACCACAGAGCTGCCGGTGTGGTGGTGAGGTGGCTTTGCAGTGTCGGCCTGGTTGAGCTGCACTACATACCCACTACTTCCCTTGCCATTTGTTTCTAGCTAGGGTTGGCCACAAAAGGGAGAACTGGAAGACGGGAGTGGAGCGGTGGCCATGTCTACTCTCGGAAGGTCCAGGCAAGTCAGTCCCTCTCACGGCACAGGCTGGTTTCTGTGGATCCAGTGGCTCCATTGTTGGTAGGGAAGCCGACTGGCTAAAGGCCATGGGCTCTCCTCCTGAGCTCTTCCACATCCTAGGCCTGGGCCAGGTCCCAGTGTGGCACCATTGCCGGAGCACCAGCCTCTCCTGCAGCTCACCCACGGCGATGTCGTCAAAGGCTTGCTGACGGGATTCCGGTGAGAGGCAGATAGAGTTTCAACTGCCCCTCCTGTCTGCCATTTTGCACTCATCTTTCCTTCCCGTCCCTCAGCCTATGACTCGGCCCCAGGCACAGGAGGAACAGCTGGACTGAGACTGTTTCACCCGCTCTCTCCATTGAGGCGCAGCTCTACATAAATCCCTTATTCTATGTCATTCCTAGTGGTTATACTTCTTGAGTTAGTCCTACCTCATACACGAGGTTTTCCCCCAAAATCCGTCATGATACCCCTAAATTATGTGGAGAAACTCAGTATGGTTAAAAAGAGCACAGGTTGGGAAGTCGGCGAAGTGTCCCAATTTCACCTTTTCAACCAACTTGCTGTGTGAGTTTAGTAATGTCACTTAACCCTCCAAGTCTTGGTCTCATCACTTAAAAAGAAAATTTTTTTTTAGTGTTTATTTGTTTTTGAGAGAGAGAGACAGAGTGGGAGTGGGAGAAGGACAGAGAGAGACAGACAGAATCCAAAGCAGGCTTCAGGCTCTGAGCTGTCAGCACAGAGGCCAACGCAGGGCTCGAACTCACGACCTGAGCTGAAGTCGGGTCAGACGCTTAAGCATCTGAGCCACCCAGGTGTCCCTCATCACTGGTTTTAAGGGGGCTTTGTCTAGGTGGTCTCTAAAGAGGTTCCCAAGTTTAAACATATAAGTGAACACATGATATCCAAGTTTATTCTTAAGAGTTTCTGAACTCTTTAAAAGCAGCTGTGAAAATTAAACTGTAAGAGAACTATTACTGACTGGTTAATTCCAAATTTTATGACAATTCTCCCGTTACTCAGTTATGGTAAACATTCTTAGGGGCACATTCAAAACTCACAATTCCTCATTCTTTGGGTACTTGCCCTGGTGTATTAAGGTAGGTCCTCGGCAGCCATGTTACTATTATATGACCATCTCCTCCCCTTGGTCTAATACTAACTAGACCAGAGGTGTACCCCTGGCCCAAGGAGGCCCTCAGATACTCCCTCCTAGGAATTGAGAATGGGACCAGAAAATTCCTTGCCATCTTCTTTGGGTCCCTCAACCCCCAGAAATACTGGGGTGGCCATGTTCCCATATTCCTCCACAAGGTCCAGAGAGGCAGGAAGAATGTGTCTGACTTGAGACAGTGAGGCACATGTCCACGGAGAAGCAAAGGAAAGAGCTACAGGGAAAGAGTCCCTTTGGTTTCTGGTCCTAGTCTGGCTGCATTCCTGCCCTTGGTTCCTTGAAACAACCTGTGGTTTTATTTTTTCCTGCTTTCTGTTTATGCTGGCTCAGGCTTATCTTTATTACCTGTTCCCAAAGAATGTTAACTGATAAGACAGTAGAAATATCTATTTTTTATAGAAATTAGTTAAAAACTATTGATTCTTTTTAAAAAAATTTTAATGTTTATTTATTATTTTTAAGAGAGAGAGAGAGAGCAGGGGAGGGGCAGAGAGGGAGACACAGAATGTGAGGCAGGCTCCAGGCTTTGAGCTGTCAGCATAGAGCCCGACACGGGGCTCGAACTCCCAGACCGAGAGATCATGACCTGAGCTGGAGTCAGACGCTTAACAGACTGAGCCACCCAGGCGCCCCTGACTATTGATTCTTTATCATTATGCTTGTTCATTCAAAGCAGAAACTTTGGTTTTGAAAAATTGCACAGCCCTGTTAGACAATGGATAGTTTTGAACCGATAATGATACTTGTCTGATAGCATCAGTAAAAACTGCTTCCTTAGCATCAGCCTCTTGCCCCCTGGCAAATAGGCATTACCCCTCCAAGTGAACATTCTCATACAAAAACTCAATGAATCATTAATCGTCTCATATTGGAGCACTGGGCTTAGCACATAAAGGTAGGGTTCAAGTCCCAGTACTGCCATTCACTATCTGTGTGCCTTTAGGTAAGTGTGTAAGGTCTCTGGCCCTCAAATATTCCATCTATTGCATAGAAACAAGTTCTTCCGTACAACGTAACTGCGACGTTTAAATGAACTGTTACGTGCCAAAAACACTTTATAAATCATAAAGCTCTTTACAAATGTGAATTCAGAACACTGAATATTTGAATGACTGCGTTGAAATATAGTAGAAAACACTAGCAAGAGAAGGAAGACAAAGGAAACACTATCAGACAATGGGCTTCCATGTGGAGTGCCAGAACCTCAATGGAAAATTCCCTTCTCCACCCAGTTTATCTAAAATAAGAGTGACTGTAATAACAGAAATGAACTCCTTCTTTATGTTTATGCTAAGGTAGAGAAGTAATGTTGTTCTTTCCTACAATCCAACCATGCAAACATGGGTATAAACAGAAATTCTAGCATACAGACTCAAAGACATGTTTCTAGAGTTTTAGCTCAATGAGATGTGACACATCATCTATATATACAAACACTTCTGTGAATGTACATAACACCCTATGTACGGTATACACATATTAACATGGATAGTGGGGATTCCAGAGTGAGAGGCTAACTGGGAATAACCACTGGGAACTCAGACATGTTCAGGCACGTCTGAAGGGCCAGAATGTGAGACCACCCAGGATCTATTTACATGAGGACCTGAGATGATGTACACAAGGGACAATGATGGGACATGCTGGACAGAGAGGAGATCCCCAAGAATAAGATCACCTGCCTTTGGGAAACAGAAATCTGTTAAGTTCTCCTTGCCCCAGACAAGTGTGTCTATACACGAAGAGGGGCCATATGTACAAGCCTGTTGGCCCTGTAACTGCAGCTTAGGGTGGCAGAGACAGCTATTTCTCTACAGCATGCTGCACTGGTGTCACCCAGATGTCCTCAGTATCCCTCTCTTGTGACCAAGAACTAAGAAGACAGCTAGAACCAGAGAGTCTGTGTGGACCAAGTAAGAGTGTAAGAAAATACTGGCAGAAGTCACTTCCTCCTCACTTCAATATGGTACCCGTTTATTAAAAACCAATAAGGAAGGGGCGCCTGGCTGGTTCAGTCAGAAGAATCATGCTACTCTTGATGTTGGGGTTGTGAGTTCAAGCCCCACATTGGGTGTAGAAATTACATAAATAAAATTTTAAAAAATAAATATGATACAATGGAAGCCAATAAGGCCTATGGAAATAAGAGATGATGAGGGGGCGGCACCTAACCATTGTGCTCTGGTCCGCCAACCTCTCCAGCTCACATCCACCTATCTCCCTCCACTCTGCATCTGGCCCATGTCCATGGCAACTTCCTTCCCACCCAAGGGTGAGGCTGCTTGTACTAAAAAACCCTGCTGACTCAACTCAAATGCAGAGGTTTGCATCCACAGTACCATAGCATCCGGGGGTACTGTGACTCCTCGCCATGGTATGTGGTCTTAACAGGACAGACAGAGCGGTCCTTTAATGAAGAAGTCATGTCACTTCTCTGCTCAAAACTCTCCAGTGGCTTCTTGTCACACTCAGAGGAGAGTCCCTCCTGTCTTCATCTCCTTTGACTTCTACTTTCAGAGGGGAACCAGGTTTTGTGGGGCCTGAAGCTTATACAATTTGGAGGGCTTTTAAAGAGATACCATGCAAAATTATGTATGGGCATGAATATTTATTTACAATGAGAAAACTAATCACAACAGATTAAAAATCTTCCCAACGCAGGGTGCCTGGGGCACAGTCGGGTAAGTATCTGACTCTTGATCTGGGCTCAGATCATGATCTTGCGGTTCATGGGATCAAGCCCCGCATCAGGCTCGGTATTGACACCATGGAGATTATCTCCCCCCTCTCCCCCCCCACCCCGGCTATGTGCCCCTCTCCTGCTCATGCTTGCTCGCTCTCTCTCAAAATAAATAATTTTTAAAAATCTCCCCAACTCAATTTTCCCTTAGCTAGATCCCCAAAAAGCCAAGTGTCAAATGTGTAACACCATCCAGCCAGGGGAGAAATGTGATGGAGGAGATAGAGAGGAAGAAGGAGGCAGCAGTCGTAATCAAGTGCAGTTGAAGTAGCTTATTTTTGTAAATTTTACAAAATGTGTGACCATGTGAACACACCACTAGGCTTCTTTCAGGGTTTGGAGGAGACCCGGGCAAGCTCGGGGCCCTGGCTGGGCCCTTTCCTGCTCTAGTCCTGTTGGCCTCCTTTGGGCGAAATCACCAAGTTGTTCTGCTCTCAAGGTTTTGCCCTTGCTGCTGGCTCAGGCTGAGATATCTGAATTCTTTCCTTGCTCATTTACATCGGGTCTCTGCTCAAATACCATGTGTCAGAGGGTCATTTGCAGACATTCTATGTGAAAAATAACCTCGAATCCATTTCCATCCCTCTTGCCCTGCTTTCTTCCTCTCCCTGCACACATCAGCACCAGATATGCTATCTGCTCGTCTGCTGGACGTCTCCCCTACTAGAATGTGAGAGCAGAGATTCTGTTTGCTTCGCTGCTTTACCCCCAGCACCCATCGCAGTGCCTAGATAATGGTAAAGGATCAGAAACTCCTTGTTGAATCAAAAAATATATATATATTAAGATTTAATTTTTTAGGGGCGCCTGGGTGGCTTAGTCGGTTAAGCGTCCGACTTTTGTTTAGGTCATGACCTTGCGGTTTGTGGGTTCGAGCCCCACGTTGGGCTCTGTGCTGACTGCCAGCTCAGAGCCTGGAGCCTGTTTCAGTCTGTGACTCCCTCTCTCTCTGACCCTCCCCTGTTCACGCTGTCTCTCTTTCTCTCCTAGAAATAAATAAAACATTAAAAAAAAAAGATTTTATTTTTTTAAGTAATGTCTACACCCAATGGGGGCTCAAACTCACAACCCTGAGATCAAGAGTCACATGCTTTACTGACTGAGCCAGCCAGGCGCCCCTGAATCAGTAAATATTTTAATAATTACAAGTATTACATTGCAAGTACTTGTTGACAGGCCTCTATTAGCTGGTATGATTCTTGAGAGCAAGGGACTTATCATCCCTGCATTTATTTATTCAACAAAGGTTTCTGAGCACTCTGTGTGTATTATTAGTCTCTTAGAGCTGCCATAACAAAATATCACAGACAAGGTGGCTTAAACAACAGAAATTTATTTTCTCACATTTCTGGAGTCTGGAATTCCAAGATCAAGGTGCTGTGAGGGTTGGTTTCTGGTTAGACCTCTCCTTTCAATTTGCAAATGGTGCCTTCTCACTGTGTGCTCACGTGGCCTTTCCTCTGTGTGTACCCATGGGAGAGATCTCTGTCTCTCATTGCGTCTCCACTTCTTATAAGGATACCAATCCCATCAGATCAGGGTCCGCTCTCATGACTTCATTTATGACTCACCATTAATTACCTCCCGAGAGATCCTGCCCCAAATACAGTCACATTGGGGGTTAGAGTTTCAACATCAATTTTTAAGGGACACAATTTAGTCCGTAACACCATGTTGCTGGAGATGCAATATGACCAAACCCGTCCTGACTTCAACCCCCATGGAACCTGAAGCACATACTACAAAGAGTAAAATTTGATAAAAATGCTCAAGATGGGGATACGCTGAGGAGACAGTCAGAAAGGACTATACTATAGGAAGCAGGAGACACCAATAGCAATACCAATAATAATAGCAACATTGATTTCATACTTCTGTGTGCCAAGGACCATTGCAAACAGGAAACAACAGGTAGATACTATCATCCTCACTTAAAAAGCTGAGTTAGAGAGGATGCACACCTTGCCAAGTTCACACAACCAGTATATGGCAGAGATAGGATTCAAACTCAGGCAGTCTGCTCCCACAGTCATATGCAATAGAAGGTCGGAGAACTGCCCCATTCCCCTCACCTTACAGACGAGACCACATGACAATAACAGCTATGTGGCAAGCTGATGTCAGTATTAGCGATAATGTCTGTAAAATTACAGATTATTACACTGACGACTCCCAGTGAGTCCGCACCCCTGGTAATCGTGGTATTCATGCCTTTAGGTAGTCTCCTCCCACATTGACTCTGGCCTTGGCCTTCTGACTTGCTTGGCCAATGAGACATAATACCGACACAAGCAGAGGCCTGATAAACACTTACACATCGGGGCTTACCTGTTGGAATCCCAATGCCATGCAAAGTTTACTCCATGGAAAAAGAGAAGAGGCAGCTATCCCTGCCAGGTGAGGCTATCTTAGATCTTCCAGCTCTAGCCAACCCACCAGCGAAATGCAGCTTCCTCTTTTTTGTTTTTAAACGGAATCTTTATGTATCTATTTTTAAAGTAAGCCCTATGCCCAACATGGGGCCGTGGGGCTTAAACTCACAACCCAAGGTCAAGAATCATATGTCTCCTGAGTGAGACAGTCAAGCGCCCCTAAATGCAGCTTCTTGAGTTAGCCCGAGCAAGACCAGCGCTAGAACCCCCCAGCCAAACCACAAAATCATGAGAAATAATAAATGGTTTTGTTTTAAGCCACTAAACTTTGGGTTGGCTTGTTAAGCAGTAATACATAATGGATACATTAATTCCTATTACTATGATCTGTTTTCACTTAGAATACTTCTGATACCAAATGTGTGGATTTCCCCCCTCCCCATCAACCAGTTCAACTCTCTAGACACCAACTGGGTTTTCTAAAATTTAATTCAAATTCTGACACCAACTACCCAGAGTTAGACCCCACAGGTTAAGGGCTCAGTCTCACAAGACTGCCCCAACTCCAGAGGCCGGTTGTAAATCCAGGCCTCCCATAATTGACTGATCAGCTACTAAGTTGGGGGTGCGTGGGAGGGTAGTTCCCACAGCCTTGTTCTTGGTCTCGATAATTTGCTAAATGGCTCACAGAACTGAGGAAAAATGGTTTATTTACTATTACCAGTTTTATAAAGGATACAACTCAGAAATAGCCAAATAGAAGAAATTCAAAGGGAATGGGGCTGGGGGGCAGGGTAGAGCATCCACGCAGTCTCTAGGCAAGGCCACCGTCCCAGTACCTTATTGCTCACCAACTCGGACTCTCCAAGCCCTGTAACTTAGGGGTTTTATGGAGGTTCCATCACATAGGCATGATTGATTAAATCATTATGATTGACTCAGTCTCCCCAGAAGACTTTTAGTCCGAACCAATCACATGGTTATTCCCTCTGACAACCACCCCCAGCTTAAAGCTATCTAGGGATCCACCAAGAGTCACCTCATCAGCATAAACTCAGGCATGGTCAAAAGAGGCTTATTATGAAAAATAAAAGATATTTGTCTTCTATCACTCAGGAAATTCCAAGCGTTTTTGAAACTCTTGTGTCAGGAACCAGGAACCAAGATCAAATATATATATGTATGTATATATAGCCATACATATTTCTCATTATATCACAATGTCACACGCCTATTTTAAAAATACTTATGTGTGCCTATGAGCCAAGCATTATGCTAGCCTTTAGGGATCCTATGGTGAACAAAACCAAAATGGGCCTTCCTTTCACATTTTAATGGAGAAGGCAAATTTAAAAAAAAAAATTAAAATCAATGTACATTGCTCTGTGTACTATGATGAACAAAATTTAGGAGGTGAGGCAGAGAATAACAGCGAATGAGATCTGCGTTTGATAAGGTGACCAATGAAAACTTCCCTGAGATGAAATTTAAGTGGAAACTTTAAAAATGAGAAGAAAGAGGTGCCTGGGTGGCTCATTAGGTTAAGTGTCCAACTTCAGCTCCGGTCATGATTTCAATGTTCACAAGTTCGAGCTCTGCATCAGGCTCTGTGCTGACAGCTCAGAGCCTGGAGCCTGCTTCGCATTCTGTGTCTCCCTCTCTCTCTGCCCCTCCCTCACTTGCACTCTCTCTCTCACTCAAAAATAAAAATAAAACATAAAAAAAAATTTTAAGTGAGAAGAAAGTAGCCATGCAGAATTATATAATAGGTCCTCAGTAAGTGATAGCTATTTATTAATAGACATGTAAAATTATTGATTGGTATTTATTAATTATTTATGCAATTGTTACATAGTAGGAGCTCAGTATGTATTAGTTCTCTGCACTTCCCCTTCCTCTGTGTCACCATTACTATCACTCAGGTCCAGTCAAGAAATAGAAATCACATGAGGTATATCAACCGCGGGGATTTAATACAGAGAATTTGCTAACGGTGTTGGAAGGCTGAAAGAGCTAAAAGGAATACTGAGGTCATCTAGAGGGTTGCAGGAAGCAACTAACACTTCTAGTGCTAAAATACTAAATTACTAAAGGGAAAAAAACAAAAACAAAAAAGAAACAAAAAGAAAAGGGGCGCCTGAGTGGCTTAGTCGGTTAAGTGTCCGACTTTCGCTTAGGTCATGATCTCGCGGTTTGTGGGTTCGAGCCCCGCTTCGGGCTCTGTGCTGACTGCCAGCTAAGAGCCTGGAGCCTGTTTCAGATTCTGTGTCTCCCTCTCTCTCTGACCCTCCCCTGCTCACGCTGTCTCTCTCTCTCTCTCTCTCCTAGAAATAAATAAAATAAAATAAAATAAAATAAAATAACTAAAGGGAAGGGGTTGGGAGATACCAGAACCCAGGAATGTGGAGGAGTGGCTCATGGAGAGAAAGCATCACTCAGGTGCTATTGATATTTCTGAGGGGACTTGATGAGGTTGGTTCTCAAGGAGCACCCCATTAGATTGAAGCTGACACCAACTGCTGTTCCTGAAGCAAGGTGCTCTTGTTGGGGAGTGTGGACTGGAAGAGCAAGTTATCACAAGAAGGAAGTCCCTTCCCCTACTTCTACAACCTCCAAGTCTCCTCCTAAGTGCCCACTATTTGCAGAGCCAGGCAGGAAGCCAGTAAGCAAGGTACACTATGAGAGGTACATTGCAGAGTCCAGACCCAGAATAATAGAGAAGAGTATTCAAGGGTGGATTTGGAGCTAAGAAAAAACAGGCAAAGGACTAAGGTTGTCCAAGTTGGTCCTACTTACCTCATATGTTTTTTCTAGCATGTGATCTAGATCTAGATCTAGATGTGATCACTTGTCCCGATTATGTTATTATTTTTTAAGAAATAATTTTTATTTTTGAAAATAGTTTCTGAATATAACTGTTATTTATGTTTACCAATAAAACTGTGACCAGGTATATATATGTAATATAATACCTAGAGCAAACACTAAAAAGCTAATTAAGAGATATACTAAAAAAAAACAATAATAAATAGGTGGAATTGTGAACAATGTTAAAGTAAAGGAAAATACAAAAATAAAATGGAAAAATTAAAGAGAAAAAACAAAAAACAAAAAATAAAATAAAACACCTAATCCATAACATATCAGTATATCAATAATGATATTAAATATAAATGGCCTTAATTCACCCGTTAGAAGAAATTGGCAGAAAGCATAAAAAAAAATGTTAAACTCTGTAATGTCTGTAAGAAACATACTTCAAATATAATAACACAGGGAGGTTGAAAGTAAAAGGATGGATATGCTTTATCATGCAAGCATTAGTCAAAACAAATCAAGGAAGTTAAAAAATGGACAATAACAAGTGTTGGTGAGAATATGGAGGAATTGGACCTCTCACACACTGTTGGTGGGATTATAAAATGGTACATTCACATTGTAAAAATAGTTTGGAAATTCCTCAAAAAAGGTAAACATAGTGCTACCATATAACTCAGCAATTCCACTCTTAGGTATATATCTAGTGAGAGTGGAAACATGTCCACACAAAACCTTGTATACAGATGTTCAAACTACCATTATTCATTATTCATAGTATTCATAACAGCTAAAAGGAGAGACACCCTGAATGTTCATCAAATGATGAATGGATAAACAAAATGTGTATATCCATAAAATGAAGTGTATAAAAAGGAGAAGGCCATAAAAAGAAATAAACTCTTATTAGTGCTACAACATGGATGAACCTTGAAAAGATTATTCTGAATCAGAATACATATTATTTTCAAGTCCACGTGGAATATTCTCCAGAATAGATCACATATTGGGCCACAAAACAAGTCTCAACAAATTCAAAAAGACTGAAGTCATACCATGCGTCTTCTCTGACCATGATGCTATGAAACTAGAAATCAACCACACACACACACACACACACACACACACACACACACACACACTATATGAACACAAATACATGAAGATTAAATAATATACTACTAAACAATGAATGGGTCGACCAACAAATCAAAGAGGAAACTTAAAATAACATGAAGACAAGTGAAAATGAAAACACAATGGTTCAAAACCTTTGGGATGTAGCAAAAACTGTTCTAAAAAGGAAAGTTTATAGCAAGACAGGCCTACATCAAAAAGCAAGAAAAATCTCCAATAAACAACTTAAACTTACACCTACAGGAGCTAGAAAAAGAAGAGACAAAACTCAAAACCAGTAGGAGGAAGGAAATAAGAAAGGTTAGAGCAGAAATAAACAAACTAGAACTAAAAAAAACAATTGAACAAATCAGTGAAATCAGAAGCTTATTCTTTGAAAAGATCCACAAAATTCATAAACTTTTAGCCAGACTCATGAGAGAGAGAACTCAAAATCAAAATCAAAAAATGAAGGAGGAGAAATAACAACTGACACCACAGAAATACAATAATAAAATATTATGAAAAACTATATTCCAACAAATTGGACAAACTAGAAAATTTGAATGGACCAACAACCAGCAATGAAATTGAATCAGTAATCAAAACTCTCTCAACAAACAAAAGTGCAAGATCAGACAGATTCATAGGTGAGTTCTACTAAACATTTAAAGAAAAGTTAATAGCTATTCTCATCAAACTATTCCCAAAAAAATTGAAGAGGAAGGAAAGCTTCCATTCATTGTATGAGGCCAGCATTACCCAGATACCAAAACCAGATAAAGATACTACAAAAAAAGTATAGGCCAATATCTCTGATGAATATAGATGCATAGCTCCTCAATGAACTATTAGCACAACAAATCCAACAATATATTTTAAAAAGTCATTCACCATGATCAAGTGGTATTTATTCCTGGGATGCAAGGATTTCAATATTTACAAATCAAACAATTTGATACATCACATCAACAAGAGAAAGGATTAAAAGCCATATGATCAAAGCACCTGGATGGCTCAGTCAGTTGAGTGTCTCACTTTGGCTCAGGTCATAATCTCACGGTTTGTGAGTTCATGAACTCGAGCCCCATGTCTGTGCTCTGTTCTGACAGCACAGAGCTTGGAGCCTGCTTCAAGTTCTGTGTCTCCCTTTCTCTCTGCCCCTTCCCTGCTCATGCTCTGTCTCTCTGAAAACTAAATAAACATTAATAAATAAATAAATAAATAAATAAATAAATAAATAAAACCCATATGATCACTTTAATAGATGTAGAAAAAACATCTGACAAAGTACAATATCCATTCATTATAAAAACTCTCAACAAAGTAGGTTTAGAGGGAACATACCTCAATGTAATAAAGGACAGCTATGAAAAACCCACAGCTACTATCATAATCAATGGTGAAAATCTGAGAGCTTTTCCCCTAGGATCAGGAACAAGGCAAGGATGTCTACTCTCATCAATTTCATTCAACATAGTATTAGAAGTCCTAACTACAGCAGTCAGAAAAAGAAAGGAGAGAGAGAGAAAGGAAAGGCATCCAAATTGATATGGAAGAAATCAAATTTGCACTATTTGCAGATGACAAATACTGTATACAGAAAACCTTAAAGTCTCCACCCAAAACCTACAAAACTGATAATTATGTATGGTCTCAGAATGCAAAATCAACATACAGAAATCTATTGCATTTTTGTGCTCGCTTTGGCAACACATATACTAAAATTGGAACGATACAGAGAAGATTAGCATGGCCCCTGCACAAGGATGACACGCATATTCGTGAAGTGTTCCATATTTTTCTGGGTGTTATATGGAAACCAACTTGACAATAAACTATTTGTAGAAAGAAAGAAAGAAAGAAAGAAAGAAAGAAAGAAAGAAAGAAAGAAAGAAAGAAAGAAAGAAAGAAAGAAAGAAGAAATCTATTGCATTTCTATACACTAATAATGAAGAAGCAGAAAGAGAAATTAAGAAAATAATCCCATTTACAATTGAACCCAAAATAATAAAATATCTAGGAATGAACTTAACCAAAGAGGTGAAAGACCTGTATTTTGAAAACTATAAAATCTTGATGAAAGAAATTAAAGACAAAACAAACAAATGGAAAGATATTCCATGCTCATGGATTGGAAGAATAAATATTGTTAAAATGTCTATACTACCCAAAACAATCTACACATTAATGCAATCCCTATCAAAATACCAGCAGCAATCCTAAAATTTGTATGGAACTACAATAGACCCCAAATAGCCAAAGCAATCTTGAAAAAAACAAAACAAAACTGGAGGTATCACATATGCAGACTTCAAGTTATATTTCAATGCTGCCGTAATCAAAACAGTACGGTACTGGCACAAAAACAGAAAAATAGATCAATGGAACAGAAGAGAGCCCAGAAATAAACCCATGATTGTATGATCAATTAGTCTTTGAGAAAGAAGGCAAGAATATGCAATCAGAAAAAGACAGTCTCTTCAGCAAATGGTGCTGGGAAAACTGGGCAGCTGCATTCAAAAGAATGAAATTGGGCCACTTTCTTATACCATACACAAAAATAAAATGGATTAAAGACCTAATGTGAGATCTGAAACCATAAAAATCCTGGAAGAGAGAACAGACAGTAATTTCTCTGCCATTAGCCCTAGCAATATTTCTAGATCTATCTCCTGAGACAAGAGAAACAAAAGCAAAAATAAACTATTGGGACTATATCAAAATAAAATTCTTCTGCATAACAATCAACAAAACTAAAGACAGCCTACTGAATGGGAAAAGATGTTTGCAAATGACATATCTAATAAAGAGTTAGTATCCAAAATATATAAAGAACTTATACAACTCAACACCAAAAGAACAAATAACCCAATTAAAAACAGGCACAAGGTATGCACAGACATTTCTCCAAAGAAGGCATCTAGATGACCAATAGACACATGAAAAGATGTTCAACATCACTCATTGTCAGGGAAATGCAAATCAAAACCACAATAAGATATCACCTTTCACCTGTCAGAATGGCTAAAATCAACAAGAAATAACAAGTGTTGGCAAGGATGTGGAGCAAAAGGAATCTTTATACACTGCTGGTGGGAATTCCAACTGATGCAGTGATTGTGGAAAACAGTATGGGGATTCTTCAAAAAATTGAAAAGAGGATGACCATATGACAATAATTCCACTAGTGAGTATTTACCCAAAGAATACAAAAACACTAAATTCAAAAAGACTATAGTCTTACTATAGTATTATAGTATATGCACCCCTATGCTTACTATAGTATTATTTACAATAGCCAAATTATGGAAGCAGCCCAAGTATCCATTGATAGATAAACAAAAGCATATATATATATGACAGAATAATACTGTCATAAAAAGAATGAAATCTTGCCATCTGCACCAACATGGGTGGATCTAGAGATATAAAATTAAATGAAACAAGTCAGTTGGAGAAAGACAAGTTATTATATGATTTCACTCATATGTGGAATTTCAGAAACAAACAAACAAAGGAAAAAAGAGTAACCAAAAATCAAACTCTTTTTTTTTTTTAATGTTGTATTTATTTTTAGGAGAGAGAGAAAGAGAGACAGCGTGAGCAGGGGGGCGGGGAGGGGTCAGAGAGAGAGGGAGTCACAGACTGAAACAGGCTCCAGGCTCTGAGCTGGCAGTCAGCACAGAGCCTGACGCGGGGCTCGAACCCACGAACCGTGAGATCATGACCCAAGTGAAAGTAGGACGCTTAACCGACTAAGCCACCCAGGGGCCCCAAAATCAAACTCTTAACTATAGAGAACAAACAGACGGTTACCAGAGGGGATGTAGGTGGGGGGATGGGTAAAATAGGGGATGGGGATTAAGAGTATATTTATGATGAGCATGGACTAATGTATAGGATTGTTGAATCACTATATTGTACACCTGAGACTAACATGACACTGTATGTTAACTCTACTAGAAGTTAAATTAAAAAGATTATGGTGAATAAAGAAGTCAGTCATAAACTCATATATTGGATGATTCCTTTTTATGAAATGTCCAGAACAGGTAAATCTACTGAAAGCAAAAGAAGGGTATTGTTCTCCAGGGACTAGAGAGGAAAGGGAAAATGGAGAGTGCTAATGAGTATGCCATCACCCATCATTTGGGGTGATGACAATGACCTGAAATTCAACAGTGATGATAGGTGAATTTTATGGTATATAAATCACAACTCAATAAAGTTGTCTTTTTTTTTTTTTTAAAGAAAGCAGAGTACCTATGTTAATATTGGATAAGGAAGACTTCAGAGCAAAATAATTACCAGGAACAGAGAAGAATAGAGAGAAGAAAAGAAAAGAAAAAGGAGAAAGAGAGAAAGAAACAAAGAAATTTTTAAAACTTTTAAATGCCATTGTTTTTTATATGTACTGATGTGGTAAAACAAATTTGTCAATCAAAAATAACTATTTAAGGGGCACCTGGGTGGCTCAGTCAGTTAAGCGTCTGACTTCGGCTCAGGTCATAATCTCACAGTTCATGGGTTTGAGGCCCACGTCAGGCTCTGTGCTAACAGCTCAGAACCTGGAGCCTGCTTCAGATTCTGTGTCTCCCTCTCTCTCTGCCCCTCCCCAGGTCTCTCTCTTTCTTTCTCAAAAATAAGTAAACATTAAAAACTTTTAAAAATTATAAAAAATGATTATTTAAAATATAATTTTAAGGGTTTTTTTTTCTTTTTTACATTCTCAAAATTTTGGGGGTTAGTTTCATTAATTTTCTTTATTGTTTGTTCTTTATTTCACTTATTTCTGCTCTAATTTTCTAATCTTTATTGTTTCCTTTCTTCTTCCTTTCTGTGTAATTTGCTCTGGGTTTTGTTTTGTTTTGTTTTTTGCATTTCTTAAGGTAGAAGTTTAGGTTATTGGTTTTAGCCCTTTCTCTTTTTCAATATAGGCACGTACAGATTTCCCTCTAAGCACTGCTTCAGCTTCATCCCATAAGTTTTGGTAAGTTGCATCTTTGTTTTCATTCATCTCAAAGTGTTTTTTTGTTTTTTGTTTTTTAATATTTTTATTTATTTCTAGGAGAGAGAGAGAGAGAGCTAGCGTGAGCTGGGGAGGGTCAGAGAGATAGGGAGACACAGACTCTGAAACAGGCTCCAGGCCCTGACCTGGCTGTCAGCACAGAGCCTGACATGGGGCTCAAACCCACGAACCGCGAGATCATGACCTAAGCGAAAGTTGGATGCTTAACCGACTAAGCCACCCAGGAGCCCCTCAAAGTGTTTTTTAACTTTTGATTCCTTCTTCGATCCGTTGGTTATTTAGGAGTATGTCTAATTCCTATGTATTTTTGAATGTTCCAAATTTCTTTCTTTTATTAATTTCTAATTTCATCCCATTTAATCAGAGAACACAAAGGTATACAGGTACCTTTACCGGAGTTGTTTGTATCTTTGTGTGTTATACCCAAATCACGAGTCCCCTGAGACCTCCAAGGAGCTGACACCGATGCAAGTACATATGGGTCTTTATTACAAGCTCGAGCAGGGGCTCACCCATCAAGTAGTGCAGTGGCAGCAAGGTGAAGCCCCGAACAATAGCGAGCAGTGTTTTTATAGGGTAAGGGACGGGGGTGTTACAGTGCTCACGTTGTACGTATAGCATCATCACATAAGCACCAATCATAATTGTACAGTACCCATGGTAACAGTTTTGACCTCAGTATCTGTGAGGTGTTCGTCACTTTTGGTGAGACCCAATCATGACCTTTAAGAATCCTTTGAAAATGACCAATTATGAGGTGAATTCAAAGGGCCCACGTGGGGTTTTAGGCAAGTGGTGAGTGATTAGCTAGTTTGTACAAAGTAACTATCTATAATCCTCAGCCCCTGACTCAGACCACAGGAATGTTTTTAACTTGTTTTGATTGGCTGATCTGAGGGTGGTCGGATGGTGGCTTCAGCCTTGAGCAATCTGAGGCTTTTCCTGGAACTGGGCTACGTGCAGCCCGAGGTTGCTCTTAATGGAGGCCTTAATCTCAAAATGATGTTACTTAGGCTCCTCAGTGAGGATTGGAGTTACTGTCTAGTGTCCTTTCATTTCAACTTGAAGAGTCTTTTTGAGCATCTCTCTTTCCCTCTTTTTAAAAAAAGTTTATTTATTTATCTTGGGAGAGAGAGAGAGCATGAGCAGGGGAGAGCCAGAGAGAAAGGGCCAGAGAGAATCCCAAGCAGGCTCGGGGCTTGAACTCCCAACCCATGAGATCACGACCTGAGCCAACACTGAGAGTTGGATGCCTAACTGACTTAGCCGCCTAGGCACTCCTCCCTCTTTTTTTTTTCTTTTAATTATTTTATTTATAAGTAATCTCTACACCCAACGTGGAACTCAAACCACCACCCCAAGATCAAGAGTTGCATGCTCCACCGACTGAACCAGCCAGGGTCCCCGAGCATCTCTCTTAAGGCAGGTTTGCTAACAATGAATTCTCTTATTCATTTTTAAAAAATTCTGAATGTCTTAATTTCTCCTTCATTTTTAAACGATAGCTGTGCCGAATATAGAATTATTTGTTGACAGTCTTTTTTCCTCTAGTACTTTGAATGTGTCACTCCACTGTCTCCTGGTCTCCATGTTTCTGATAAGGAAGCATCCATTAATCTTACTGAGGATTCCTTGTATGTGATAAGTCAGTTCTCTCATGCTGCTTTCAAGATTCTTTCTTTGACTTTAGCTTTCAGTAGTTCAATTCTGATGTGTCTAGGTGGTGACCACTTTGTGTTTATCCCACTTGGGATTTGGTAAGGTTCTTGGATTAAAGATTAACATTTTCCATCAAATTTGGCAAATTTTTTGTCATTACTTCTTTAAATATTCTTTACGCACCTTCCTCTCATCTCTCATTTGAGGTTTCCAGTATGTGTATGTTACTTTTCAATTTTTTTTAATGTTTACATATTTTTGAGAGAGAGAGACAGAGCACGAGTAGAGGAAGTGCAGAGAGAGAGGGAGACACAGAATTTGAAGCAGGTTCCAGGCTCTGAGCTGGTAGAACAGACCTGAACATGGGACTTGAACTCACAGACTGGAGATTATGACCTGAGCTGAAGTTGGCTGCTTAACTGACTGAACCACCCAGGCGCCCCTGTGTTAGTTTATTTGACAGTAACCCACAAATCTCTGAGGCTCTGTCCATTTTTCTTCATTTTTTTTTTTATTTCTCAGTTTGGGTTATCTCAATTCACAACCCTCAAGTTTGCTAATTCTTCTGCCCTCAAATCTGCTATTGTGTCTCCTAGTGGATTTTTTTTATTTGTTACTGCACTTTTAAACTTCAGAATTTCTATTTGGTTCTCTATGATTTCTGTATCTTAAGTTGATATTGCCCATATGGTGAGACATTGTTTTCATAAGTTGGTTAGACACACTTTCCTTTATTTTTTTGAACATGTTTATAATAGTTGATTTAAAATCTTTGTCTAGTAAGTCCAGTGTCTAGACTTCCTCAGGGACAGCTTTTATGAACTGCTTTTCTTTCTGTGTATGAGCCACACTTTTCTGTTTCTTTCATGTTTCTTAATTTTTTGTTGAAAGCTAGACATTTTAGGGGTGCCTGGGTGGCTCAGTCAGTTAAGCATCGGACTTTGGCTCACATCATGATCTCGCGGTTTGTGGGTTCAAGCCCCGCAACAGGTTCTGTGCTGACAGCTCAGAGCATGAAGCCTGTTTCAGATTCTGTGTCTTCCTCTCTCTCTGCCCCTCCCTGCTCATGCTCTGTCTCTCTCAGTCTCAAAAATAAATAAACTATATAAAAAAAAAAACCCTAGACATTTTAAAGAATATATTCAGCAACTCTAGCTATCAGGCTCCCCCTGCCGAGCATATAGTTTTGTTGCAGTTTCTGTTTTGCTATTTGTTGAGTGATTTTTCTGAAACTAGTTTTGCAAAGTCTGTATTTTTTGTCACGTGCGGCCCCTGAATTCTTCGCTTAGCAGTCGGGTGGTAGATATCTCTTTAAATTCTCTAAACCAATGTATCTCCCAGCCTTTGCTGAGGAGTTCTGTGTGCAGGTTTGGGCTCTCCATCAAGGCTCCGGGAGTTTACAACTCTGAGTTAGCCTTCATTACCTGCTTGCAAAGAGCCTCAAGCTCAGCCACAGTGAGCGATTAGGGCCTTCTCCGACATCTTGTTGATATGCACACAGTCCTGCACATGCTTTTGGCTTTCTAAATTCCTGTGAAGATGTCAGGGCTCTTTAAATCTCCCTATGGACACCTCATTCCACAGCTTTTCCTTTTAGTTTTTTGTCAGCCTCTTGTTTGCCTCTACTTTTATCACCACCTCAGGCAGCTGTGATAGTAAACCACCATTGCTGATAATTTTTGACAAATGCTCCAGAAAAAAAGGCTGTTCACATGGAGTGAGCTCTGAATTGGAGGGCTCCGAATTCCAGGGAGCTGCCAGACAAGCCAAAGCCAGTTCTCTGGGAATGGGGCTTTTAGGGAGTCTCCAAACCTATTCTGCCCCCTCCACTTGTTATGAGGCTGCCGGCTTCCACCATTAAAAGTTACAAGAACAAAACAAAACAAAAAAAACAACCCAACAAAACAAAACACATCCAGTTACAAAGCTTTTTCAAGACTACCTCGGGGCTGTAAAGAAGGGATGGGCCCAGCGCAAGTTAAAATGCCGTAAAACTCACTATTATTACCAAGATGCAGCTGTTTTTCTTGAGTAAGTGCTCTTGGGATTGTTGCAAGGTTTTGTTTAATTTCCAAACTGTGACAAAGTTGACTTTGACAATTTTTTTCCCCAGTGTCTTGCTGCTTTTATGGAAAAGTGGATTTTCAGAGGTCCCTTCTGCACCATTCCAAAAGCTGACTGCCATCATACCACTTTTTATGACCACTGTCATAAATCAGGGAACGTCCCTTTGTTGGGATGTCACAGAGGCTTGCCTAGTTTCAAGTGAAATGTAATAAATTCTATCACTTGATAGGGTAACGTCAAGGCTCTGGAAGAGCATGTGGGGACCAGAAATGAACCATTTTTGGAAAATAGAATCTGCTACACTTACGATTTTGGAAAATCAAGTCACCAATGGCAGCTCTGCATGTATTCAAGTCACCAGTTCAACATACTTGAATCAGTCCATACTTGTACTATCACAATTGTGGAGATGATTTTTCTTTTTTTTCTCTTTTTTTAAAATTTTTATTTAGTTTTGAGAGGGAGAGAGAGATAGAGACAGAATGTGAGCAGGGGAGGGGTAGAGCGAGAGGGAGACACTGAATATGAAGCAGGCTCCAGGCTCTGAGCTGTCAGCACAGAGCCTGATACGGGGCTTTGGATTCATGAGCTGTGAGATCATGACCTAAGCCAAAGTCGGACGCTTAATCGTCTGAGCCCCACGGGCGCCCCTGGAAGTGCTTTTTCTAAGTGTAAGCCTGCAATTACCCCTCTGGAATCACAGTGGCCGATAATTTTTATGTCAAACTACTTTTCATAAATTATTTTTCTTATTTCCCTTTATATTACAATAAAGGCATTACATTATTATTCTGCATTAAGCTGATTGTTAAACTAGAAATTTTTAAATTGAGTTATTATTGTGGTAAAGTATGGAAATCTTCAAACTTTTTCTTATTGCCCTTTTGAATCACTGATAAAGCCACTCTCTCCTGGCACATCTGGCCTACTTGCTATGACCCTTGCCTGAATTTCAGCTTATGTGCTCCTCCCCTCGCTGGCATCTTTATGCAGCGCACAACTTGTATAACGGTACAGAGGAGTCCCTGTCACCAGCCACTGTTTTATTCACCTCTGCATTGCCCATTGCCTACCATTCTGCCTGCTTTCAAATGAACATTTGTTGATTGAATGCACATGTACATGCATAAATGGTTGGATGAATCACATCTTCTCTAAGTCTAATGACTCACAGGCTTATAGGCAGCTGCCTAAACCACCTAGATATAGCATAAGCCAGGAACTGCGATCACACACACACACAGATATGCGGCATCATTAAGGAAAGATTTGCCTTATTTACATGTAAACCCACACTTTAATGCAAGGGGGCTTAGAATCCACTAACCATTCCAGTCACAACCAGACACCAGCAATGGGCTAAGCCCTTGGAAGAAGATTAAGGAGTGTAACATATGCCCCTGCCTTCACTGGCGGTTCGTGGAGCTGAAGAAGAAGAGAACCACGCAGGAGATGTAAGCTGTCAATACAGGACATGAATCAACGAATCACACAAGCTAACGGAAGATTGCACCTGTGGCAGCTGGCACACGCAGGATGGGTACAGTGAGGGATTACGGACAGAGACCCAGCCAGAGTTTAGGGCAGGCTTTCCTGAGGAAGTAACATGTGAACTCCCTTCCAGGATTCACCTGGTGAAACTGGCAGGGAAACAGGGGGTGTGACTCATGCCAGAGTCTAGAGGGCGTCCTGGCAGGCGTGGAGTAATAAGAAAGGTTAGGGTGTTGGGGAGGAGTGTGGCATGCAAGGGGGCTGGAGGAGGAGGAGGAAGCAGACCATGAAGATCCCTATGCGCCATTTAGGGAGCTGGCTGCCTGCTGTCCTCAGAGCCATGGAATGCAGGGTCTAAGCAGGTGCCACACTCAGATCTGCGTTTTGAAACTCTCACTTTTACTGTTGCGTGGTGTTCAAAAGCAAGACAACAGCACAAATGGAATCGTTTTTGCTAAGCCTGTGAGACCTGATTGAATCCCAGTTTCAGCCATCCCAGGAATCACCTGGTCAGCATAATTAGGTAATGTGCCTCACAGGCCCCTGCAGTCCCCTAAAGGAGAGAAACTTCTCAGATACCAGCCGGCTCTTTCCTTCCGGCTCCCTTCTGTCCAGAAAAGACTTTGACTTTGCTCACATTCACTCTGCACGGTTGGAGGCCGCTCAGTTAGAATCGATTTTTGCTCAAAGAAACTCTCAAAAGTGTTTAATATGTCTCGGCTTATCTTTTAACAGTTCTGGGGGTCAGAAGGAGATTCCGGGATCCTCCAGAAGCAAAGAGCAAACAGATGTAGGTACCTGCTCAGTCCCTTGAGCTCTCTGCTGTGTCGCTGCCTCTGGAGGTGACAGGGAAGTCCCTCGGTGTCCTGGCTCTGCAGGCCTGGTGTCGTGAGCCTTCAGACTTCTTTGAGCAGTTCTCTCCCTGGACTGGGTCCAGAAACTCACAGTCACAAACTGGGTGGCTCTTAGAAAACCCAACTGGGTCCAGGAATGGACTGGGTCTGTCTAGAAACTGGGCTGGATCCAAATTAGAAAACGGACTGGGTCTGGGAACAGACTGGACTGGACCCAGAAACCTGGCTGGGGTTTGGGGTCAGACTGGGTCCACCTTAAACACAATTTTGTTTCAAGGCTGAACAAGCAGGTAAACCTTACCAAGGATAATCTGGAATTGATGGCCACGGTGGAGAACTTTCAACCTAAATAAGCTTATTCGTTTTTGAGGTGGCCTAGAGAAGAAAGGGGTCTCAGCCAAGCACTCATCATAAGAGGAAGAGGGGAAATTATTTTTCCTCCTCTACAGTTTCTGGTGAGCAGATGAGGCCCGCCGCCAGGACGCCACACTCACTGCAGAGCCTGCAAACGGGATCCTGGGAAAACCGGCAAAGCCCCCAGAGGGTGGGAATTCTTATTGGAAGTCAGCTCTCCCATCTGATTCCACTCCATTTCTCCAATTTCTCTCCTGCCTTTCTGCCCCATATTATACACACCTGCTCCCCATAATGAATGTATGAATATTCCTGACCCTGCCATGGCTACAGTTCTCTACACATGCTATTCACATTCTGGAATGTTCTTCCTGTTTTCCCACCTGAGCAGCTTCTACTCACGCCTCAAGAAGCCAATGGAGGGGCGCCTGGGTGCTCAGTCGGTTTAGGTCTGACTTCAGATCAGGTCATGATCTCACGGGTTGTGAGTTTGAGCCCGGCTCTGTGCTGATAACTCAGAGCCCGGAGCCTCCTTCAGATTCTGTCTTCCCCTCTCTCTCTCTGCCCCTCCCCCACTTGTGCTCTGTCTGTCTCTGTCTCTCAAAAATAAATAAATGTAGGGGCGTCTGGGTGGCTTAGTCGGTTAAGCGTCCGACTTTCGCTTAGGTCATGATCTCACGGTTCGTGGGTTCGAGCCCCACGTCGGGCTCTGTGCTGACTGCCAGCTCAGAGCCTGGAGCCTGTTTCGGATTCTGTGTCTCCCTTTCTCTCTGACCCTCCCCTGCTCGCGCTGTCTCTCTCTCTCCTAGAAATAAATAAAGAACATTTTTAAAAAATGTAAAAAAAAAAAGAAGCCAACAGAAACATCACATTCTCATGCGAAAAATAAACTTGAATATCAACTAAGTTTAATATCGCTCGAATTGTATCAACTCAGTTGTCCTTGCGATGATACTTGTCATCTCTGATGGGCAGTAAAATACGTCCCAGAATATGAAATGACACAGTAAACTGCTACAGGACATTCTCTTCACCATAAATTTCTATGAACTGGCATTTCTCTACCCTGACAACTGAAAGCAATGCTGTAAGATACAAAATTGTTTCATGAACCAGTTAAAAATAAAGTTAGATTGGGTGAGGGGAAAAAAAGAGATGCTTTCTGACCAGATTGCTAGTTGCAACTTATTATTACCTGGGCACATTGCCGGCTAGCCAAGGACTACATTTCCCAGCTTTCCTTGCAGCTAAATGCAACCACATGACTAGGTCCATGCCTAGGATGTAAGGGTAGGTGCACCTTTTGTGTTTCCTGCTTGAAAGGAAATTGCTTGCTCTCCACTTTTTCTCTCTCTTTTCCAGGCTGAAGCATGGAGGTGGTTGTGACCCAGCTTTGACCATGCAGCCAAGGACAATATCCTACGGATGATGATGTAACAAGATGGGAAGAAGCCAGGTCCCCAGCTGACCTGATAGAACTGAGCGGTCCCAACAGTCTGGACTACTCACCTCTGACAATGGTCTCTTGTGTGAAAAATAAAGTGAGTCACCTTTAGCTGCTGTGTGTGCCAGTGTAGATGTCTCTTTGCTTTAGCATAGCAGCTTAGCCTGTTCCTAGGCAGTCTAGGCTAATGAGCTTCCCCAGGGCAGGGATGAAAGCTCATCTTTTCATCTCCAGCACCTAGCATTGTACCTGATTAAAAAAATATTCAATAAACCTCTCTGATTAAGTGGGTGCTTGAATTGGCAAGAACTAAGACCATAAAAAGTGAGATGGAGGGGTCCCTGGGTGGCTCAGCCGGTTAAGCGTCCAACTTCAGCTCAGGTCATGATCTCATGGTTCGTGGGTTTGAGCCCCGTGTCGGGCTCTGTGCTGACAGTGCAGAACCTGGAGCCTGCTTTAGATTCTGTGTCTCCCTCTCTCTCTGACCCTCTCCTGCTCACGCTGTCTCTCTCTCTCTCAGAAATAAATAAAAACATTTTTTTAAAAAGTGAGTTGGATCAAATCTGAAGAGCCTGGGATGTCCTAACCAGGAACTGGGATTTTACACCAGCCACATCTGGGTTCTGTGGAAAGTTGTAAGTTAGGGAAAAAGAACTTTGCATGCCTAGGCTTCTCTGATTGTTGTTAGCTGGCTGCACCTGCTGGCAAATTGAAACGCTGTAGCTGAACTTGGCCTGTAGCTCCTCAGACAAGTGAAGAGATCAGGAAGCAGCTGTTAAATACTGCAAGTTACAAACAGGAGATGCTCACCACATGGGATGAATGGCAACGGTTTGGAATTCCTCTGGGACCAGCATGGGGATGGGTGCTATCGTGTGGACGGAGCCAACTTTAGACGTGGTTCCTGGTGTGGGAGTTGTAGGTTTTGTGGTTTTTTGCAGCTATGTTTCTGTCCTTTGATCTTGATAAGCAGTAAAATGCCTCTCCCACCCTTCCCTCTTCCTGTGATTCTTCCTTGTCCACTTGCACAACGTCTGTTTTTCTCCTTTCTACCAAAGGAGTTAATCACCATGGCAATGTTAAGTTATTGGAGTCAACTTGTGACTTTGAGTTAAAAAAAAAAAAAAAGGCGGGGTTTGGTAGGGGGTGGGGGGTTAAACCACAACCATACAAACCAAACCAAACCCCAAACTATCATGAAAAATCAGCAATCTTCCCAAATGAGACGGTGTAGCAGGACTCTGGCTGAGCCCACTGGGGAGATTTTTCTCAGTTCTCAGTTTTTTAAAAAAATCATTTTTTAATGTTTATTTATTTTGAGAGAGAGAGAGAGAGAGAGCGCGCGCATGAGTGGGGGAGGAGCAGAGCCCAAGGGGGACAGAAAATCTGAAACAGGCTCCAGGCTCTGAACTGTTAGCACAGAGCCTGACACGGGACTCAAACTCGTGAACCATGAGATAATGACCTGAGCTGAAGTCGGACGCTTAACCAACCAACTGAGCTGCCAGGCGCCCCTCTCAATTCTCAGTTCTGAAAGACATTTTACTCCTAAAACCCAGTCAGCTCACACCTAAGGGCCCCGTGTGGCCCTTCAGTGATTGTTTGTCCTTTAGCTTGGGCTTCTAGGAGACAAAATTCTGGTCCCCTTCTTGTATCTGTATAGAGCTGTGCTTTTCTCTGTGCTTATTCTACACCTGAACCACTTATCTTTCTTTCATGCTTTTGTAAGCCACCATACAGCACACGACTAAACATTAGAATGAATGGCTCAGATAAAAATCGTACAAAGGGGTGCTTCAAATGAGTGCCGGCCCTTAGGGAAGGGCCTGTATCCAGGGTCTGTCACCCGTTCCTTATAACTCATGCCTGGGTCTGGAAATGACAAAAGGACTCTTTTTTGAGTTGGCTGTCAAAGTATCTGGTGACCTCTCCTGGTAGCTGGCCACACTCCCACCCTAGGGCACCAGCACCCCATTCCGATGTCACACCAGCAGGAAGCCTGAGTGTGTGAATGTCTAAATTAAAGGCACCTGGGACCTTGGAAGCAAGAGGGTGGCCTCCACTTCATGGATTGTGCAGAACTTTTGGGGGGAGAGGGTACTTCTACAGTGAATTAAGTTATGAATAGCAGGCAGGTGCAGCAGGAAGGGGCTGGAGTTTTCTGCCAAAATGCTGCCATGTGTTTTGATCGCCGCACACCTCCCTGTGCGCTGGAAAGGTAATTTTCTGATTCTCTGCTTCCACTCGCCAGACAGGGAAGCAGATGGAGCTGCTGTCACTTGTTCACGAGGCCAGGCTTTCAGGCATGGGCACAGGACTGGAATGAAGTCGCCTACGGAAACGTCCAGCTCCTTTTGCAGATGCCTGCCTGTTCGCCGGCAGGCCGGCCGGCATGGCTCACAGACTCACCCAGAAGGGAAGCTGCTCTGGCAGATCGGCCAGGCCTCCAGTGTGCCGCTGGATCTGTGACCTCCGCGCAGGGGCTTGTCTCCCACCTCCCTCTCAGCTGCAGCCGCAGGGCCAGCACTGCATGTTGGCAATGCC
This sequence comes from Proteles cristata cristata, assembly GCA_017311185.1. Lineage (NCBI taxonomy): Eukaryota > Metazoa > Chordata > Mammalia > Carnivora > Hyaenidae > Proteles > Proteles cristata. Next base: position 141,624 of record JAESUZ010002569.1, read on the forward strand.
CTGATGCAGGAGACGGTGGCAGAATGCAACATAAGTATTTAGAATGACCGATCATGAGAATGATCAATTACTGTCTGGGGCAAGGTGCGTATCTCTGCCCTGAGGCCTAGTGAGTGGTGAGGTGGGGAGGGATAGAGGGCTGTGGGGTTGAGTATGAGCCCCTATTAGTTTGCCAAGGGCACAGAGCAATGCTGCCGAGTGGGGCGGGGCTGTGGCTGTGTATTTAAATATGGCATTTTCCTGGATGGAGCTCCATAGCTCCCTCCTCACCCTGATGGAGACTCAGAGGGTTGGGCCGGTGGTAGGGAGAATCAGATCCAAGTGTGAGGCTGCTGGTGTGTATGTGCGCGCACGCGTGTGTGTGTGTTAGAAAGATGTGTTTACTCGTAGCCCAGGAAAACTGTCCTGTACCTTGTTGTTGGGGGAGGAGACTGAGAAGAGGGAAGTTTATTTAAGCAGTGAGACTTGAACACACAAAAAAAATGAGGAAGGGGGGATTATTTCCCAGCATCTATGGTACCTCGAGGAATGGAAAAGAACTCTTTCTTGTCCATCACAGAAGTTGATCCCTGGGGAGGGGTCCATGTGAGTATGTGGGGTGCACTGTGGAGGGCTTGCCCACCCAAGAAAGGGGAAGAGAGTTCTTATAAATAGGGCTGAAGTAAACTGACCAGGAAAGCTGAGTACTACCCAAGACAGGGCCAAGGGCACACTGGATGGCCATGGAGAAGTGAGGGAGAGAGAGAGAAGATGAAGCATCAAGGCCAAGACAGCTGACCCTCTATTCCCAGAACTCACCACATGTCCTAAGATTTGAGCCTGCTCTCCTTGAAATAGAATGAGAGAGATTGAATATGGACTATATATTGGATAATATTATTGCATCAGTGTCAAATGTCCTGGCCATGACAATGGTATTGTGATTATGTAAAATGTCTTTGTTCTAAGGATCACATGCTGAAGTATTTAGGGACAAAGTTTTCTGATACCTGCAATTTTGAAAGGGTTCAGCAGAAAGAAAGGACAAGAAGTGAAAAGTTTTGAAGCAAATACGGCAAAACATTAACAATTGGTGGATCTAGGTCGAGGGTATATAGGGGTTCATTGTATTAACTTTCAGTTCTTCTGTAGACTTGAAATTTAAAAAATAATGTTAGGGGAAATGAATTACTGGTTCATGACAACATGAATGAATCAACATACTGATTAAAGATAAAACGAGACTCAAAAGAAACATACTGTATGATTCTATTTATTTGAAATCCTAGGACATGTAAAACTCTACAGTGGAAAGGTATCAGAATAATGGTTGCTTGAGTGTCTGTGTGTGTGTGTGTGTGTGTGTGTAGTGGGTGAGATGATTGGGAAGGATCATGAAGGAACTTTCTATATTTCTGTAGGAGGTTGGGTTTTGCAGGAAGGAGGGAATATTCAAAACTGAGAAAATGTACACCTAAGATGTGTGCATTTAACAATATGTAAAATTCATATGAAAAAGGAAAAAATGGTTAAAAAAGAGTTGGGGGAAAACATTGAGTAAGGGTAGAGTGAGGTTTGTCTCGGAATTCTGACCTTTTGGAGATAATCCTCATCATCTTTCCCAGGTTTCCAATATGGCTGGACATATTTTGAATGCTTCACTTTGAGGGTTCAGAAAGAATATACCATTGCTCAAAATTTGGAAGTTACCAGCATTCAAGCTCTCGGTCAGCCGTGGATCCAATGATGCAGCTATATTGGTGGCTTAGCTCTGAGTACCGTGTGCCAGCCAGTCTCCAAGATGGCACCCAATGATCCTCACCACCTGGTTTTGTAGTTCTCTTACACTGAATAGGGCCAAAAGTATAATCAATAGGACACTGTGGATACAATGTGTGACTTCTGGGACTATGACGTAAAAGACACTGCAGCATCTGCCTTGCTCTCTCTTGGATCACTTTCTCTGGGCTCAGCCAACCCTATGGTGGCCGGCAAGGAACCAAGGCCTCCTGCCAACCACTAGGACCAGTACACCAGCTTTATGGGAAGCGGATCCTCCAGTCCCAGTCAGTTGTGTGCGTGATTGCAGCCCTGGTGCAACGTCACGAGAGATCCCAAGCCAGAATTATCATGGTAATTCACTCCCGAATTTCTCACCTGCAGAACTCTGAGGTAATAAATGTTTACCATTGTGTTAAGCCACTAAGTTTCGAGGTTATGCACCAACAGATAACCTGCACAGAAAGTGACGCTGGGATCCTCAGAGGACACGAAGGTGCCTCTAGGCAGGTGTGGCCTGCCTTCCTGTGGTGAACCATGGGAGCTTTCCCCACTGTGACCACAAACCTCACCCTCCCTCCCGTTTTCATTCATAGCAGCCCAGAGAGAGACGGAGAAGTATTTTCTTTTGCCATTCTGACCCCACAGTTGTATTAAAAGTCATTAAACTTCTTCAAGGCTCTGCTCTCTAACACGGTCTCTCCCTCCCCCCACCACCACAAGAGGAATTCATCACCTCACTTCACACTCACCTCAGGACCTCATAGTACCTCATAGCACCACCAACAATATCACCCCTTGAACCTGAAAGGTCCCCGGTTCTCACAATTGAAACGTTATTGCCGGGGCGCCTGAGTGTCTCAGTTGGTTGGGTGTCCAACTTCGGTTCAGGTCATGATCTCATGGTTTGTGGGTTCGAGCCCTGCATCGGGCTCTGCTCAGACAGCTTGGAGCCTGGAGCCTGCTTCAGATTCTGTGTCTCCCTCTCTCTTCCCCTCCCCCACTTGTATATGCACACACACTCGCGTGCTCTCTCAAGAGTAAATAAATAAACATTAAAAAAAAGGAAAGAAAATTTATTGCCAACATCCCACCTGCATTTTCCTCACCAACCTCGAATTTCTTGTCTAAGAAGAATCTCTGCAACCACTATCAGTTTTTTTGACAGATGCAACACAAATGTTATTAATTTTATTAAAATGGTTTCTTCATAAAAGGTATATGAGGTCATTTTAGAGAAACTGTAAAATACATACAGCAATCACTGTTAAGAGGGGTGTGTGTATGTGCATGTGTGTGTTCTCAAAGCAAGTTCACAATAAATGATTTAAAAGAAATCAAGTGCTGGGATGCCTGGGTGGCTCAGTCAGTTAAGCATCCAACTCTTGATCTCAGCTCCGGTCATAACCTTGCACCTTTCAAGGTTCAAGCCTTGCATCAGGCTCTGCACCAATGGCTGTTGGTGCAGAGCTTCCTTGGGATTCTGTCTCTCCTCTTTGCCCCTCCCTGTCTCATGCACGTGCACTTTCTCTCCCTCAAAATAAATAAATAAACTTAAAAAACTAAAAGAAATTAAGTACTAAAGTAATTTATTTTGTCATAGCCAAAGCTTTGAAATTAAAATTAACGTATGTCAACCTGGAGGCTTTGTGTATTAAAGGCAAATTCTGGCAATCAACATCTTAAACCCTCTGGAAATAATACGGACACAGATCAAAGGCGGAGAAAGCGATCTTTGTGGTCTGCGTTCTGTCTGACCTGCCTGTCTGATTGGACTTTTGCCCATTGCCATGTACATGTGATCTTGGGGGGTATCACTGGACACCTCCTTGCCCCTCACAGTGAGAACTGTCGCCCCTTTCCGTGCACACATGCCAGACTCTGCTCAGACCCGGCTTCCTCTGAGGCCACAGCCCACTGAATGTCGTGTACAAGGGCGGCCATAACCAAACACTGCGAACTGGGGGCCTTGAAACAACAGCAATGTGTTCTCTCACAGCTCTGGAGACGAGGAGTCCCAAATCAAGGCGCTGGCAGGACTGGTTCCTTCTCAGGGACCGCGAGGGAGAGTCTGCTCCATGCCTGTCCCCCAGCGGCTGGTGGCTGCCAGCAGTCCTGGATGTTCCTTGGCTTGTAGGGGCCTTCCTCCAGTTCTCCAGGTCCTGTGTGTCTTCTCACCGCGCGCTCGCTGAGCGTCTCTCTGTCTTCTCATGGCCTTCTTATAAGGACACCCATCATTGGATTTGGGGCCCATCTTAATCTAGTATAGCCTCATTTTCCTGAATTATATCTGCAAAGACTCTGTTTTGAAATAAGGTCTTATCCTAAGGTTCTGGGTGGATATGAATTTGGGGGGGACATCATTCAGTCCCATGCATGACGGTTCAAGCATTTTAGCCATCGGCAATGACAGCACCTTAGTAATCTCATGATTGTAAATCATGAGAAATAAAGGCAAAGGAACAGATCAAGAAAAGAAAGGCCTTAAATTATTTATTTTTTAAACGTTTTATTTATTTTTGACACACAGAGAGAGCATGAGCAGGGGAAGGGCAGAGTGAGAGAGAGAGAGAGAGAGAATCTGAAGCAAGTCAGCACAGAGTCTGATGCAGGGCTCAAACCCACAAACCGTGAGATCATGACCTGAGCCAAAGTCGGAAGCCTAACTGGCTGAGCCCCCCGGGTGCCCTTAAATGTTTTTTAAATGTTTGTTTATTTTTGAGACAGAGACAGAGCATGAGCAAGGGAGGGGCAGAGAGAGGGAGACAACAGAATCTGAAGCAGACTTCAGATGAAAGAAAGAGAAACAGAGTAAGAGTGGGGGAGGGGTAGAGAGAGACACACACAGAATCCAAAGCAGGCTCCAGACTCTGAGCTGTCTGCACAGAGCCCAGTGCGTGGCTCGAACCCACGAACCATGAAATCACAAACTGAGCTAAAGTCAGACGCTTACCCAACTGAGCCACCCAGGCGCCCCAGAAAAAGAAAGGCTTTAAATTAGATTTTTGTTGGGGCGCCTGGGTGGCTTAGTCGGTTAAGCGTCCGACTTTCGCTTAGGTCATAATCTCGCGGTTCGTGGGTTCGAGCCCCGCGTCGGGCTCTGTGCTGACTGCCAGCTCAGAGCCTGGAGCCTGTTTCAGTCTGTGACTCCCTCTCTCTCTGACCCTCCCCTGCTCAAGCTGTCTCTCTCTCTCCTAGAAATAAATAAAAATATAAATTAGATTTTTGTTGAAACATTAAACAAGTTTTCTGGAGGTCCCAGGAGGGCATGGGTGAAGCTATTGCTGTCTTCCTTGTTGCTTGGAGAAGGCAGAGGAGCAGAGGAGAAAAGGAGAAAACATTCTAAGATGTGGGGAACGAAAGCGAATCTTCAGGAAACATAAGGGCTAGATCACAGCTAATTTAGGCAAGAAAACAATGCATTGAATATTACAAAACCTATAAAATTGTCTTAAGAAGAGTTCTTCAGGACACGGGGAGAGGCTCATGCTGTAAAGCTAACGAAGAGAGCCAGTATTCAAAATTGCATTGGCAGCATGAGCTCAACTATGCAATAAAGAGGAAACATTTCCAGAAAATAAGGCTGGTGCCAACTGTGAGGTGGAGAGATGGATGCAGAGGGCAATTGCCTTTTATTTTGCACAATTCTGCATTGTCTGAATTCTTTTCCCCAGTGATCATGTACTTTGTTAAAAAATAAACTTTAAATCTGAAAATAGGTTTAGATCTACATAAAAATTTCCAGGATAACACAGAATGTTCCCCATAGATCCAGTATCTCATTTCCTTTGTTGTTAACATCTTATGTTCGTCACCAATAATGAACCAATACTGACACATGATTATTAACTAATGTCCGTTCTTTAATGGGATTTAAAAGTAGTTTTGTAATGTCCCTTTCCTGTTCCAGGATTACATTTAGCCATCACGTCTTCTTAGACTCCTCCAGACTGTAACATTTTGTCAGACCTGTTTTTGATGACCTTGACAGTTTTGAGGAGTTCTGGTCAGATATTTTATAGGGTCCCTCAGTTTGGGTTTGTCTGATGTTTTTCTCATTAGACTGGGGTTTTAAATTCCAGGGAACGAGAAATACACAGAAGCGAAGTGCCACATTCTCATCGCATCACATCAAGAGATATATTACTTTTTAATAAAACATACGATAAAATACACTTTCAATAAAGATTATTCCAGGAAAAAAAAAGTGCTTAACTCTGAGTGTGGATTAGGAGGGTTTTCTTAATATTTTTCTTTATAGTCTTCCATGAAATGTACAAAATACGTTTTATAATTAGAAAAAGAATGAACACAAAAAATCTGCCTGTAAATAACCAGGAAGATCTGCAGTGGCTGTGGGGACAGGGGACGGATGGAGAGGCCCAGGGCCCGTCTGGCGCGGGAACAGAGAGTGTCAGCGTGATGGGGAACACACCAGGGCCTGGCTGCGTGCTGGGAGCAGTCAAGATTACTAACGGCAGGACAGAAAGTAACAGCAACAAAAGCAAAGCGAGGGCCAGGGCTAGGAAGACAGCACTAATGAGAACATTGAGATGCATTCCAGGCGAAAGGGTAACCCAAAAATGTAAGCAAGCCTGGAGCTGAGATTAGTTATAGCCAAATAAGTCATGCAGGATTCAGAGGGTTGCAGGCAGCCGGGTGGAAACCCGGGCACCTCTACGTCTCTGACTCCGGCAACATAATGCTTTGTATAAATACTGACTTTTTAGGGAAGACAGAGAGGAGCCTTGCTCTTTTTCCACTGCAGGGATTAAGAAAAGTTTATTGATTTTTAAACAGGCTGTTTCGAATCAGGGCTTCTTTTTTTAGATCTAATAAGGCTGTTATCATTATTTTTTTTAATTGGGTGCAGAGAAGGGAATTCAATGTCAATCTGGGTAAAGTATTTTTAATTGGTTTAGAAGCTGTTACATTGAAACTAAGATTGTAGCTCACACACGTAAGTCCCAGGGTGCTGGCCCCTTAGGGACTTTCTACAGTCCGTACTTTGCCGCAGCTGTTGGTCTAGCATGAGTATGGCTGGGCTTAGGGCGCCTGGCTGGCTCAACTGGTGGAGCATGCGACTCTTGGTCACAGGGTTGTGAGTTCGAGTCCCGTGTTGGATGTAGAGATGGATTAAAAATAAAATCTTTAAAAAAATAATAAAGATAAATAAAATGGCTGGGCAGACGGGTTGGCGTCCATATAACGGGATATATGGCCATAACTTTCAAAGAAAATCTCCCAGTCATGATTGGCAAACTTCTATTCATGTTGCCAGACCCAAATCAAGTGTTCTGTGAAGTCTTCTCAAATTCTCTCAGGCATAACAGTGACTTTGTCCTCTGTTTCCTCTATGGAATGTTGTAGTAACGTTCACTGTTGTATTTATCACACTGCACTAAATCATTAGTTTCTGCTTTCGGTCCCCTAGTAGATAGTGCTGCGCAGAGAGCAGAGATGGTGACATACTCTCATTTTGTGTTATTTTCTCTTGCAAAGTAGCTCAGTTACTAGAATACAGCAGGCGCTCAAATCCATTTTTGTTTTTCCTGAGTAACAGACTGGCTCTATATCTCTCTAGGTCTGGTTTGCCTCGATCCACCTTCCTATGTAACTGATTCTTGATCTACTAAACCTGTGGCAGTTGATTGTCAAGCACTTCCTACGGGTTTAAGTTCTGTCCTAGGATATAGAAGGTTATAAAAGAACTATATGATGTGTTCTTCCTGCTGTGTAGCCCTTACTCTTTAAAGAGATCCAATGGGGGGATGCGTAATTATGGAAAATTAATCCTGAGTGGCCTAATGCGCACAGCCTCAAGATGGCTCCTGGTATGGGGGTGAGGAAGGGAAGGAAGATGGAAGGAACAAGGGAGCATGGTTCAGACTGAGAGAACAGCTGCCCGGGTGGGGTGGAACTCCAAGGAGAGCAGACAGTAAGGAGACCAGCCTGGAACTTCCCATTCGATTTCAGAGCCTTTGGAGTGAGTACACTCCTGACTCACCAAGAAAGTGCTGAAACCAGAAGCTGGGAATGAACTAAGTCAAACTGGGGTGAAGTTTGGAGCATCAGTGGGCAGGGTGGGGGTGGCCTCAGAAGCAGGATCTGGACAAACAAAGGGCATGGACCCAGGGCCATGTGCCTCTGGAGATCTGGCAGCACAAGTACCAGATCCCCTGGGAGCCATGGAATGTTATAGATTGATGTGTCCCTGCTACATTGACCTTTATTCCTGCTCTTTTCTCTAAGAGTTCTCCCTCAAATGTTTGAAGGCCCCATGCCATTCCTGATGAGTAAGAAGGAACAGTAGGAAAGGAGAAATATTTCTGAATGGTGGGAATTAAGGCAACAGTGTGCACTTGGAGAAGACTTGGATGAAAGCTCCGATGCTGCTACCTGCTAGCACTGTGCCCTTTGGCAAGTTGCCTGATGTCCTGAGCCCTAATCTCATTTGTAAGACCCGATGCCCATCTGTATCTTGCAGTTGTCATTGGGGCATATAGCACGTGAGGCACTTTGCGCTGCAAGAAATCCAGAGCCTGGCATTCACCTCAAGGATGTGGCGGATGGTGGCCAAGTTACTGTAAATATTTGTGTGGCAACAGGAAGATGAGATCTCAGGGTGGCCCTTCCCAGCCTCATGGCAACCCAAGGGCAGACGCGGCGGGGACTCACTCCGAGAACCCGGAAGTGAGCCTGGGACCAAGAGCAGCTCTGGAGGCAGGGGCACCTCTCTGCCCACTCCAGAGTGCTTCAGTGCTTGCTTCTCTGCCGTTTCTTCACTCAGTCCCTCTTGAACACACACTGTGTGCCAGGTGCTGAGGACGCAGCTTTCCCGCACCTCGCTTGGTCTCCGTTTCTGTGCATCTTTTGGTTTCTGCCCCCTGAATAGAGATATGTACGCATTAGTCAGTATTCTTTATGTGTAAGTGACTGAAACCCAACTCAAAGTAGTTGAAGGAAAGGGAGCTTTAGCGGCTCACAGTGTAAACAAATCACAGAAAGGCAGGGAGGGGAGGGGAGGAGAGGGGAAGGAGAAGCACGGGGAGGAGCTGGTCTCAGGGTTAACTGATCAAGCTCACCAGAGAGCAGACTGGGATTTAAAAAGGGCTGCAGGGGCGCCTGGGTGGCTCAGTCGGTTAAGCGTTAGAGAGAGACCGAGAGAGGAGAGGGGGAGAGTGTATGAGCAAGTGAGGGGCAGAGAGAGAGAGAGAGAGAGAGAGAGAGAGAGAGATCCTAAGCAGGCTCTGTGCCGTCACCATGGAGCCCAATGCAGGGCTCTAGCTCACAAACTGTGAGATCAGGATCTGAGCTGAAAACAAGAGTCAAAGGCTTAACCGACTGAGCTACCCAGGAGCCCAGGATTCCTTTTTTCTTTTAATGTCTCTTTTCTTTTCCAGTTTTATTGAGGTGTGATTGACAAATAAAATTTGTATACATTTCAGTCGTACAATGTGATTTTTAAAGGAATACAACGTGATGATTTGATATACTGTATGGATGCTTTATGAGATTACCACAATCAAGTTAATGAACGCTCCGATCACTCCCACAGTTTCCATTTTTGTGTGTGGGGTGACAACACTGGAGATTTACTTCCTTAGCAAACTGCAAGTATACAGTCCCATATTGTTAACTATAATCCCAGTGCGGTGCTGTAGATTCCCATCTCATAACTGGAAGTTCGTAAACTGACCATCATCTCCCCGTTCCCCTACTCCCGGCCACTGGTGGCCACCATTCTGCTCCTCTATTCTATGAGTTTGACTTTTCCAGATTCCGCATATAAGTGAGAGCATCTAGTACTCGTCCTTCTGTGTCTGGTTTATTTCACTTAGCAAAATGTCCTCCTGGCTCATCCCTGCTGCTGCCAGTGACAGGATTTCCTTCTTTTTATGGCTGAATAATATTCCACTGCACATATGCCACATTTTCTTTACCCATTTATCATTTGAAAAGGACTCCTTTTTCAACTCCCAGATGTGCCACGTATTAACTGTCTGATAGCATTTATAACGTTGCTAGGGCTTCATCTGGTAAATGGGCATAACGATCACCTCCCTTTTTACCATATAAATGTCATAAAAGTGCCAGATGATATTATTATTATAAAAATATCTGCAAGTTAACAGTATGTGCCCATCTGCATGCTAAGTACCTCTGCACAAAGACTCTCATGGGAAGAAAAACATTGATCAACATTGACAATCGATAATTCAAGCTATCTGAATTCAGGATGTGTGGTTTCCATTCCATGTTCTTGACTTTCTCTACCAACTGCTCATAGTTGGGACCACTGACTTCACTGACCTCTATCCCTCAATGCAGGTTGCTGAGCCAGGGCTCAGGCAATAAGTAATTAAAGAGTTTAGGGGTGGTCACCTGGGTGGCTCAGTCGGTTGAACATCTGACTTCAGCTCAGGTAATGATCTCACAGTTCAGGAGTTCGAGCCCCATATGAGGCTCCATGTTGTCAGGGTGGAGTCTGCTTGGGATTTTCTCTCTCTGTCCTTCCCCTACTTGTGCTTTCTCTCTCTCTCTTTGAAAATAAATAAATAAACTTTAAAAAGAGAGAGAGAGAGAGAGAGATTTAGAGGTGCCTGGGTGGCTCAGTCAGTTGAGTGTCTGACTCTTGATCTCAGCTCAGGTCATGATCCCAAGGTGCTAGGATCAAGCCCCATGGGAAAAAAAATTAGCAGTCTCCCCCACCTTCCTGTGAGAAGCTGTGCTTGGTAGCCTATGGGATGGGGAAGGAGGGGTGGTCCAGAACCTCAGAGAAAGCCCAGAGCTCCATCACCTCGGAACAAGGCTTCTGAGTGGCTCTCAATCTCTCTTCTCAGAAGCTGGAATTCTGGACAGCGCATCCAAGATCCAGACTCTGTGTCACTGTATGCCTAGATTTCTGGGCTGCTTCCTCCTTTCTATGTGGGACCCACTGCCACCTAGAACCTAAATGATGGTTGAGAGCTGACCCTCTCTGTTTGTGGCCAAACACATCTTTCCCTCTCCTGTTTCACATGGTGGGCTGAGCCTAGACCCTTTCCTCCCCACCTGCCATTTAAAAAAAAAAAAATCCTGCTTAGATATTATCAGTCTTCGGTTTTAACATGCTGCATTACTAAGTTGTTTTTTGTCTATACCTATTTCTCCATTACACCTCGCCAAGCTTCCAGGCCCACTAATATTTCAATAGTGCTCTACTCTAACTTAGAATCTCTGCTCTCATCTTAAATTTATTGAGGACCTACATAATGATAAAAACAATAAAATAGACCACATCCGTGGGGCACTTAGCTGACTCAGTTGGTGGAGCATATGACTCTTGATCTTGGGTTGTCAGTTCAAGCACCATGTTGGGTATAGAGGTTACTTAAAAATAAAATCTTTAAAAAAAAAATAGCGGCACCTGGGTGGCTCGGTTGAGTGTCCGACTTCAGCTCAGGTCATGATCTTAAGGTTCATGAGTTTGAGCCCTGTGTTGGGTCTGCACTGACAGCACAGAGCCTGGAGGCTGCTTCAGATTCTGAGTCTCCCTCTCACCCTGGCCGCCTCCCACTTGCACATTCTATCTCTCTCAAAAATAAATAAACATTAAAAAATTAAAAAAAAAAAAAAGACCCACATCCCATGTGTGCAGTGCTGAGTTAAGTGCTTGACACCCATCCTATGAGGTCCCAGCTATTAATCAGGTCCCTCCTGATTAGTGAAGACACAGAGACTCAAGAGGTTAACCCAGGACAGAGAGCGCTGTGTGACAGAACTGAGATTTTGACCAGAATGGCCTGATCCCATGCCTGCGCTCACGGCTCTGACATGCCAGTTGAGTGGCATGGAGACTGCTATGGAGCAAGAGGAATCACAGCTGAGTTCTTGCTACCTCTAGGAGTAGGGTCATGTACTTTTGAAGGTTTTATTAAATTCCCGAGTTACATCTGATTTTTTTCCTCTAGGAAACCCAAAGGGCCCATGTCCATTCTATCCCGTCTTCCCCCGGGGTTTGCCATCCATACTTGAGAGCATTCTGCTAGGAAATGTGGGAAGTATAAAGGAAAACAGACATAGCTCTGCCTTCAAAGGGCTTTAGTATAGGAGACGATTGGGAGATGCAGTTAGGTGCTGAATGAGGCTTTAAGCGAGCTTCTTCCCTGTTTCCTCTTGCTGCAAGAAATGGCATGTTCAGGTGATTCTGCCCAATAGCTCAAATTGCTGAAAGGCTTCGAATCCAACAGCTAATGGATGGGTTTTAGGAATACACTTTTTAAAAAAATGTTTATTGATTTTTTTAGAGAGAGACAGACAGAGCATGAGCAGGGGAGGGGCAGAGAGAGAGGGAGACACAGAATCTGAAGCAGGTTCTAGGCTCTGAGCTGTCAGCACAGAGCCCAACGTCGGGCTCAAACTCACAAACCACAAGATCATGACCAAAGTTGGATGCTTAAGTGACTGAGCCACCCAGGTGCCCCAGGAATACACGATTTTTTGTGTGTTTTACGGGGCAAAGAGAAGACTTGGAGGATGGGTGACGCTGTTACCATCACTTGCCACGAAGTATTGCAATCTTGTCCCGGCCCAGGGATTTAGGGGAGAATAAATTTTAAATCTGGTCACCATAGAAGCCATTCCACTTTCTAGTCCTTCTGACTGCCTTGGAGCTATTGTTCCGTTCACTTTACCAAAACTTTATTTGTGGCCCACCAGGACCTAGATAGGATGTGAGGACAGGCAGGGCATGGGTGTGGAGCTAAAGTTGCAAAGGGCATGGTCTCTGACCTGGAAGGATTTGTCACTGAGATAAAAGGATGGATTTGTCAGTAAAAGCTGGCTGAGCATTTTTGACCAGGCTTACTTGGTCTTTGCAGTTCTCTCAGCCCAGTTATTGCTGTCAGTTTGACCTACATGCTTAGACACGTATGAGGGATTAGGCTATGACGTTAGGTGGGGGGGGTCCTGACTCTGGAAGGTTTTACAACACCATTTATTTTTTAAAGGATTTTATTTTTATTTTTTTAATGTTTTATTTATTTCTGAGAGAGAGAGAGAGACAGCGTGAGCAGGGGAGGGTCAGAGAGAGAGGGAGACACAGAATCTGAAACAGGCTCCAGGCTCTGAGCTGTCAGCAAAGAGCCTGACGCGGGGCTCGAACCCACGAACCATGAGATCATGCCCTGAGCCGAAGTCGGACGCTTAACCGACTGAGCCACCCAGGTGCCCCTAAAGGATTTTATTTTTAAAATAAAATTTTATTGTTAAAATCTGAGTGGCTCAAATCGGTTAAGCGTTTGATTTTGGCTCAGGTCATGATCTTGCAATTTGTGATTTCAAGCCCCCCGTCAGGCTCTGTGCTGACAGCTCAGAGCCTGGAGCCTGCTTTGGATTCTGTGTCTCCCTCTCTCTGCCCCTCCTCCTCCTGCTCTCTTTCTTTCTCTCTCAAAAATAAACATTAAAAATTTTTTTAAAGATTTTATTTTTAAGTAATCTCTACACACAACATAGGGCTCGGACTCACATCCCTGAGATCAAGAGTCACAACACTCCACTGACTGAGCCAGTGAGGCGCCCCACACCACTTTTTCCTTTTAATGGAAACATGTTTTCCTCCCCCGTCCCCCACCTACCCTTCCCCTGCTAGGCTCCAGGTTGTCCAGATGAAGACCCTGTGCCCACTGGATGGGAGATTCCTGTTCCTTCAGAAACAGGCTTCCTGGGAGAGTTTCCTTATAAGGGCTTATTCTTTGCTTCTAGATGTCATTTCAATAAATATCTGTCAGATTAGACTCTCATTAAACAGTATCTGTGGTGAGGAGAGGAGTAATTAAAATGTAGTGAGACTGTTAGCAAATGGATCTGAGACTTTTCAGCTTTCTTATTCTGGTGAAATCAAAACCAACAGGCAGTTTTGAGCACCTGACCTCCCAATGCATCACACAAGGGAGCGGAGCCTGTTATGCAGATGTGTAAAATAGCCCAGTCCTGTCCTCCAGGAGGAGGGTCCACAGGCTCAGGGGAGCACAGGGGAGAATGGCTGAGTGTGTCCAAGGGAGTCGGGATGCTTGTGTCTGAACTGTTGGGTTTTTTTTTTTAATGTTTCTTTTTGAGAGAGAGAAAGAGATAGAGCATGAGTGGGGGAGGGGCAGAGAGCGAGGGAAACACAGAATCTGCTGCAGGCTCCAGGCTCTGAGCTGTCAGCACAAATGGGGCTTGAACCCATGAGCCTCAAGATCATGACCTGAGCCAAAGTTGGATGGTTAACCCACTGAGCCACACAGGTGCCCCTAAGCTGGGTTTTTAATTAAGCAGATGTTTGACAGGCAAAGGCAAGGACATTCAGAGCTGAAGAGATCGCTGAGGAGACAGCGTGGCCAGTAGTGGCATGGGGCATGGGAGGAGGTGGCGCTGGGACCAGCAGAAGTTAGGGGTGGCTTGAGGCCTGGGTCCTTGGGGAGCCAACAGGAGAGGCAGCTGATACGGTGGCCTGAGGGCACCAGGCGCCAGAACTGGGCAGTGCTCACAAGGAACCAGAAGTCACCAAATGTGTGCAGGCCAGATAGTTCATGTTTTAGGAAGGCAACTCAGTGAACGAGAGAGAGGAGACGATGACAATCAATCTGGAGCCTGTTAGAAGACAAAGATGATGAAAGCCACTTTAGGCAGAGGGATGGAGAGAAAGGGACTTGTCAAGAGAGGTTTCAGAGGTAGAACCGAGCTGAGCTGAACTGAGCTTTCTGAGGTAGACCTGACGGTACAGGAAGCACAAATCTGATAGAAAGCTTGCTGGTTTGGGAAAATAGGCGCCTACCACGCACTATGCTAGGGTACCTGAGGAATGCTAACGCTTTTATATAAACTGCCTTCTGGTATCATCACACGCGAATCTAAGAATGGAATCGCCTAACGACGTGGCAGAAGGCAAAAGGAAGAGCTGAGAGAGGGCATACGAAGAAAGGTTTGTTCTTTGCACCCAGATGGAATCTGCCAGTTTTTCTAAGGTCTGCAATTGTGCCGTTGATGCCAACCACTGTCTGCTGTGTAAAGTGGGATTCACTCCGGACTCCCACATGAGACACTTCTGGGAGATCCATCAGATGAAAGTACATGACAAACGCAAAGCTAGAAGTACATGGAAGGGGAGCTCTCTAGAAAGCATCTGGGGCCTGGATATGGGGAGCCAGATGAGCTGGAAATCCAGGCTGCACATAATTAGCATCCAGAGGCAGTTGAAGTCACCTGAGGACCCAGGACAGACACCCCAGGAGCGTCGGCACTCAGGGGGCAGCTGAGGGTGGCGGCTGTGGAAACTGAGGCATGAAGAGAACAAGGAGAGAGCAGAGGCTAGGAATCTGCCATGTGATGGACTAGCTGGTTACGGGTAAGTGGAGCCTGTGGGGAGAGGAAGCAGGCACAGCGGAAACAAGGGGAATATGCAGGAGGTGGTATGTGGGCCTCTATCGTGAGTCAGGCACTTACATCCGGAGAGTTGTGCTGCTGTGTACTAAGTCCAGACCCAACTTAGTTTGCTCTTGGCCCACAGCTCATGGCTCTCAGGAAGGCTGCCAACTTGACCTTTAGGGGCTCAGGCTGCTGGGATCAGAGGTCAAGAAAGAAGGGTCTCCTAACTTCCCATCACTCACCACTGGGCCAATGCACTCTCTCGTTTTGCACTGAGAGAAATGATCAGCGTAGATACCATGCGAAGATATTTCTGAGCGTGGCTTTGATCTTGTGGTAGCAGCATTCCAGGAGAAAAATAAGAAAAAATCTTCTTAAGACTAGGCTGCTTGTTGGCTGAGAGATTGGGTGTTGTGCTGACTGACGAACATTCCAGCACTCAGCAGTTCGGGGGAGAAAGCAGGCCTCCCCCATTGGGAGAACTGCATGCGTGTTCTCATCCTGGAGAGCCAGCGGCTATCTCCATGGTTAAGCACCTCTAATAGTTACCATGTGTCAGCTGGAAATTCTACTTAACCAAAGGAATAACCAACAATACGTCACAGTGCCAGGAAGGGTTTCTGCACCTATGTGCCATCACGAGCGAATCACATGTTAGAATTCTATGTGCAAACAGATTTTTTAAAATAATTTTCTTTAGGGGCGCCTGGGTGGCTTAGTCGGTTAAGCGTCCGACTTTCGCTTAGGTCATGATCTCGCGGTTCGTGGGTTCGAGCCCCGCGTCGGGCTCTGTGCTGACTGCCAGCTCAGAGCCTGGAGCCTGTTTCAGTCTGTGACTCCCTCTCTCTCTGACCCTCCCCTGCTCACGCTGTCTCTCTCTCTCCTCTAAAAATAAATAAAACATTTAAAAAAAAAACAATTTTCTTTAAGTTTCATTATTTATTTTGAGAGAGAGACAGAGACAGAGACAGAGAGAGAATCCCAGGCAGGCTCCACACTGTCAGTGCAGAGCCCAATGTGGACATGAACTCATGAACTGTGAGGTCATGACCTGAGCTGAAACCAAGAGTCAGACGCTTAACCGACTGGGCCACCTGGGCGCCCCACCTCTGAAGACATTTAATGTAGGAATGTGTTGGAACGGAGTTGAAGAACATAATGATGATGTAAAGGTTCTACAAGTCAAACTGTTCTCATAATCACACTGCAGCAATACATATATTAGTATAAATATATATATGTATTAGTATGCTGATACTTTTTTCTTTGGTTAAATAAAAATTGCAATGGACAGTAGATAGATTTTAGAAGGTTTTAACCACAAATGAAGCAAGATAGAGTAGTTACTGGCCTGAGATAAATCCAAGCTTACATTTGTTTTAGTGGATTGGGACCAAATGCAGATTTTTCAAGGAAATTACTTAACCCATAATTTCTCTTTTTAGAAAATTAGTGTTTTTTATTTGATTACTAATAGAAATTGGTCATGTCCACATTCCCTCCTTTCCTCTTGTCTTAGTTCAGAAAATAGAATGTATTCTGTCTGCTTTCACTCTCCTCACCCCACATCTTCTCATTCTCATTAAGGCAGAGTTGCTAAATAAAAAGTTGTTAAGAGTTTCTGACGAGAATTGGATGATTATAGAGATTGAGGAACATGCCACAAACATGACCAAAGGAGGAGGCTGTGTATAGGCGAAATCTGTGAAGTCTCTTTCTGACAATTTTATTTTGACAACTTATTCCCCTTTAAAAAAATTTTTTTTCTGGCCTGAACTTGAACCATTAGGGTCATTATTATCCTGGATGTTTTTTTGTTCTTATCTATTTATGTACTAGGGCCTAAGGTCTGCAGCTGTCCTCTGGTGCCGAGCACTGCCGTACACGTGGGACTCTCACCCCAATCCCCCGCACAGACGCCATTTCTGAGAGGCTCTCGGGGACCTCACTGGGCCTTGGCCTCTACGAGTGGGCTCTTGAGAGCAGGGAATCTCAGATCCAGAAGAGGGATAATAGGAGAATCCTGTCCGGTTAGATTCTCCAGTCTCTCTTACCTGCACTAGGAGTACGTTTTGAGAGGCTTCTAGTTGACAGTGTCTACTCCATGTGATGAGAACAATGTAACTTACTCTTTTTCTTACTTGTCATGGCTGCCAAGAATCACAGAGATGTTTTTCAGACCAAAATATTGGGGATCTTATTGTCTCAAAGTTTTGAGTCAGAGATGAAGGAGCTAAACATATGGCAAAAGCACATTGCTAGTTTAATCCTTCCTTTCTAATTCTTAAAACAAAAGACTCAAATGATTCTGGGTTAGAAGAGCAAGCCACACACCATCCAGTAGAGCTCGGTGCTGGAATGGACTAGAAGATTCTGATCCAGTGGCATCTTGTTACAATATGAAAGCCTTAAAAATCGACGTAGCTGCAAGCTCAGGGGGTGAAATAACATGGGTATCTGAGATATGTGAAACTATGAATTATAACATTAACCACCATTTATTAGCCCTTCTGTTGCTTCAGGTTTTCTATTTCCTGCTATGTATACCTGCTCTCAAAGTCAAATCCAATGATCAATCACGGTAGTCAGCGGTTCCTCAGGGTAGCACATCTGCTTCTCCTCAGGTCCCTGCTTGCCATGTTCATTTCTATTTTATTAACCTGGATACACACACATTCTTTATCTTCAGATTTCTTTTGGAAAGAAGCAGAATTCTGCAGACAGTTTTGGAATGATTGGTTTCTAAAGAGTAATTACTTGTGAAGGCTTTAGTTTATCTTAAATTCTAAATAATCAATGGATTGATTACCTGGCAGGAAGACAACAGCCATTCTTGTTAAATTATTCTGATAACGTTTACTTTGTAAGCAGTGGTATTTTATGCAAACAAAATTGGAAAGCCTTGCTTTGGGCCCTGTACGGGCAAAGGACTTTCTTCTATTACTAAGTATCGTCTGGTAGGGCTTGCTGAGGGAGCTTTGTCATTTCCACACCTGGTTGGATGGGGACACGTGAGCTGGGTGGTCTTCTAGAATGAAGTCTGACTCTCCTTTTCAGTATAGATAATCTGTATTCATATACACATAATATTTACACTTGTACTTTGTGAACAATTTATATGCCTGCATATACAGTACATATGTGATCATTTCTCTAAGCTGTTTCGTTTCTACCTGAGTGGCCCTCCATAATTAATCCAGAATACTTTTGCACAATGACCTAATTGAAATATAAACTAAAAAAATAATTTAGATTTCTAGAGAGGAAGACAGTTGCGCATTGACAAGGACTCTAACCCTTGGCAAGCGGATTCTGAGGGAGCTGTCAAAAACCTAAGAGGGATAATGAATACCTTTACTCAAGGGCAGCAGAAGTCACGTCCAGGTGGCAGTTCACTGCCATCACCTGGCGGTGTTAAATTAGGTGGCTGCTCCCTCTGGGGCTGGGATTCCATTATTTAAAAAAAAATTTTTTTGGGGGTCGCCTGGGTGGCTTAGTCGGTTAAGCGTCTGACTTTCGCTTAGGTCATGATCTCGCGGTTCGTGGGTTCGAGCCCCGTCGGGCTCTGTGCTGACTGCCAGCTCGGAGCCTGGAGCCTGTTTCAGTCTGTGACTCCCTCTCTCTCTGACTCTCCCCTGTTCACGTTGTCTGTCTCTCTCTCTCTCCTAGAAATAAATAAAACATTTAAAAAAAATTTTTTTTTAATGCTTATTTATTCTTGAGAGGGCAACAGAGCATGAGTGGGGGAGGGGCAGAGAGAGAGGGAGACACAGAATCTCAAACAGGCTCCAGGCTCTGAGCAGTCAGCTCAGTACCTGACATGGGGCTAGAACCCAGGAGCCATGAGATCATGACCCGAGTCGAAGTCAGATGCTTAACTGAGCCACCCAGGTGCCCCTGGAATCCTATTATTTAATCCCACATACACTGCCTTTCAGAGAAGCTTTGGGAGAGTAGGGAGGAGACATCAGGTTGGGTTGTTGCTCAGAAATCAGTGTTGTTGACTCCAAGATCCTCTCAAGAATTTCCAGATGAATTCAAGCATGGTTTACCCGAACTATATAACAGAGCAAGTGGTCCAGGGAATCTGAAGGGAAAGGCGGTTCTAAGTCGCTCTTTTAAAGGGGAGATTTGCTATTAAAAGAGCCCTAATCTGGTAAGCCTCTAAGGTAAAACCCAAAAATTCTGATTTAATGTTTTTGTATTTTAATGTTTGCTCTGGTGAGTTACTATTTCCACCCACTGGGGGTAAGGGTGGGTGAGGATGGGCCTTAAGACAAGGGAAGGATTTTAACTCCTTATTTTCTACCTGTATTGCCTGGAAAATGCTTTGGTTATAGTGTCAACAAAGGTGTACAAAATAAAACTAAGCAGTCTTGTGTATTTACTCTGGGCTTTAGTTACACAAAAATATGGATAGGTAAAACATTAGTAGAAAATCTTAAATAACGCACACCAGTGCTTGTCTCTTTATGTTGTGGTTGTAAAAGTTTACTTTTGCTTTTCTTTTTTCCAATGTTATGTACTAAATAAGATACATATATATAATGAAACTGAAATCTGGGGGGGGGGAGGAAATCTTGGCCTCATTTTGCAATTTATACCACACATTTTTGCCAGAAAAATTCCACCAAATGTAACTAATAGACTTAAACCTTGGGGGTATGTGTCATGTAGGAAGCTTTCAAATTTGTCAGGGACTGTGAGGTCTAGTAGGGGTACTGAGGCACAGTCAAGGTTGAGGACCATTGAGCTGATGGTTTCCACAAACTTTCTCATTAATCTGGGTACAACCCTCCTTTGGGGTCCACGACAAACAGGACTCTAGACTGGAATCACTGAAGCTGAAGGGACTGTCTGCAGCCACCACTATTGTGAACAGTGGGTAAGACTGGGGCGCTCCTATGAGCACCCATTTGAACAGGATTCCCACTGAGATTTCCATGTCATTTATTAGCTTAATGGGAACTAGAAAATAGTTAAACTTAATTCTTAGTGCAACATTCATTTAAATTCATTTTTTAAAATCTCCATTTGAGAGAGATTGAAAGAGCGCACACATGCACAAGCAGGGGAGGGGCAGAGAGAGAGAGAGAGAGAGACAGAATCCCAAGCAGGCTCTGCATGGTCAGAGCAGGCCCAATGTGGGGAGTGAATTCACAAACCGTGAGATCATGACCTGAGCCAAAGTCAGATGCTTAACTGACCAAGCCATTCAGGCAGCCCCATTTTTCTTTTAATTGTTTATTATTTTTGAGGGGGGTGACGGGTAGAGTCGGGGAGAGATACAGAATCTGAAGCAGACTCCAGGCTCTGAGCTGTCAGCACAGAGCCCAGCGTGGGGCTTAAACTCATGAACTGTGAGATTATGACCTGAGCCAGAGTCCCATGCTTAACCGACTGAACCACCCAGGCACTCCTAAATTCATTTTTCAAAAAATGGCAGATCTCCCAGCAGGCTTGGAAATGGGAGAGGGTTTGTGAAATAAAATATATATGGGACAATAATGTTGGGATTCACCTCTTCAGATGATTGATATTAACCAATAGATCAACCATGACACCTTTCAAGCTAAATAGTGAGAAAGGCATCTATCTTTGTAGCTAATGTGTGTGAGTGGGTGGATGATGGTGTGGCCGTGGTAGTTAATAGTGATCAGGATCTAAAACTGTAATATGAGAAGTGACACAAATTCCACGTTTGCAATAAAGGTAAAAGACCTAAATGAACATAAGGGAGATTTCAATCTAGAAGTAAGATCGGTTTTATGTGAAGTCTTCTCTCTTAATTATCTCCATAGGAAAAGAGAGTATTTTCAGATTCTAGAGACTATAAGTGAAAACCTCCTGAAATTCAGGCATACAGACAAGCAAATTCACTTTCAATGGAGTGCACTAGGAGACACAGATGGGGTGCCTCCCGGCCTCTGCTCCCCTTTCTGGGAGTTGCCTGTGGTCACACCCAACGGCCGCACTCACACTTGCCTTCCTGCCTGTGTATGACGAGATCAGCAGTGGGTCTAGCAGAGTCTCCGTCCTGAGAGTTCTGAATGGGGCACTGTGAGATGCTGCGTCGTCATTTCCATGGGCCAGTGAACCAGGGGACGTGTAAACCACGGAGTGAGGGCAACCGCGGTGGGCCACATGCACGTAAAAGCAGTGATTGCTGGTCTGCTGAGAAAAAAACACAGGGGACAATGTGAGAGAAAACTGGAGTGAGGGAAGCTGACTGCCAGCTTCCTGGTTCAGTCCTCTGTGGGCCCCAGCTCTGCTTGATGCCCTAGGATTTCATTAACCATCTCAAGAACCTTCCATAAAGGCCTTTTGCTTAAATTAGTTTTAAGACTTTACCTTGTGAGCCAAAAGTCTTGACTAGAAAATATGGTAACCAAAGCAAACTGTGTAATGTAACCAGTAATTAACATTGAGAAAGAAATGTAAATAGAAGCAAAATTAGGAATGTATTAGTCATTTTTCCCTTCTGAAAATTTTAGAGCAGTCATTCTTAGCTTTTTTTGGGGGTAGTGACAGAATTCTTTAAGAAACTGATGGAAGTTATAGACACATTTTTAGGGGAAAAACACTTTTTGCATATAAGCCATGTACCACTGGATAAGTACTTAGGTAATTAGTGTTTTTGTAGATTTTTTTAAATCTTTATTTTTGAGAGAGAGACAGTACAAACAGGAGAAGCAGAAAGAAAGGGAGACACAGAATCTGAAGGAGGCTCCAGGCGCTGAGCTGTCAGTACAGAGCTTGACATGGGGTTCAAGCTCATAAACTGTGAGATCATGACCTGAGCTGAAGTCAGACGCTTAACCGACTTAGCCACTCAAGTACCCTGATTAGTGTTTTGATTTGAGCCTTAATAAATGTACGTCTATATCTGTCATTCTCATTGTGCCACCCATTTAGGTTACAAACTTCTTTCTGAAGGATAAAACCAGTTTTCTCTGTAAATTTACTTCAGTTCCTTTAACTTGATGGCTCAATCAGAATTATTCAATTGTGTTGAATATACTATCTATTAAATTATGGGATATACATTGTACCAAAATACTTTTTTTTAAAGTTTATTTTTTTGAGGGGGTGAAGAAGGGCAGAGAGGGAGAGAGAGAATCCTAAGCAGGCTTCATGCTATCAGCACAGAGTCTGATGCAGAGCTCAACCTCACAAACCATGAGATTATGCATAACCTGAGCTGAAATCAAAAGTCAGACACTTAATCAACCAAGCCACCCTATTAAAACAGGTTTTCATAATATTTAAAATACTTTTTGAATGCAAATCCTGATCTGTGCCCCAAACATAAATGTCTTATTAAAGTAGATTAGATATACTTCACTTTGAAATTGAATGCCCTCTTTGTAGGCTACGCTTTTCTTCCCTGTGTTAAACTTGTAATTTATCAAAGGGTCCAGGTAGCTATTAAGTCAGACGGTCTGTATTTGAATCTAGTCTCTGCTACTTACTATACAACCTTGGGCAAATTATTTAGCCCTTTGAGACTAAATTTCCTCATTGGCAAATGAGGTCAACAGTGGTACCTAATCATAACATTTTTGGTAGGTTTTAGTAAAACCAATTTAGGGCACTTAGCAGAGTCTAACATGAGGCAAGTAACAAATAAATACTAATTTCTTATCTAGATGAACTGACATAGAAACTTAGTCATGATATACTGTTAACTTGCTTCTCTTAAAGGCCTTTTCTCCTGATTTGTCCTGCATACCTACACTGATAGAGTAAGTATCTAGGCCAGGATTGAGTCAGGGTCAAGGTCCATTCAAGGCTTTCCTCCTCTGGGAACCTCCCTCCCTCTTCTAGACAGAACGAGTGACCTGTTCAGGCTTCCCTGGGTATTCCTCCACACTGAAATGGACTCAGCTGTGTAGCTGGGCTCTGCCTCCAGACTCTGGGATGGAGATTGTGTTATTCTCCTCTTCTGTATGCCATGACACAGTTTGTTGAAAAGATACAGGAGTTATGAAGCAGAGATTCCTGCCTTTCCCTCTCATTGATCAGATCCCGAGGGAGAAACTGGAAGAGGTTACAGAAGTGGAAGAGGTTGCTATGAGAAAAAGAAGGATCCTATCAACTTAGGGAAAGATGGATTGTTCTGTAGCCATGGTAACAAGGAGCCACTAGAACTGGTTTTAAATCTCTTCAATCTATCAGCGACAACTAGCTGAAGTGAACACACTTCTGCAAACCAACCACTGTTTGCTCTTGCATGAAAGTCAGGCAATAAAGAATGGACCCGCTCTGGTTAAAAATGCTCCTGAGCACCTGCAAATCAGTATGTCTCACCTGAGCAACCACACTTCCACAGATGACGTCAACCCATTCACACTTCTGAAAGGCCACCAATCCATGAATTCCACACTTCCCAAGAACCCTACGTGAGATCAGCAGTCTGCTCTGCTCCTGGAGACCATGCCTGACAAGCAGTTCTCCCTTATCAGAGACTGCCATAAATTCAGTTTTGTCCTTTAGTATCAGTTATGGGGAAATAGTCTCATCATCCTTTCCCATTTCTGAAACAGAAGATTTTTATATCTAGATAAATTTTATGTAACATAATTCACCACCTTAAACATTTTAGAATGTACATACAGTTCAGTGATTTTCAGTATATTCGCAATATTGTGCAACCATCATCCCTACTTATTTCTAGAATACTTCCTTTAACCGAAAAGGAAACTCTGTAGTTCCCAATTGCCCTTCTCTGTACCACCCATCAACTACTTATCTACTTTTTGTCTTTGTAGGTTTGCCTATTTTTGATGGATCATATGAATGGAAGCATACACTGTATGGCCTTTTGGGTCTGGCTTCTTTTACTCAGCATGTTTCAAGTTCATCCATGTTGTAGGATGGATCCATATTTCATTCCTTTTTATCATCAAATAACATTCCACTATATGGGCATACTACATATTTTTTATCCATTCTTTTTTTTTAACATTTATTTTTGATAAACTGAGAGAGAGCAGGGGAGGGCAGAGAGAGAGGGAGACACAGAATCTGAAGCAGGCTTTAGGCTCTGAGCTGTCAGCACAGAACCCAACATGGGGTTCGAACTTAACGAACTGTGAGATCATGACCTGAGCCAAAGGTGGCCGCTCAACCGACTGAGACACCCAGGTGCCCGTATCCATTCTTCTGTAAATGAATACTTGGATTATTTCCACCTTTTGTGAATAATGCTATGAACACTGGTGAACACTGGTGTACAAATACCTGTTTGTGAGGACCTCTTTTCAATTGGTTGACAATTTTTTTCAGGACTTTAAGTATACCACCCTAGGACCACTTGGCCGGCCCAGTCATAGGAGCAACTCTCCGGGTTGTGAGTTCAAACCCCACACTGGGTGTGGAGATTAAGATAAATTCATAAATTCACAAAGTCACAAAATAAATAAATATATACATACATAAGTCACCCTACTGCCTTCTAGCCTCCATGACTTTAAAAAAAATTTTTATTACTCAAAAAAACTTCACTTTTTTAGTTAGCTTTCTGACTGTGCTGTGCCTCCAACACTTTCACTCACAACGATTTTCTGCTCATCAACAAAGAAGGCATGCTTGGTGCTGTCACAAACACACTTAGCTCACATGGAACCACCACAGGCCCTGCTGACATGTTCTTTCATTTTAGACGACCTCAGAAGAACTCTAGGTGTCTCAGCATGAGCTCCTTGAAGTCGGCCTGGGCACACGCCACATGAGGAATTGGATGCTCTCCCAACCTTCTTGGTATAAAGACAAACGGTTCTATTACCAAGGGTTCGGGACAGCCTAGTTTTGTTCAAGGCTGTATCATAGGACAGCCTACGATGGTATGTCAAACACTAGGCCCTTCTGAGTGCCTATGGGTGCCATCCCCAGAAGAAAAAGCTGGCCTCCGTGGTTTCTGAGGAGAAACCAGACATTAACTTTATCATCACATTCTATGTGATGAGTTGCTTGTCCAGAACAGGCAAATCCAGACACTGAAAGTAGATCAGTGGTTGCCAGGGTTTGGAGGAAGAAGGAATGAGAAAGCTGCTCATGGACATGGGGTTTTCCTTTTGGACTGAAGAAAATGTTTTTTGTTTTTTTTTTTTTAAAGGAAATTAGTAATGATGGTTGCATGAATGCATAAAAATCCTCCAAATTGTATATTAAAAGGATAAAATATGTCTTGAGCTGCTATAGAAAAATCTAAATTGGATATCTCAAAGGCATCTCAAAATCACGGTGTCCAACATCAAATTCTTGTTACTGTAAAACCCTGTCTTCTTTCTGTGCTCTCTGGAGCTCAGTGAGTGGACCACCACCCATCTACTTACTCAAAATA
Source organism: Proteles cristata cristata (assembly GCA_017311185.1). Taxonomy (NCBI): domain Eukaryota; kingdom Metazoa; phylum Chordata; class Mammalia; order Carnivora; family Hyaenidae; genus Proteles; species Proteles cristata. The sequence continues at coordinate 167,116 of JAESUZ010002569.1, forward strand.
GAAACCCTAGGTCATGCTCACCACCTCGTCTCTCCCTTCCCCCAATATTTCGTCCATTGCTGATTACCATCAACCTTACCTCCTTAAACGTTTCTTTAAGTTTTCCACGTGTCTCTATTTTTAACGGCCCATCCCAAATCCACCACCTCTTGTTAACAAAACCTCTTATCCGGTCTCCTTGTGTATGCATACTTGCCCCTCTTCAAGTTGCTGTCCCTGAAGCACCTGGCAGTGCTAGACTGCTCAACAGTTAGACCAGGCACATACTGACTACATCAGCAAAGCAGGCCACTTAAAACTTGAGGTGGGGTGGGGCGCCTGGGTGGCTCAGTTGGTAAGCATCTGACTTCAGCTCAGGTCATGATCTCATGGTTCATGGGTTCCAGCGCTGGGTCAGATTCTGTGCTGACATCTCGGAACCTGGAGCCTGCTTAGGATTCTGTTGTGTCTCTCTCTCTCAAAATTAAATAAACACTAAAAAAAAATTTTTGAGGCAAGAGTGCCTGGGTCCATAAGTCAGTTAAGTGTCTGACTCTTGGCTTGACTTTGAGGCTAAGTCACTGTGCCAAGCCTGCTTGGGATTCTCCCTTCCTCTCTGTCGCTACCCCACTTGAACCCCCCCTCCCAAAATCAATAAGTAAACTTAAAGATTTTTGAGGCAAAAGCTCTTGAAAATTTTTAATATTTTTTATTACTTAGGATATAAAATTATCTGTTAAGTAACAGAAAACCCAGCTCACACTTGCTGAGATAATGGGAAAATGTATTATATCTTACCTAACAAGTCCAGAGTGAAGTAGGCTCTACGGTTAAGCTCAGCCGTGTCTTAGAGCACTTACATCTTTTCTATATCGCCATTCTGCTGTCTCCCCTCACGGTGGTAAGGTGGCTGCCAGCAGCAAATAGGCAGCATGTCCCCTTATTTACATCCAGTGGTAGAAGGAAAATCTCCCTCAATGACAAGTTCTTCCTTCAGCTTATACTAGGCAAATTTAAGTTATAGGCACACCTGTGGACCAGGAACAGGCTCACACTCATTGGCATGGACTGATTAAGGTTCACCTATGGAGTGGATGGACAGCCAGGTAAACTTGAGGATTGCTGAGGAGGAAGAGGGGGATGGACACTTGCCCTTGATCTAATAACACAGCTCTTCTTTAGGGCAAGGCTTGAAACATACGGAAGGGCCCTAACATAGTGTAGAAAGAGGAAGCCAACTTTAGCAAAGTACCATTTACAGTACCAGTTTTTCCCTTTCATAGTTCAGTATTCAAAACTCAAATGAATTTGATTTTCTGTCATCTGGTACAAATTTAACAATTTATCTGTAACCAATAAAAAGCTTTCCAATTTTTCTTACTGCATTATAATAAAGTTCAAATGTAAAGATTATCATATGGGACCAAGTGTGGGTCATTCTTTTTCCAATTATAAAATATACTGAGAACAGTGGCAGAACTTCACTAACTACAGGGGAAAATACAGAGTCAAAGACTTCCCTTTTGGGCTCTACGCATTTAAGCAATACATATTGCATGTCTACCATTGTGCCAGCCAGCCTTAAGTGAAAAACATATTTTAGACAGCTACACAATAAGCTAAAAGACCTGAAACCATTCCTTCAGCCAGTAAGTCTAGATATATTACAGGTAATTAAGTTCTAAAAATCTGATGTATAAAAATCAAGTGCATTTAACCCAGAGAAAAAGGGTTCTGTGTGTTGGGTAATTCATGGGGTGCCTGGGGGGCTCAAGTCAGTTATGTGCCTGACTTGGGCTCAAGTCTTAATCTCACAGTTCAAAAGTTCAAGCCCCTTATCAGGCTCTCTACTGTCAATGCAGAGCCCACTTTGGATCCTGTTCCCCTGCCACCTCCTGTTCCCCTCCCCCACTCATGCTCTCTCAAAAATAAACAAACATTAAAAAAAAAAGAGGTTATTCATTCAACAGTATACTATGTCACTAACAGGTACTGAGGTCCATCATTCTGCTACCTGTGTGTGGTTGGCCAGCTCCTAGAAGTCTACAGTAGAAGCTCTTTTCCCTCAGTCGTCAGGATCCACAGCTGGTCAGTTAAAGTGGAGAATCACAAAATTATAATAAATATCATTAAGATGTTATTTTTAATTAAAAACATACAAGTCCATTCATCCACCATTCCTTTGATAACGAGCTGAGAGGCCTTTTCTGAGTGGAGTCTACGGACCGGGGCTGTACAGAGGACATTTGTTAACATGACAAGCAGCACTGTCAATTGTAGTTTCAGTGGACTGAGGACTCAAGACACGTGCAAAGAAAACTGAGGGCAGAATTCTGCTGGATTTTCACAACCTTTCCTCCACCCAAACATGTACATTTCTTTTGCCCATACCTAATTCCACAGCAGTTTTTCTTGAGAAAGACAATCTTTTAGAGCTAGTTCTGGATATCTGATAGATCTTCACCAGGACCTCCCAAGTATTCAACTTATTTTCATAGAGATCACAACTCTCTTCATGCTCCTATTTGTTTGATTTGGGCAATATTAAATTAAATTATATGATTACCAAGTACAACCTGCATAAACAAGTTTGGGAACAAATGACTGATTGTTGAGAAGCATACAAGTCAGTTTGGAAGAAGCGATTAGCCCATCAGGGACGAGCCTACCTACTAGTTGTAAAAATTGTGTGGGTCTTCAGCATCAGGAATATTTTTCACACAGAATAGAAACTGGTTCAAAGGTCTGAACCGCAGGAAAGCTGAGTTGGTTTTAGAAACAGAAAATCTAAATTCAGAAACCTAGCATTCAAATTCATATGAAGCTATGAATCTCTTTTGAGGGGAATGCTAATGAGTAAGATTTGACCAAACCCTTCTTTACTAAGCCGCCAGTAGGGCCAGGAGGGCACAGTGCTGGGGTCTCCCGTTGGATGTGTTTAGTGTCACTGGGTCGATCTTGGTGAATGCTCTAGAATATTAAAATATATCTCTTTGAAGAAGGCAGGAAAGGAACTGTTCCTAGCTTATGTTGAAGAAAATATCGAAGTCTAGCTTTTGACTTTCAGCTCTGAAGAGGCCAAGGTGCAACTATGTTTGGTCGTACCGAATCTGGGTTCATCTGACACCAGCCACCTCCAACATGCCACCTAAATTAGACTCCAGCAAGATCAAAGTTGTATAGCTGAGGTGCACTGGTGAGGTGCACTGTCCTGGCCCCGAAGACTGGACCTCTGGGTTTGCCTCCAAAAAAGGTTGGTGATAACATCGCCAAGGCAACTGGTGATTGGAAGAGTCTGAGGCTTACAGTGAAATTGACCATTCAGAAGAAACAGGCCCAGATTGAAGTGGTACCTTCTGCCTCTACCCTGATTACCAAAGTCCTCAGGGAAGCACCGACAGAAAGAAGCACAAAAACATTAAGTACAAAAAATATCACTTTAAAAAATTTTTTAAAATTTGGGGCACCTGGGTGGCTCAGTCAGTTGAGTATCCGACTTGGGCTCAGGTCATGATCTCACGGTTTGTGGGTTCAAGCCCTGCGTCGGGCTTTGTGCTGACAGCTAGCTCGGGGCTTGGAGTCTGCTTTGGATTCTGTCTCTGACCCTCCCCTGCTCACACTGTCTCTCCCTCTCTCAGAAATAAATAAAACATAAAAAGAATTTTTTATTTTGAGAGAAAGCATGTGTGCACGGATGAGCCCAGACAGAGGGAGAGGGGGAGGGAGAGAGAAAGGGAAAAAAATCTTAAACAGGCTCCATGCTCAGCGCAGAACCTGATTCAGGGCTCAATCCCATGACCTAACCCAAAGTCAAGAGTCAGAGGCTCAACCGACTGAGCCATCCAGGCACCCCAGAAATATCACTTTTGATAGACTGTCAACATTACCCGATAAATGTGGCACTGATCTTTAACCTGAGAACTCTCTGGAACCATTAAAGAGATCCTGGAGACTGCTCAGTCTGTGGGCTGCAATGTTGATGGCCACCACCCCCATGACGTCACAAATGACATCAATAGTGGTGCAATGGAATGCCCAACTAGTTAAGAACTACAAAGGAAAATATTTGACAATGAAAGAAAAGAGAAAGAAGGCAGGGAACATGGAAGGAAGGAAGGAAATATTGGTAGCTTTAATATGGGTCAGATTTATTAAGGATAATAAAATTCTTAAGCCGCCTGAGTAGCTCAGGTCATGACCTCGTGGTTCGTGAGTTTAAGAGCACAGCATCAGGGTCTCTGAGGTCAGCTTGGAGCCTGCTTTGGATCCTCTGCGCCCCCACCCCACAATTCTCTGCTTGCTCCCTCCGCTGCTTGCTCTCTCTCTCTCAAAACTAAATAAACATTAAAAAATAAAATTCTTCAAGGGAACCAATTTGCTAATCACTAAGGGGAAAACTATCCTGTTTGCTGGTGCCCCCTTGTGATAAAACAGCAGGTCTACAGTGGGGATTATAAAGCTTTAAGATTCAAGTATCTGAAGGAGATCTTCATTTACTTTCATTAATGGTTGGACTGTACACTGAGAACTAGCTACCAAAATGATAAAAGGAGTTAAAGCAGTGATGTTTAAGGGTGGGCCATAAAATTCTTAGTATTTCCTCCCCAACCCCTGAATCATCTAAAATGAAATTATATTACGAAGTAAAAATAACAAAAACACTACTATTTACTACCACAGTTAATTAATAATAAGCAGAACTAGTTTAAAGTTTTTGGACAGAATGACCTAGAGCCTCAACATGATGACCTCTCTTTTAGTAAATTTTTTTTTTCCAATAGTTTATTTTAAGTGATCTTTACACCCAGTGTGGGGCTTGAACTCACAACCCAGAGATCAAGAGTTGCATGCTCTACTAACTGATTCAGCCAGGCATCCCCCTCTTCTAGAAATCCTTATTGAATTCAGGGGGAAGCCCAAATGATCTTTAAGTTTTCCTATTATTTTGTCTCATGCTGTTTAAGAACTTAAAAAAAAAAAAAAAAACCCACAAAGATTAATAAGCAGGTAAGTCCACAACTGTTTTCCTAACTAGCATTTAGGAAACCTGCTAAATTATGGAATCTCTAAAAAGGTCTAGATCTTTAGATCTAAAAGATCTAAAAAACAGATCTTCTAAAAGGCAGTATTGGGGTGCCTGGGTGGCTCAGTCGGTTAAGCATCCGACTTTGGCTCAGGTCACGATCTCATGGTTCATGGGTTCGAGCCCCATGTCTGGCTCTGTGCTGACAGAGCCTGGAGCCTGTTTTAGATTCTGTGTCTCCCTCTCTCTCTGACCCTCCCCTGCTCACACTGTCTCTCTCTCTCAGAAATAAATAAAAAGACTTAAAAAAAAAAAAAAGGCAGTACTGAATGGGGGGAAGATCACGAACTCTGGAGCCAAATGCCATTTACTCTCCAGTGACCTGAGACACTTAGCCTGTCTGTGCTTCAATTTCCACAGCTGTAAAATAGTGATAGTATTACCTGACTGTCAAGAGAATTAAATGACTGACTGTATAATTAATCAGTTAAGTGTAAACTGCTTTTAACAGTGCCTAGCATGTGTAGGTTGTATACACATTTAATAAGTTAATGCAAACATTTTTAAATGTCAGTGAGTTTACTAAGTATTATGTTAAGAAGTTTTTGTAGGGATGCCTAGCCGGCTCAGTTGGTGGAGCATGTTGACTCTTGATCATGGGGACATGAGCTTGAGCCCCATATTGGGTGTAGAGATTACTTAAAAATTCAAGAAAAAAAAAAAGAAGAGTTTTTGTATAACATTCATGCTCTTATTCAACATTCTTACCCTTCAGGATTTTTACTAAAAATTATTTCTACTAAGCCTAAAGAAGTTAAACTTATGGTTAATTAAGTATATATTTAGGGAGGAGTAAGCTAAATTTATAAGATGGTGTTTAGAGAAGTTTATAAGATGATCTCTGATGATGTCATATGCCATGCCCATTAAGAAAGAGTTCTTCCTGAACCCATCTTCCCCTATATGGAGCCTTGAGGGATGCTGACTGTGGTCTAGTGAGGAACCCAGGTATAAATGGATGTGTGTATGGTTTTAGAATATGAACATGAATTCTTAGATGCTCCTCCCTTCAAAAGGTGGAGCTTAATCCTCTCCTCATTGAGTGAGGGATGGACTTAATGACTTGCTTCTAAAAAATAAAATGAAGCAGAAGTGATGGTGTGCAATTCCAGAGACAAGGTCCTTCCTCACTTGGATGTGAAGGAGGCTGAGGGAAGGCGTCTGCCATGTGATGAGGAGACCCACCAGCCCTAGGGAGAGCCTCACATGGTCCATCTGGTAAGTGGACCATCCAGCCCCAGTCAAGTCTTCAGATGACTGCAGGTCTGATTGACTGAGAAACATCATGAAGGCACACTGAGCCAGAAGCACCAGTTGAAGTACTCCTAGATTTGACCTGCAGAAAGCCTGTAAGGTAAGAAATGTTCACTGGATTCAGTTGCTACATCTTGGGATAATGTTCTACATAGCAGAGGTAAGTATTATAGTGTGTGTTCATGGATCAGTAAGAGAGCAGTGTAAAGTACCCTTTGTGGACCTGATACTATCCAACCAGTGAAAATCTATCATCTTGTCCCAAGAGCTATCACCACATTGCAGTAAGATGCTGTGATAAAATGATTTCTTTCTTCTCCCTGCCCTGTTGCGACTATTTTTGTCACAAGCATGTCAGGGTTTGTCCTACCATTAGCATAATTGCCTAGAATGCCTGTGATGAAGTTGGAGTGCAGGCTCAGTGCAAGACTACTGGTAAGAGAAGGCGGCAGCCTGGCTATGGAGAAACCCAACAGAGCGAAATTTTATAATATACTGTCCGTGCTTTGGTTCTTTGTCCTGAAGTATCAGAAACTGTATTTCATCAGAATACTCAGAATTCATAGACTAACTAGACAGACTTGGGGGCCAAACTATACAAATTAAATTCACATGAGACTAATGTATAAATCAAAAGCTTCTCTAAATTTGCTATATGTAGAGGTGCATGGGTGGCTCAGTCAGTTAAGCATCCAACTCAATTTCAGCTCAAGTCATGATCTCAGTTTGTGAATTTGAGCCCCACATCAGGCTCTGTGCTGACAGTGTGGAGCCTGCTTGGGATTCTCTCTCTTTCCTTCTCTCTCAACCCCTTCCCCATTTGTGTGCGTACTTTCTCTCAAAATAAACAAATAAACATAAAAAAAAATAAATTTGCTACACGTAGAATGGAATTCTGGTACTCTCAGCCAGAGTCCCTCCCTTTCCTGAATGATAGCTTGGAGGTCAGATGAGCAAATCAGAAGGTGGTTCAGTTAAACTTGTAATTAGAACCCAAAGCTGTGAGTCTCTAGGTATGTTCTCCTCAAGCCATGGCAAGTCTTGATAAACCGATACTAGCTAAAGAGAACACTTCCAGTCACTAAACTGCTCACATGTCTTGGATTCAGTACCTCCCTTCCAGGGAGAACGCTATATGTACACAGTCATATTGTTTCTCCAAACTCTTGACAAATTGACTCTTTCTGATCACATTTTCTCCTCATATGAGATAGTATCACTTAAAAACCACAGTGTACCTAGGAAACACAGGCTTACCTCCCCACATGCTGACTTAATTAGTTTAACTCTCTGGGGTATCCTATTACCAAGTCCTTGGGAGGTGTCTCACTGTTGTCTTCACGTATTACCTGTACAGTTTGGAACAGAGGACATTTATTAGCATGTCAGAGCTTGTCCAGAGATAATATTTTAGAACTGGTACAGCCTCTGAAAGGCAGTTTTGTAATATTTGATCTTTTATCTAGAAAATTTCCATGATCAACAAAATCCTAACCTGAGATTACCAGGGGCAGAAAACCAAGTAAATCGCAGTTATCAAAAATAGGGCGTTTATGTGTTGTTATTATCCTTTTTTTAATCCACTATATGCAGTAGTACAATTTTCTAACTTGAGTCATGAGTATTCATACCAAATTTAACATTCAAACTTGGAACAAAGGCTAATTAATTTGTACCTGTTCAGTTTCAAAACTTCAAAAATAGTTTTTACTACTATTTGTAAAAAAAAAAGATTGTTTTTACTGTATAATTATTTAATTTCAATAGGAAATATTTTAGTCTTTAATGTCTTAGTATTAACCAACAGCTAGCTACTGATTCAGAAGTTAAAAAGTATGTTTCATCAAATGTACACATTTGAATTATTAAAAAAACTTAGGATTACAATAAAATCCTCAATATGTTGCCATTCTGTAAGTAGATAAATAATAAGATCAATAGTCATTAGTAATGTGTCAAAGTAATTTCATACATTTATAAATATATCAAAATCTTTTAGTTTTATTATCCTCAGAAATTCAGGACTACTCAATGGTTATTTACTTGTCATTTTCATCAGAGATCATTGTGATTTTGTTTGTGTGCTACTGAATACATCTTTTTCTAGTACTTGTTTAACTAAACTGAAAATAAATTTTTTCTTGGAAGTAGGATGAAGTAAAATGAATTCAACAGCTGCTGAAATTTCACCTGAAATTTTAAATAGCTCTAAAGCCACAAAAGGAAAAGATAAACATGTTAGCTTTAATATGGCTAGTACGCAATAAAAATTAGAAGAGCTATTTTGGCAAAGTTAACGCAAACAGAAAACGTGATCAAAGTATGTTCACTAAAAGTCCCATCACTAGCATTTTTATTTAGTACAATATATGCTAGAATATAAATACATAAGAATATGCCCTTTCTTATCACAAGGAGTCTTTTATACAACTAAAATCACGGCCAACATTTTATATGACAAAAGAAAAATAAACCAAACCTGTAAATACTCAGAAAAGGAGCAAGGATATAGGAAAATAATTTATGTATGTTACAGAGGACAGTTACAATGAAAATCCATTACTTTCGTCTCTGACTCAATTTTATAAAATAAAGTCAACAGGTATTAGTCTATGAATTGCTAAGAGCACATAAACAGTGTGGCTCTTTCAAAAGACAGTGGTCAAAGACAAACTGTTATCTTGATGCCATATATTGTTCTTAGTTCTTAACTGGAGTTGAGCTTCCTTTCATAGTCTTCTTTAGGTGGTGGTAGTTTGGCAAGATTTTCATCAGGAAATCCAGCTGTAGTGTCTGGGGCTAAAAAGATAAGAGAATTAAAAACTGACAAACAGAAAGCAAGAGTACCAGGCAGAAATAATTACCACTAGGTCAGGGAAGTATAGGTGATTTTCACTAGCTGATTTCTGCTTTCTGTGGAGTTTTGTTTTGTTTTTTTAAATTTATAATGAATATACACTAAGTTTGGAAATATGAAAAAGCCAAAATATTTTACATATAAAAATATACATAAAGGGTGCCTGGGTGGCTCAGTTGGTTCAGTGTTCGACTCTTGATTTCTGCTCAGGTCATGATCCCACGGCTGTGCTGATGACAAGGAGCCTGCTTGGGTCTCTCTCTCTCCCTTTTTCTCTGCTCCTTCCTTGTTCAAACTTGCACTCTCTCTAAATAAACTTTAAAAAAAAAAATTTACATGACTCAGTTTTCAACCCTGCTTTTCTAGACTTTACCCTGGCCTTGAAAAAGTTAAAAAGTTCTAATCACAGATAACAACCTAATTAGACTTCTTGGAATGCACAGTTTTCCATGGGCCCTACAAGCACACCGCTGCACTCCTCGCCGGCTCTTCACTAGTCAGCACTGCCCAAACTTCACAAACTTTCCTTGTTGCAAAACTCACTAGGGGTACTTGTGACAAATAGGGATGATTAAGTCTTTGCCCCAGACACTGGATTCACTAAGTTCTTTAATAAGGACTGTGATCAGTGAGATGTGGAAAACTGTATTAAACTTCAGGTATTCTTACTCAATTCTAGTCTCCTTTAACCCAACTCCAGTTTCTTTTCTTCCTCTTCAATCATTTTTGCTGTTATGCAGAAAAATAGTGGAAAAAAACCCTGGTTTGTTTTATTGCCTTTTTCGTCTATCAAAGTAATATTTATTTGCATATAATAATAATAAAAGCCAAACATTACAGAAACAGAATAAACCAAAGAGAGCTGGAGTTTCAACATCTGATAAAATATGGCTAAGAATCAGATACAAAATGATAGATGCCTTGAAAAATATTTTCTTTTGGAGGAGGGGAAAGAGGCTGGCTAACTAAAGAATATATTGTGTACCAAGCAATAAGGTTCAAAACTTCAACCAAAATGTCTTCTGTCCAGGAGCAGCTGGGTGGCTCAGTCGGTTGAGTGTCCAACTTCAGCTCAGGTCATGATCTCACGGTTCATGGGTTCAAGCCCTGCGTCGGGCTCTGTGCTGACAGCTAGCTCAGAGCCTGGAGCCTGCTTCAGATTCTGTGTCTCCTCTTTCTGCCCTCCCCTGCTCACTCTCTCTCTCTCTCTCAGAAATAAAAAAATTAAAGAAAAAAAAAAAAAAAAGAATGTCTTCTGTCCAAAGGAAGCCCCAAATGCTCTACCTCCTATATGAAACTCTAAATACACATGCTTAATTATTCTTGGTTCTTAGCACAAGGAGGTACTTTCTCATAAACCAGGAAAATATCAAAACACACTTACATATTTATAAACTGTGTTTATTTTCAAGTCAACTATGATGGTAAACTAACAGACCAAAGTTGGCTGGCCATTATCAATTAGGTAGGATCATTCCTTATCCTTGAGGATTGATATTTTAAGAGTGAATCAACAGTTTATAAAGTTTGGTGATACATCTTCAGTGAAAATATATAAGATCACAAGTAACATCTCTGGATTTTCTTTTCTCGTTATCAATTTGTCATTGTCATCTTTGTACATATTTCTGACAATAACTTAAAGACTGAATGAATTCTAGTTTTAGGAATGTTTCTCTGATTTTAATCATTTGCTTTTTATTTAAGTTTATTTATTTTGAACCAGAGAGAGGGAGGGGGAAAGAGTAGGACAGAGAGAACCCCAAGCCGACTCCATGCTGTCAGTGCAGACCCCAATGCAGGGCTTGAAATAACAAACCATGAGATCACGACCTGAGTGGATGTCAAGAGTCAGGGGCTTAACCACCTGAGCTACCAAGGCACCCCTAACTTGCTTTTTATTATTATTTTTTAATGCTTATTTACTTATTTTGAGAAGAGGGAGGAGCAGGCCGAGAGAGAGAAAGAGAGAGAGAGAAAATCCCAAGCAGGCTCCAAGCTCAGTGCATTCCCTGAGACGAAGTCAAGAGTCAGACACTTCACCAGCTAGGCCACCCAGGCACCCCTCTCATTTGCTCTTTAAATGGCAAAGTTGCTGCCCCATTAAAACAATTATGTGGTATTTTTCTGAAATCAGTAGCGCTAGAAAGAAATTTTTTTACATTAAAGTATAATTAACATACTTCAAGTGTTATATTAGTTTCAACTGTACAACATATTGATTCAACAATTCTATACATTGCTTGGTGCTCACCATGATAAATGTAGTCACCACCACAACCATACATTATTACAATTTACTGACTATATTCCCTGTGCTGTACTTTTCATCTCTGTGACTTATGTATCTTGTAACTGGAAGTTTGTTACGTCTTAATCCTCTTGATCTGATTCACCCATCTCCCCTACCCACCTCCCCTGTGGCAACCACCAGTTTGTTCTCTGTATTTAAGTTTTTCTTTGTTTCTTTTAGAAAGAACACCTTTTTAAAGACAAGTTCCAGCACCTGTGGTCGCTCAGTCTGCACCCGACGAAGGCAGTCTGCACCATAGATCACTGTATTCTCAGGGATGACCTCAAATGTATTCAGGTTACAGCAAGCCCCGATGATGCAACCACTTGTCAAGATTACGTTTCTCCCCACATATGCTGCAGTAAAACATAAAAAGAAGTGCACTTTAAGACAAACGATTAGAATATTATTTTTCCAAAATATCTTAAGTATACAAACTAGCCTTAAGGAAAAAATTAAAGAAAATACTTCAGTTCAGAGTTCGTAAAGCATAGAAGCAGGCACCAGACCAGTATTAGATGGATTAAACACAGAGCTCTGCTGCTGACTAGTTGTGTGACCTTAGACAAGTCACTATAAATTCTGAGAAGCTTATCTGTGAAATGGAAAGATCAACCTACCTATGACCTGTTGTAAGGAATAATGAGATATTAAACGGAAAGTGCTGAGCCCAGCTTTGACACATAGTAAGTATATAATAAGTAAAAAGTAACAATGATATGACAATGAGAAAGAATGAAATCTGGCCATGTGTAGCAACATGGATGGACCTTGAGGGTGTTATGCTAAGCGAAACAAGTCAGGCAGAGAAGGACAAATATCATATGTCTGCATGTATAGGAGGATTAGGAGGAACTTAATGGAGGACCATGGGGGAGAAGAAGGGGGGAAATAGTGGGGGAGGGGGAGAGAAGCAAACCATGAATGTTCTCTTGAATGCCGAGAACAAACTGAGGACTGATGGGTATGGGGGGGGAGGGGGGAGATGGGCATGGGGGAGGGCACTTGTGGGGATGAGCACTGGGTGTTATATGGAAACCAACTTGACAATAAACTATTTGTAAAAATAAATAAATAAATAAATAATAATAATTGGTTATCCAAATTAAAATAAAAACCCATTAAGTAGATTAACAAAAAGTCTAATTTTAGTATTTAAAAAAGGAAGCATTTTCTTTCATGTCAATTAAGACCAACAAAGATAAATCATTATTCTAAAGACATCTCTTTGTTCAGGTTCTTTCTAGACGTTGGTAAGACAGCCTCTTGGAGCTGCTTTCCGGTAATGTGGTGACTTCACATGACCTCCCGCCCAGCTCCGCTTATGGTAAGTTGCTTATATTTGTTCCTGACTGGCTAGGTAAAGTAGTCCTGAAATTAAAGGAAGCAAACTGTTCCAGAAAATGATTTTTTTTCTTTAATTCTGCAATTATATTCATCAACTAAATTATCACTGACACTAGTACTTAGCAGAAATCTTTTTCAAATCTTTCATCTGAATGTTATGGTTTAATCCAATCCCAACTTAAATGTACACAGCTGAATTTTTAGCTCAGCTAAATGTGAATGTGTATTAAACACATTATTAGGTTCCTTAAAGGAAAAGAATTGGTCTCCTAACTGTTTTAGTCCACTTTCAACCATGGCTTCCTTCCACTTTGCCACGGGTTGCTTTCCAGGACACCACACAGAGAAAGGAGGTAATCACTTTTCACAATAAAATTCTGAATATAGCTTACCTTTTGATTCAATAACATTATTATCTCCCATTTTCATGGCTTGGGAATCTGTAAGCCAGAGTTAAGTAAACACTGTAAATATGTTCATCTTTTTCCTCTACCAATTCACTATATCCTATTCTGCTCTGGGACAGACGGTAGAAGCATGGGGCAGGGCCCTACAGGCTCAGATACTCCTTGTTCAGGGCAGCCTGCAAGTAAAGCTTTAATCTTTAAATCTAAGTATCTCTAAGTAGATATAAATTGCCTTCTATGTTTCTTAAGGAAATGAGCATCTTTTACTCCAATTCTATGAGTAATATATTTTCACGACTGTCTGAGGAAAATTCAATTTATCACACAATTGCTTAAAGATAACACTGTTAACAGTTTGATGTATCTTTATATAAATACATGTAATTCCCTTTACATAACTGGGACTCAAACTGTATAAACTTTTACAGCTGACTTTATTTGGTTCAATTAAATTTGCACGCATTGTTCCATACCATTAAAATCTTTAAAAACATAATTTAAAATGGCTGTTTAATGATCTTAATAGTCCATTTTGTGCTTGTAGCTTAATTTACCTGAATATGCTAAATATTTAGATTTTTTTTCCCCTCTAAGTTTCTCTATCATAAAATTATGTTTTGCTGATAACATGAAAAGATTTTACTAGCTTTTCAGAGTACAAAAATCAAGGAAAGAAATAGTGGCACTCTGGGGGAAGAAAAAAAAAACCCACAAAGAATGAAATATTTCCAGGGGTGCCTGGATGGCTCAGTTGGTTAAGTGTTTGACTCTTGATTCCAGCCCAGGTCATGATCTCATGGTTTGTCAGCTCAAGCCCTGACATCAGGCTTCGCTGTCAGCTTGGGATTTTCCCTCTCCCTTTCTCTGCCTCTCCCTCCCCTATAAATAAATAAATTAAATAAACTTATAAAAAAGAAAAATATTCCTATCCCCTTTCACCATTTTTTGCATCAGACAACATGCTGTTAACCTAAACTATATAGGAATCAAATGGATAGAGCTACAGTTCTTAAATCAGGACAGAAGCCAGGATTCTTCTATTTCTTTTTTTTTTTTTTAATGTTTTTATTTATTTCAGGAGAGAGAGACAGCGTGAGCAGGGGAGGGTCAGAGAGAGAGGGAGTCACAGACTGAAACAGGCTCCAGGCTCTGAGCTGGCAGTCAGCACAGAGCCCGACGCGGGGCTCGAACCCACGAACCGTGAGATCACGACCTGAGCGAAAGTCGGACGCTTAACCGACTAAGCCACCCAGGCGCCCCTCTTCCATTTCTGAGTCTGCTGTCACTCAGTCATTGTTACCTGTGAACTAGCTGTAGCAACAGGAGCAGTGTGTGTGTGTGTGTGTGTGCGCGCGCGCGTGCGCGCATGTTATAATATACTGGATATAGGGGCTCCTGGGTGGCTCAGTTGGTTAAGCATCCGACTTCAGCTCAGGTCATGATCTCACGGTTTGTGATTTCGAGCCCAGTATTGGGCTCTGTGCTGACAGCTCGGAGTCTGGAGCCTGCTTCAGATTCTGTGTTTCCCTCTCTCTCTGCCCCTCCCCAGATCATGTTCTGTGTCTCTCAAAGATAAATAAACATTAAAAAAAACTTTTTTAAAAATAAAACAGGTAAAATATGACAGTTTCTTTGGAATAGATTTTGGATACTAAGAGCAGCTGGGAAGTTTTACTTTAAATCACTGTAAAGGATACAACAGCCAACTTCAAACACATTATTGGTGCCAATGATCATAGGTTTTGGTTCTGGATCTTCAGTATCAGGGGTGATATTATCAGGGTGACTGTAATAAGAGACAAATCAGCAAAGTCAATAATGCAATAAACATTTCTCTTGTTTTGGAATTTGGGTTCATTCTGTAAATTTTATCTCCATTAAATTTAAAATATGTTACTACATAAGTAATGTCTTAATCCAAGGGAATTATTTATCGGCTATGCAGAAGACTTGATTCTGAGTTGAAAAACAACTACTAAAAGACAAAGAAGTCACAGCTAGATACAGAAGGTCAGCCTTCCTTTGCCAATTTTTATTTTATTTTCCTATTTTTATTTTTTCCTTTGCTTATTTTTAAAGCTAATAGTCCAGGGGGCCTTTGGCTACAATCTTTAGCTCATTAAGCTGGAATCAAAATCATGCCTGGCTTAAAAAATTTCCATTCTTAATAACCATTCAAGATTGTGAAATGTAAACAGATATTCACATAAAATAATTATTGTATATGCTCTTAGGTAGTCTGAAATATTTGGAACATAAAATGTTTGTGGTTTAGGAGGAAGCCATTTTTTAAATGGTGCTTTATCTCAGACAGCTGATTTACTGCAGAATATAGCTGTTATTAACTGACTTAAAATAAAGGTGCCAAAATAGATTTTAAAAAGAAACTGCTTAATATAGTAAGAAACTCCCAAATCCTAAGTAAGTGTTAAGACAAATCAATCTCTTTATCACAGTTAAATATTTTCCCAAGGTCTTTCTTACAAATTCCATACATTGTTGCTATAAATTGGGTATAAGCTTGAATTTCCTGCCAAAATTTTATCTAGAAAGCTTTATAAATGCTTATGGGAATTTCATAGGTATTATAGTCTAGCTCACTAAGATCATGTACATGTTCTAATATTTTATTATTTTTTTTACTCTTTAAAGTTAAAAATTGCCCCTAAGAGCCCCAAATTTTCAAATATAATTCTGGGTGCTATCCCCTCAAAGCATATGAAAACATGTATCAGAGTTAAGTGCATGTGTCTGGGGAGGAGTAGTAACAATTCAGCCAGAACTGAGAAATCCAACCAGAAGACTCTCTTCAGGGTGGTTGACACAGCACTTGGTCGCTGGAGTCAGGAAATGTTTGACTGCTGCACAGAGGAGGTCGTGATATGTAAGGGGAAGATTCCCAGACTGAGGGGAGGAGATTCTAGTCAGCCACCAACGAGTTATCTCACCTTCACCCATCTGGTCTCTGGTTTCTTCATTTACTAACCACTTGTGAAAAGATCCTTCTTATTTCTCTAGTACTAAAATAGTAGCCTTTCCAGATGTCTACTGTAAAAGGTTCCTATAGATAGCTGAATTAATAAAAACACAATCTGCGGTACTTAGTTCAGGGATCTGTAAGTATCTTACTCACGCATTTATGATAAGCGCCTGTTCTTCTATCAGGTTACCTTCACCAATCACTATTGGTCCGGCTTCTGCAATAATCCGTGCTTTAGGGTGGATCACTGTCCTAGGTCCTGTTAAAAATACAGTGACAAGAAATTACTGGTGGAGGTTATGTTCCAATGGGAGGGGAGAAGGTGACGGGGTGGGGGGTGGGGGGGGCGTGAGGCTACTGGGAGAAACATTTTGTAAAGTACGTGCCAGGCACCACACTAGGTGCACTTTACAAATGTTATCTCCTCAGCTGTTATCAATTGTAGCTAGTGCCAAATCTCAAGGCAAGGTGAGCGGAGACAGGACAAGCTGTGGAGCCAGACAGCCCTGGCTAACCAGCTGTTTGGAAGCCTCTGTTATCTCAGCAGTGAAATGGGGGTGGGGAGAATACCATCTTATAGAGGCGCTGTAAGGGTTAGACGAGATAATGTTCGTAGACACGGTATTCTGGCACACTGTTGGCAAGAACATTAATTCCCTTCCTTGCTTTCTCTCATACAAGTAAGGCTCTCTTTGCTTACAATGTTGGGCTTTCTCATGCAAGTGAGCCACATTCACACTTTCTCACGCTAGTGTACTACAGAGTTAGTCTTCCTATTAAGTGGCTAAGAGGAAGTATGGGTGGAATGGGAGACAAGAAACATGGAAACTAACCTTATCTTTGTTACTGTTACCATCCCAACACCAAGCCTAACCACTGGAAGGAGGCAGAGATACTGTTGTGTCTGGTCTAGAACTATGATTTTAACCAGTGAAAGGTTGTAAAAGGTTCCAGGGAGGCGGTGGAAGGAGCAAATGTAATTACTGGAACCAAAGACGCTGATATAGGCAGACTGAGGGGATGCCTCCTACCTCAAATTGAAAGGAGCAGGAAGGGGTCTTACCACATCCATTTCACCAGCGGGTGGAGGAGGCCCTGCACTGCTTAAACAGGGACATGCTTCTGGAGTGTTAACACATTCCCGCCCCTGCTTCTTAATTTCCCAAAGGCCTAGCATTTTGGTGATAATGAAACCACTCCTAAGAAAATATAACCTCATTTTCACCACTCCCTGTAACACTAGCCCCACCCCCACCGCCAATGCCATGGCTATTTTTATTGGTAAATAAGTGGACATGAAGTAACCGGCTCTGGAAGTAAGAAAGGGTGGGCAGAAGTGTTGACAAGAGGTGGGGAGGTGGTCAGGAAGATGCCACTGTCCATGTAATTCAGTACTCAATTGTGTAAATTAATTTATTCAGTAATCATTATCTGCATGGGACAGGCAAGATACAGTGCTACACGTTAGAGGGAAACAAAAAGAAAGACTAGCTACTTTTGCCCTTTTGAGCTTGCTTTTCTGTTTTGTTGATCTTGAAAACTGGAAATACTTAACACTCACACACAAATGTATTAAATAAGGAGGTGTTCCTGGTGCCCAGAAAATTGGAAGGAACCTCAGTGTAGCTTTACTTTTTTCCCCCTAACAATGAAGAGCTGGGCATTGATAAGGAGGGTGGGGCCCAAGACAGGATGCACAGTCAAAAGACAGTCTGAGAAGTAACATGAGAGGGGCTTTGTTATTTCTATCACCTCTGGCTCCCCAAATCCTCAGCTGCCCAAGTAAAATTGCTCTGGCAAATTCTCCTATTCAGGATAGAAGATGGGATCTCTTGAATCTCTGGGAAGATGACTGTGAACATGTGTACCTTTTTTCTGTTAAAAAATACACACATTTACAAAGGTAACACATGCTCATTATAAAAATTCAAACAAAGCAAAAGTGAAAGATCCTCTCTTTATGCTAATCCTATTCCCAGAGGTAATTATTCTTAAAAGTTTAGGATATATTATTCCAGACTTAAGTTCCACCGTACACTTCAGACCTATAAATATCACTGTATATAAAATATATTTCACCATGAAGTTAAAAAATAGAATATAATTTAAAGGTGGAAAAATATGAATTATAAGCACGTAGTTGATTTTTTTTAAATCAAGGAATAGTAGGGGTGGCTACTGGGTGGCTCAGTCAGTTAGGAGTCCAACTTCGGCTCAGGTCATGATCTCACGGTTTCTGGGTTTGAGCCCCACATCGGGCTCTGTGCTGACAGCTAGCTCAGAACCTGGAGCCTGCTTCAGATTCCGTGTCTCCCTCTCTCTCTGACCCTGTCCTGCTCACCCTGTTTCTCTCTCTCAGAAATAAATAAAACAAATAAAAAAGGTTTTTTAAATACATCAATCAATCAAGGAATAGTACTTATTACTCTGCAATTTGCTTAATTCACCTAAAAAGTCACGGTGATTTTTCCATAAAAGTACATTTAGCTAGCTCTTCTTTTCAATGGCTGAATAGTACTTCATATCATATTAACATAACAAGCCCTTACTGATGGGCAATTAGATGTTACCACTTTTGAGGGAGAGGTGCTAAATAATACTGAAACAAACACTGGATTCCTCTGAAATGAGAAATTTCTTACAGGTCTTTCAGCTGTGTGAACCAATTTACATCTATAGTTTGCATGATACTAGATTTGCACTTAACTTAAAAATGTTCTGTGATAAAAGGGACAAATCATTCTATTTTAGGTTCTTTGTAATTAAAGCCCCTGCCAGCACCCCATTCCTTGTCTAGAAAGTGTACATTCTGCCCTCTACCACTTAAAGGCTATATGCTTAATCTCTCAAATGCCTGTTCTCTCATCTGTAAAAAGATGAGATCCAGAATAACCTATTTGTTGTGTTGAAGTGTGGATTACACGAAATAAGGTCTGAAAAGGAGATGGCAGGACCTGGCCCATAGGTGTTACAAATGGGAAGCTCATCGCTCTCTGACACTATGAGCTAACAAATAACTATCAATAAGCAAAACAACTCCTTCTGGTCTGAGAAACAGAAAAACTCCTCTCCTCCACTCAGGTTATTAGGGTGGTAACTCCTTTTAACCAGTGGGGGTAAATTCACATACTACTTTAAGATAGTAAAAGAAATGAATAAAGGGATTTTCTATACTAGCATTAAAATCTTAGGGAAGAGATCACCAGGCTGTGAAAGAAAGCAGATCGTCTGCCGCGGCTCATAGATAAGAAGCCAGAGGCACGAGGTGTTCTGCTGGTCCTTAGCTGCGGCTTGGACGACAGGCAGACTTAAAAGAAGTTACCGAGAATGGATGAGCATGACAAGGTTATCACTGAAACCTTTCTTTAAAGTTTCCTCTGAAGTAGCTCTGAAAATAATTGATATCTTCATTTTTCCCTTTCAAAAGTGATCTAATATATGTTAATTTTACAAACACAAATTTTAAAAAATGAAACTAAACCCAAGTCCCATGTCTTACAGAATTTTTAAATATAATGCCTGAGCAATTTTTTTTTAATGTTTATTTATTTTCAAAAGACAAAGACAGAGCACGAGCAGGGGAGGAGCAGAGAGGGAGACAGAATCCAAAGCAGGCTCCAGGCACTGAGCTGTCAGCACAGAGCCTGATGCAGTGCTTGAACTTCCCAACCCCAAGATCGTGACCTGAGCTGAAGTCAGATGCTAAACCGACCGAGCCACCCAGCTGCCCCAATGCCTGAGCTATTTTAAGCAGGTGTTTTATTATTGTTATCATTTTTATCATAATTAAGAAGTCAGCAAGAAGATAACTGGAAATCTGATTATATATCCGAGGGCCCTGGGGTACAATGCAGGATCACCAGCTTACACGAGATGCCATCTCCACCTGGTGGCAGCACTGCCAAACTACAAGTCCTTGTGTTTCAGGCCTGAAATAACTTGAAGGATCAACGCTGAATTGTAGTGAGTGTAACAACAAAAGTCATAGCTGATAATAAACTAAACCATTCCCCTAAATCTCTCGTAGAGAATAGGTGGGGTTAGTATACATGTACTTCAGTATATGTGACTACTAAGATTTTGGTTTCTAGAACTTGCTACAGGGACATTCTGACTCAGGTGTGTAATCTGCACAGTGTGGGCTTTGCCTCTGCACAGTTTTGTGCTGGAGGTTGGCACCAACAGGCCCAGGAATCCGAGTGGTATTCCAAGGCCAGGCAGCCACAGTGCACTGAAGGGTAGGCCCAGACTGCTCCACCCTCTTCTACATGTAAGAAGCACTTTTACCTAGAATGGGTCTGATTTCAAACCAAGTTTAAGGGTCTTGAGGTTAAAATGCTTTAAAAATAGAAATCTGTCGCCATAGAAAGTCTTTTTTTTTTTTTTTAAAGGCTGTTGTAAACTTTCTTGGAGCTCTTACTGGCAGGGTACTTTGTATATTTTCTTACCAAATGTGCTGAAATCCTATTTGGCTTATCTCCTTGTTTGGATAAATGTGTCTAGAGTTGGAGTTGCCTTATTGGCTGATGAATTATTTTTCTAAATGGTTAGCGGGGCTTGATGCAACACAGCCAGAAAGGCATTCTTTGCATCAAATTTCCATTCCCCTCGTTTGATAAAGGACATTTTTCCTGTCTGTCTTTGCCACAGGAAGCTATCTTTGTGTACATTTTCATATGTCAATAAATAGTTCAAAAAGCCACAAGTGCTCTTTGGAAAGTTAAAACAATTCCTTTGACCTGTAAGCTTAAGTACCTGTAAGCTTAAGTACCTGTAAGAAATGCTTTATGTTCGATGAATTTCAAGTCAAAGCTACTGTTCTGCCTTATTAAGAAAGATTTCCACAGTAAAGGGGAGCTTTTGATCTGTTAAAAACTCTAATGGAGAGAAAGACAGAATAAATGGGACAAAGGGCTTCCATCTCAGTTTCCCGCTGGGTGGAGTTCTGCCTTCCTACCTAGTACCATGTCCCAACCAAGCCCTGTCCTAAGACCAGGAGACTGACTTTCACCCTATAATGGGACTACAGAAAAGGGGCTCAGAAGTAACTTTCTGAAATGCTTTTCAGCTTTCAAAACAAAATTTAAGGAAATAATGGTGGCCCAGAAATCAAGGCAGCCTAATTAAAAACAGGCTGGATGCTATGAAACCTTGTTTACCCACACTGTAATTAACAAGAGAGCTGTTATTTTTCCCAAGGTCTGTTTCCTGGCAGCCTCTAATGAAAGGGGTCAGGCTCCAGCAGCGCCTCCAGTCCTAGGGTTTCTGCTTAACTACAATGCTTCAAAGCTTCAGACTAGTTTCTTTGATAAACCAAATACCTGACTTTCTAGGAGAACAGATCAGGTTTAAAGTTCTACTACACTACTGAAACATAGAGAAGGAAAAAATTACTTCCCTTCTGAAATATTTCAGAATGGAATAATTTGGTAAAAGTATATCCAACTAGGGGATGAAAAGTTATGCATAACATCCTGAAAAATCTATTAATTCAACTACACTTAAGTTTATTGCTACTTACTGAGAAAACGGAGCATATTGGTGTTCAAATCTCTTATGTCCATAATATAACAGAAAAAGACTTTAGTCTGATAAATTAAGCAAAAACAACAAAAGACAAAAGCCATAAATTGGGGAAAAAAACAATGGTGGGGAGAGTGAGTTTTAATCAGATAACTTATCTCTACTCTCCCATGTGATTTAACTTCAGCTCTCCCTGGTGCTGTTTAATCTGATGTATTGCATCAGAGAAGTGAATTAATAGCAGTCAGAAGATTAAGGATATCGTATACCAAATAGAACAATGATAGAAATGGCTATCTCAATACTGATTCTGGAATTTTTCCATTCTTATAGATATACTTAAACACAAACAACAAACCAAACAAAATGTTAAGAAACACACATAATGAAAATGAGATAAGAATTATAAAAGACTGAACACTGGATAAATATATCACTTCTGAATCTTTTCCTTAATTTTAAAAATTGAGATGTTTCTGTAAAGTGAGCAAATTTTCTTGTTTTAAAAAACTAGGTCAAAAGTAAGCATAAAAATATTAATTTAGATCCACTGAATGATAAACTTCAAATCACTAGTTTAAAAATTATGACCACTTCTTATGCTAAAAATCTGTGTTGTGGGGCACCTGGGTGGTCAGTCGGTTAAGCACCTGACTTCGGCTCAGGTCATGATCAAACCAGTTTGTGGGTTCGAGCCCTGCGTTGGGCTCTGTGCTGACAGCTCAGAGGCTGCAGCCTGCTTCAGATTCTGTGTCTCCCTCTCTCTCTCTGTGCTTCCCCTGCGCACACTCGCGCTCTCAAGAATAAATATTAAAAAAAAAAAAAGAATACCTTATGAATGTGGATGCTTGGGGGGCTCAGTCGGTTAAGCACCTGCCTGACTCTTGATTTCAGCTCAGGTCATGATCTCACAGCTCGTAAGTTCGAGCCCCACATCAGACTCAGCGCTGACAGTACAAATGAAGCCTGCTTCGGATTCTCTCTCTCTGTCTCTCTCCCCCTCTCTCAAAATAAATAACTAAACTTAAAAAAAAAAGAATACCTTGTGGGCTAATGAGTGGGTTATTACTCAAATCATGACGAAAACCATAAAAATATCAGATTAAAGAGGCTCCTGGGTGGCTTAGTCAGTTAAGTTCAAGTCATGATCTCACAGTTCGGGAGTTCAAGCCACGTGTCTGGCTCTGTGCTGACAACTCAGAGCCTGGAGCCTGCTTCGGATTGTGTGTCTGTCTGTCTCTCACAAAAATAACTAAACATTAAAAAATTCTTTTAAATACTAGATTAAAAATAATGCACACCACCACCTTTGATAAACATGTAGCCATCATGATTTCTCCTCATAAAGTCTGCAAATGGTTTAAGAATTAACAAAAAATTAACACAGCACTGAAAAGAAACTGGGTCACCTTCTAAACTATGAAATACTGTCAATTTAAAATAAACAAATCCAACCTAGAAAATTTCTAATGGTATTCCATAATACTAGTATAATTTTTGTTATAAGACATGATGCCTAAATTGGTTGGAGACTTAGATTCACAATTTTTTTTTCCTATTAAAGATACTGTTAGGGTGCCTGGGTGGCTCAGTCAGTCTGACTCTCGATCTTGGCTCACATCATGATCTCACGTTATGGTTCATGAGATGGAGCCCTGCATCAGGCTCTATGCTGACAGCGCGGAGCCTGCTTGGGATTTTCTCTCACCTCTCTCTCACAATAAATAAACATATAGTACAACAACAACAAAAGATACTGTTAGCATAAGGGAACGGTGTATTTTCTGTCTGAAAGTGTAATAAACTCACTGAAGCCCTACTCTGGTAACATGCAGCTGCTACTAGTAAGGATGGACTCATGTTAGTAAAGCTACGAAGACACAGTATGCGGTGAAAACATATGTAAGAGAACTAGTGGCTAAAATGTAAGTTCAGGGGAACTTAATCATGTCCCTATAAGCAAGTTACCACATGTTAAACTTAATTTGATTTCAATGTTGGGCCTCACCTCTAGCAAGGCTAAATACTGCTAAGATTTAACAATGTGATTAGCCAGTGTTCGGTTTTGGCCTATGACTTTCACATATAATTCTCTTACTTAATCCTTCGAGGGGCGCCTGGGTGGCTCAGTTGGTTAAGTATCTGACTTCTGCTCAGGTCATGATCATATGGTTTGTGGGTTCGAGCCCCGCGTCGGGCTCTGTGCTGACAGCTAGCTCAGAGACTGGAGCCTGCTTCAGATTCTATGTCTCCCTCTCTCTCTCTCTCTCACCCTCCCCTGCTCACGCTGTATCTCTCTCTCAGAAACAAATAAAACATTAAAAAAAAAGAAAAAAAAAAGAAAACTTGTAAGGTGGGCACTCCTATTTTGCATGTCACAAAACCTGTTAATTGCCACTAGATATCCGGTCTTCCCTCTTCCTGATAGCTGAATCCCACTGGATTGGGAGCAGCAATGCACCCAGTTCCGACTGTATCTCCCAGCCTTCCCTGCAGCTAGCTGTGTCCATGAGACTAAGTCCAAGGCATCCGACGTACAAAGAGAGAATGTGTGAAACTTTCAGGACGACTATGTAAAGGAAGCTGATCCAACTGGGAGGTACACACTTTTGTTTCCACTCCTCCCCTTTCTTTTTTTTTTTTTTTAAATGTTTACTTATTTGTGTGTGTGTGAGAGAGAGACAGAGCGTGAGCAGGGGAGGGACAGAGAGGAGAGAAAGGCACAGAATCAGAAGCAGGCGCCAGGCTCCAAGCTGTCAGCCCAGAGCCCGACTTGGGGTTTGAACTCATGAACTGTGAGATCATGACCTGAGCTGAAGTCGGATGCTTAATGGACTGAGCCACCCAGGCGCCCCAACTCCTCCCCTTTCTTATCCAAGATCACTTTTAGTACTTTAGTTATCACATTCTGGGCCTAAAAGGCTGGAGCTCCTGGACGATCAATTGACCAGGCCTGAAATGCCTACCTCTAGACTTACTTATATAAGACAATAAACCTTTGTGTATTTAAACCACCACTATATGCAGCTGAACCTAATTCTAATACACATATTTACACAGATGGGGAAAATGAAGGTTGGTAATGTTAAGTATAAGTAGTATGTTCAAAGTGAAACACCAGGTAAAGAACAAGGATGCTAACCCAGGTCTGTCAGACTCCATGGTCCACCCTCTTACTAACTAGCCCGTAGTAAATAAGCTCCATGAAGGCAATACCTTTGTCCACCGTGTTTGTCTCTGTGTCTCTAGTGCTAGCATGCTGCATATAGTAGGTACACAATAGGTATTTCTCAAATAAATGAATAGCTTCATCATATTGCCTCATTCCTTTATCAGATGGAAGTTTTCAAAATAGAGTCCATTTGGGTGCCTGGCTGGCTTGGTAGAGTATGCGACCCGTTTTTGTTGTTTTTTTTTTTAAATATTTTTATTTATTTCTAGGAGAGAGACAGAGAGAGACAGCATGCACAGGGGAGGGTCAGAGAGAGAGGGAGATACAGACTCTGAAATAGGCTCCAGGCTCTGAGCGGCAGTCAGCACAGAGCCCGACGCGGGGCTCAAACCCACGAACCGCGAGATCATGACCTAAGCGAAAGTCGGACGCTTAACCGACTAAGCCACCCAGGCGCCCTGACCCGTTTTTGTTTTTAATGTTTTTTTCATTTTTGAAAGACAGAGACAGAGCACAAGCAGGTATGGGGTGGAGAAAGAGAGGGACAGAGAATCCCAAGCAGGCTGAGCTGTCAGTACAGAACTCAACTTCGGGCTCGAAGTCACAAATTGCAAGATCATGACCTGAGCCAAAGTTGGATGCTTAACCAACTGAGTCTCCCAGGTGCCCTGGAGCATGTAAGTCTTGATCTCAGGGTTTTGAGTTTGAGCCCCACATTGGGTGTAGAGATTACTTAAAAATAAAATCTTGGGATGCCTGGCTGGCTCAGAGGAACATGTGACTTGATCTTGGGGTCATGGGTTTGAGCCCCATGTTGGGTACAGAGATTACTTAAAATAAATATTTTATTAAAAATTAAAAAAATAAAATCTTTAAAAAGTGCCTATCTGAGGCACCTGGGTGGCTCAGTCAGTTAAGCGTCCGACTTCTGCTCAGGTCGTGATCTCACGGTTTGTGGGCTTGAGCCCTGCATCGGAAGCCAGCTCAGAGCCTGGAGCCTGACTTCGGATTTTGTGACTCCCTCTCTGTTGCCCTCCCCTGCTCACGCTGCCTCTATCTCTCTCTCAGAAATAAATAAAACATTAAAAAAAAATTTTTTTTAAAGTGCCTATCACACTTAATTCTTTTAGAAATATTAAACACAGGAGAAATACATTATTTTGTCAATAAAATTAGAACATCAGTGAGACAAATATATAACACCTAATTAATTGTAGAGGATTGAAATAAATTAAATTACATCAATTTTTGAGAAAAAAAACAACACACTAATAAACGATTTTCTTACCTATGGTTACATCACCCCGGATTTCACTTTCTACACATACAACGGCTCCAGGAGCAATCTTCACACTGTAGGAAGAAAAAGGTAATATTTACCATGGGTAAGTTTAAAAAATATTGTTATAGAAGCTATCTAGACACTTCAGTGAGAAAAAGGTTTAAAATAACTGATTTAAAAAAAGAAATTATAAAAAGGTAAGGTATTTAATATACTCTAAGTTTCTCAGGGGGCATACTGTCCATCAGGCTAAAATCATACTAATGCCTTATTAAATAAAATGCTTAAGAAAAGAGACTTTGGATTCTTTAAACACCAGCATTTTTTCCAAACAGCAAAAGGCTGAATACAACCTAGATATCCATTAGTAAGAGACAGGTTAGTAAACTATGGTACACCACAATCTAATACACTGTCATTAAAAAGAATGAATAATCCTTTATATAAAGATTTGAAACAATTTCGAAGCTCTATTAAGTCTAAAAAAAGTAAATGCCAGAAAATGGACGGTATATAATAAACCACTATTTTTGTAAAAAGAATGACTATTCAAAATATTTAACAACCAGCAAGGTAATATTAATATAGAAATCAATGTAGACATTCAAAATTTATAAACAGTTCTATTTATTGTCTATTTATACTATAAATTAGCTTATAGTATCAAACTTTAAGTAATTAGCTTATAGAATCAAGTAATAACTTTATATCAAGTGATATAAACTGGAGAGCAAACTGTTCAAAAATTACTAACTTCCAAATAATTTATTGATGCTTTTTGATATTCTGTGATATCCTGTTTGACACAGCCAAATCTGGCTGAACACTGCCCTAGCTGAGCCATGAGCTGACGTGAAGAACTGTCCCAAACGACTTTCCCATTAAAGTGACAATCATTTGGTAACTTGTTCTCAGCATTTTTCTTAGTAATAATGATATTATTCATGGTTTAATGTGTACTCGCTTCTATAAAATAACAATACCATTTTAGACATTTTGACTTTATAATTCTATTTAGATTTTTCAAAATTTTGTATTTCCAGTTGTTCACTGCAAGTATACAGAAATACAATATAATTTTGTATATTGACCTTATATCCTAAAACTTTGCTAAACCCACTGAGTTCAAGCAGATTCTCTAGGATTTCCACATGAACAGACAATTTTATTGTCTGTGAATAGAGAGTTTTTCTTCTTTTCCAATCTGTATGCATATTATTTTTCTTGCCTTATTGCCCTAAGACTTTCTAGTATGATGTTTAATATCCTTAATCTGTTCTACTTCTAGAAGATCAACAAAACCTATCAAACTACTTTTCTAAGCCATGAATTATGAATTTTAATGTTTATTTTTGAGAGAGACAGAGAGAGACAGAGAGAGAGAGAGAGACAGAGACAGAGACACAGTGCAAGCAGGGAAGGGGCAGAGAGAGGGAGACACAGAATCTGAAGCAGGCTCAGAGAGAGTCACAGAGCCTGACACAGGGCTTGAACCCACCAACAGTGAGATCATGACCTGAGCTGAAGTTGGACACTTAACTGACTGAGCCACCCAGGTGCCCCAATTATGCATTTTAAATAAACTATTAAAGCCTGGTGTATAAAACAGTTGAAACTTTCTTGACCAAAATGTTAATACCTCGATTTATAAGTTTTCTAAAAACTTGTTTTCAAAAACTATAGCAAATGTTTTTCAAACAGTAAGAACCAGAAATGTAGAGTGCAATGACCACTCAATATTAACTTAAGTTCTAAAAATATTCATGTATGAAAATGATTTTTAACTGATAGTAGATAGTATAAAAATGTCAGTAGTGCTTTCTATTTGTTTTTCATGTCTTTTTTTCTTTGACATTTCTTTGATAAAAAAAATTGTTACTGCCAGGTTTTATCTTTCCAAATATATTACTGTGAGATGGATTCATTTGTTTTTTTTTATGTTTATTTTATTTTATTTTTTAATGCTTATTTATTTTGGAGAGAGGGAGAGACAGAGTGCAAGCAGGAGAGGGACAGAGAGAAGGAAACACCTAATCTGAAGCAGGCTCCAGGCTCTGAGCTACCAGAGCCCGACACGGGGCTTGAATCCACAACTGTGAGATCATGACCTCAGCTGAAGTCGGATGCTTAACCGATTGAGCCACCCAGGCGCCCCTCATTCACTTTTTAAGTCTGTCTTCTTGGATGAATGCAAATTTTCATTATATGTAACAGGCTTGCCAATATTGCCATTCTAATAAATTATACTTGTCTTTCTTTAGCACATGCGGTTTCTCTGATATAACTTTTGAGCATCATTTACAACTGATGCAACCAATAGTGCTGTCCTAATGTGTAACTGCTGAGTATCTTATTTGCTTTAATATTTCCAAACTATCTCTGGAGGGACAGATAAGGTATAATAATATCCACTGCCTTCTGAGAGAGGAGCTGGAGAGCAAGGACACAATGGCGATGGAAGAGGTTTTTCTTTACATGCCCATTTTTTAACATGTTTGCATTTTGAATCCCACAAATACATTACCTATTAAATAAATAAATAATTAAATAAAACAAAACAGAAAAGAGATTGCTAAGATTTTCTTAACACCAGGTGCCAGGGAGTCCTGGATTCATTTCTATAACTAGGTTGAAACTTTATCCCTATTTCCTTAAAAAAAAGTCTCCCTCAAATCATGATCCTTATATCCCCTCCCCTACTTTACCTTTATTTTACCTAAAAATACTCTCTTGTAACTCTTAAGCATCATTTAATGAATTTTAGACTCCTAGTTTCCCTTTAAGACCATTTTTTTTGTTGTTGTTCTTTAAATCATTGTTCCCATTGCTTCAGCAATAATCCTTTGTAACCAAGAATAAAATTATTATTCATTAGTAACACCCTCATTACTTCCAATCTTCAAATAATCAACTATCACAAATATAACCCTATCATGCCAGATTCACAATGGCATTGGTTATAGTATTTCTAGGCCACTGTCTGTTACTGTTCTGTTGCATATTACATGAAGGATGCTTGATAATGTACTAGTAGAAACATGACACAACTCAATATAAGAAATAAACGCCTGTTATGAAATAAATGCAAATACTTGAAATATACAGCATAAACATATTCTAGTCCATTTCTTTTTTTTTTTTCCCTAGAGAGAGAGAGAGAGAGAGACAGCGTGAGCAGGGGAGGGTCAGAGAGAGAGGGAGTCACAGACTCTGAAACAGGCTCCAGGCTCTGAGCTGGCAGTCAGCACAGAGCCCGACGCGGGGCTCGAACCCACGAACCGCGAGATCATGACCTAAGCGAAAGTCGGACGCTTAACCGACTAAGCCACCCAGGCACCCCTCCAGTCCATTTCTTATATTACTTTGTTCAGGGTAATGAGGTGTTTTTGCTTTTCCATTTATTTTGGCTATTAAATGATGCACCTGTAATTTAACTGAAACACTTGGACACTTCTGATGACAATTATCAGGATACTTCTAAGAAAATACTGTACCAATATACATCAGGAATCAACATAGTCACAACGTTTGACCTAGGACATCTATTTCTGGAGTTCTAGCATCAAGAATTCAACAGAAGGAAAATATATGCACAAATTGGCAATGTTATTTAGAATAATGAAACCATAAAAGGGGAGAAGTAATGAAATAAAATATAATCATCAACTTATTGGAATACTATATACTCCCTAACAATAAAAACAAGGTAAAATTACCTTTTTATAGAAAAAGTTTGCCCCTCCCTGCAGCACTGCACTCAAGACATCAGGCCCAAAGGTAGGTGAGGATGACAGGAAGGGCAACCGTGAGCCCACCATCTCCTCTTCCCCTATGTGCCTCCCTATCCTCATGCGTAATTTTAGGCAACAAGGGAAAAGATGAGGATTCCCAAAGAAACTACCAGACAACACGAGTTCTTCAATGAGAAGTTCAGCTTTCTGCCTGGTTTGCTCCACGCTGAGACCTAATGCGTATATCTGCAGCTTCTAGGTATTTAGTTCTCATCCTTCCTAATGGAGAAAGAGCCAGAGATGATCAGATAAATCAGGAAAGCCTACAACTAAAAAGGAAAAAAGCGAAACAAAGAGAAAAAAATAGTCTGAGGAAACACTGATAATTCAGGTAGTTAAACATAAACTTAAAAGAAAGTATAATTCAGAGAAATAAGAGACTACTGCATAAAACAAGACAGAAGTCTATGAAAAAGGTACAGCTCTAAGAAAGAGCTCCTGAAAATTAAAAACATAACCAAAATGTGAAATTGCTAGGAGTGACATTTAAAAAAAAAAAAAGAGCTCTTTCAGAAAGTAGAACAAAATGCAAAATAAAATTCAAAATAGGACAGAAAAAGTGAGAAAATTAGAGAACCAACATACGAGGTATAGAATCCAGATAAAACTCGGGGCACCTGGGTGGCTCAGTCATTTAAGCGTCTGACTTCTGCTCAGGTCCATGGGTTCAAGCCCCATGTCTGGCACTGTGCTGACAGCCTGCTTCGGATTCTGTATGTGTGTCTCTCTCTCTGTCCCTCCCCTGCTCATGCTCTGTCTCTCTCTCTAAAAAATAAATAAACGTTAAAAAAAAAAATCCAAATAAAAGGAGAAAAGAATTTGTGGAAAAACAAAGAGTAGTACAAGAAAATTTCCACAGACTAAAGGATATTAATCTCAATTCTAAAACAATGTGAATGCAAAAGGCCCATGCCAAGTAATACTATCTTAAAATTTCTGGATGCTATGGGAAAGATCCTTAAAGTTTTCATAAAAAAAAAAACAAAAAACAAAAAAGAAAATCACACACAGGGGTTAAAATAATCAGAATGGCATCAGAGTCCTCAGTATGAACACTAGAGTCTAGAAGACCAGAAAACAATCTCTACAGAATTCTAAGTGAAAACTATGTTCAAACCAGAGCTATCAACCCAGCCAAACTAGCAATCAAGTATGGACAGAGAATAAAGACTTGCAAAAACTTAAAATTCTCTCTCAAGTACTCTTTATTAGGAAGCTGCCAAAGGATGTACTAAGCTAAATAAAAGTAAGCCAATAGACAAGATAGATTCTAGAAACAGAGGCTCCAGTGTGTTAGGACAAAGGGAAATTATCAGGACAACAGCCATGCATCAGCCTCAGAGAGCAAAGATGATAGAAGATTTCATGGGAAGATCTCCAAGAAAGAAAAAAAAAAAAAAGGATTGTGTGATGATTACTAGATATAAAAATATATTTATATATTTGATATATCTGATATATCTGTTTGAAGACTTGAAAATCATCAGTACATAGAAAAGTAAGGCAATGAAAAAGTGAAATTATTTTGTTAAAATTTATATTAATTCAGGTTGAGGGTCCACAGAAAATTCAGGAGAAAGACCCAGTAAGAGGGGTGCCTGGGTGGTTCAGTTGGTTAAGCGTCTGACTTCGGCTCAGGTCATGATCTCACGGTTTGTGGGGTCAAGCCCCGCGTCCAGCTCTTGTGCTGACAGCCAGCTCAGAGCCTGGAGCCTGTTTCAGATTCTGTATCTCCCTCTCTTTCTGACCCTCCCCTGCTCATGCTGTCTCTCTCTCTCTCTCTCCCAGAAATGAATAAAACATTTTTAAAAATTTAAAAAAAAAAAAAAAGACCCAGTAAGAAAGTGAAAACACAAAGCTCATGAGAGTTCTAGATCAGAAATAAAGCTCTAACAAAAATGAACTACTGGGACCTCATCAAGATAAAAAGCTTCTGCACAGCAAAGGAAACAATCAACAAAACTAGAAGGCAACCAGTGGAATGGGAGAAGATATTTGCAAATGACATATCAGATAAAAGGTTAGTATCCAAAATCTATAAAGAACTTATCAAACTCAACACCCAAAAAAACAAATAATCCAGTGAAGACATGGACAGACACTTTTCCAAAGACATACAGATGGCTAACAGATCCTCAACATCACTCATCATCAGGGAAATACAAATCAAAACTGCAATGAGATACCACCTCCCACCTACACCTCACACCTGTCAGAATGGCTAAAACTAACAACTCAGGCAACAACAGATGTTGGTGAGGATGCAGAGAAAGAGGAAGCCCTTTGCACTGCTGCTGGGAATGCAAACTGGAGCAGCCACTCCGGAAAACAGTATGGAGGTTCCTCAAAAAATTGAAAACAGAACTACTCTATGACCCAGCTATTGTACTACTAGGTATTTATCCAAAGAATACAAGAGTGCTGTTTTGAAGGGGCACATGCACCCCAATGTTTACAGCAGCGCTATTGACAATAGCCAAATTATGGAAACAGCCCAACATCCATTGACTGGTGAATGGATAAAGATGCGGGGTATATATATACAATGCAGTATTACTCAGCAACCAAAAAGAACAAAATCTTCCCATCTGCAACAACATGGACAGAACTAGAGTGTATTATGCTAAGCAAAATAAGTCAGTCAGAGAAAGACAAATATCATATGATTTCACTCATGTGGAACTTAAGAAACAAAACAGATGAACATAGGGAAGGAAAGGAAAAAAATAAGATAAAGAAAGGGAGACAAACCATAAGAGACTCTTAAATACAAATTGAGGGTTGATAGGGGGTGGAGGAGAGGAGGGATGGGCTAAATGGGTGATGGGCATTAAAGGAGGGGTCTTGCTGGGATGAGCACTGGGTGTCATATATAAGTGGTGAATCACTAAGTGCTCCTGAAATAAAAAATTGAAGAGAAATATAGCTCTGAAAGCCAGCAGAGTACAAACTCTTTAACATGTGTCTCTCCATCATTTACATTCCAGAATCTCCCTAAGTATTCCCTAATAGAATAAAAAATATACTTCTTAAATCCCACCAACTTCCCTGATAGGGAAAACTAAAAAAAAAAAAAAAGAGAGAGACAGGGGCGCCTGGGTGGCTTAGTTGGTTAAGCGTCCGACTTTCGCTTAGGTCATGATCTCACGGCTTTGTGGGTTCGAGCCCCGCGTCGGGCTCTGTGCTGACTACCAGCTCAGAGCCTGAAGCCTGTTTCAGCCTGTGACTCCCTCTCTCTCTGACCCTCCCCTGCTCACGCTCTCTCTCTCCTAGAAATAAACATTAAAAAAAAATTAAAAAAAATAAATAAATAAAGGAGACATACACAATTTTTTCTTCTACAAATTTCAGTGAACAAACCTTCCTACCACAAAGTGTTTTTTAAAGCTCTAAGTAAAAAGAATCTTCTACCAAATACAAGAAAAACTCCAGTAACATGGAACAGAGAGGAGAAAATGGTCTGACCTTCTCATCTTATGGATGAGTAAACTGAGGCTCAGAGACTAGAAATTTCCTGAAGCTGTTTGTCCCTGGGACATCATTATCCTAATACCAATCATTTCTTTTCTGTTGAAAATTTCTTGGAAACTTCCTGACATGTTGGATATTTTTCTGGTGAGAGCTGAATGATGCTGTCCTTGAATGGCTCACCATTTGTAAATGCTAGTCCTCTGAGGTTTTTCATTTTAGAGTGGGTTTGTGTGTTAAAATAATGCAATCTTCATAAAATGCATCTTGTTTTAGACCTTATTTACCATTCCAAGTTTCCACTCCCTCAGCCTCCCTCTATGATTTTTTTAATGAAAATAGCATTATCAAACATACAACTTGTCCCAGGATAAGAGTAAGGATAGAGTGATTCCCAAGCTCCCTCTGTCCAGTTTTATGCCTAAGGGAGAGGACCCAACTAGAGTTTGTGTCCCGATCAGCATACTTCTCCATGAGGCAGAAAATAATTAAATTCATCACCAGACCAACTAAAACATGATCCAATCATCTCCGTGTAGACTCCACTGCAACTCCGAATGATGGGGCTGGGGGGGAGAGGGTAAGGCAGCTGGGGGGAAACGCTTAGCTGAGCAGCCATTAAAATAACAAGCCATCTGGGGAGCCCTGGTAGCTCCATGGGTTAAGCGGGGACTTTTGATTTCTGTTCAGGTCACGACCTCACAGTCTGTGAGTTCAAGCCCACACCAGGCTCTGTGCTGGCAGCTCGAAACCTGCTAGGGATTCTCTCTCCCACTCTCCGCCCCTCCCCAGCTCTCTCTAAATAAATAATCTTAAAAAAAAAAATCTTTTTAAAAAGGCAGTATCTTCATCTCCACTGTACACGGCTATATACTGCACACAATTTTCACAGTAGCTGATCCTCTTTAGCTTATGAAAAAAGATTAGTTACCTGCCTCAATAGGAGGGGAAAAAAACCACCCTAAATTGTAATTTATTCCAACAGAAACAAGGTGTGTCGGTTTCCCGTTCAAAGAGAGGCAGCAGAGGATGCTCAACGCCGCTGCTTTCCGAAATCGTTAACTAAAGCATTTCTCCCGTCCAAGCTGTTCCCAGCAGTGAAGGCTGTTGGAGCCCCCACTGCTGTCCTCACACATTTACGAAGCAGCTCAGCCACGCCGAGCAGAAGGTCTCACACTGTTCTAGCCCAGGCGCAGCCCCCTTGTGACGAGCGACAGTGATGGGTTTACACACACAATGCGCCGAACGGGCAAGAGGGGTGCGGTCAGCACGACCGTGGGCGTCTCGGGACGCACAGCAGAGAATACTGCCACAAACCGCCCTCGGAGGACAGCCGCACCAAACAGCCGAATTTGGGGGCAGCCGAATTTGGGGGTGAGGGGTCCTGAGGAAGCAGGCGACGCCATTCTCCCCGCGCAACGCCTCTCGGAGACCCCTTCCGCGCACGCGCGTTCGGGAGGAGGACGGCGGGGTGGCGGCGGAGTCGAAGAACAAAAACCTTCCCAGCACCGACTCCTCATCCCTTCCCGATCCTCCTTCATGCCCACTTCGTCGTTTCCTCCCTCAGCGGCCGCCAGGGCGGGGCTTTAATAGCCATCCAGGCCGAGCGCCCGGGATAAGACATCATCTTAGTCCCTACCGTTGGCGACCAGGAGCAGATTCCACTCCTGCGGAGTGTAGAAATAGGCTTTTCTCAGACAGCCGACTCACCTCTTTTGAGCCTTCTCCGCCATGGTTTGGACTCTGTCTCCAGTTGGAGCGGAGATCGACACAGCCGCCTGGGCCCAGCGATGATCTCTACAAGCGATTGGAGCGCCTGGCAGGGTCGGGAGAGGGCGGGGCAGGCCTGCCCGCAGGGGCGGAGCCTCCCGGGGCTAGTGGTTTCGCCACAGCCTGAAAGGGGATGATTGTGCGAGGTGGCCTTGGCGTGGCGCCTGGCGTGTATTTAGCGCAGTCCAGGGATGGATAGACTCGGATATGAAACAGCCGTTTAGTCCAGTCCTGCACACATCGTGATGACCTCATTATACTCCACCACCCTTTTTCAGTCTGCTTTCCCGTCTCTGCTCCTTAAGATTCCTCCCAGGGCCTGGGCCCTTTCGCGTTCAGTGTGAGCTCAGCTCTTCCTGGGTGTGCTGAACACTCCCAGAGTACCCTCCTACCTGCTGATTTTTTCGGGTTAATATCTCTAGTTCTGTCGTCTTTACCGAGCTTCACACCTGGTTATTTCACTGCATCCTCCACGTGGATGCCTCAAAGTCGTATCAAACCTAAAACGTCCAGGGCAGAGCTTTGGATTTACCCTCCTCAGTTAATTGCTTTGCTCTCCGCCTCAGTAAAGGGATCCACCGTTCACTTAAAATTGCTCAAGCTAGAAACTCAATAGGCATCTTAGACTTTCCTCACCTCCGCGTGTGTAATTCGCATATAATTCTAATTCGCATAGAATTCACCGGCAAGACTCTGCCACCTCTCTAATGCAGCCTCAGCAGCCATCTCTCCCAGTGTGTCCCCCATCCCTTCCAAGCCCCCCTCATTGAAGCCATTCTCCTGTCGCTAAAATCATCCTTTATTTTTTTTCAATGTTTTAATTTTTGAGACCGAGTAGGAGCAGAGCAGGGGCAGAGGGAGAGGAAGACACACAATCCAAAGCAGGCTCCAGGCTCTGAGTTGTCAGCACGGAGCCCAACGAGGGGCCTATACTCATGAACCTCTGAGATCATGACCTGAGCCAAAATGAGATGCTTAACAGCCACACAGGCGCCTCCACCAAAATCATCTTTTAAAAATTAATCCAATTATTGTAATTCCCATTCTTTTCCATTTTTCTTCCTATCTCCTTTCCGTGACCTACCTCTGGACCAGATACAGCCCCTGCCTACTTCTTTCTTTCTTAATGTTAAGTTTCACTTCCTCTTTCTCTAATCACACTTTCATCCTTTCAAACTGACTCTCTGCCCCAGATCACTTCCACCTGACCCTGCTCTCCACTCTGCCTTCCTCTGATGGTTTAAGTCTCAGATGTCACATCAGGCAGGGTTCAACCATAGAAACAGAATGGCTAGGAGATAGATATTAAGAGGTGTACTGCAAGGAATTGGCTTACACGATTGTGGGGCTGGCTAGGCAAGTCAGGAGTCTGTAGGGCAGGATGGAACTCTCAGGCATGAGATGTAGCTGCCGTCTGTAGGTGGAGTATCTTCAGAGAAGCTTCAGCCCTGCTCTTGAAGCCTTTTAAATTGGATCAGGCCCACCCAGATTGTCTAGGATAATCTCCCTTCCTTAAAGTCAACCGGTTATGGACTTCAAGCATATGTATAAAACATCTTCACGACATCACCTAGATTGGTGTTTATTGACTAGCTGGGAACTGTAGCCTAGCCTAGCTAAAGTGATAGAAAAATTAACCATCACACTCAGAGAAACTCTCTCTAACCACCCAATCAGAAATAGGTCATTCTTGTTCTATTGTTGGTTTTCTCCATGGTATAAGAAGAGGACCCATCACCCAGGTGCCTGGCTGAGCCCCACCTTGAGAGTAGAGTTTACTTTTTTAAAAAATGCAAAAAAAAAAGGGGGAACCCATCAGCAGTTGTAATTGTTTATCTTATTTCCCCCAAAGACTAAGTTCCTTGAAAGTAGCCACACAAATCTGTTCCCACTCTTTACTCAGCACTGACCACAGTATCTGATATAATTGATACTAAAAAGAGAAAATTGTTGAATAAATATATGGATGAATTTAGAACATTCTATCGTCCCCAAGCGTATAAGCCCCTGTTTTCAAGCAATGTCTGTCTAAATTAATTTGAAAGACTTCCATGGCATATGTATTAACCACAGTTCTCCAGGGAAACAGAACCATAGGGGATTACACACATACATACACGCACACATTTATTTTAGGAATTGGCTCACATGATCATGAGGGCTCCCTTCCTTATGCTCACCTGTCCCAGCCAGCCAGTCGTCTGTCCATAACTGGAAAATGACATTTTGCTTTAACTTAGTGAAGAAAATATGGCAGTCAGATGACTGGAAAGGCAAATAACGCAGTGTGTAAACTAAATGAGAATTCTGAATCAATGTTTTTGTACATTGTTAATATCACACCAAAAACGCATTTTGGTTTCTATGGTGCAGTTCCCTTTATCAGAAAGCCAGCTTTGATGCTGCTTCTCGCCAGTGCTTTTGTTTGCTCTTTACTCACCCAGGCCTTCCTGAGCCATATAAACAGATTAAAGAGAACCTGGTTGAGGTTTTACTTGGGGAAGGAAGGCACCTGTTAAAGACTCTGGGAGGGACAGTATCTTTGTCCCAGTTCACAATGGATTGGCTTCAGCTGTTTTTCCTCCATCCTGTATCACTTTATCAAGGGGCAGCTTTTCCTTTTGCACTTCTGTTTAATTATCTCTGCACTATGGATTCATTTTCCACTTCTGCCAGGTAGGTTTAAAGGCTAATTTTGCTCTTACATCTATGAATACCATAGTAGGTCAAAAAGCATGGGTTGGCCTGAAGACATGAAGATTAAATAATTAATTATATGGGGGCACCTGGGTGGCTTAGTTGGTTAAGTGACTGACTTCCGCTCGGGTCATGATCTCGTGGTTCACGGGTTCAAGCCCCGCATCAGGCTCTGTGCTTTGGAGTGTGTGTCTCCCTCTCTCTCTCTGCCCCTACCCTGCTCATGCTCTGTCTCTCTCCGTCTCTCAAAAACTGAATAAGCATTTAAAAAAATGTTAATAAAAATAATTACACGGTTGTTTTTAAGTGATTATCATTACCACTGATTATTGATTGCTCGATCATTGATATCTCTATTAGAGTGAAATGGGACTGGAAATTGACATCATGTCTGCATTGACTCAGTTTGGTAGGTGTACGTTAAATGGGAAAAGGGTGAAAACTCTGGAGAGAGATGGATGTTGAGATAGTACAGGAATTCCCCAAACAGATATACCTATACCCCCACCATATGTCCTATACTCTTGGCCAGTCCTAATTTCATGGAATTTTATCATTTTCAATAAAATTAAATTTTATTAAATATGTAACTGATTTTTTAAATGCCTTTGTATGATTTCTCAGAGAAATAGCATAACAAAACAAATTATGTGAGATTAGCTAGATCTCAATCTGAGATTCAAAAATTATTATTAGAGATTTGGTAACTTGATTACAATGATCTTTGTATAGTTAATAAATCATTACTTTTTTTATTTGAAAGAGAGCACAAGCAGGGGAGAGGGGCAGACAGAGAAGGAATCTCAAGCAGGCTCCATGCTCAGAGCAAAGGTTGATGTGGGGCTCTATCCACAACCTTGGGATCATGACCTGAGCCAAAACAAAGAGTCAGACTCTCAACCAACTGAGCCACCCAGGCACCCCTGTATAGTTAATAAATTATAGACATTAAAGACAGCCCCTGTTTTTAAAGAAGTTTGTGGAATATCCTCGTGTAACATGAAAATCCATTGCCAGAGGGCTACCTCCTAATGATTCACTTATTTTGGAGATTAAGATTTTTATACACTGGGGATTTTTAAGTAAAATCTAGTTGTATCTAATAATTAGAATTGCTGAGTTTGACTAACCTGTGGTATATTACATGTAGTTCACACTGGTTAATGGCCCTTACCCTCATTTAGGAGATGGGGAGGAGAGGTTGTAAAAAAAAAAGTGTCCTACTGAGAAAGAATCACAAATAATAAAGCAAAACAAGTGCAAAAACAAGGGTTAATTCCCACAGGGTTAAGATTGCTGGCTTTGGGGCACGTGAGTGGCTCAGTAGGTTAGGTGTCCCACTGTTGATTTCAGCTCAGGTCACAATCTCACGGTTTGGT
Organism: Proteles cristata cristata; assembly: GCA_017311185.1. NCBI lineage: Eukaryota > Metazoa > Chordata > Mammalia > Carnivora > Hyaenidae > Proteles > Proteles cristata. The sequence continues at coordinate 206,398 of JAESUZ010002569.1, forward strand.
TCATGACTTTGAGGCGACGTGGAGCTCTGGGCTCTGCACTGACAGCATGGAGCTTGCTTGGTATTCTCTCTCTCTGCCACTCCCCAGCTTGTGTGCGCGTGTGCGTGCATGTGTGCTCTCTCTCTCTCTTTCACTTGCTGCCTCTCTCAAAAATAAATAAACTTTGGGGCGCCTGGGTGGCTTAGTCGGTTAAGCGTCCGACTTTCGCTTAGGTCATGATCTCGCGGTTCGTGGGTTCGAGCCCCGTGTCGGGCTCTGTGCTGACTGCCGGCTCAGAGCCTGGAGCCTATTTCAGAGTCTGTGTCTCCCTCTCTCTCTGACCCTCCCTGCTCATGCTGTCTCTCTCTCTCTCCTAGAAATAAATAAAAATATTTTAAATAAATAAATAAATAAATAAATAAACTTAAAAAAAAGAATTAGAAAAACTAAAAAAAAGAGAGACTCAGAGATTGCTGGGTCCAGGTCTCTGCAGAGATTCGGGGTCAGCCTGACAGGTCCTGGGTCCCTCGCTTCCTGAGTGTCCTGTGTATGTGAATAAATTCTCTCCAAGTTGATCTGTGAAATGAAAATAATAATGCCTATCTCATAGGGTTATTTTAAGGATTAAACAAAGGCATTTCTTATAAAGAGATTATTATCACAACACCTAGAATAAAGTAAGTACTCAATACATCATGTAGTCTACATGTACATAGGTAGACATTTGAATGTTTATAAAGTCTCAGGGCAGTTGGCACTTCTGCTGTGCAGGGACTACATGTCCCCTTATTTTTCCATGGCAGTGAAACACAGGAGTGGCCCAGGCCCTGCGTGATAGAGCACCTTACACGGCGGGCACCTGTCAGTACCCCCAAGAAAGACATTCTTACCAGTGCATGTGCGTCACTGAGCCACGATATATACCCTGCAACAGTCAAGAAAATGTAGGCCTCTTTTTAATCTTTTTTTTTTTTTTAATGCTTATTTAAGTTGAAGGGAGAGGGAGAGAGAATCCCAAGCAGGCTCTGTGCTGTCAGCGCAGAGCCAGACATGGGGCTCAAACTCATGAACCATAAGATCATGACCTGAGCCAAAATCAAGAGTCAGATGCTTAACTGGCTGAGCCACTCAGGTGCCCTGAAAATGTAGGCCTCTGTGATTCAATTTTCCTCTCCCTGACCAGTCAGGACCTATTTTTCACACCTCTTCATTCAGATTTATTAATTTGGCACCAATTAAACCAAACAGAGGCACCCGGCTAGCTCAGTTGGGAGAGCATGTGACTCTTGATCTTGGAGTCATGAGTCTAAGACCCACATTGGGTGTAGATATTAATTAAAAAAAAAAACTATAAAAAGTAAACAAACACACCAACCTCCATATACTGTGGAAAGAACTGAGTCTTCAGAATGTGAGATTTCCCAGGTCTCTGCACAGCCTCAGGGCATCTATCAGCTACTGAGGGAGGCAGTTTGCACACACTGCTTCACTAATGTGGGTCTTTAACAACATTAAGAAAAACCACCAACTCCTAAGATCTTGAAAGTGCAATAGGGAAGATTAAAAGCACATATAAAGATTTTCTAAAAAAATAAAAGAAAATAAAGATTTTCTAATTGAGTTTTCAAACACTTAGCTGAGAGAGGAATGGAGTCCACTTTCTGGAATGGTGCAGGCAGTGCAACCCAGCAAAGAGGAAAGAGGCGCATCTCCATGAGATGATGTCTAGAAAGCTGTCCTAGATCTTTGACACTAGCTTCACATCACTTTTCAGTCAGTCAGCAAGCCACTAGTTGTTTTTTTTTTTAATTTTTTAATGTTTATTTATCTTTGAGAGGGAGAGACAGAAACAGAGCACAAATGAGGAAGGGCAGAGAGAGAGAGAGGGAGAGAGAATCTGAAGCAGGCTCTAGGCTCTGAGCTGTCAGCACAGAGCCTGATGCGGGGCTCGAACTCACAAGCCATGAGATCATGACCTGAGCCTAAGTGGGACGCTCAACCAACCAAGCCACCCAGGTGGCCCAGCAAACCGCTACATTTTTAAAGATGTCCCCACTAGGGGACCTTCCAGAGCCGTCACCCACAGGATTGTCAGGGCGGGTGTTATTCCCACTTGAACAGTGGGAATGAAAATTTGTTTCCTGAGGTAGGTACTGTCAAATGGACTCTGGCTTTTTCTCCCTCAGAAAAACAAAAGGAAGGCTTTGGAGTGATAACAGTACGGCTCCTTGAGGTGTCGCACGGGGCTTACCTCCATTGCATTCTCCAGAATGACATCTGAAGTGACTCGTGACTCACTGACCCAAGTCAGTCTCACGCTTGTCCACAATTCTTCTTCCAGGTACCTCTTGCTCCTGGCTGGAGGCGCGGCCCTGGCCTGGGCTGCCATGGGTTCCTTCGCCGTGCTTGTCCTGATCCCTGCTCTGGGCGCCGGGCTTCTGATTTCCTCTCTCGGCCCCCAGGATGTCCACAGGTGGGCGTTCGGCTTTCAGATGAGCTGGCAGACGCTCTGCCACCTGGGCCTGCACTATACTGAATATTACCTGCAAGAACGTCCTTCCGTGAGGTAAAGCAGCCGGTTCACTTGGCTTGTACAAAAACCAACCGAGGCTTGGCTTGTGCCATGGTGGGCGTGGAGAGCCCCAGAGTGCTGAGTTTGAATCCCAATTCTTGCACATTTGAGCAGTGTGACCTTAAGCCAGTCATTTAACCTCTCAGCCTCCATTTCTTTTCCTAAAAAAATAAGTGTGAGCGTATGTGTATATGTATGTGTGTGTGTATGTATATGAATGTATATCTTTTATGTTAGGGATAATGCATATAAACGTAATTATACGACGATAAATAACTACCATGTGTTGCCTATGTAGCCCAGTGTCTGGCACTTAGCTGTTCTTAACTGTGCCTGAAAGGGCGTTGAACCAGGGGTCCCAGGGCCCACGGACGAGGCCTGCCTGGAAGTGACTAAGCACAGTTTGCTGAACTGAGAGTGGGTGAGAGTTTAGACACATGGCCAGCAGCCTCTCCTCCGCTTTAGCAGGACCAGGAAGATATCAACCCGCTGTGAACGTTTGCTACCTTCCCATGAAAGCTGCCGTGCAAGAGTTTTGCTTTTTTTCTTTTTATGTGTATTTATTTATTTTGAGAGAGAGAGAGAGAGAGAGAGCACACGAGCAGGGGAGGGGCAAAGAGAGGGAGAGAGAATCCCAAGCAGGCTCCACACTGTCAGCGCAGAGCCCAATGCAGGGCTCGAACTCACAAACCATGAGATCATGACCCGAGCTGAAATTAAGAGTCGGACTGAGCCACACAGTCGCCCCCGAGAGTTTTACTTTCATTGCTACTCAGCTATTCCATCCCCCCAGAAGGGTGGTCACCCAGTGTAGGAAAAAGAACTAACTACAGTCTAAAGAAGTGTTTTCGTGAGTCCGTGAGATCACTAAGATTAGAGCTATGTCTATATACAGGTATGTCTGTATTCTTGAGGCCTGTGGTCCCGGGCTCCCTATGTTATCACAGGTGGCGTGGGTAAATGGTCACTCAGAGAAGAGGGGCTGTGACCTGTCGAGGCAGGTTACCTGATTCCAGCTTGCCATTGGTTCACTCATTTTGTCATCCCTGCCACACCCAGAATCCTTTCCTTTGTCCTCACTGTCTTCACCAAAGGCTTTAGGGTTTGCTTCCCAGAAGATGATGGCAGCCTGTAGGGAGTGGGGAGTACTGACTCGGGTGCGGAGAATTAGCATTTCAGTAGGAAGCGGGACCTGATAGGGGCCAGAGGAGCAAGTTAAACAGGATCTGGTGGATGGGAGGAAGGCTGAGCCAGAGCTGAAATGGGAAGATGTTCTGATTTGTTCTGGCTGTCATAACAAAGTACTGAAGACTGGGTGGCCTCACACAGCAGAAACTTACTTCCTCTGGGAAGTTCAAGATCAAGGTGTTGGCAGGTTCAGCTTCTTCCGAGGCCTCCCTCCTTGGCTTGTAGATGGCTGTTTCCCCCTGTTTCCTTGTCTGGTCTTCTCTCTGTGTCTGTGCCCTAATTTCCTCTTCTGATAAGGACATCAGTCATATTCAATTAGGGTTTACCCCAATGACCTCATTTAAAAAATTTTTTTAATGTTTACTTACTTTTGAGAGAGAGACAGAGTGTGAATGGGGGAAGGGCAGAGAGAACTAGAATCCGAAGCAGGCTCCAGGCTCTGAGCTTTCAGGACAGAGCCAGACATGGGGCTTAAACCCACAAACCGTGAGATCATGACCTGAGTTGAAGTCAAACTTTAACGCAGGTGCCCTGATGCCCTCATTTTAACTTAAACACCCCATCTCCAAATACAGTCACATTCTGAGGTACTGGGAGTTGGAGCTTCAACCTATAAATTTGGGGGGAACACATTCCACCCACAAAAGGAGTGTGAACAGGGGTTGGTGGCATTTGAAGGCAACTTTCCTTACTGTTGGGACATGTCAGATGAGGTCAGTCGTCCTTAAATCCTCAGACTCACAGAAAGAAACAGCAGCACTTGGGAAATAGTGCCATTGGCACTCCACAGGACAGCATCCCTGATTGCAGAGTGCATCATATAATTTTCATTAATTTTCTCCATAATAACCTTGCCAGTAGGATCTTCTCTGCCTTGTGACACTGAAGCTGGAGCACTTCAGGTGACTGGTTAAAAACACACCTCAAATTGCTAGTGACTCAGTGCACGGCCTGAACCCTTAGCTTGGCTCACTGTTCCTCAGCACAGAAGCCACAGCCTGCAGAATCTTACTAGCAGGGACCAGTTCATATTTAAAATCTATGTCTCCCTGTAGTCTCTTCAATACTAAATTTTTGTTTCTTCCATGGCAAATTTCTCCCAGGTCCTTGATCCTAATCTGTATAGGCTATTCTTAGAAATATTATAGTCAATATTTCCCTATAATATTCCGTGTCATTCTTTTTTTTTATAAAAAATTTTTAACATTTTTATTATTGAGAGATAGAGAGACAGAACATGAGCAGGGGAGGGGCAGAGAGAGGAGGAGGAGACACAGAATCTGAAGGAGGCTCCAGGCTCTGAGCTGTCAGCACAGAGCCCGACATGAGGCTCAAACTCCTGAACTGTGAGATCATGACCTGAGCCCAGTTGGACACTTAACTGACTGAGCCACCCAGGATCCCTGATTTCCACATTTACCTCTTGATCCTGCCCAGAGTAGCCTGTGGCCCGAATTAATCCAACAGTCTTTGTGGGGTCTCTGCAGGCCAGGCCATCCTTCTTCATCATTCAGAGCTACTATGTGCTGTGGGGTCATGTGTGAGGGACCGGACTGGGATGAAATAAATATGGGGAGCATTTTTACATTTAAATACATCTCTTTCAGGTTCTGCATCACTCTTTCCTCCCTCATGCTCTTGACCCAGAGGGTCACATCCCTCTCTCTGGACATTTGTGAGGGAAAAGTGAAGGCAGCATCAGGAGGCATCAGGGGCAGAAGCTCCGTTCCTGAGCATCTGTGGAAGACACTGCCCTATTTCAGCTACTTGCTCTTTTTCCCTGCTCTCCTAGGAGGCTCCCTGTGTTCCTTCCAGAGATTTCAAGCTCGTGTTCAAGGGCCGAGCAGTGTGGGTCCCAGGCGCTCTGTCTGGGCTCTGACCTGGAGGGGTCTGCAGATCCTGGGCCTCGAGTGCCTGAAAGTGGTCCTGAGGATGGTGGTGGGTGCAGGAGCGGGTCTCACTGACTGCCGGCAGCTTCAGTGCATCTGTGTCATGTGGTCCACGGCCGGGCTCTTCAAACTCACCTACTACTCCTGCTGGCTCCTGGATGATGCCCTCCTCCATGCAGCAGGCTTTGGACCTGAACTTGGTCAGAGCCCTGCTGCGGGGGGATACGTCCCCGATGCGGACATTTGGACACTGGAAACAACCCACAGGATATCCCTGTTCACAAGAAAGTGGAACCAAAGCACAGCTGGGTGGCTCCGACGCCTCGTATTCCAGCGGGGCGGGGCCCGCCCGTTGCTGCAGACGTTTGCCTTCTCCGCCTGGTGGCATGGACTCCACCCAGGACAGGTGTTTGGTTTCCTCTGCTGGGCTCTGATGGTGGAAGCTGATTACCTGATCCACACCTTTGCCAACTTGTCTATCAGATCCTGGCCGATGCGGCTGCTCTATAGAACTGTCACCTGGGCCCACACCCAGCTCATCATTGCCTATATAATGCTGGCCGTGGAGGTCAGGAGCCTCTCCTCTCTCTGGCTGCTGTGTAATTCTTACAACAGTGTCTTTCCCATGGTGTATTGTATTTTGCTTTTTCTATTAGCAAAGAGAAAGCATACATTGAACTGATATCGTCCCCCCAGCCTTCATCTTATACATCCATGAAATAGAGTTTAAAAAGCGCTGGGGGCGCCTGGGTGGCTCAGTTGGTTAAGTGTCTGACTTTGGCTCAGGTCATGATCTCACAGTTCGTGGGTTCGAGCCCCACATCGGGCTCTGTGCTGACAGCTCTGTGCTGACACAGAATCCGAAGCAGGCTCCAGACTCTGAGCTGTCAACACAGAGGCCGACACGGGGCACAAACCCCCGTGAGATCATGACCTGAACTGAAGTCAGAAGCTTAACCAACTGACCCACCAAGGTGCCCCAACACCTACTTTAACAAGCTATTATACTGGTACTGAAGTCCCTCCCCACTCCAAAAGAAAGAGAGACTAAGACATGGTTTCTTCCCTTAGGGCTTACACTTTAGGAGTGGAAACAAAGTTATATAGGTAAGGGGATAGATAACAACATTAGGTACTATGAACCAAATAACAAATGGTATACACATGGACACCTAAACATTGAGTGTCCAATTGGTCCACTTGATCCTGGACTGTGAGTTCAGCAAGACAAAAACAACAAAAACAGAAACCAAAGTCAGGGATGCCTGGCTGGCTCAGTCAGTAGAGAGCATGGGACTCTTGATCTTGGAGTCGTGAGTTCTAGTCCCATGTTGGGTGTAGAGATTAGTTTAAAAAAAAAACAACAAAAAAACACCCTCTAAATCATATAATTGTGTTGCTTTGTTACATGAGCCAGAGACTCATCCTGATCCATAAGTAATTTGAAAAATTTGGTCTCAAAATGGAAAGGCTGATATTATCTCAGAATATGTTAATAAACTGAAAATCTGGCTGAGACTTGATACTTGTTAAGTACAAAACTGACCCATGAAACATGTCCTACAAAGAGACCAAAAACAAGAAGTAAGCCCTATTCTATTACAACATTGAGGGTCTGGTTCCCTTTTCTTGGCAAATCCTAAGTAATTGTCTATGTTTCTTCCTCTGTTGGGACTTAAAATACCCCAAGAGAAAGACGTCAAGACCTCCAAGTGGTAGAGAAGCCACAGTCATGTAACGGTCGCTTTCACAGTGCATCTGTGGGCCACCTGGCCAGTTATATAATTACAATTATATTAGGTGTCAATTTTAACTCAGCTTACTTTAAAAACTTACCTTCTGTCTAATCAGTAACATTGGTGAAAATTGAGTTTAGTGTATTAATTATATTTTATTCTCATAGTCACTAAATGAAATACATACAAAATGTTTGTGTCGTGCTTAAAATCATCTACTTCGGGGCGCCTGGGTGGCTTAGTCGGTTAAGCGTCCGACTTTCGCTTAGGTCATGATCTCCCGGTTCGTGGGTTCGGCCCCGCGTCGGGCTCTGTGCTGACTGCCGGCTCAGAGCCTGGAGCCTGTTTCAGTCTGTGACCCCCTCTCTCTCTGACCCTCCCCTGCTCACGCTGTCTCTCTCTCTCTCCTAAAAATAAATAAAACATTAAAAAAAATCATCTGCTTCATCTGTTGCACCATGGGAAGCATTGTACAGCATCTAAGCTTCCCAAACTAGCCATTTTCGTTCTTTCCAAAATTTAAAATTGCAAGTAAGCTTCTAATCTTTAAAACCTGACAAAGATTAGGCAGTTAGAAGTTACAGATCACTTAGGGGCGCCTGGGTGGCTTAGTCGGTTAAGCGTCCGACTTTCACTTAGGTCATGATCTCGCGGTTTGTGGGTTCGAGCCTCGCATCGGGCTCTGTGCTGACTGCCAGCTCAGAGCCTGGAGCCTGTTTCAGTCTGTCACTCCCTCTCTCTGATCCTCCCCACTCACACTGTCTCTCTCTCCTAGAAATAAAAAAAAAAAAAGAAGTTACAGATCACTTAGAAAGTTGTGTTGGGGCACCTGGGTGGCCCAGTTGGTTGAGCCTCTGATTCTTGATTTCGGCTCAGGTCATAACATGATCTCACAGTTCGTGAGTTCGAGCCCTGTGTCAGGCTCTGCGCTGTGTCAGCGTGGAGCCTGCTTGAAATTCTCTCCCACTCTCTCTGCCCCTACCTACTCATGCTCACTCTCCCTCCCTCCCTCTCTCTCTAAAAATAAATAAATAAGCTTAAAAAAAAAAAAAGAAAAGAAAGGTATGTCAATATCACTCACTAACAGCAAACAAACAGCCCAATCTGCACACAGAGAACATAACACAACAAGCAGTGAGGGCCTTGAACATGGCATGAATTTGTAGTGGTCTTAACCAGCCAGGTTTCTGCTCCTCTGACTGGTTAAAACCAGGACATCTACTTCCTTCCCTTTCTGTTTGCATCTTACAGAAATGTTTCATTTATATTGCACAGTATAAAGTACAATGTGATTTGAAGGAATTACTCTAAGGAAAAAAGTCAGAGCCAGAGATGTAGTAGACTCGGGAGCCATCCGTCTACACAGAGGAGATCCTGGGATCCAAGAGCAGAGAACAGAGAATGTATCTTCTTCCAATCCTCATTTCCTTTGTTAGGACCTAATTTTAGAGTTCCTGACTCCTGCCTCAGCTGCCCCCTCAACATTTGGCAACTTTAGCTTCCCTTTCCTTCAGTCACTGATTGTCACTCCCAAGACCCTGCCTATTGTCTCCCAAATTCCCTTTGACATATTCATCTCTGTTATTATTAATCTCATGGCTCTGACCTTGCTTCCAGAACTGGACATGACATATTTCTTCTTTTGTTTGATCTAGAAGTGGCCTCCAGGCCACCCCTGCTTTCTGTCTCATTTTGTCCTATTTATAGGCCCAACCAGAATAGTGTTTTGACAAATCATGCTTATCCTCTACAAATGCAAGGGAAGGGCCAGGACCTGCAGTCCTGAAAGCAGTATCCTGGATAAGTGAATTAGAGTCTCAGGGCCAAGTACTAGAGCTAAGTAACCCGTAGAAACAGCCCCCAGGGGCGCCTGGGTGGCTTAGTCGGTTGAGCGTCCAACTTTCGCTTAGGTCATGATCTCACAGTTCGTGGGTTCGAGCCCCGCGTCGGGCTCTGTGCTGACTGCCAGCTCAGAGCCTGGAGCCTATTTCAGAGTCTGTGCCTCCCTCTCTCTCTGACCCTCCCCTGCTCACGCTGTCTCTCTCTCTCTCTCCTAGAAATAAAAAAAAAAAAAAAACTTAAAAAAAAAAAAAAGAAACAGCTCTCAGTAGGCATACACCCCCTGGCCTCTGGCATCCTACCTTTTATCAGCCAATTTACTCTAAAGAGTTTGGTAGGAGGCTTTACCGAGCCCCCTCATCCAATTGTTAGAAAGTATCATTGTGTGAGATTCTGTTGATTAAGAAATCTCTGAAAATGGAATAAGCCATTAATAGACATGAAAAAATGCTCAACATCATTCAGCATCAGGGAAATACAAATCAAAACCACAATGAGATACCACCTCACACCTGTCAGAATGGCTAAAATTAACAACTCAGGCAACAACAGATGTTGACGAAGATGAAGAGAAAGAGGAAGCCTTTTGCACCGCTGGTGGGAATGCAGACTGGTGCAGTCACTCTGGAAAACAGTGTGGAGGTTCCTCAGAAAATTAAAAATTGAACTACCCTATGTCCCAGCAATTGCACTACTAGGTATTTATCCAAGGGATACAGGAGTGCTGTTCTGAAGGGGCACATGCACCCCAATGCTTATAGCACTGCTATCAACAATAGCCAAAGAATGGAAAGAGCCCAAATATCCACTGACTGATGAATGGATAAAGAAGATGTGGTACACACACACACACACACACACACACACACACACACTGGAATATTACTCAGCAATCAAAAAGAATGAAATCTTACCATTTGCAACAACGTGGATGGAACTAGAGTGTATTATGCTAAGTGAAATAAGTCAGTCAGAGAAAGACAAATATATGACTTCACTCATATGTGGAATTTAGGATATAAAACAGGTTGACATAAGGGAAGGGAGAACTATATAAATAGGGAGGGGGACAAAACATAAGAGACTCTTAGATACAAAGAACAAACTGAGCGTTGCTGAAGGGATTTGGGGTGGGGGGGATGGGCTAAATGGCCAAGGGCCATTAGGGAAGACACTTGTTAGGATGAGCACTGGGTGTTACATGCAGGGGATGAATCACTGAATTCTACTTCTGAAATCAGTATTGCCCCATATGCTAACTTGGATATAAATTTAAAAAATAATAAAATAAATAAAAATTGGATAATCCATGATAACCGAAAAGCTGAGAATATTGGCAAAGCTTAATTAGAAAATATTTAACAAAAACCTGCAGAATTTGCCTTCCGAAGAGGACCAAGGAACTATAGATGCCATCATTTATCTATTGAAATGGCATTGCCTCGAAAATGTTCCTTGAAAACTTCAGTTCACCTTTCAACCTATTTTAGGTAAGGCAGGCTCACAGGGAAGCCTTGTCCCCCTGATGCACATGTAGCCACTCACCCACCCTGGCCTTGTGGGAGCCCGACAGTGACCACAAGAAAGTGTGGTTAGGGACGCGGGGATGTGCCTGCACACGGGGCTCCCTGCCTGGGCAAGGCATTCCTGCAAACAGGATGCTCTGCCAGGAGGCCTGCACACAGTATCCAAGTTTAATGGTCCGCTTGCAAACGAGGGAACATGCCCTCCTTAGAAATAAGGAGGAGGCTGGAATTGTGAGCAGGCCTCTTAGTAAACATGTTGTGGTCGCTTCCTCCCTTTGCTCCCCCTGTCCTTGAAATGTGTTTGGCTACTTGCCCTTAATTGGTAAAGGAATGCATCTTGTAGATTTCAGTTTGTATCCAGTTACCGGGGTATAAAATAAACCGCAAGACGGGCTTGCGTGGAATTGTTCCTCCGGCCGGAGTTGTGTCTGTGTCTGTCTGTTGTGTGTGTCTTGTCCTTTGTGTCATTTCGTCTGCAACAGGCCTCTTTCTTAATCTGTTGGCAGCTACCATGGCCAATAGGCAGCCAGTGGCTCTAAATGGGTAACAATGGTTTAGGGATCCATCTCCATTATTAAGCTTCTCCAAAAGAGACAATCCAACCTTGGTTTTTTCTATCCATGTAGTTTTATAAAGCAAACCATAGGGAGACATCACGGACACACGCCTACCCAGTTAATTCATCAATCCTTGATTCATCAATTCCATGAGAACAAGGAAAAGGAGGCCCAGGTGGAGAGTTCTGAGGAGTTCATCCTGGCAACCATTAGTAGATACTTCAAGACAAAAAAGAACTAAGAAAGCCAAGTTCTATCTCTGCCCAAATGATGCCACTCCGCCCACATGACTCATCTTTGGAGGCGATGAACTCTCAGGTCACTTGAGGGGCTCTGGCAGCCAGCCTGCCAACCCTGGGTGAAGAGGAGGGGTCAAACAATGAGGAACAGGTTGATGGTGAGGCAGATTCAGTAGGTGTGAAAGAACAGATTTGACCCATGTATACCTACAAGCACGATAAGGACCACTAGATTATGAGCATTGCAATGCCCAATTGCTGTAAAATGATTAAGTAGCAATCATTAGTAACAATCCGGATTAAAATGCCAACTATTAGACTGTAGATTCAAATCACTTCAACAGATTCCTTTCTACAGTTTTTAATAGTTTATTTTTGAGACAGAGAGAGACAAAGCATGAGTGGGGGAGGGTCAGAGAGTGAGGGAGACACAGAAGCTGAAACAGGCTCCAGGCTCTGAGCTGTCAGCACAGAACCTGACGTGGGGTTCAAACCCACGAGTTGAGAGATCATGACCTGAGCCGAGGTCGGACACTTAACCGACTGAGCCACCCAGGCGCCCCTCTACTTGTTTTAACATAACAGAAACTTGGTTCCCTATAATCCCAGAGTTCAGCACCAAGAAGTAAAGGGTTAGTGGTTCTATTTTATGTGAACTTTGTTAATGTCACCTGTTTCCAAAACAAAAATGTACAAAAATGTTGAACAGACACTTCACAAAAAAACAGATACTTAACTTTTTGGCTATTATGAATAATGCTATTATGAACATTTGTGTTCACAATTTTGTGTAGATATCAGATTTTAATTCTCTTAGGTATGTATCTATGAATGGAATTTCTGGGTCACATGGTACCTATGTTTAGCTTTTTGAGGAACTTCCAAACTCTTTTCCACATCAGCTGTACCATTTTACATTCCTACTCACAATTTTTCCTCATCCTCGTAAACCTTTGTTATAGATGTCTTTTTCATTCTAGCCATTGTAATGGATATGAAGTACTATCTCACTGTGGTTTTGACTTGCATTTCCCTAAATGATGTTGAGAACTTTTTCATGTAATTATTAGCATTTGTATTTTTTTGAGAAATGTCTATTTATATGCTTTGCCCATTTTTATTAAAAATTTTTTGAATATTGGGGCGCCTGGGTGCCTTAGTCGGTTAAGCGTCCGACTTTCGCTTAGGTCATGATCTCGCGGTTCGTGGGTTCAAGCCCCGCGTCGGGCTCTGTGCTGACTGCCAGCTCAGAGCCTGGACCCTGTTTCGGTCTGTGACTCCCTCTCTCTCTGACCCTCCCCTGCTCACGCTGTCTCTCTCTCCTAGAAATAAATAAAACATTAAAAAAAATTTAAAAATTGTTTTAAATATTTATTTATTTTGAGAGAGAGAGAGGGAGATTGAGAGTCAGGCAGAGGCAGAAAGAGAGCGAGAGAGAATCCCAAACAGGCTCTGTGCTGACAGCACAAAACTGAACATGGGGTCCACTTCCACAAACTCTGAGATCATGACCTGAGCCAAAATCAGGAATCAGACTTTTAACTGACTGACACCCAGGTGCCCCACTCTGCCCATTTTTAAACTGGGTTATTTGGGGCCTTCTGCTGTTGAGTTGTTAAGAGTTATTTAAATATTTTGGATACGTCATCCTTATCGGATATGTAATTTGCAAATATTTTCTTCCCTTCTGTGGGTTGTATTTTCACTGCTTTCTTCGTAGTGTCCTTTGAAGAACAAAATTTTTTTAAATTTTAATGAGCATGAACTGTACATTCCCCTTGGTTGCTTTTTGCTTGTCATATCTCTGAAACCATTGCCAAACCAAGGTCATGAAGATTTGCACTTATGTAAATCTTAGACTTACCTTTTACATTTAGGTCTATGATGTATTTTGAGTTAACATTTGAATATAGAGTGAGGTAGGGCCCCAATTTTTTCCACTGCATGTGGATATCCAGTTGTTCCAGCCCATTACTGAAAAGACTAGTCTTTCCCTCTTTGAATTAATTGCCTTGGCACCTAAAGTTGATTTTTTTAAAAGAAAAGAACCAGGAAGAAAGAAAGGAAGAAAGGAAGAAAGGAAGGAAAAAAGAAAGAAAGAAAGAGAGATAGAGAGGGAGAGAAAGAAAGAGAGAAAAAAAGAAAGAAAGAAAGGAAGGAAGGAAGGAAGGAAGGAAGAGAAAGAGAAAGAAAGAAAATTATTGAAAAACTTGGGGGAACAAAACCTTAGATCTCCACTAGAAATTCTATATTTTAATATAGAGGTCAGAAAGTTTCCAATAACACCCACAGGTTAGGGAACCACTGTCAAAGTCACATATTCCCTGCATCTGCTTAAGAGCAGTAGAGTGCCATCTTGTCAACCCTGGAGAAAACTCTCATCTGCTTAAGTCTACACACCACTGTTGGCAGAGGAAGAGCATCTTTTGCTCTCCTTGGGTTTTCAAAAAGCATGGAGAGTGTATTTAATTAGCAAAAGAGATTAAACACAGGAGCCTGGAGGCAAGGGAATCTGGAAAATCTAGTTCGGAGACTTCTGTAACAGAGGGCATGAATGCTGGTTGTCACTAAGCAATGTACAGCTTATCAACTAGTCACAGAAGGACAAATACTGCGTGGTTCCACTTATATGAGGTATCAAAAGTAGACACACTCAGAGAGACAGAAGGCAAAACAGTGGTTGCCAGTGGCTGGAGGAAAGGGGGAAATGAGGAGCTGCTATTCAATGAGTATAGAGTTTCAGTCATACACAGATGAAAAAGTTCTAGACATCTGCTATACAACAATGTACGTATAAGCTAACAATACTAACTGCACTCTTTAAAATATATTAAGACAATAAATCTCATGGTTTTTTTTCATATGTATGTATGTATGCATGTATCTATCATCTCACTGAGGGCTCATTCAAAGGGTTATTTTGCTCTTTTTATATTCTACAACCAAAATAATATCACATAACCTCTGTTGCAGTGTGGTGACATTTCTTATTCCTCTATTTTTTCCCAAATGTCCAGGGAGATCTGAATCTACCCTATTCTTTTTTGTTTTCTTAGAAAGTGGGCATCTATTAACATATTTTCCCTCACTCAGAATCTGCTTCAAAAGGGTGAACTCTTTGGACCCTTTTTTATAACCTTGCCTAGGGCAAATACAATTGGTAATAATGACAATTATTTATAAATTTATTATTTCATTTGAGGTGGCTTCACATGCAACATTAAAAGTAAATTGGCATCATTTCCTCAAGAAATTTGCAAGGATTACATATTTGCAAAAAGCAAAATTTAATTTTTTGAAAAAGTTGCATTTTTCAATATGTAATCTTACTTTCAATATGTATCTTACTTATGAACACCAATTAATAGTCATCTCTTTTTAAAACTACTTCTGTTGTGGTAAAATATGCACAACATAAAAGTTACCACTTTGACCAGTTTTAAGTGTACACTTCAGAACACTTAAGAACATTCACATAGTTGTGGTACCATCACCACCATCCATTTCCAGAATGTTTTCATCATTCTAAATAGAAATCCTGTACTCACTAGAGAGTTAACTCCCCATTTCCCAACCCTCCCCCCCCTCCAAGTTCCTGGTCGCCACTGTTCTATCTCTTGTCTCTGTGAGAGTCCCCATTCCAGGTACTTCATATAAGCAGAATCACACAGTATTTGCCATTTGTGTCTGGCTCATTACACTGAGCATAATGTCTTCAAGGTTCATCCATGTTCTAGCACATATTAGAATTTCATCCTTTTCTAAAGCTGAACATTTGGGTTGTTTCCACCTTTTGGCTACTGTGAATAATGATGCTATGAACATTGGTATAAAAATATCTGTTTGAGTTCCTCCGTTTGGCTCTTTTGGTCATATAACTAGAAGTGTAATTGCTGGATCAGAGTCAATGTTTAACTTTTTGAGGAACTGCTATGCCATTTTCCACAGTGGCTGCACCCATTTAACATTCCCACCAACAGTGCACAAGCATTTCAGTTTCTCCATATCCTTGTCAACATCTGTTTATTCTGGTTTTGTTTAAATACAATAGTCATTCTAGGGGTGCCTGGCTGACTCAATTGGTAGAGCATGTGAGCATGGAATATCAGGGTCATGAGCTCAAGCCCCATGTTGAGTATGGAGCTTACTTAAAAAAGTATATATATATATATATATATATATATATATATATATATATATGTATATATATACACACGTGTGTGTGTGTATGTGTGTGTGTGTTCTAATGGTGTGAAGTGGCATTTTTTTTTTTAAGATTTTTATTTTTAAGTAATCTCTACTCTCAACATAAGGCTCGAACTCATGAGCCTGAGACCTAGAGCCAAATGCTCTGCCGCTCTGCAGACTGAGCCAGCCAGGTGCCCCTCATTATGGTTTTGATTCGCATTTCGGTCTGGTTATTGATGTCGAGCATCTTTTCATATTGAAGAGCCAAAAATTAAGTCCTCCGTTAAGAGAAACCTCGGGCTGCACGTAGCCCCAGTCCCAGTCCCAGGAAAAGCCTCAGACTGTTCAAGGCTAAAGCCATCCTCAGACTGCCCTCAGTTCAGCTAATCAAAAAGAAAAAATAGAAACATTCCTATGGTCTGAGTCAAGGCTGGAAACTGCAGATACAAACTAGCCAATTTCTCACTGCTTGTCTGAACCCCATGTGGGCCCTTTAAACTCACCTCACAACTGGTCATTTTCAAAGATTCTCAAAAGTCATGATTGGGTCCCACCAAAAGTAATGAACACCTCACAGACACTGAATGGTCGAAGCTGTAATTGTAATTGGTGCTTATATGAAGATGCTACATGTACTGTAACACCCCCATCCCTTCCTCCTTAAAAACCCTGTTCGCTATTGTTCTTGGCTTCACCTTGCTGCCATGACACCAGCAGGCTGGGTGAGCCCCTGCTCAAGCTTGTAATAAAGACCCTTTTGTACTTGCATCGGTGCCGGCTCCTTGGAGTGAGGGGCCTAGACAAACTAAACCAAAAACTCAACCAGCTTTTCTGCTTCTGTACAAGTGCTTGCACTATGGGAAACTAAAACCTAACTAGCTCCTTCCGCTTCTGTACCATTGCTTAAGGCTTGAGTTTCAGCCTCCCCGGAACTATCAGGCAGCTGCACACTGCCCAAGGCCAAAGAAACTGGCCACCACATCACTCCACCACACTACCCTGGCAACACTCAATCAGCAAAGGCCAGCAGCCACCCTCCGCCTTACTGAAGGAAGGGCCTAGGGAAAGAGAAGTTAACCTGTTAGTCACCGAACAAGACCCTAGACTCGCTCTATGATTGGCTGAATTCAAAGGTATCCTAAATGTTATAATTGGATCCCGCCAAAAACCTGATGGCGGGAACGAATCAAATATGGTATATGTTCATATTTAAATATCAACCAATGACAAACCTATAACCATAGAGATCTCCTGTCCCTCCCCACAACTTGTTTACTCCTGTCTATAAAAAGGCTGCAAAGGCTTTGTTCAGGGCCTCTCAGCGTCACCGGCGACTAGTGCGCAGAGGTCTGGGTTCGAACCTGCAAATAAACAACTCTTGCCGATTGGCTTTGACTCTGGTCTCTGGTGGTCCGTTTTTGGGGTCTCTTGAACTCTGGGCGTTTCAATATGCTTATCAACCTTTTGTATATCTTCTTCGGAAAAATGTCAGTTCAAGTTTTTTGCCCATTTTCAAATTGGGGTGCTTGGTTTTTGTTTTTTTTTTATTGCTGAATATAGGAGTATTAAATCATTTCTTACTTTAATCTTTTTTTCTGAAAGAGAAGAATAATGAAAGATATAGTTAATACCATGGGCTTTAGTCCAATATTGGGCAATTTGACAAAGATATCTTCAACCAGTATTTCCCTGGGATTATTGATTTGCAAGGAAAAGAAAGATTTTTAAAGGTGTTTAGGTAAAATTTGTAAGTCATTCTCAAACCATCATGATTCATTCCCTATAACTGTTCACATAGCCACCAAAATAAAATGTATTTTTTAAAAATGTGTATTTATTTTTGAGAGACAGAGAGAGTCAGCAGGGGAGGGGCAGAGAGGGGGGGACAGAAGATCTGAAGCAGGCTCTACACTGACAACAGAGATCCCCATGTGGGGCTTGAACTCAGCAACTGAGAGATCATGACCTGAGCCGAAGTCTGATGCTTAACCGACTGAGCCACCCAGGAGCCTCAAAATGTGTTTCTGCTAGCAATAATTAAGAGAGAAATAGCTATGGGGTAAAGAAACAACAGTATCTTCCTCTTGTACTTTGTCTTCATTGTTAAACATTTTTCTTAAAGAATTTAAATCTTGAGTATAACAACAGAATGAAAAATACCTGGAACTTACTTATCTGAATATAAGTGTCCCCAAATACTGCCAATGCGTCCGCCTCCGTTCCATAGACTCTGGCCGTTGCCGTAGTTCTTATCCTTTTCAGGACCAGATTTGCAGTTTTCCCATAGATTCTGTGAACTGGTCCATATTCTTCCTATATATTCCTATTGTTGTCACTGCTTAAATTACAGAGAATTTTCTGTTTTATTGTACAAAACTGTACAGAGACAGTTATATAGAAAGATGTTTGGAATGACAGTCACCTAATGTTAATATTGGTCATTTCTGGGTAGTAAATGGGGATGGGAATGGTTGCATTCTTTGAATTCTTTATGAAACCGCTTTATTTGAAAACCTATTGTCTCAATAGGGTTTAGATGTAAGCAGAAAGATTTAGGAGTCCCCTGAAAAAGAAAGACAAGACATACCTTTGGTGACACAAGAGAAGTCATTGTAGGCCCCCAGCTATTTACTGTGATCTGTGCCCAGGCACACTGATGGCAGAAATTCGTAGGTGTCAAAATCACAAAGAAATGCAAAAAACCTCAGTAGTTAATGATTTTAAGGGAACAGAGGGAATTACAAAACAAAAAACCAGTCTGTACCAGGCCAGGAAATAGTCCAACATGTTCAGAGACAAGAAATCAATGGTATAACTCCCCAAAGTAAAGATTGACCTAACGTCCATTCTTGAGTTGTTTCTGCAGGATTGAAGCTGTGACCCGTAGGGTTAATGAGTTTGAAACTAGCAGAAAATTTAAAGCTTGTTTTTCAGAAAACTGTTTCTCCCTAATCAACTATTGTTTCTTTTCAGAGCCACCAACAAATAGTCTGTTTCTGCAAAAGCCTGGACTCTGAGTCAACAGATTTGATTTCAGCCTGTGAACAAGCAAGGCCCTGCATTCCTTACAAGGAGTCCAAGACGCCACCTAGTTTCCATCTGCTCTCAGAGCACACCCAGAGCCCCTTCCCCTAGTCTCATATTTACCGCTGCTTCTTTATAATGTTCAAGTTTCCACCCTGGGAGGAACACAAGCTTCATTAACCTAACAAAGGATGCCTGTGTAGCATTTGTACCTGCCTTTACATGTGATGACAAAGCTTCCTTTTCTGAATGTGTATCCCAAACGTTAAATTAAAATAAGCTGCTCTCCCCTGCAGGGGGAGTCATTGTGAGAAATAAGGGAGATGATTCATTTTCAGAAATACCAAGTAAAAGCTGTGCTATCTAGTTAACGGTATGTTTACAACCTATTGGAAATACGTACCTCCCACCCCCCTCCCAATGGAGCCCCAACCCTTAGATCCTTCACTTCCTGGTTCTTCTTCCCCCTTTTCATTTTGCGGGCTTATTTTTGTGGGGTTTGCAATGAGCATGTGCCAAAGAACAAAAGGAGGAGGGACCGAAAGTCTCTGCATCACCTCCGGGAATGGACATTTGTTCCAATCAGACTATTTTTTGCCTTATATGGGCACAGGCGTCACTCCGCAAGGCTTTAACCTCTGTACTACTCAGCCAATGAGGAACCAGGGGAGGGACTTGCATGCTAGGAAATAAATTGTCTGCTGTAACTGCCCCCAGAGTGCTTGTCAGATACCTGCTCTTGCAAGAACATTGATTAAAGCCTCCCTTCACTGTGCTCCAAGGGTCCACATCCCTCCTTTGATTGGGTTGGTGGGCTTATTCCTCACAACATAGCTTTGTAAATTATTCCCCATGATCTCCTTACTTGCTGCAGATGAAGTTTCCTTTGTGTGACAGCTCACCTTGTATAATCTCTATCTGAAACTCACCAAGGAGTGAACTCATGTTAGTTCAGTTACTACATAGATAGTCCCCATATTTTGGTATTTAAAAGCCTAGTCTTTGTGGCACCTGGATGGCTCAGTTGGTTAAGCATCAGTCTAGATACTGGCTCAGCTCATGATCTCACAGTTTATGAGTTTGAGCCTGGCATTGGGGTCCACACTGACAAGCAGAGTCTGCTTGGGATTCTGTCTCCTCTCTCTCTGCTGCTCACCCACTTATTCTCTCTCTCTTTGAAATAAAAAATACTTTTATAAAAGCCTAGTCTGATGTGGGAAACAAAGGCAAAAGAGAAAATTAGGTTTCCTTGCTACTTAGAGCCCATTGACAAGTCCTTGAAACAGACAGAGATCTTCCTCTGGGAAGGTCCATAGATTTGTCCCCACCTTTGCCATTCAGCTCATTTGCTCTGCAGCCCTGATGACCTCTTTGCTTTTCTAGCTCAGGATGATGTAGCCAAAGCTCTCATTCTCAACTTATGCCACCCAAGCTCAGGGAACACATGTCAAGTTCCCTGAGTGGTTCCCTTAAATTGCTTCTCCCTTGGCTTGAGGGAGGAAGAAGCAGCTTCTTTTCACATCCTTGGCAGGGGAAATGCCAAAGTGCTCCAGACTCTCTTCAAAAGGTTACCTTCTCTACTCTTTGATCCTCCATGTTTTACTTCAACAGGTAGGAAGTGAGTGCATGTTTAATAGATGTGACAGCACCACATTTAGGACAAGGGGATAGAAATTGGGACCTATAGTATTTTTCTTGGTTTGGGGGAATCTCAATTGAGATTGAAAGAACCCCATTTATCATATGTGTAGTAAGATCTCATTTTTACAAAAAAGCATTTTTAAAATTACTTAGACATATCTAATTACTATTTTGATATATTGTTATAATGACTATATGACTCATAATTGAGTCATATGTTAAAGTCCTAAGTCCCAGTACCTCAGAATGTAACAGTATTTTGAGATTGGGACTTTAAAGAAGTAATAAAGATTAAGTGAGGTCATAGCATGGGTCGTAGTCCAAGATGACTAGTATCCTTATAAGAAGAGGTGATTGGGACACAGACAACACAGACTGAGGGATGACACAGTGAGGAAGAAGGTGGCTTTCTGCAAGCCAAGGAGAGACCCTAGAAGAAACCAACCCTGCCAACACCTTGATCTTGGACCAGCCTCCAGAACTGTGAGAAAATAAATTTATGTTGTTTTTATTTTTATTTTTTTAAAGTTAGCTCAATGCCCAACATGGGGCTTGAATCCATGACCCTGAGGTCAAGAGTCACATGCTCTGAGGCACCTGGGTGGCACAGTCAGTTTGAGCATCCAACCTTGGCTCAGGTCATGACCTTGCAGTTTGTGGGTTCAAGCCCCACCTCCAGCTTGCTGCTGTCAGCCTGTCAGTGCAGAGCCCACTTCGGATCCTCTGTCCCCCTCTCTCTGCCCCTCCTCTGCTGTGCTTTCCCCGAAACTAAAAACAAACAAACAAAAAAAGAGTTGCATGCTCTGCTGACTGAGCCAGACAGGCACCCTGAAGTTTCTGTTGTTGAAGCCACCCAACCTGTACTTTGTAATGGGGGCCTGAGCAAACGAATAGAAAAACCTCCCAACTTTCCCTACATATACATGATGTATTTATATATGTGTACTTACATATTCTCAGATTAGGATTATATTCATTTTGTATTTTCTAGCCTGCTAGTGATTAACAATCTATTATAAAATGTTCTAATGTCTGCATTTTTTACAAGGTGATTTTTGATAACTGCCTAATACATTCACGACTTAATGAATCTTCTGCTATGTGATTTTAACATTTTAAAATTTTTTACTGCTATAAATAATGTGATGACTATCTTCTATCTCTGATTAATTCTCTAGGATTATTATTCAGGGATTAAATAGGTTAAATAGGTTAAATATGCATACCTGGAGGCTTTTAATATTTATTAGCAAATTACATTTGAGTATTTTTTTAAAATTTTCTTTTAATGTTTTTTAGTGTTTATTTTTGAGACAAAGACAGTGCATGAGCAGGGGAGGGGTAGAGAGAAAGAGAGGAGAAACAGAATCTGAAGCAGGCTCCAGGCTCTGAGCTGTCAGCAAAGAGCCTGACGTGGGGTTCGAATTCATGAATGGTGAGATCATGACCTGAGCTGAAGTCAGACTCTTAACTGAGCCACCCAGGTGCCCCTTAATGTTTTTTAAAGTTTTTATTTATTTATTTTGACAGATACAGAGTATGAGCAGGGTAGGGGGCAGAGAAAGGGCAAGAATCCCAAGCAGGATCCACACTGTCAGCACAGAGCCCAATGCAGGGCTCAAACTCATCTTACAAACCTCAAGATCATGACCTGAGCTGAAATCAGAAGCTTAACCGACTCAGCACCCAGACACCCCTCTTTTTTTTTTTTTTTTTTTTTTTTGTTAATGTAAACTCCACACCCAACATCGGGCTTGAACTCATGACACCAAGATCAAGTGTCACATGCTCTACCAACTGAGCCAGCCTAGGCGCCCCACATTTGAGAATGTTTGTACCAGTTTATACTCCTACCAAAAATCATGACCTGAGCTGAAATCAAGAGTCAGATGATTCACTAACTGAGCCACCCAGGGCCTCCATTTTCTTGTCTTCAAAATAATCATCAGGTGTCTGGGTGACTCAGTTGGTGAACTGTCTGACAGGCTCATGTCATTATCTCATGGTTCATGAGTTTGAGCACCGAGTCAGGCTCTGTGCTGACAGCTGAGAGTCTGAAGCCAGTTGCAGATTCCGTATCTCCCTCTCTCTCTGTCCCTCCTCCACTCACGGTCTGTCTCTGTCTCTCTCAAAAATAAACACTGAAAAAAATAAAAATAATCATCAAAAAAAAAATGTAAAGTATAACAAAATGTCTGTGCTCCATGAAAAGTTAAAAAATTGAAACACTGAGATACAACTGAAGTCCTTTTTGTATCCTTCCTTCATTACTTTTCTCCACTTCATCACTTCAGGAGAGATTTTATATATTTTTTAAAGATTTTTTTCTTAATGTTTATTTTTGAGAGAGAAAGAGAGAGCGAGCGAGCGAGCAGGGGAGGGGCAGAAAGAGAGGGAGACACAGAATCTGAAGCAGGCTCCTGGCCCTGTGCTGTCAGCACAGAGTCCCTTGAGGGGCTCAAACTCACAAATCTTGAGATCATGACCTGAGCTGAAGTTGGACACTCAACCGACTGAACCACCCAGGTGCCCCAAGATTTTGTATTTTAATGTCAGAGTTTATTTATTCCAATAAAACAGTATGTTGTATTTTGGGGCATGTCTTAAAACTTTATATAGATGGTATTGTCTGGTATTCTTTTGTAACGGGAATTTTCATTCACAAATCCTTGTCAACTTCATCCATGCGGGTGCATATAGTCTTAGTTCCTTCTTTCTCACTGCTGTATAGTATTCCATTGTGTGAATGTACCACAGTTTATTTACCGTCTCCTTTTTCCTCCAAGTATTTGTCATTAAAATAATTAGTGATGGGCATTCATACACGTGCAAACAAGTTTCCTGGAGTACATGTATAATGGTTTCCCTAGGATATGTTCACAGAGCCGTTTGGTTATGCTTACATATCTCCAATTCTGCTAGGTGTTGTCAAATATTACCATACATCCTACAAAGTGGTTGTACCAGTGGACACTTACATTAGCAGTATTTGGGAGTTTAATTTGGTCCATGTCCTTTGGTTATGGATATTGTCAAGATTACAATTTTTCTGATCTGATGGGTGGTGACAGGTCTTTAAATATCTTTTTATTTTGAAATAGTCTGACCTACGGAAGGTAAGTAAAAAAGTAGTAGAGAATTCATATATACCTTTTGCCCAGGTTTCCCTAATGTTAACTTACATAACTATAGCACAATTACAAAACCAAGGAATTACTATCAGTACAATGTTGTCAACTACTAAAATATGACCTTATTCAAATTTCACCAATTCTCCCCCAATGTCCCTGTTCTGCTCCAGATCATATGCAGGATCCCACTTACATTTAATTGTTGTATCTCCAGTCTCTTTCCATCTGTGACAATTCCTCAGTTTTTCTGTCTTTCATGACCTTGAAGACTCTTGCCTTTCATGACTTTTGATGAGTGCCAGTTGTTTCACAGGTCTCTCAAATTGGGTTTATCTGATGTTTTATGATTTGATGGAGGCTAAAACAACACCTTCGTTCTAGATTAAAATAGTTGAAAGGATAATGTGCTTACTTATGAAGAACTCTGTCTTCCGTGGATAGAGTTGCATTTACTGCAGATGATGATATTTTGGAGCAGGGGGTCTGGACTCATGTGAGGAGACCTCATGAGTCCCCTCACGAGGGATTCAAGAATCCCTCCTATCCAGGGGAGGAAAAGTGCTACCTACAACCTGGCACAGTCAAAGGTAGGGAGAAACTTCCAGCAAGCACATGGTCAAGAGATTGTAGAAGACAGTGAACACAATGTTCAGTTTAGTTTTTGGTTTTTTTTTGGGGGGCACAGTGTGGGTTGTGTAATAATTCCTCTCTTTTCTGCAGGCCTTTGGTAAATTATTTGTTTAAACTTATAGCCTGATTTTAATTTTATTTTTAAGGTTTTTTTTTAATGTTTATTTTTGAGAGAGACGGGAGGGAAGGGAAGGGAGGAGAGAGAAAGGGAAGGGAGGGAGGGGAAGGGAGGGAGGGGAGGAAGGGGAAGGGAGGGGAGGGGAAGGGAAGGGAGGGGAGGGGAGGGGAGGAGAGGGGTGGGGAGGGGAGAGAGGGAGACACAGAATCTGAAGAAGTTTGCAGGCTCCAAGCTGTTAGCACAGAGCTGACATGGGGCTTGAACTCACAAACTGCAAGATCATGACTTGAGCTGAAGTTGAAGTCAGATGCCTAACCGACTGAGCCACACAGGCACCCCTCAATTTATAGCCTGATTTTATTTTTTATTAAAAACATTTTTTTTAATGTTTATTTTTGAGAGAGAGAGAGACAAGACAGACAGACAGAGCACAAGCAGGGGAGGAGCAGAGAGGGAGGGAGACAGAGAATTCGAAGCAGGCTCCAGGCTCTGAGCTATCAGCACAGGGCTCCATGCAGGACTCAAATTCACAAACTAGAAGATCATGACCTGGGCTGAAATTGGACACTTAATCTACTGAGCCACCAGATGCCCCCACCCTGATTATAGATGTGCTTTGCGGGATCAAGAGAGAAGGGTCTTATCCATGGTTGGGGTACAGGCTATAGGGAGAAGGGAAAAAGTAGTTACAAAGTGGTAAAAGGTGGCTACAGATAAGTGGAAGCCAGTTCAGTGCCAGAATCTGGCTTAGGTACAAGCTTGCTACACGTAACATGTAAACATTCCTGGGATTCCCAGAAATACTTAGGAAGACAATATGAAAATAAGAACATTAACTATCACACAGGTTGGGGGCTTGAATGGGTTTGTTATCATCCTAGACCAAGATCAATCACCATTAAAAAAAAATTTTTTTTTTACATAATCTCTATACTCAACATGGGCTCAAATCACAACCCGAAGATCAAGAGTCACATGCTCTGCTGACTGAGCCAGCCAGATGCCCCAACAACCATTTTCTTTCGGAAGCATTCTCTATCCTCCCTTCCCTTGGTAGGGAAGTCACACAGCTACTTGGTAGATATAATGTAGTACAGATCTCCAAGAACTTTTGTTTGTTCTCATCTCACCTTCCATTTTATTTTGTAGTCCTGGTGTGTGATTCCAAAAACATCTGTGGAATGAATAAATGCATACAGTGGGCTATGCAATATTTTAGGTGGGACTCCAAATCGTCTTGTAAGATGTGTAATACCAGCTATAAGCTTGTGCCTGCCTTCCTATCCAAGCAGACAGCAGGTTTCAGGTTCATGGTCACAGGACAGGATGTCACAGGGAGGAGAAAATGCTGTGGAAAGAGGTTCATGTGTCTTTGAATCAAACCTGTTATGATATGAGGTAGAGTCTCTGAGGAAAAGCAAAGCAGTGGTCTTGGGAAATCTAATTGGATTTGGGTGTAAAAAAATGTAAAATGTTTGGTAACGTAATTTCATCAACCTGATTTTGTACACCACTTGGTATGGTCTTTCGGATGGTTTCAATTCTCAAAATTATAAACATGGAGCTACTTTTTGTTAACTGTTTCCTTGGTGGTAAATTCTGTGGACTTGTTTTCTTCCAGTGGGTACTCCAGAACTGCTTGTTTTTCCCCTGCCTAGGAACTCATCCTTGCTGAGAACCCCTGGGTTAGACCATCAGCTGCTCCTGCTTGTGCAGCCTGACTAAAAGGAGAGGCAGTGTTTTCAGTAAGGGATTAAAAAGATGCCCAACTGAGTATGGTTCCTTGGTGGCTGGTCTTCTGGACTTGGGTATTCCCATTTCTGCCACTTCAGGAAATACGTCCACTTGTGACTGGAAGGTGTTGAGATGGGGATGGGGGTGTATGTGGAGATGCTTAATGATCCGCTCGCTTGGCTGTTCCCACCTCAGCGCCCTCAGGAAACTGCTTTGTTGTATGTTGCCTGAGGCACCTCCTGCCTCTGGACGCCATCACTTGTGGTGATAAGGGCCTCCTTGGCATGGCTCCTGTATTTTATGCGGTATCTTCCCATGTGCTTGCCGCCTGCGTTTCAGGATGCAGTTTCTTCTTCAATTTGATGTTTCCATTCTCTCTGGGATTTCTTAGTTTCAGATCCACCAAAACTTTCCCTTCTTGTTTCAAGTTTGGCAGTGTAGCTCCCTAATCTTTAAGAAACAACAACAACTCTATCGATAATTTTTCAGGTTTGGTGCAGGAGTGGGGGTAGGGAGGATCTTACACTGAATCCATTGGAAGCACATGTCACGGCGCCCTGCACTGTTTTACTAGATAATCAACTGGTCTTCGTGATTACCTTGAACTACTGCAATGAAGGACTGGGAACCAGGTACGTAGAGCATTTCCAAGAGATATTATGAGGCTGACAGGGGAGATTCTTGTTAGCAATATATTCTATTAAGATTGGATTATTAAAATGTTTTATTTTTTAAGTCTACTTACATGAGAAGAGGGAACTGCTTAGTGGTACAGAGAACTGTTAAGAAACAGTAACAGTACCTCCTAACATCAGCTGTGAGCCCTCTGCATGTCACATTTAAACATCACAGCCACTTTATGAAGTAGATGCTATTATTATCATCGTTTTGCAGATGTGGAATTGAGACACGGCAAGATTAAATAACTCACTTACGGTTGTACATCTAGTACAAGAGCTAGTAGCGCAGGCAGGGTGTACACCAGAGCTCTCGATGTAACCACTGTGTCAAGATGTGTGCCACAATGTCGACCCTCAGGAGTTTATAAAGTAGTTACAAGGTTCAAGTGTCAATAGAATGGTTTTGTCTGATAAAGGTTTGAAACAAGGCAAGTGTTATCACTTCCAGGTAACAAATGGGTATGATGAATCAGTAGTTTGGACATGTGGTCTAGACTTTACTGTTTCAACTCTCCCTCACTACTTCATCCTCCACCCCGACAGGACTATCAAAACCCTGGCAGTCACCTTTGACCCCTCTCTTTTTCTCACACAGTTCATCAGCAAATCGTCTTGGTCATTCCTTTAAAATCAATCAACCCCTCTTACATCTTCGTTGTATCTGGGATCCACATTGTGTGTGTGAGTGTGTGCGTGCATGCACATGCGCCTCTCTCTCTCTCTATATATATATATTTTTAAGTAGGCTCTATGCCCAACATGGGGCTCAAATTTATGACCTTGAGATCAAGAGTCACAATCTCTACCAACTAAGCCAGCCAGGTGCCTCTGTAATATCTTTTTAAAAATACTTTTAAGCACTGGATTATGAACAGAATTACTAGGCCGTTTATGCTTGTAAATGACAAATGTCATTTCTAGTATGGAGTATGGCTTAAAACCATTTTTGTTTTTTTTTTTTGTTTTTTTTTTACTGTTTTTATTTATTTCTAGGAGAGAGAGAGAGACAGTGCGAGCAGGGAAGGTCAGAGAGAGAGGGAGTCACAGACTGAAACAGGCTCCAGGCTTTGAGCTGGCAGTCAGCACAGAGCCCGACGCGGGGCTCGAACCCACGAACTGCGAGATCATGACCTAAGCGAAAGTCGGACGCTTAACCGACTAAGCCACCCAGGCACCCCTAAAACCATTTTTGTTTTAATCCTTGGGAGCCTAATACCCTATTCTTCACTGCTATACTCATTAAGTAAGTATTCGAGCGGGTTCTCATCTATGTTTTGGAAGCTGGTGATTCAGACTATGACAAAAGTGAACTGAAATCCATCCATCTTAATTTGATCCTAGGCAGTTCTCCAACTGCAAACACTTTTAGAGACAATCTTCAAATGTTCTATGTAAGTATATCCAGCTTTCAGGAAAACATCTGTTCTATTTTGGAGGTTTGCAAATCTACACAAGTTCACTGATTTCTATGTCATGACTATATTTATATATCACAGAATACATTGATCAGCCAAAAGAGAAAAAGATACATGTAATATTAAATGCCACACTATAAATCAAGATAACTAAATTGTTAAACAGTAATGCTCTTACAAACAAATACAGAAATACTGTTTCATTCTGTATTATTCTGTTTGATGGCTTCTATGGCTGTGCACTGCAACAATTTTTTCTTTCACAGTATTAGCCATTCTACTGGTTTCTAAAACAAAAATTCCTGATTTTTCCCTGTGAGTACTGCCTCTAAATACAAACAAGAAATTAACTATAATCACAAAAGGAAAGTTTCATGGTCATAATTTCTCACTTGTGGAAACATTTTGGAATCTGATAGTTTTATTCCCACTAATGGGAATTTACAAGCCTAACAACTAATATCTGAATTGTTGTGACTACAGGGCATGGTCCTAATCCCAAGATGCACTCAAATAATCTTCAAGAGACTAGAAGCAAAATATAAGGTACAGAATGTCCGGTAAGAATAAACTGTAAAGTTGTTTTCATATCTGGACTTTCTGCAACTGAAAACAAATGGTGAAGAGAGATATATGCTCTGAGAAATCAGTTAGAGGCCTACGCAAGTACAAGTAACTCCTCAAGTTGGGAAAGTGGAACCATAAGGCTTCTCTTGAAGCAGAGCAAGTCATACCTCCATGTTCTCTGTCACAACCTCTCAGTGTCTGGTGTACAGTTTACCAGCTAGTTTTTTAGGAAGCCTTTTCAACAGGAAGAAGACTCATCACACAGCCTTTCATTCATATATGAGGTGGGAGCACCTCGCTAGGTCCACTGAGGTACTGTGTACAGAAATGTTACATTACTGATTCAATCCACCTGGTTATCTCATTTTATCCCCTGGCAACTTTCCATTCTTCCTAATGTACCAAAGATTTAGAAAATTAGAAACAAAAGAAGTTAAGGAGTGCAAGGAACAAACTTCAGTTATAAGAAGCCAGCAAAAAACACGGTTCCAGAAAAATATCGGACTGGGGCCATTTAAAAGAAGGGGAAATAATTTATGATAACCCTAAATTGCCAAGGAAAACACAAAATACCTTAATATATTTGAAAAAGTACAAAAGTGTATGACCCATTTAATACTTTCACCAAAATAAATAAAACAACTGTCAGTTCTTTTTGTGATAAGCTTCAGTTATCTGGAATATTTATTTTACAAGATATATTCTCTTCCCTGGGAATGCCAGAAAATTAGGAGGCATTAAAATAAGAGCTCCTTAATCTTCACCAAGAGAAAGGATAACACAGGCTTAATGGAAGAAACAGGATTCTGAATTTCCCACCAATTTTATAAATTATAAAGCATCCAGAGATGTAAAATGTACACATGACTTAACAATAATGTTGCATGGCTGCTTGTTAAATTTGATGTGCTGATTTAAAGTGACCTGAAACTTCTGCATCTTGCCACATTCAACGTAAATGTTCCAGAGTTTCGTCTAGAAATCTGGATTATTTTGACAATACCCCCCAAAATCATGTTAGAGCAAGCACTAAGAAACTATGATCTAAACTTTTTAAAATATATAATGAGATTATATAATTAGGACAACCTAGGACAAGATTCACGTTTGATAAAAGAGAACAGTATTTCTCTCCCATTCACACTGTGCCACATAAATTTTTTTACCTCTAACTATCTGAAAGGTTTGCAAAAAGCCAAATGCTCCAATAATGAATGGTAATAAATACACAATAAAACATACAGTCATAAAAAAGTTTCTGAAAATTTAAGAACAGGTACAACCTTGACTTTTGATTATCAACAGTCTTTTCAGGCCAACAGAATCCTCTATGGCTTTTTTGTAAAGGGCTAGTTAAAAATTCTACTAGGTTACCTATCTTTTCACCGCAGCTCAAAATCACAGGGCTTCCTTACAATATTTACTACTACAGTTTCAACTCTGTTTTGGAAGTGAAACTTCTGCAAGTTTAGCATTAATGACTAATATATTGCATTATTAAAATGAATAACACACTTCAGGAGCTGAAGTGTGTAGTATATTTGCATTTCAAAAACACCCACAAACTAACATAGATATTTAAAATTTTTATTGTTTCATCATCAAGAGTTTTCTTTCCATAGAAGAGTGGCAATGCGGTATCAGTGCATGTTCTATGGAAAATTCACACCTCCAAGACCTAGCCTAGAGATCAGAGACAGCACTATGTCAAGCTAGTGTGCAGGATGAGAGACACAATGCTGCCAATGCAACCAGGATACAGAAAGGATATGCAGCTGTTAGAAAAAGAGTCTACGGCCAAGTGAATAAAACAGTTGCAGTGCACTGCAGTGGTATTCTAGAACAGAAAACAGGAAAGGGCCAGAGTGTACTTCCTGCAAAAAAAAAACAAAAAAAACAAAAAAAACAAAAAACCAAGTAGATCACAGGCACTGAGTTCCCAACTGTATGGCCAGCTAATTCATGCACGCCTGTACCTTCCCCTTTAGGTCTACATCATTGCAACACTGCAAGCTGTTTTCAGCCTACTGTGTAAGTGGGACAGCCGCATGCAGGTATCTCGTTCTGCTTCCCATCTCACAGCTAGTCACCACTTGGGCCTGGCAATAAAACCTGTGGACTTTAGGCATCTTAGTAAAAAGCTGAACAAACCCAAAATAGGTTCCCATTTTCTTGAGAAATAGATTCTATATAAAAGCTGTCATGATTACTCAGTTTTGTCTGAAGGCAAAACAATTTTTATGTAAGTATACTGAATAAACACACAAACGTCCCAACAAAATACCATCAGACCAACTTGAACATTTTCATAACTAGCTCTTGCAAAAGGTACTGATAATTGTTGAGATGCAAATGACCACTACGATTTAATCATGCCTGGTTACTGGGAACTTTTTGGTCAGGTTTGTGTCTGAAGCTGCTATACAGCTGGATTTGGCTACTTTGCATTAATTCACATAATAAATGCCATTTAAAAGGAAACAGATCTATCATGATGAAATAGAAATCAAAAAAGTTGAGAGGTATACAGGAAACTTGTCTTAAATATTTTTAAATTACATATGATATAACCTTAGAGAATAAGAACTACAATTACCATGGTCTAAATCTTAAATTGTTAATGCATGACTTAACTGCAAGACTAACAAGTCGCTTGTTAATCATGTCAAGGCCTTGCAGGGCAGGGCACTCTGCATGTATGGCATAGCAAGTACTTTCCAGGTGAGACAAACACCTCTAATTTAAAGAGTTATTAAACTATATTTGAAAAGTTAATTTACTTAATATACACAATGTATGAAATAAGTTAAAAGGAAGAAGCGGGGAAAGGTTTTCTGGTCTAAATGATGCACACATACAACTTTCCCTCATCAGTAGTAGTTCCACAGATGTCCACTTCACCCACAGTAAAATATGAAAGGCTGACAGATCAAATATTTCACTTATAAATAGAAAGAGGATTAAAAAAATGGAATTTCAATGTTGTTTCTTCCCACAATGCAACTCACTCTATTTTACCTGTAATAGTCATAAATAAAAACCATCTCAAAAATCTGGTTTTACAAGCCTACCTTTCAGTTTAACAATCAATTCCTTTAACAACTAAGAAGAAAAGCACTCCTCTGTAGCAATTCCATAAAAGAACTTTCAATTCACAAAACGCCTGCTTACTAGCAAAACCAGCAACCTTTATGGAGGGCATGGGCATTAACACTTGGCCCTTCTGAGGTATAAATGCAGCTATATGTGTACTGAGTCTATAAGGTACAGTCTATAAGGTACACCAACAGTCTGCATGTTTGCATAAAATTGGGAGTGATGTCATCCTGACTGATTGAAAACTTTTTAACTTTTCACAATGGAGGTTAAATAATTTTAAGACAAAAGATGTCCTTTAGCCCAGTAATAGCCAGCAGAAATCTAACTCCTAACCAACGCAAATGGTTATTACATTTTAAAAATGCTTAAGGTTGCATGTTGATTAAAAAAAAAAACTAAACAGGGACATGTAAATACTCAAATTCAGCAGGACACCGCAGAAAGCATACTAGAGATATGTGTGAAATCAGTCAAGCTTTTCAAAAAGAGAAAATCCTTTTAATCCTTCAGCAAGTCTCTGTGAAAATAGTATGCTTACAATAAAAGTGAGAAGGGAGCACTGAAAATACCCCCAAGAGGCTTGCTGTACCACTCAGCATTCCTGCCCCATCTCCTGTGCGCATGGACGGCCGACAAATGACAAGAAGTCCGTTTGACAATAGTTCAGTAATTCCTTCACCACTGCTGCCAGCTGAAGTCATCATTGCTTCCAAAGACCAAGAAAAAGCCCAGGATAGTTGCAAATATGACTGTGTTTCCTGTGAGAACGAGCGCACAAGCTCCCCATTCAATCTAGGGAAATAAGACAGATAAATGCTTAGTTAACAGATGTAGGAGAAACAGAAAGAAAATGAAAAGCAAATCTAGATTCTAGTTGTATGTCAATCACGATACGAAAACAAGTAAGATCTGTGATAATAATTTTCACTCTATTTAACGCTTAATGGTCCTTCTATATTGCTGTTTTTAATTTGCTTCCTTTAAAAAGATAGGGAAGTCATGAAAATGATCATTAGTCAAAAGTTAGACTTTTGGGTGGCCAGTCCCTGGCTTCTCTAACTCCCCAGAGATGAAGGAGTGAATCTGACTGGTGAGTCTGGAAGGAAGACCAAGGATACAGAGCCCAGGCCCTTCTCTTTCACACTTTCCCATGCAAAGAACACAATACCTCCTCAGGCCTTGAAACAGTTACAGAGGGTGACCTGTGGTTATTATGTGCTGGGTGAGCTGATGTGCCCAATTCTGAGAGTGAAGAACTAGTAAGCCAACTGCTGCTGCAGACCCCAGCCATGCTCTACAGTATCATTCTTTTTTTTTTTTTTTTCTTTAAGTAGGCTTCACATCAGCATGGAGCCTTATATGGGGCCTGCACTCATGACCATGAGATTAAGACCTGAGCTGAGATCAACAGTTGGAAGCTTACCTGACTGAGACACCCAGGCGCCCGTCTCCAATATCATTTTTATCAGTTAACAATAACAAAAGATTATCTCTATCCTCTAAGATCTTATGTCTCTCATGTATGTTTCATGTCATTTAACAAAACCTTTTTCCTGAGACAATTCTAACATAGTCTAATGTAAAATCGTTAACAGAAAAATATATACTTACCAGATGTGCTCTGGCAAATACAATAGGGAGCCCAAAAGCTGAGACAACAATGCCTGTTGTAAGAAATATGGCAAGTTCCTTACAAGCATTACTCATAGCATCTGTATCATCCACTAATCTTCTTGCTATGCAGTATGGAATAGGTGAAAGGATGTAAAAAAACAGAACAAAGAGAGGCCAGTATTGGCTAGAAAAAAAAAAATAAGTTAATGTAGTTTTTGCTATCTATGTCATTTTCCTACACATGTTTTTTAAAAATTAAGACCAAAGAAATATTGCAGGCTACAAAACAAGACATAGTTTAAAAATAAATAACTGAATGCTGAAAAGAGAAATAACTAGAAACACAGTATTCCTAAAGTGAACTATGACACAATGATTAAATATTTTTTATATTGAAAGAAGATGCTTTATAAATTATAGCACTTGGAATCCAGGTTCAAAATTAAAAACATTTTTTAAATTTTAGGTTAGTTAAATTTTAGGTAGAAAATGAACTGAAAGTAATATTGAAGACTTTCAGTCAGACTATAGAAAACAGATAGCTTCTAATCAACAGTCTAGCTATTGTATCGTGTCAATGTGGTTTCCTGGTTTGGATAATACAACTAGAGTTACATAGGACAGCCACTGGGGGAAGCCTGTGTGAAGGGTACGGGGAACCTCTCTTTACTATTTCTTTTTTTTTCTTTGCAACTTCTTGATAATACATAATCGTTTCAACATAAAAAGTAAAAAAAATACAAAAGCACAAAAAGTGAAAACTCCAACCTGCCCACGTCTCTCTTTGCTTTCTCTTTCCTGCTCTCCTAACAAACTTCTTGTGGATCCTTCCATACAGATAAACTTTAACAATATGAATCATTGCACTTTTTCATTCAACAAGGTATCTTGAACACCTTTCTATATTAGCAGTCACAGCTCTTAGCCCCTTCTCATTCTTTTTAAGATTGCCTACTATTTCCATTGATGGACATACTATAATTTAGCCATTTCTCTTTTGATAGGCCTTTAGGATGCTTCCAGGTTTTTTTGTTATTATAAACATGGCTGCCAGGTACATCCAGATTCTCCTCTCACTACACACACTTTTGTAAACATCTGCCAACAGATTTGTATGAGAAATTCTAAGGGGAAGGGCTAGTTCAAGGAACACATATATTTTAAGAGCTACAAGCCAACTGGCTTCCAAGATGATTGACTGCATGAAGCTATACCTCCACTCTATCATACATGATAGTGCCTACTTGCCCTAGCTTTTACCTTCACCAAAGGGTTTCATTTAATTTTGAGAGAAGTTGAATATATTTTCATGTGTTTACTATAATCTGCAGTTCCTTTTTCATATTTATTGTTCAGTTTTTCTATTTAGTTTTATTTTTCTTACGAATCTATCCTATTCATTTTAAAAAGTTCTTTCTATCCTATGGAAAGTAATTGCTTACATGACTTTTTTTTTCTTAGTCAACTGTCTCTTGACTCTGCTTTTGGTATTTTTTGCTGAAAAGGCATTTTAAATTTTCTTGTGTTTAATTTTATCAAGAGGTGCTCAAAACTGAGCATCAGTGCAATAACCAAAAAGTATTTTTTGCACTTTTAAAAAGGTTTGTCCTTGGTAAATGAACATTTCTCAGGATTACTTATACAGTGAAAGCTTTCATTAAAAAAAATTTAAAGCTTTAAAAGCAGAAAAATTTTACCCTTAAACACAAAAAGACAAAAATTTTACATACTTGTATATTGGAAGGGCACATCCAAGCATCAAAAACATCAGCCCAATTGCTCCTCCAAAGGACAAACTAATCAAAGCTGCAAAGTAAATAATCAAATACACATATTAATTAAACTAAATTAAAATTTTTATCAATATTAATATTAGCAGTCTGAACATTACCTGTGATCCCAGAAGCAAAAAGCAAACACAAAAAAACGAATGCATTAAAAGTGAATTATCTTCAGGGGTGCCTGGGTGGCTCAGTAAGTTAAGCATCCTAAGGTCATGATCTCCTGGTTTATGAGATCGAGCCCCATATTGGGCTGTGCACTGACAGTGTGGAGCCTACTTGGGATTCTCTCCATCTCCCCCTCCCCCACTCATAGCAAGTGCACACTCTTTTGAAATAAACAATAAAAAAATAAAAGTCAGTTAATTATTTTCAAAAGCGTGTAAGTTATCCATAGTCTCAAAATAAGTTTTTTGTGTCATCTTCAAGGCAACATAAAGGAACACTGATTTTCAAAGCCCTGACCTATTGTGAGCACCCCACCATATTCCCTCATTACTGTCTCCATTTCTTTTTTAAATTTATTTTTGAGAGAAAGACAGAGTGTGATCAGGGGAGGGGCAGAGAAAGGGAGACAGAGAATCCAAACAGGCTCCAGTCTTTGAGCTGTCAGCACAGAGGCCGACTTGGGGCTCAAACCCAAGAACTGTGAGATCATGACCTGAGCCAAAGTCTGACGCTTAACTGACTGAACCACCCAGGCGCCCCGCTGTCTTCATTTCTAATGAGTATTCTAGCCTCCGAGATCAATGCTCCTCTAGGCATTAGTGTTATATTTACTCTACAGATAATTACAGTTTGAAAAACAGGATGTGGAGAAACCGCATTCTCAGCTTTACTGGATGTTAGAAATCTTGTCGTATGGGAAAGTCTCTCATGATCAGATCCTGCTTCTTGCACATACACCCTCATTGTACTCAAAACGACTATGAAAAAAGTGTTCAAGGATACCTGTAGTTAATAATTTTAATCAACTAAGTTTGATATAGATCTTTACATAGTTTATAAAACTATAGCTGGGTTTCCTCCCCTAATTTCCTACTTATTAGAAAATGTGCAGAATAATGGGTACAAATCCTTCTTTGGTATCACTTTTTAAGATACCACAAGCTGTAGAAACATTCTACAGGTGAAACATCATTTCTAAAATTACACACACACACACACACACACACACACAGCGTTATATTTTATGAAGTCTTTTCCCATGTATTAGTGAATAGAAACAACTTTCTTGAATAGGCAGTTAATCAACGGCTTAGCATTAAGCAAAGATATAAATAATCAATTTATTTTGAGTTCTATATAACTTGTATTTCTGCAACTGCACTGGATAAAAGTACAACTTAAGCGGGTTTTTTTGGTTTGTGTTTAATGCAGTCTATTAACCTTAACAGAAACATTAAAATCCAAAAAGGCTGTAGAAGGTCTAAAAGTTACCAGAACAAAAGCTAACATACACAAACCAAAATTAACAGTAGAGGGATTAAATGCTTCCCAGTACTACTGACAGCCTTCTTTGAATTAAAATGGCAATAACTGGGTGCCTGGGTGGCTGACTAAGTTAAGCATCTGGCTCTGGATTTTGGCTCAGGTCATGATCTCATGTTTTGTGAGACCAAGCCCCATTTCAGTTCTGCGCTGACAGTGCAGAGCCTGCTCGGGATTCTCTCTCCCTCTCTCAAAATAAATAACCAACCATTTAAAAATAGATAAAATGATCACAATAAGGATATCGACTCACATGGTAGGTTGGCAGATTTGGTTTTCCTTTAGATCACTGATTTAGGTCATGTCAACCCTGAACACATTTACTTAGTCCTTATTGCCATTATATTTTCAATAACAGAAAAAAGAAAGAAAAAAACCCTGCACTTTTATTTTACAGCAAATGAGGAACCTCAAGTTTAAAATGGAGTAAAATGTGAACTGTGAGAATACGGAGTTTACCATTTGTTTTGTTCAGTTCAAAAATAGGTCCTCAGAATCTGGCCCTGCTTACTCCTG
Organism: Proteles cristata cristata; assembly: GCA_017311185.1. Taxonomy (NCBI): domain Eukaryota; kingdom Metazoa; phylum Chordata; class Mammalia; order Carnivora; family Hyaenidae; genus Proteles; species Proteles cristata. The sequence continues at coordinate 243,552 of JAESUZ010002569.1, forward strand.
ACACACTCACACCAGGCTATTAACCCCCTGTTCTCTGCACTTCCATGAAACTGGCCTTCTTTCCTCTCCTGGCAATCAGGCTCCTTCCCCCACATGGCTGTGTGCCTGTTGTCCTACCTCAAGACAGGTTTTCATTCATTCATTCATTCAAGAAATATTTGCTCTACATATATTAACTGCAAACCAAGTACATAACAGGTGCTGGAGATTATGTAAATAAATCAGACAAGGTCCTTCCACACTCAGGGAGCTTGTATTCTTGTTCCATTCCCTTCCTCTTTCCTCCAAGTGAACTCCTCCATGTCCTTAGGATCTCAGCTCAATCATTTCTTCCTCAGTGAGGTTTTCCCAAACCTCCTGACTTGATCAAAATTCCCCTTACCTCATTCATTCATTCAACAAATATCTATTGAGCACCTAACATGTGTCACACACTGTTCTTGATACTAGAGATAAAGCAATGAAAAAAAAATCAAAGCTCTTGGTCTCATGAAGCTTACATTCTAACAGGAGAACAAAAGGATTTAAAAAAAAAAGTAAGCAAATGAATGTCAGGTGCTATGAAAAAAATCACGTAGAGTAAGAAGATGGAGGGCTTTTCGAGACACAGTGGCCTGGCAAGGCATCTCTGATGAGGTGACATCTGAGCAGAGGCTTGTAGGAAATGAGGGAGTGAATAATAAGGATTTCTGGGGAGAGCATCCCAGGCAGAGGGCCATGCGTGCGTGGCCCTTTTGCCCAGTACACAACCCCTTTGCTCAGTTATCACAGCTATAATTTTATATCAGTTTGCATCTGTCTTTCCTTGCACCCTGTTAGTTCGACCACAGCAGGGGAAGAGTTTTTCTGTTGTTGATGCTCACACCCCAGCTCTCAACACTGAATGATAAATATTTGTAGAATAAAGAAAAGGAACCTAAGGGGAAAAAAAGAGAGAAAAGGGACAAAAGGGAAGAGGAGGGGTAGATCACGCCAGAGGAAAGGCAGCACATAACTGAAAGTCAGGCGACAATGGGTCCGTAGACCCTATTAGCCACTTACTGTCTACAAAATTATATCTGAATGTCAGTTCTTTCTTCTATAAAATGAGACCGGGATTAGATCTAAAATGCGAATAATTCTCCAAACACTAAAGATGTTTGTTATAAGACATGCTGAAGAAGTAAAAAACCATTTCCACTTAAAAATAAATTTTAATTCACATGAATTTCAGACAGCCATCTCTACTTTTTTTTTTTAAATGTTTTATTTATTTCTAGGAGAGAGAGAGAGAGACAGCGTGAGCAGGGGAGGGTCAGAGAAAGAGGGAGTCACAGAGTGAAATAGGCTCCAGGCTCTGAGCTGGCAGGCAGCACAGAGCCCGATGCGGGGCACGAACCCACGAACCGCGAGATCATGACCCAAGCGAAAGTCGGACGCTCAACCGACTAAGCCACCCAGGCGCCCCCATCTCTGCTTTTTCAATGCAGCTGCCAAACAGCTAAATTCACCACTATAAATACTACACAGTAACAATTTATTTATCCAGAATATAATTTAGAATCCTGGAGGAAACAAGGGTCACTAAAGGAACAAAACAGATGTCACAAAGTGCATATGCTAAATCTACCATTCTTTATAAACAGACCCTTAGGGTCCTGTTCAGCCGATGTTGCTTTATTCATTTTTGTGATTCAACTGCTGTTTGTGAATTTCAGCAGAATAAAAAAAGAATTTTAAGAGTCATCCATGTTCACTTATATATTTTTTCAATAGCAATTCCTATAGCCAGAACTAAATTAATGGAAAGTAACTTTCTCTACCCAGGAATGATCACTGTTACATGTAGCCTGTTACATAAAATTTTCTAAGTTTGATGATCTTGTTTCCCATACTGAAACAAATGAGAAATAGGAGGCAGAACTGCACATAAGCAAGATCTGCCCTCTGACAAGAGAGAGGAAACTGAAAAAAAAATTTAAATCAGGCAGATCTCAAAAAGCATGGTTTGGGGCGCCTGGGTGGCTTAGTCGGTTAAGCGTCCGACTTTTGCTTGGGTCATGATCTCGCGGTTCGTGGGTTCGAGCCCCGCGTCGGGCTCTGTGCTGACTGCCAGCTCAGAGCCTGGAGCCTGTTTCAGTCTGTGACTCCCTCTCTCTCTGACCCTCCCCTGCTCATGCTGTCTCTCTCTCTCTCTCTCTCTGCTGGAAATAAATAAAAATATTAAAAAAAAAAAGCATGGTTTATGGTAATCCTGGCCAAAAGACAAATAGCTTTACTACTTGATGGTCTCTGAGGGTAACTCTTTTATGACAGAGAACAATTATTTATGCTCTTATCAAAAAAGGAAATCCAAATTTTTTGAGTACACTCTTAAAAAGTTAATGAAAGATTTCTTTTAAGCAAAAATTGAAAACAAGGTAAGATTCAAGTATCAAAAAATTTCATGTGATATCTCACGTCCCATTTGTACCGGATATAGTCAAAAACAAAAACAATGGGGTTAAATAAATTGCTCAAAAGTGTTCTCAAACCTTGTAAAGTTTCTCTAGTCTTAAGAAATCAGCAACTAGTCTGATTTATACACAAATTTCATCATTTGTGTATAAATGGATGTCCCCGATGACACATCAGTAAGTCAAGAATTTATACCGTAATCGAGTGATGAAACATTTGGAGGGCAAAACTTAGATGAGTCTAGTTTCTACTCCCAAAGCCTCTAGGCTAGGGATGGTACAGCCCAATTATTTAAACTCTCTGGAGACAGGGTGCTGATTCTGTGATTACAAAGAAATTAGAGTAGCAGGGACCAGTTCCCTAACCTGGGAGTTACTTGAAAAATCTAATACATAACCAAATAACACGGCTTAAGAAGTATTGGTCTCCAATGATAGCAGCACTCCTGCCTAATATAGACATAGGCCAACAGAAAGAAAATATCCTGATAAACAATCCTAACAATCAAAAAATCTTACTGAAACCAAAAGTGTAAGTACAATTCCATCTGAGGCACTTTCACCTGATTAATGTTTTCCTAGATTCCCAAAAGGAAATTACAGTTATTTTCCTACCACAGAGACGCCCTATGTTAATGACACTGAAGAAATGAGGAAGAACTAGGAAACTGGCAACATCCTTAAAACCACCGCATTCTACCCTGTCTTTCCATACAAGGATTCAAGAAGGCCTATTTACAGTTCAAAAACAGATCGAAAAATTATCTTTGTTGCTCAAATTACAAAGTTTCATATCGGAAATGAAATGTTCTCAGGCATTAAAAACAAACCAGAAAGCGTAAAAATGTGACTCTGGGAAAGCAGCTCAATAAAACTCCTGAAGGATATAAATTATGCAGAAAAAACACTGCTATCAAAGTTCTTCACTTCCTGCTTGCTTGCCCGTTCTACAAAGCCGCAGGTCAGGAAATCAATGTAATTCGTGGTCAAAAAGTTGAAAACGCTGTCAATGCTATTTCTAATCACACTGACAAAATTACCAAACAACTGGAAAGATTGCAACCTTCCTTATTTCTAAAGAAAAATACGAACAAACGGGTAATTTTTCATGAAGTTTTAAAACTAATTTATTATTTTTTAAAAACCCAACTAAAACTTTGAAACGTAAAAGCCTCAACGTGCAACTGTGAACATGAGGGCCTCCGGGGTCGCTCCTCCGGTCAAACCCTATCGGCCAAACACCGTAAATCAAAACGCATCAGTTTCTGGAGCCTGTAAAGCTTCGAGCACAGGTCCTGAGAGTGGATGTCCTGGCCAGGGCTTCGTAAAGAACCGACCCCCAAGTCCTTCCAGGGCTTTCCAGATGGACGCGGTTCGGCTCAGCACCCCAAGAGCGCACTTTTGCCTCTGAGTGGCAAATGACACTGATTTCCCGTAACCGGCATCTCTGGCGGCCTCAACACCCTCAAAACCACTCTCCGCTCGCCTCTCTCGCGGATGCAAACTCCGGCAAAACGTGCGGGACGGCCCGAGGCGCTGCGGGACTCCCGCCGCCCGCTGACCACTTCATTCTCTGTACGGGGGCCGATGGGTGGGAGAGGCTGCGGAGCTCAGCGGAGGGGCCGACGGTGACGCCGCCGCCGCGCCCGCCGGCCTTTCACAGAGGACGCCGCGCCCAGCTCTGCTCCGAGGCTGCGAGGGCGGAGCCGGGGGTCCGGGGCTGGGGGGCGGCCGCCCGCGCGGGGATCCCCGGGCGCACGCCCGGGCCGAGAAGGCGGCGTGCGGGGGCCGCGTGGGACCCCGACCCCCTCTCTCTCAGGCGGCCACCCAGACCTCCGGCGCCCTGCGCCCCAGGCCCACCTTTGATGCCGGCCATGGCGGTGACGTCGCTCCTGGCTCCAGGACCTGAAGCGGCGGCGGCGGCAGCGGCGGCGGCCGGGAGACCGGAGACGCGCGGCGGCGGCGGCCAGACAACACCCGGAAGTGCGCGACGCAGCACTTCCGCCGGCAACTCGCGCTCACGCGGGGGCGCGGGGGCGCGGGGGACGCGCCGGGCTGGGGGAGGTCGGGCTGACCCCTCCTTCCCTGCTGTGGGGAAGGAGCCGTGGGGCTCGCAGCTGTCGCAGGCGTACTGTCGTCGCCTCGGTTCGGTGCCCTTATTCCCCTCAGGCTCGGGAAAGCTCTACACTGGAGCCCCCGTCGCGGATCCCGCAACCTCCCACATTCCTGGAGGATGAGGGAGCGGAAGTAGCGCCGTCCTTTGGGAAGCATGGGTGGGGGGGGACTGTCTTTGAAGGATCATGTTATGTTCTTTAAAGCGCACCCTTTTCTCTCTTGTCCCTTGCCTTGCAGTGGGAGAAATAAGGCTAATTGGATCATCTGCCCTTGGCTCCCCGATTTCCGACGCAACTAGGGCTCTGGTGAGACCCGCCTCCAGAGATAAAGAGCAGCGGGACCCACTAATTAGAAGTAAAATTTAAATACAAATCCGATCTCTTTGGGAGTCTGTGAGGACGCTGTTTTTGTTTTTGGTAGTAGCAGGGCTAGAGGGAAAAAGGAGAAAGCGGGATGACTTGTTTAAGTCATCCTACAAATTTATTGAACATGTACTATGTGTAGGGAACAGGGCTAGGCACTGCGGTGAGCGTAACTAGGTGCGGTTTCTGGCCTGAAGGAGCTTGCAGTTTCTAGAGAGACACAGAAAAGAAGTGAAGAAAAAAAAAAAGTAAAATTGTGACTGATAATTGCTAGGAAGATGGGTAGATAGTCCTCTGAAAGCCTTTATTTAGATCAGAGAGATTTCCCCCGAGGTAGGGACAATGGAAGCCTGAACGGGTGCATAACTAGAAGGCAAAAGGGAAAAACCGTTATGGGGAAGAGAGAATATGTTGGGGTGCAGGTTGGGGAAGTGGTTGGATGGTGAGCTTGGGAGGCAAACTGGGCCCCAGGAGCCTGGTCTGTTGAAGAGAGAAAAGGCCAGTGGGACTCCTCTAGGTCAGGGTAGGACAGCAGAGTCCTATGTTAGGAGATTCTACCCCCCCACCCCCCCACCAGCAATAGGAATCTTTTGAAGTTTTTTTTTTTTTAATGTTTATTTTTCCGAGAGATAGTGTGAGGGGGAGGGGCAGAGAAAGAGGGAGGCACAGACTCTGAAGCAGGATCCAGGCTTGAGCTGTCAGCACAGAGCCCAACTCCAGATGATTGTGGGGCTCCAACCTGGGAGCCATGAGATCATGACCTCAGCTGAAGTCAGATGCTGAAGGGACTGAGCCACCCAGGTGTCCTTTTTGAGGGTTTTTTTTTAAAGGTACAGGTGGAGGTGCTTGACACAAGTTTGGAATTTTTCATTCTCTTCAATCACTGGAGTAAGAAAAACTGTTATGTAAAACTTTGTTGAGTGAATGGTTAAAGAGATGTTCCCAAAATGCTTTAAGATGAGAGGTACTGGGAGCTAAAGGTATTGCTCTGCCCTGCTTCTCTCCATTACTTTCAGGATTGAATTATAATTTTTTAAAAAACAGGTCACTTGAGGCTTAATGTCCCCCAATAAATCTGTAGATATCTTATGGAACAGTAGATTTTTTTCTATTCAAGTTAGTGCAAAAAATTCTGGCGTCTTCTGTATCCTGAGGAGTTTCCATTTAAGGATTGTAGGAGCAAAAACACAAGGCACACTTGGAGCATACGCTATGGACATGTTGCTGTCCAGTCTGTGAACCACCCGCTCCCTTCTCCAAACTGAAGCAGGTGTATGGGTCCTCCTCCCCAAGCATGTTGAAAGGAGTAAGTAAAATTCCTGGAGAAGTAAAGGATTCCATCCCAAGTAGTCATCGTTACCACTTTTCTTGTTTTGTTCCACAGTATTCATCCTTGAAAGCAGAATGGTTGAGCGAACAGAGTAGATGGCTGATCAGTGGTGGTGGCATTGATGGTGGTGGAAGTAATAGGTTCTTCTCTCATAGACTCCTAGCTTCTGGGGGAAAGACCACATTTTAGGAAGCCTTTCTTGGCCTTCCACAAGCCCCAGTAGCTGAGTTAAGGGATAGTCCCCTAATATTCTCTTGTGAGTATAAATAAATGGGTTGGTGATTGCAAATATTCATCCTTGCTGACATTAACAGACAACTAGGATTGTTCTTCACGTTAGAAGGATCTATGTTCTTTTGCTTCCATGGTCACAGAATCCTATGAGATTGTGTTCCTTTGATTCTTCCATGAGATCCACAGTGTTACAACAAGAAAAGACTCACTGCCCTAAGGACTATTTTTGATCTACCAATGTTGTCTAGAGGCACTTGAGACCCTAACAACAGTGTTTCCGCATGTATTTCATTTTTTAAAATATATTTTTTTATTTATTTCTAGGAGAGAGAGAGAGAGAGAGAGAGAGAGAGAGAGACAGCATGAGCAGGGGAGGGTCAGAGAGAGAGGGAGACACAGACTCCGAAATAGGCTCCAGGCTCTGAGCTGGCAGTCAGCATAGAGCCCGACGTGGGGCTCGAACCCACGAACCGTGACATCATGACCTGAGCCAAGTCGGGCGCTCAACCGACTGAGCCACCCAGGCGTCCCGATAGTGTTCTCTTAGTTTTAGTCCTGAGCCTCCTTCTTTGTCATATCTAAATTTTCTTCTGATGCATTATACCTTTTCCCGTGACAATAAATACCGTCTTCGTTTTGATAACACAACTACCAAGTTTACTTTAGCTCTGAAACGCAGACTTGTATATTCAAGTGTCTGTTGGACATGTCTATCTGGATGCTTATAGACATTGCAAACTTAACATGTTCAGAACAGAATTTTCTATTATCTTTATTATTCCAGTCTCTGTCTTGCTCTAAGCCCCCACTGTTCTGCCTCCTCCTCCTGTTCTACTTGTCCCCTAATTTACTTTGCTTCAGTTATAATGAACTTGTTTGCCTCTTCTGCCCCGAGTTTTGTTTTATTCACTATTGTATCTCCAGTGCCTAGAACAGTGCCTGGTAGGTCCTGTTAGGTACCGGTGGATGCTCAGTATATAAAGTTATTGGTTGAATTCACGACTGTTCCTCAAAACAAAAAGCTAGGGCTTGTGCATCCACTGTTCCCTAAGCCCTGAAGGACCTTTCCCCGACCCTTGTATGGCTGGTTCTTTCAAGTCTCAAACTTCAAAATCACTTCCGTAGAAAGGAAATGCCTCCCTAAAGTCACCTCCGTCTCTATTGTAACATCCTGTGTTACTTTCACCAATGCATTTAACACTGCCTATTATCTTTGTTTACTAATAATGTAATGCTGTTTGTCCTGTCCCACACTTCAGTGTAAGGTCCATGAGTACGGGGACTTTGCCTGTATCCTCCATGCCTAAAATAGTACCTGGCATTTGTTGAATGAATGAATGAATGAATGAGAGAAATCTAGGCCTGTCAGACCTCAAAGATAATACTCCTGCACTCTCAGAACGGTTTTCTCTGACTGGTTCTTTAGGTAGTAGTTTCTTCTTCTGATATTTTGTAAATTCCTACTGCCTCCACGTACAAGAAAATAGGTAGAGGCTCTGAGCTTCTGAACCAGACAACATATTTCCATGCTACGTTTCACCCCAATCTTAGCAAACCAGTGGGACGCGAGTCACGTGCCAGGCTCCATGTTAGGTGCTGGGGATAAAGTTTTCTAGTGCACAGCCATTTCCCTCAGGAAGTTTACGAAGGTTTCGGAAATGTATAACCTAACTGCACTTAGATTTCGCGTTGGTTTCAACCCCTCTAACCGCTGCACCCTCGCGCGGAATCTTTCGGAGCTGCAGACCAAACGCAACAGGGAGGGTCCGGATTTCGGTACCGCCCACAGCATCCTGCGCCCCGCCCAGGGCACGGCCCCCTGCAACCCTGTTCTTCCCTTGGCTCCGCCTCCAGCCGCTCTAAGCCTTAGGGGCGGGGCCCGCGGCGTTTACTCGTGTTCTAACGCGCGACGCAGTGGCAGTGACGTAACACTTGCGCACCGATCGTCGCTGCGGCTGTGCAGACAGACCTTCCCTTTGCCGCCGTCCCTGTCGTCGCGCAGCGGCGCGCGGACTTCCGCAGCTCCGATTCCGGCCTTTGAGCGCCCGGCAGCCGTCCGCTCTCTTCACCCGAGCCATGGCCGCAGCCGGCGGGCCGGAAGCTGCTGGACGTTCTCTCCTTCCCAGCCTCCTCTTGCTTCTGCTGATCACTGGCCCCGCCCTCGGCTGGAACGACCCTGGTGAGTGCCGTCCTCACCCGCCCCTTTATTTTGAAAGCAGCCAGCGCCCAGAGGCCCAACAGGCGACCATTTCCGTTCGCCGCCGCCTGGGCCTTTCTATCCTAGTTTCTCATTTCCATCTTCTTCCCTAGTCATCAGTGTCCTACCTGGCTTTTTTGCTTTTCCCAGCAGTCTTGCGGGACAAGGGACAGTTGGGAAGTGGGCGGGGCCGGACGACTCTGTATATTTAAGGTCCTCTGCCTCCCTTCCTTGGACTCCTGAGAATTTGTCTACCTTCTGCTTCCTCGGACGACAGCCCTTATCCCTAAGACTAACTGGAAAGCTCCGTTCTCCCTTGCTCATTTTTCTTTGTTGTCATGACTGTCTGATGTCATCTTGGCTGCCTGTTGTCATGGCTGCCTGTTGCTATGGCTGACAGTTGGCACAGCACCGGCAGTCTGTGAGTCACACTTAGTGGACAGGGATATAAACCTTGCAGGCAGGTTAGCAGAATCACAGACATGTGAGCAAAACTCATGCTTCTTATTCTGATCACTACAGTTCATCTCGTTACATCAGCTTTTCCCATTGTTTTTCACCGAACACTAGAATTTAAAAGACATTATTATTTTGTGTGTGTGATGGTACATGATGGCACATGTGTTAGTAGAATTTCTAATTTCTATTAGAATTTTCTGAAGAATTTTTGTGGGATAAATAATATTCTGTGTAATATATACATAAACATAGATTTCCATTTAATGATGCGTGCTGTTAAATTGGAATTATGTAAGAAATAATTTTTAAACAGTTAAAGCATCGTTTTTGGTTTGGGGAATGAAGATGTTAAGGTATTAAAAGTTTTAATATTGCATTTGTGACTTGGCTGATAGGAAATGCCTGTTTCTTAAGCAACAGATTTATTTCTGTAATTTCCTATTTTATTCCTAAATGCTAAAATGAGAAAGAAGGTGCTTGACTTTGAGTAACTCATTTGAATGTGGATGTTTTATTAGTAATAAAAGCCAAGTTGGGTTTAAATGTCCATGTAATTTCCTTATGTATTCCTGGAAAGTTGTATATAAAGATGACACTTTGGTCAGAATTACAATTTAAAAACCGGATTGAAACAGTTGAACCTTCAATTCTTAAGTAAAAAAAAGGAAGTTTACAGATGAAGAATCAGGGGAATTAAAAAAAAGGAACCAAATTTAAATTAATGGTGAACTGCTTCTTGGAAATCTTAGTCTCCGTTCTCTATAAACTATTGTTCTGGAACAAAAAGCACCAAAATATTTTGCAGAGTAAACATAATTGATATTTATAAATCATAGTTTACCTTAAATTTATTTTGAGGAACTGTTTTATGACAGCATTTTATTGAGTTAAGTTTTATCAAGCCCTTTATTAAAGCAATAATCACTCCCACATTTTGTATTAATTTTTTTTTGGCTTTGGATGTACTTACTTTGTCTTTAGCTAACATAGAGCAGTGATTTGTCTGGAAAAAAATTGTATACCCATTCTAAAGAGATTACTTAAGACTTTTCAAAATTCTTTATGGAATTATTTTATATTTAAGTCACTTTTCTGGGTGTTGGGAATATAGCAGTTAACAAAACTGAGTGTCTTGGGGCTCCTGGGTGGCACAGTTGGTTAAGTGTCCAACTTTGGCTCAGGATGATTTCATGGTTCCTGGGTTCGAGCCCCGCGCCTGGCTCTGTGCTAACAGCTAGCTCAGAGCCTGGAGCCTGCTTCAGATCTTGTGTCTCCCTCTCTTTCTCCCCTCCCCCGCTTGCTCTCTGTCTCTCAAAATAAAGACATAAAAAAATTTAACAAAACAAAACTGAATGTCTTGACCCCAAGGAGTTTACGTCTGTTGACAAGAAATAGACAGTAGAGAAACTGGTAAGTAGCATGTCCTATGGTGAAAAGTGGATTGGACAATGATAACACAGGGGAAAGAAGGTAAAAGTGGGATTTTCAAAATATGCATTGGTCAAGGAAGAAGCCACTGTTAAGGTGACATTTGATCAGAAACCTGAAGGGAGAAGAAGCGTAAATGACCTGCTATGAGTTGTATTTTCAAGGTGAATTCTGTCTGTTCTGTGGAGAACAGACTGTAGGGGGTCCAGGGAAGCTGGGAGGCCAGTGAAGAGGCTGCTGGTACAGTGAGTTTCAAGAGTAGTGATGGTTTGGCCAGGGGAGAGCAGTGGAGTTGATGAGAGTGGTTGGATTCTTACCTATTTAGAAGGTGGAGCTGACATGATATTTTGATGGATTAGATGTAGGGGTGGGAGGAGAAGATGAGGTTTTTTGCCTGAGTGGCTAGGAGCATGGACTTACCATTTCCTGAGATGTGGAAGATTGTGGGAGAAGCATGTTTGGGGGACTTTGGTTTTGTTCATCTTAAATTTGAGACCTGTAAGTGGATTTAGACTTGTGAGTCTGTGACCCTTGATGGGTATAACTAGAGGAGGATGGGTATGAGCATTTTGTTCTTAGACCTTGTCTCAGTTCCGGCTGTTATAACAAAATACTATGATTGGGTGGCTTAACCAACAAGCATTTATTTTTTGTTTTCCGAAGGCTGGGAAGTTGAAGATCAGGGTTTGCGGAAGGCTGTTTTGTTGTTATGTCCTCACATGGCAGAGGAGAGAGCTCTGGTCTTTTCCTCTTCTTATAAGGATCTAATCCTATCATGAGGGGCTTCATCCTCAAGCCTTTATCTAAAACTAACACTTCCCAAAGGCCCTGCCTCCAAATATCATGACATTGGGATTAGGGCTTCAACATAGGAATTTTTAGTGCCACAAAACCTAGTGACCTTTAGGATGTCCAGGGAGGAAAGCTGCTGTAGGGTTATGGTAATAATACCTCATGTGTATATAGCTCCTTAAACATCTCAAAAATATTTATTGTACTTGATCATCTATTATGTATCAAGTACTCGACTGGATAATTCTAGTAAATTATATCTAAGTTTCATAATCTATTTTAAGGTTGATAAATGTAAGCTTCAGGACCAGTTTTAAAGGTGATATTATCTTCTTAATTTTACAAGTGAGGAAATTTCTGTACAGATAAATTGACTTGGCCAAAGTCATATATAGTAAGTTGGTGATGGGAATTTAGTTCAGTGTCCTTTGCTTTATCTCAACCCTGCTACAATAATTTCAAGTTATTGTTATTCCTGTTACTTACTTTATTTTTAAAATTTTTTTTATGTTATTTAGTTTAGTAATGTCTTATGACTTTTTAAACAATTTTTAAATTATTTTAGAGAGAGAGCATGTGGAGTAGGGGAGAGGGGCCGAGGGAAAGAGAGAATCTCAAGCAAACTCCATACTCAGCACAGAGCTTGACACAGGGTTTGATTCCACGACCCTGGGATCATGACCTGGGCCGAAATCAAGAGTTGGATGCTCAACTGCTTGGGCCACCCAGGTGCCCCACCTTATGACTTTTTAAACCATTGAATACTTTCATTGTTACAGTTTTTATGTATGAGGCGATAGTTTGGGGTTAATATAGCATATTTTATTTTAATATGATTCTTGGAAATTTTAGTCCATATGGAATTAAGTTTTTATATAGCTGTAGGTAGAGTTTCTTCTAGCTGCAGTAGTCAGTTATGTTGGTGTCATTTAAGGAAGGCTTTTTTTTTTTTTTACTAAATTAGAAAGCCCACTTTATCTTATATTGAATTCCCACATGTATCTGGATTTATTTCTAAAAAAAATTTTTTTTTATGTTTATTCAGTTTTGAGAGAGAGAGTGTGAGCAGGGGAGGGGCAGAGAGAGAGGGAGACACAGTCTGAAGCCGTTTCCGGGTTCTGAGCTGTCAGCACAGAGCCTGAGGCTAGGCTTGAACCCACGAACTGGGAGGTCGTGACCTGAGCTGAAGTTGGATGCTTAACCAACTTGAGCCACCCAGGCACCCCTGGGAATGATATTTTAAATTTTAATGGCAGGTAATCAATCTTTGTATATTCCTTGTTTCCTTTCAACTCCATATTTAAGGTTGAAATATTTCTGTGTGATTTTAGGCATCATGACAGGCCACCACTAAATCCTTCAATATGCTCCTCCCTTTTTTTAAAAGGAACTTTTACCCGTAAGGTAAAAGTAACATTAACCCCTGACAAAATTAATCTTAATTTCTTAATGTCAACTAATTATCTATTCCATATCAGATATCACATTTGTGCCTAATATGTCTAAACTGGTTGATTCATTCCAAGACCCAGTCCAGGTCTGTGCATCACCTTTGATTTTATTCTCCTTTAAGTCTTTTTAAATGTAGAAATCCTTTTTTTATGCTGTTGCTTTGCTGAAGGGCTTGGGCCTGTTGTCCTTTATTTGGAATATCCTACCTTCTGGATTGTTTTTTTTGTGGCGTTGTTTTAGCTTACTTTTTTCCTTCCCTGTATTTCTTGGAGACTGAATAGTAAGTCCGAAGGATTGATAAAATTCATGTTAAATACTTTCAGGGGTTACATCGTAGTGGATGGTATATCAGTTTGTTCTACCATTATTGATGCTAAGATTAACTAATGGATTAGAAATGGTTTTATTTCTTCCTTGTGAAGTTATATTTTTCCAGAAAGCTCTCTGTAATGTTACTTAGCCCCATATCAATATCTGATCTCTTAATGATTTTAAAGCACATAAATCCTTGTCTGAATCCGTTTCTTTAGGGGTTATAAAGTGATGATTTTTTTTCCAGTTCTGTCATTTCATTTGCATTTATTAGCTGTCATTCTTCAGTAAAGTTGAGATTTCCATTATCACCTGAGGCTATTTCAGATTATAGTTCCTGATAGAAAGTCAGAATAAAAATTTAATTTTTAATCTTTAATTGCCAATTTTCAGGAAAAAGGAGGTAGGTAGCAACTTTTAGTGAAAAATGCGTTTTTTGCATACTTTTTGAGCGTTATTATGGATTTTGGATTTTTGTAGATCGAACATAACTTGATCAATTGCAGTCTTTATCTTGCTGCTCAGTCTTTTGCTTTTGGTCTCTTAAGATTTCCCTATACCAGGATCATAAACATTTTCTTTGAGTTTTGTACATTTTTGTTGTATGTTTTATGGTGTAAGTTTTTAGCCATTGTGGATTAACTTTTGTCCATCGTATACAGTGATCAATTTTTCTAATCCTGTGCCGGTACTGTACTGTTGATGCTACTACAGATTTAATAATATATTTCAATATATATAGTTCAAATTTCCTTTCTTTGTTGTTACTGGTATTCAGCTGTTTTTTCATTATTGAGTTTATATGTTAGTATATATTTTATGTTATTATATTTCTTTCTTTTAAGTTTATTTATTTTGAGAGAGCGAGCGACCATGCACCAGTGGGGGAGGGGCAGAGAGCGAGGGAGAGAGAAATCCCAAGCAGACTCCGTACTGTCAGCAGGGAGCCAGACTCAGGGCTCTATTCCACTAACTGTGAGATAATGACCCAAGCAGAAATCAAGAGTTGGACACCCGACCAACTGAGCCACCAGGAGCCCTGTATCATTATATTTCTAATTTTATTGCATTTTGGTGAGAGAGTGGCTGATAAATTTCAGTTTAGTCGCATTTATTAAGTTCTTTTTTTGGTAAATCAGTATAAATGAGATCTGTATCTGCTGATATGAGGGAATGCCCATGATGTATGATGTATATATGTACGTGGAAAAACCATGTGAAGAATAATGTGGACTCTACGTTTCATTTTTTATGAAAAATAAACTAACAATCAAAACAACCCCTGTATCTGTGTCTGGGTAAGCAAGTAAAAAGTACTTACCAGATTGTTAATTTGGGTTATCACAGAAATGTAAAATTGAAGGAAGAGTGGGTTTCACTATTTTAAAAAATTATGAAGTATATCATATATAAAGATGAATAAATAAAACATACATGAATAGTTTAAAGAAGAAAAACTGAACATCATTGTAGCCCCATTTAGTTAAGAGAAAGAAAAGAGAATTCTGCATAATCCTTTCTAGGCACATTTCCTTTCCTGGAGGTAGCTACTTTCCTGATTTTTGAATGAATACTTTTTTTACTTCAGTTTTTCTACTCATGTATGGGGTAAGACCCTAAAAGTTTTTAAAAAACTGACTAGCTCATTTCTTAGCGGTGTAAAAAAAAAAAAAAAAAAAAGCCTATGGCTTCAGGTTTCCTGAGATTTTAAGCACCCTTTCTGGGGAAATCACTGGGGAAAGTCATGGGAAGCATAGGACTTCCTATAATTAAGGTATCTGCCAAAGACTGTAATGGTCCAATTTTGAACATTGGACAGAAATATGGTCAGAAGGAGTAGGTTGCTTTAGATCTTTCACTTCTAAGCTTCCCATGGTCTATCTGTTGCACTCAGGAATAGGATAAAACCAGCTGATCCCAGTTACCAGGACATGGTGGGGAAGAGAAGGAACTTCATCAGCTGGAGGCCAAGACAGACCAAATAAGGATAAAAACCAAAGCAAGGTTCACCTGGACATTTCTTTCCTTAGTTTTGAAAGAGATGGTATGGTAGCAGCAGGGAATTTTGCTGGCAGCCCTCATATGTCTTTTGAGCAGTACTCTTCCAGTGTGGACTTGGTGTCCTCTGCCTGGCCGTGGTTGTCCTATTGCTATCTTCATTCATCACTCTCCTTGGGATTCCCTTTGTCCCTTTGTATGCTATTACTTTTTCTTTAGTCCTCTGGTTTTTATGTCTTTCTCTTTGTTTTGTTTTTTTCTCTTGGTGGTGACTATCTTTCATCATCATACTGAGAATTGATACCTGGGAGGTAAATATTTTGAAACCTTTCAGATGTCTGAAAATTTCACCTCTTGGTTGAGTGACAATCTAGAATTCTATACCTACTTACTTTTGGAAGGATTTTCTATGACAAGTGTTTAATTAGGATGACCTTTTCTGTGTTTGACAGGATATTTACTACCTGTTCGTTTGTGTTCTTCATGTTTCAGACAGAATATTATTGCGGGATGTAAAAGCCCTTACTCTCTACCACGACCGCTATACCACCTCCCGTAGGCTGGATCCGATTCCACAGTTGAAATGTGTTGGAGGCACAGCTGGATGTGATTCTTATACCCCAAAAGTCATACAGTGTCAGAACAAAGGTTGGGATGGTTATGATGTACAGGTAATATTCATTATGTTGATGGCAGTCTAGTTGGAACTAGTGTAGTTTTTTTATTCAATAAAGTGTTTATCGGGATATTATTCAGTGTTTTTGGGAAGTGCATGTAGAAAATCTCAAGTTAAATATATAAATAAAAATCACTTATTTTCTGGAAGAACATCCTCCAAAGAAAACTGATTTTAAAGCTTGGAAATACTCATTGTAATTTTCATGCCTTAAATTTCTCCTGAGACATTAGTAAATTTTCAAAACTTTATATATTTGAGATGGGGGTAGAGAATCTCTGCTGGTTATCATTTTACTGTCATTCCTCAAAAAATACCAACCTACTTTTGGGAAATAATGTTAATATGATCAAGAATTGTAGACTGTTAGGAATGTAGAATGGTACAGGTGCTTTAGAAAACTGCCTGGCGGTTCTTCATGACATAGAGTTACCGAGTCATTCCACTTCTAGGTATATGCCCAAAAGAATTAAAAACATGTGTCCACACAAAAATGTGTGCATAAATGGTTGTAGCAGTATTATATATAATAGCCAAAAAGTAGAAACATCCTAAATGTCCGTCTTTGATGAATGAGTAAAGAAAATGTGGTAGAGCCATACAATGGAATATTATTGAGCCATAAAACAAAATGACATAGAGATACATGCTACACTATGTGTGAAAACATGATGCTAGGTGAAAGAAGCTAGTCACATATTGTCTGATTGCATTCACATGAAACATCCAAGATAGAGAAATCCATGGAGACAGATTGGTAGTTGCTGAGGGCTGGGAAATTTGGGGAGGAAGTAAGGAGTGACTGCTAATGGAGATGAGATTTCTTTTTGCAGTGGTGAAAATATACTGAAATTGATTGTGACAATGGTTGCACAACTACGAATACACTAAAAACCATCAAAATGGGTGAAGGTATGATATAGGAGTCATAGCTCAGTAATGCTGGTATAAAAAATAAAATAGCATATCTGAAATTTGAGAGAGGAAGGTAACTTGGCCAAAAACTTACAGAAAGGCAGAACAAACCAGATCTATTTTAGCTTGTGTCTCTTTAAGTGCAGCTAAAGAAGCATATTACCTATTTAGCTCAAAATATAATTATGGAATTTTTAAAAAAAATTTTTATGTTTTATTTCTGAGAGAGAGAGAGCGAGAGCAAGTGCATGAACAGGCGAGGGTCAGAGAGAGAGACAGAGAGTCTGAAACAGGCTCCAGGCTCTGAGTTAGCTGTCAGCACAGAGCCCGACGCAGGGCTCGAACCCACGAACTGTGAGATCATGACCTGAGCTGAAGTCGGATGCTTAACCGGCTGAGCCACCCAGGTGCCCCTAATTATGGAATTTAAACTAGAACTTTTTTTTAAGGGGGAAGTATTTGAGGCTAGTGTGAATTCTTTTTGCATTTTTCTAAAGATCTTAAAATTTAAGAGACAGGTTGCCTGACTGTCTCAGTTGGTGGAGCATGTGATTCTTGATCTTGGGGTTCTTAACACAGGCCCCATGATGGACATTACTTAAAAAAAAAGTTTTTTAGTAGATTACTTACAGGATTGGATCCTGAAAAGTTAGTCCATGCTATTATAACATTTTTATAGAAAGTTTCTGTTTTTTGTTTTATTTTTTTTTAATGTTTACATTTGAGAGAAACAGAGTTTGAGTTGGGCAGAGGCAGAGAGAGAGGCATAGAATCTGAAGCAGGCTCCAGGCTCTGAGCTGTCAGCACAGAGCCTGACACATGGCTTGAATTCACGAATGGTGAGATCATGACCTGAACCAAAGTTGGATGCTTAACTAACTGAGCCACCCAAGCTCTCCTGTGTGGAAAGTTTTTTCTACAAGGTTATGTACTATCTCTGATGCTATATGTAGTTACCAGATATTCATGTATGATGCTGATTTTTGAGACTTAACCTTTAAATAACTTTTTTATTTTATTTAAAAATATTTGTAATGTTTTTTATTTCTGAGAGAGAGAGAGAGACAGCGTGAGCAGGGGAGGGTCAGAGAGAGAGGGAGGCACAGAAATCTGAAACGGTCTCTAGGCTCTGAGCTAGCTGTCAGCACATAGCCTGACACGGGACTCCAACCTACGAACTGTGAGATTATGACCTGAGCCGAAGTCGGACGCTTAACCGACTGAGCCACCCAGGTGCCCCTATTTTTAAAGTTTTTATTTATTTATTTTGAGAGGGAGAGAGAGGGAACGAACAGGGAAGGGGCAGAGAGAGAGAGAGAGAGAGAATCCCAAGCAGGCTCTGCATGGGGCTCCACATAGAATTTGAACCCACGAACTACAAGGTCATGACCTGAACTGAAATCAAGAGTTGGACACTTACCTGACTAAGCCACCCAGGTGTCCCAAGAACCTCTATTTTTAAAGTAAACATCTTGAATTACAGTAGCAAAGGTTGACATTTAAAATTTTGCTTAACAGTTATATAAATTGTGGAATGCTTAATATGTACAAAAGAATTCCTCGTGTATGTGTAAGGAATAAGGAATAGTAATAAAACAAACACTGAGGTACCTCCAACCTACCTTTGAAGCCCTTAGGTTGCCTTCTCCCCAACACCTAAGTACTCATTGTTTTGAATTTTATCATTCCCCAGCTTCATTTTATATTGTTATGATAGCTGTATAACCCAAATAGTATTTATTTAAAAACATTTTGATTCTAATAATCTATTTCTGTTTTTTCTTCACAGTGGGAA
Source organism: Proteles cristata cristata (assembly GCA_017311185.1). Taxonomy (NCBI): domain Eukaryota; kingdom Metazoa; phylum Chordata; class Mammalia; order Carnivora; family Hyaenidae; genus Proteles; species Proteles cristata. The sequence continues at coordinate 262,052 of JAESUZ010002569.1, forward strand.
TGTAAGACTGATTTAGATATTGCATATAAATTTGGAAAAACTGTAGTGAGCTGTGAAGGCTATGAATCCTCCGAAGACCAGTATGTACTGAGAGGTTCCTGTGGCTTGGAGTATAACTTAGATTACACAGAACTTGGTCTGAAGAAATTGAGAGAGTCTGGAAAAAACTATGGCTTTAACTCTTTCTCTGATTATTATAACAAGCTGCACTCCTCAAATTCCTGTGGCATCAGTGGATTGATTACCATCGTAGTACTACTTGCTATTGCTTTTGGAGTTTATAAATTGTTCCTTAGTGATGGTCAGGATTCTCCTCCCCCGTATTCTGAGTATCCTCCATATTCCCATCGTTATCAGAGATTCACCAACTCAGCAGGACCCCCTCCTGCAGGCTTTAAGTCTGACTTCACAGGTATGTTTCCCTGGGTAATGGCAATAAGTAAGGTCGATGTGAGGTAGTGAATCTTGTGCTGGTTTCTGAAATAGAAAATGGTGACATTGGGAGACCAAAACAGATTTGTCCTCTCATCTTTTCTTTTTCCAACTTCTTTTACCTATTTTTCTGTGTAAGGATAATTGTGACCACTATTTTAAGGTGGCAGGGTTAAATTATAAATCATCTTAATCAGAAAAACTTGATCAGATTTGGCAATAAGCATTTACCTTGAAATCCATGTCATACCATACACAAAAATCTATTCATTAAATATAGATCTCAGCATAAAAGGTAAAACATAAGAAAATATTTGTCACGACCATGGGATGGGCAGAAATTGCTTTGGATACCAAAAGTTCCAGCCAAAAAGATAAGATGGATAAATTCGACTTTATTTAAATTGAGAATGTTTAGCCATCAAAAGACAACATTAACAGAGTGAAAAGGCAAGCCACAGACTGGGAGAAAATATTTGTAAAACATTATTTTCAACACAGGGTGTGTATCTAGAATATGTAAAAAACTTTCCCACAAATCTAAGGAAAGACAGACAACCCAATTTTTAAAATGGGCAGAGACTTGAATAGCCATTTTATAATAAAAGAAGATATCTAGATGTCCGGTAACAATATGAAAAGGTGCCTGACATCATTAGTCTTTAGGAAAATGCAGATTAAAACCACATTGAATTCATTATTAACCACCATAAGAGCTAATATTAAAAAGGCACAGTGCCAAGTAATGACAAGGATGGAGTCCATTGAAACTTGATGGTAGGAGTTAAAATAGAAAACACTTGAGAAAACTGTCACTGTCTACTAGAATTAAACATTGGCCTCTCCTACGACCCAGCAGCTCCATTCCTTGATGCATATGTAAGAGAAATGCATGTATTTGTACACAAAAAGATATGCATGGAATATTTTTAATAGTTTTATTCACAACAGCCAAAAATTGGAAATAGAATGTCCATAAACAGAAGAATGGGACAAGTTGTGATTTTTTTTTTTCCACACAATTTAATACTATAGATTGGTTTTAAAAAGCAAAACCAAAACCTGATGTGTGCATTGGGGGGTGGGGGGTTTGATTCTCATAAACTTAATGATGTGCCAGACATGGAAGAGTACCTGATATACGATTATATTTATAAGTTCAGGAATGGGTAAGACCAAAGTATAGTGAGAGAAGTTGGGGTAATGCTGATCTCCGTTGTGGGTGGGTATCTATTGGGAATTGTCATGAGGGAGCCTCCTGGGGTGCAAGAAATGTTTTGTTGATGTGGGTAGGGGTTACATGCATGGGGACATATGTACAAGTTTCTTATGCTGTACAAGTGAGATTAGGACACTTTATGTTATACTGACGTGTTATACTGAGTTATTAAAAAAAAAACAACTTCATCTGAGCAGAAGGTACTTTTTTGATCTAAGACCTGACTTCCCACTTGATACAAATATCTGGCTGCCTCCATTCCTGCATTGGGCACCAAGGACAGCTATCATGTGATGCTTTCATAGATGTTCATAATGCCAAAACGAAGGACCTCCAACAAGTGGGGTCATCTTGCAGTAGCTGATCCCGAGAAGGGCAATTGTGACTCTGCAGGAGGGAACCCCTCTCCCTTCTAAGATGCCTTTTTTTCATGTCTGTGGGAAAGGGACTTCTCAGTTATAAATCAATATTTTGTGACCACACTATTTGACTACAGCTTGTTTACGAGTAGACGGCTGAGTATTAGCAATAGATAGTGCAGATGAAATAACTGAAATGTATTTTTTTTGGTGTTGTAGGCCATGTTTTGTTTGTATGAGGATATATAATGAATCATTTTTATTTCTAGGACCACATGGTGCAACTTCTGGTTTTGGCAGTGCTTTCACAGGACAAGGATACGGCAGTTCAGGACCCGGGTTCTGGACTGGCTTGGGAACTGGAGGGATACTAGGGTATCTGTTTGGCAGCAATCGGTAGGTTTTGCATTGACCTTACTTGCGCTTTAGTTCCACTTTTCTTTGGAAGCTTCTTTGTTTTGCTTGCAATTGGACTGGATTTGGTTTTGTTGAGGAAAATAAATTATGGTGACATTACCCTATTAAATCAGTCTCTGCTGTATGGGCTTTCATCGATACTGTATATGTTATTTTCTTTCATTGTGTTTTTTCTTCCGATGTCGTCATGGATATTATGAGTTAGGAAAAAGACTGTCTTCTTAATGCCTGAGAAAATGAGAAGATAGGAAAGGGCACTGCGCTTGAGGAACAGTTAGCTGTCAGGTTTGGTAGGGGAATGGGGGACGCAGGCTGGGCAAGGCTTGGAGCCAGATTTTGGGATGTCTTCAGTTATTGGTAGTTTAATTTTAGATTTTATCTGAGTGTGAGTTCTGAAAGAGTCTCCTTTCCTTGTCACTTCCCTGCCATGGCGATGACCATACAGTATCAGAAGAACAAAATAGTATCTATTTCATGTTATACTAGAACACTGAGGGAAAACACTTGATAAAGATTTTTTTCTGAGAGTTTAGAAATAGGATATTTAAAACCGAAGTCACAAGAAAATGCCTGACACGCTTTTGTGTCTTCATAGAGCAGCAACACCCTTTTCTGACTCGTGGTATTACCCATCTCCTCCTCCATCCTCCAGCACATGGAATAGCCGCGCCTACTCACCACTTCGTGGAGCCTCAGGGAGCTATTCGGAATATGCAGGCTCAGAGACGAGAACCAGAACAGCATCAGGTGAGAGCGAAAGCATAGAGTTTCTTATCATATGGCAGTGAAGTATAGAAATAGTTTTGGAACTTAAGAAGATAATTAACTGGGAGCACCTGGGTGGCTCAGTCAGTTAAGTGCCTGACTCTTGATTTCAGCTCAGGTCCTTATCTCGTGGTTTGTGAGTTTGAGCCCTGCATCGGGCTCTGCACTTATAGCACCGAGACTGCTTGGGATTCTGTCTTTCCCTCTCTCTCTGCTCTCCCACTGCCCCCTTCAATAAATAGGGGTGCCTGGGTGGCTCAGTCAGTTAAGCATCCGACTTCGGCTCAGGTCATGACCTCATGGTTCATGGGTTTGAGCCCCACGTCAGGCTCTGTGCTGACAACTTGGAGCCTGGAGCCTGTTTCAGATTCTGTGTCTCCCTCTCTCTCTGCCCTTGCCTGCTTGTGCTCTGTCTGTCTCTCTCTCAGAAATAAACAAACACTAAAAATAAATAAACTTAAAAAATACATTAAAAATGATAATTAACTGTATATTAGTAATCATAGTTTTATTTAGCATACCCATTGGAAATATTAATAGCACAGTTAACTGAGGCAAAATATAGTTCAGATTCATTTTTTCCTCTCACTTCTAAACATTCTTTCACTTCCAGCATTAACCAACCGGGATTTGACCTTCAGCCTTCCTGAATATTGGTTTCTACATATGTTTAATTCTGTGACCTCTAGAGTTCTTCTTAAGCTCTAAAATGGAATTTTCTATTTATAGAATATTCAGCAGAACTCAAAAAAATATGTATTGATCTATACTTTAAATACTTGTCTAAAGTATGGTGGTAATGTTTATTCCTACTGTTAAGAGGAAATTTTGGAAAAAGTAAGGATATAATATAAAAAGTAAAAAAAAACACTATTTGTTTTTAAACATCCATCTAATTAGGAGACAATGGGAGGCAATGGGTCATGAAGTAGATTGCTGTGGAATGGATTTGTCTTCAGCAGGGGCAGTTCTAGAAGAGTGGTTAATTCTTGACATTGTTAGAAAACTGTGTTTCTCATAGCACTGGTGTGAATTGGCATTACCTACTAAATTAACCAGGAGCATGTACTCTAGACCCAGCGGTTTCACTCTCAGACAAACAGCAATGGAAGTGCACACATTCGTAAACTGAGAGATTAAGTATGAGAATGCTCATAGCCTCTTCATTCCTTTTTGTTTTTTTGGAGAAAGAGAGCATATGCACTCAAGAAGGGGAAGGTTAGAGAGAGAGGGAGAGAGAGAATCTTAAGCAGGCTCTGTGCCTAGTGTGGAGCTTGATCTCATGATTGTGAGATCATGATCTCATGATTGTGAGATCATGATCTGAGCTGAAATCTGGTTGGATGCTTAACCAACTGAGCCACTCAGGCGCCCCACATCTTTACTCCTAATAGCCTCCAAGTGGAAGAAACCCACGTATCCAAGAGCAGTAAAGAATATGAATAAATGGAGTTATGGCCATATAATGGAATGCTGTGCAACAAGGAGAGGGAATAAATAGCTGTATGCAATAATGTGGATAGATCTACCAAATATAAAAAGAAAAGAAAGAAGTTGGACACAAAGGAATATATATAAATATGATTACAACATTCATAAATATATGTTTAAAAACAAGCAAAGCTAACCTATGGAGTTAGATGTCAAGGTAGTGGTTACTTTTGGGGAGAAAAAGGAGGAGGTAGTGATTGGGAGGATATATAAAAATATAGCTACACAGGACAAAACATGGTAATAGAATACTCATTCTCATTGGAAACAGAAATTGTAAAAAGACATAAATTTCAACTAGAAGTGTATGGGACTTATATGAAGAAAATCATTGAACATTAAATAACCTAAAGGAAAACCTGAAAGAACATGGACTTTCCAGATGGGAACACTTGTCATCTTACAACCTGTTAGCGCGTGTGCGTGTACATGTGTGTGTGGGTAACGAAGTTAACATTTACCATTGAGAGCCTGAAACTTGCCCCCACATGGTTTCTTTTTGCCGCCGGAGATGTGACAGATGGCAGGGCTTGGCTGGCTCCATTGGCTTCTCTGTGTTTTGGCTTAGACGTTGAGTATTGCCCATACCACATTGCCCTCATCACGGAAGCCATCTTTAGTTTCCTGTCTACAAGCGATTCGCAGCAGCATGTCTGAGTTTAATCAGCTCGATGCCCGGATGACTGGGAGGACTATTGTGCAGGGCAGAGCACCGTCTCCATAGCCTTGGTCCCCCCACTCCCTCCCTCCCGTCTCTCTCTCTCTCATTTGTTAACAATAGATGTATTACTGTTGTCATTTTATAAGCAATGCCAGTGCATTTTTGAAAACGAATATAAATTTTACTCTTCTCTTTTTAGGATATGGTGGTACCAGAAGACGATAAGAAAGTAAAAAGTGGAAGTCAAACATCGGATGCAAAATTTCTGACTTTTCATCAGTTTCTTAAAAAAAAAGTGCTACCTGCTAACAACGGGGGAAAGGGGAATATGCAAAAGTTCTGTGGGTTTTTTGTCCTGTGATTACTTTTTGTGTTCTGTTACTTGAGACTAAGAGTTGATACATGAGAAAATGCTTATGTAGAGAATTATATGCCAGTGTAATATGCAGTTGTGTTTGATGGTTTCTGAAAGTGATGATTACTATGGAAAGCTGAAAATGTAGTTTCTAAAACCTGTGCTGCCATTAAGACTGAGGCTTTGTTACCATTAGACCTTGCGTACACAAAATGTCAATCTTACGTGGTTTTAGTGTATGAGTCATTACCTTATGAAATTGATAGTAATCTATTTGGTATTTACTGTTTGATGTTTGCTCTTCTTCAAATATTTAAACCAAGCTTTGGACTACCAATTACATTTATCTGTTGTTCTGATCACTTTTGAACTCAGGAGCTTTGAACCCTTCAGTGGTGGTGGGGTACTACTAAGTGAGAATGACCTTTTTTGGGAAAAGTAGAAAATAAATATCTAGAACGTTGTTGTGAATGATTGTGTGCCGATGAAAATGTTCGAAACTTCCATATTCATTTCTTGAGAAGTAAAGTTTAAATGTTTCAGCAAAGGTCTTTTAATAGCAGAAGCATGCCCTTCTCTGTGAATCTCCAGTGTTATAGCAGTCTGTTTCAGTCTTACATTAAAATGATAGGAAACATAAAAACAAAGGGTTTAATTCTTATTTTTTCTGCCAGCCTTGACACAAATTGGTGTTAACTTTTTGTATCCTTCTTCCCCAAGGAAAAGGGGTTCACACAGAAGCTGTCTCCCTGATTTCCCCTGGTAGTCTTGTCTTAGCCACCAGTCACTTGGTGTTTTCAAAAAAGGAATCAGAAATGGTGTAGAAGGAGACCTCTGCTAAAAAATGGCTTAAAAAAAAAAAAAAAGAAATCTGCAGACCCCTCAGCTCTGAGAGATTACATCATTTGTCTCAGTTGAGTTCTGCAACCCAAGAGTCTCATTTTTACCTTTTAGGAACATTTAAAAACAAACCAGTGTTTATTCTTTAAAATGTGATTTAGGAACTGGTCGAAAGGGTATTGTGAACAGCACTGCCCTTTCCTCTCATCAGTAAAACTTGGTAGAAATCTTAATTCATGTCACAGAGGAAACAGTTTTTTTTTTCTTTTTTTTTAATAAATTTTTTTTTAATGTTTTATTTATTTCTAGGAGAGAGAGAGAGAGACAGCGTGAGCAGGGGAGGGTCAGAGAGAGAGGGAGTCACAGACTGAAACAGGCTCCAGGCTCTGAGCTGGCAGTCAGCACAGAGCCCGACGCGGGGCTCGAACCCACGAACCGCGAGATCATGACCTAAGTGAAAGTCGGACGCTTAACCGACTAAGCCACCCAGGCGCCCCCAGAGGAAACAGTTTTTATTGAGGTAATTGCACTAAATCCTTACCCCATTTCCCCTTAGTAAAGGGAGATGGAATAAAAGGAAATCCAGCTTATTGCCTTTTTCTAATATTAGTGTTTTGGGTTTTAATTTATTTTTTGCGACAGGGTTCGATAATCTTGAATTTAAGTCTGTTTTACTTGAATAACAAAGTGAAAAAAATTGTTAATTTAAAACTGATCTGTGTATTAAATTTGCTTTTTTTTTAACAAAGTGATTAAAAAATTTTTTTTTAATGTTTATTTTTGAGAGAGAGAGACAGGATGTGATAGGGGAGGGGAAGAGAGAGAGGGAGACACAGAATCTGAAGCAGGCTCCAGGCTCTGAACTGTCAGCATGGACCCTGATGCGGGGCTTGAACTCATGAGCTGTGAGATCATGACGTGAGCCGAAGTTGGATGCTTAACTGACTGAGCCACCCAGGTAACCCGATTTTTTTTTTTTAATTGAAATATAGTTGCCACACAATGTTATGTTAGCTTCAGGCCCAATTTCTATTTTTGTACACATTATTTCAGGTCATTGGAATTTTAAGAAAATAATGAGTGAATATCAATTGGTGACTTTATAGATTACTTTCAGGAGCACGAGGGGTGTATTTTTTTTTTATTAAAAGATTTTTAAGTTTATTTCAAGAGAGCAGAGGAGGGACAGAGAGGGAGAGAGAGAATCCCAGGGAGGCTTTGTGCGATCAGTGCAGAGCCCGATGTGGGGCTTGAACTCACGAACTGTGAGACGGTGACCTGAGCTAAAACCAAGAGTCAGATGCTTAACTGAGCCACCCAGGCATCCACTGAGGGGTGTTCTTTGAGGCTCTTTCAAAGACTGCTTGGAGGGAAGGAAGGGAAAGAAACGGCGTACAGGGCTCAAGAGTCTCTGTCCCCAACCCCCACTAGGGTGCTTCTCCTTTATTGTTGTATGTTTACATTTCTTTGTTACTTGTGGAAAAGATTATGGTATTCCCACCAAAATCTAAGACAAAGAATAAAAGACAGTACAACTGGGTCTCATTAGTGGGCTGAGGGCCCACAGTAGGGGATGTCATCAAGGGAAAGAAGGGTACTGAAGTTGGGAGCTTGGTGAGCCTGGTTGGGTGAGCATGAAGAAAAGGGGAGGTGAAGGGGAGCTTTACAGTTTTACTCACATGAGGGTTCAGCAGAATTTCAGATATTAGGATGGGATAGTTTCATGAATGCTTTTCTCTAAAACTGCTGATCTCTTGGGTTCTGATCCCTATCCTCCAAGACTGGGTTCAATTTATCTACTGTTCTTCCATAATACGTTGTATACACTTTTACCATTGTCTTTAGTACATTTCATTGTGATTATCTCCAGTGTAGATCTTTCTACTACTCTGAGCTTTTTAGGAAAGAGGGCCAAATATTACTTCTTCCTACCCCTTTCAGCTAGGGCATGGCCATGTGACTAAATTCTGTCAATATTTCTGTCACATGTTCCCTCCAGGTCTTTGAAGAAAATGGCGCAAAGACCTCAGGACAATTAAGAGATTATTCCTAGCAGTGATAGGGTAGTCAAAGATTTAGTGGAGGTATTGGTGAGGGTCTGGTGGTACTTCCCGGGTAACTATATTAACTGGGTAAGTGCTGTGGTATGTCTTGGCTGGGTTGTGTGCTGGTTGGATGCCCATGTCTGGAAACCTGCCTCTTCCTAAACCTGGTTTTCCAGGCTTCCGATGGGTTTTTTGAGCTATTTAATACAAATGCTAATAAATTCCTTTTCTGCTCAATTTAGTAGTCATTTTCTGTTGTTTGCTCCTAAGAACCTTGTATGTATGGTGAATCTCCTAAGATTCTTTAGTTGTAAGCAACAGATACTGGATAATTGTAATAAAACATTGTGATTGACTCCCAACCCCTGTTCCTCCCTGTTGATTTGTTCTCTAAACCAGTGGTTCTCAAACTTGAAGCAGCATCAGAATCATTAGAGGGCTTTAAGTACAGATTGCTTGGCCCTACCCTCAGAGTTTCTGAATTAGTAAGCGTAAAGGTCAGTTTTATATGTCACCTTGGCTAGGTTATAATTAGCAGTTATTCAGACACTATTCAAGCTGTTGGTGTGAAGATATTTTGTAGATGTGATTAACATGTACAATTAGTCGACATTTAAGTAAAAGAGATTATCCTCGGTGATATGGTTGGTGATTTGGGTGGGCCCGATCCAGTCAGTTGAAAGGCCTTGGGAGCAGAACTAAGATTTCCTAGAAGAAATTCTACCTGGATGGCAGCTGCCCTTCCTAATGTCTTTACTCTGTGGACTTTGGACTTGCTTAACTAGCCCTAACAATCATGTTAGCCGTAAAATCTCCATATACATCGGCTATTTCCCTGATTGAACCCAGAAGTGATTATAAAGAAACAGAACCTTGAGGGTGAGTTTTGAAAATTGGTTCTGGGCTTTCTGGAGTATGTTCTCTAATTTGATCAATTGAAAGACATTAATGACTGTTTCCAGTGATCAAGAGAGTACTAGTAGTTCATGGTGTGTTGTGGCAGTGGGGATACACAATGTACCACATTTTGGTAACACATTAAAAGCAAGATTCTGGATGTCCTTCCCTTAGAACATTTTAGTCAAACAAGGAGTGTAAGGGGACTGGCTGGTTGCTCCTAACTGAGCTGGACAAAGTAGAAAAAGAAAATGATGAGCTCAGTGCTTCAAATTCCCAGTTGAAGCTTCACATTAATGACTTGAAAGGTTTCTTTTTGTATTTTCTCTGGAAGAAACACTTACTTACTTAGCCACAGGACTGAGATTTCTGAAAACCAAACCCAGAGTCTCATCCTGCAAGTGGGTGAATTACAACACAAATGACTTCCCAACCTCAAGGAGTGTCTGCTGTTAAACTGAGAGGATTGAGTGGGAAAGAATGAGAGCCTGAGTAGTGGAATGGGGACATATGGGAAGATCCCAATAAAGTTGGAGCCATTGACCCCCTGATGTCTGCTGATTCTTTTTTACCAGCAGAAGTAGCCCTTCAACTCCTGTCTGAGAACGTTAGGCCTACTTTGCCCGAAACATCTGATATGCTGTCTAGAGTTGTTCCTTGCAAGGTATTATGGATTCTCCTCAGGACTTTGCTTCTAGAACTTTGCTTCTAGAACTACAAGTAGACTCCTGTCCCAGCAGGTACCGAGGGGTAAAGTACAAAGTATAATCCATAAGGTGCATCACACGCCAAAAGAATTGCATAATTTTTCCAATCTATACAGATGGAAATCTGGGGATGATGTGGGAATGGATCTTAGGGTTGTAGGATAATTGTGAAAAAATAGAAAGTTGAATCAGGCCAAATTTATTGATAATGGGCCCACTTAACAGATTCTGGATTCAGTATTTTAGTTCAAGGGATTTGAAAGGGCTCTAATGGTTTGGTTGGTTGGCTGAACATGGACTCAAAAGTGGCCCACACTAAAGTCAAAATGCCACAACTGCCTCAGTAGGTATATTGTAGAGGAAGGGATCTGAAGGCTTAATGGGACTGGAATGTTAGGGTGGATTTATCATGTAAGACCTACTCACCCACTCTGGGAGAGTCCAGAGAAAGACACCTTTCAGAATTTTACTTTCAGAAATGAATTTGGGTTTGGGGCCCCCCATCCTTAAGCTCTGTGGTAGCTCTTTGTAGGTCAGAAAATGCAGTGGGAACTGCTTCCACAAACGGGTCCGTGAATGCGATGAGGTTAATGTGATCCCAGGATCACATTGCCAAAGGCAACAAGGTCTAGTTACAGTAATAAACAGCAGGGTCAGAGTAACAGTTAACTCACAGAGACTTAGGGTGTTGGTGTTGATTATGGCATACCTAGAAGAGAAATAGGTGGGCGGTCTACTAAATTCTTCCTGGATCTGTGTAAGTGGAAGGGTTCTAGACTGAATAGAAGCCTAACTCTGCTACATTGCCAAAATTTATATTGTTAATCTTTTCCCCAAAGACTTGTTTCCCCTGAAGGACCTATGGCTATTTACTAGGGAGACAATGCACTGGGGAAAGGGGATTACTGGATACTGTCTCTGAGTTGACACTAATTGCAGGAGGTCCAAAATGCTACTCTGGTCCACCAGCCAGAGCAGGGGTTCATGAAGGGCAGGTGATTAATGGAGTTTTAGCTTGGATCTCTCTCTCAGTCCTGCGGGTCCCCAAATGTATGTATCTTATGATCATTTCCCCAGCTCTGGAACGCATAGCTGGAACAGACCTACTCAGTCATGGCAGAATCTCCACATTGGTTCCCTGACCTGGGGCGTGAGGAATGTTATGGTAAGAAAGACCCATGTGGACGGTATAGAACTGCCTCTACCTACAAAATGGAAAACCAGTGGTGGCTGCAATACGGACACAGGATTAAAGGGGCCGAGAGGATGTGTGGGGACCCCAGCTGGAAGGAAAAACATTGAAGTTAGAAATGACTGTGGCTAGGAATAGAGTGGAAATGAGGAAAGGAAAAGGAGGGACACAGAAAACCCCTAGAAAAATGAGTTTGATATGTGTTACGAGTTGGATTGTGTTTCCCCAAATTTCATATATTGAAACTCTAACCCCCAGTACCTCAGAACATGACCTTAATTGGAAATAGTGTTGTTGCAGATGTAATTAGTTAAATTAAGATAAGGTTATACTAGATTAGGTGAGCTCCTAGTCCAATATGACTTGTGTCATCATAAAAAGGAGAAAGTTGGGCACAGAGCTGTATACACAGGAAGAATGCTGTGTGATGACCCCAGTAATGGCGCCATTAGCCAAGGAACACCAGAGATGGCCAGCAAAGCACCAGAAGCTGGAAGAGACGCCGGGGACTGATTCTTTTCTAGCGCCTTTGGAGGTGGTGTGGCCCTGCCCACACCTCGATCTCAGGCTTGTAGCCTGTAGAGCTAGTAGAACAGTGAGACAAATTCCTATTTAAGAAAAAAAAATTAACCAAAGAAATACCGTATTTCTGAAAGGACTGCAGAACTTAGTGCCACCATCAAGGACTTGAAGGATGCAGAGCTGGGGATTCCTACCACATTCCCGTTCAACTTGCATTTTTGGCCTGTGCAGAAAGCAGATGGCCTTTGGAGAATTAGTGAATTATCATACTTTTAATTAGGTGGTGACTCTAATTGCAACTACTGTTCCAGGTGTGTGTGTGTTAATGTTTATTTTTGAGAGAGAAACAACACGAGTAGGGCAGAGGAAGGGAGACAGGGAGACAGAGAATCCAAAGCAGGCTCCACGCTCCGAGCTGTCAGCACAGAGCCCCATGCAAGGCTCGAACTCACGAACAGTGAGATCATGACCTGAGCCGAAGTCAGACGCTCAACCGAGCCACCCAGGTGCCCTAGATGTGTGTGTGTTGTTTTTAAATTTTATTTAAATCCAAGTTAGTTAACATATATGTAATAATAATAGTTTCAGGAGTAGACTTTAGTGATTCATCCCTTACATATAACACCCAGTGCTTATCCCAACAAGTGCCCTCCTTAGTACCCATCACTCATTTAGCCCATTCCCTCACTCCCACCAGCAACCCTCAGTTTGTTCTCTGTATTTAAGCATCTCTTACGGTTTGCCTCCCTCTCTGTTTTTCAGATGTGGTTTCATTACTTGGGTACATTAATACATTTCCTGGTACCTAATATGCAGCACTTGATCTGGCAAATACTTTTCCTTGATACCTTGATAGTGACCACCAGAAGCAGTTTGCATGGCCAGCAAGACACTTGACTGTCCTACCTCAGAAGTCTATCAACTCTCCAGTCCCATGTTGTAAAGCATTTCCCTTCTACAAGACACCACATTAGTCCACGAGAATGATGATATTATGCTGACTGGACCTGGTAAGTAAGAAGTAGCAACAATTCTGGATGTTTTAGTAAGAGACGTGTGTGTCAGAGGGTGGGAAATAAATCTGTGAAATTTCTGGAGGTCTTTTGGTGGGCAAAGCTGTTGGTTGGTCTCCTTCATTTGATTGTTGGCTTTATGAGGGTAGGAGTTATTTTTGGGTGTGTGTGTAATTTTTTCCTGTTCTGATCATGGCCAGATCTTCAGTGCCTAGACTAGTAGATAGAATCCCAGCAGGAAATAGATGGGTTTAATAAAGGGACTATTTACGGAGTTGTGGGCAAATGTAGGGAAACCACAGAGTGGTATAATACAACAGGGTAAGTAACAATTGGACTGTTGCACATCTAGGCTTGAAGGACTATTGAGTAAAGAATACAAAGAGGCATAGTGCCCCTTGTCATCATTGAGTAGCAGCAACTCAATTTTTCCTTGGGAGTTTGGATGAATTACCCAAGGCAGTATAGTGATCCTTTCCTTTGCCTGTTTGTTCAGTAGCATGAGGAGTTCAAACTCGTCAGGAGAGCTCCAGGTATCCAATTCACCGTGACAGTGTTTCCCGGTAGAAGCATTCCTGCCTTGGGCACCAGAACTCCCAGATTACTATATTAGTACCATCTCGCGAATGCTCTCAGATTCTGTCCTCTTCTTTTACTTGGTTGGTGTCTCACCCACACTGGGTCATTCCACTTTGAGCCTGGAATGAAACACATTCTAGGAATATGGTTTCCTGAGTGTCTGCAAAGGGCCAGTTCATGGAACTCAGAAGTTCAGAGAATTAGCTCAGTGGTGGATGGTCCTTTCTGATTAGAAACACACACACACACACACACACACACACACACACACACACACACACACACACACACACACAGAGCATTTTTTTGGTCTAATATAAATGCTCACAAAAGAGCAACATGGGCAGGGGAGGCTCTTACATGACATTTTGTATGGCTATTAGCCTGTTTCTTCAGTCAGCCTGATTCTTGCTCAGATGGTTTATGAACGAAATGGTGGTGGGGGTGAAGGTTATGTGTAGACTTAGCAACAAAGGTTTGCACTCACCAGAATTCATCCGGCTATAGTCACTGCTGAGTGCCCAGTCTCCAAAGGAGAGATCAGCACTGAGCTCTGGATATGGTACCATTTCTGAGGGGACCAGCCAGGCACCTGATGGCCTATTGATTACATTAGACCACCTGTTATGGTTTGTTGTCATTCGAGTAGACATTTACTCTGGGTTTGGATTTGCCTTTGCCACTCAAAATGTTTCTTAGAAAAACCACAATATGTAGGCTTACAGAATGCTGTATTAAGCTGCACAGCAGGCCATACTACATTGTTTCTGAGGAATTCATTTTATAGTGAATGAAGTGCAACACTGGAACTATGGCTACATAATTTCTAGAGGCCTCTGTCCTCTCCTGGATCCAAACGTAGTATACCTTCATGATTAAAAAAAAATTTTTTTAAATGTTTTATTTATTTCTGAGAGAGAGAGAGAGAGAGAGAGAGAGAGAGCGCGAGCGAGCATGAGCAGGGGAGGGCCAGAGAGAGAGGGAGACACAGAATCAGAAGTAGGCTCCAGGCTCTGAACTAGCTGACAGCACAGACCCTGTTGCGGGACTTGAACCCATGAACCATGAGATCATGACCTGGGCCGAAGTTGGAGGCTTAACCGACTGAGCCACCCAGGCGCCCCTTCGTGATTTTGATAGCTCAGTGATGCCTTCAGGCAAATGTCTTTTCATATTTTGTTCAGTCTTGCTAGTTTCCCTGTGTGATAAGAATGGTCCAAATCATCTATTGCTCGATTACTTGAATGTGGAATTGCCCTACTTTACCTATTTGAAGACAGCTCTGTCTTTGACCTAGGTAAACATCCCAAACACATTCCATTATTTCTTACTTTACCTAGATTTTAGGTTCCTCTGCCATGTGGTCATCATTCTAGGCTTGATAATATTTGTCTTTTTCCCCCATCACAGTCTTTTTCTAGTTTTCTTATAATATCAGAGGAGAAAAGACAAAATTTTTTCTCTTGACCTTAAAGCATTCACTAGTAAGAATATTTATTAAGCTAAATTATTTATTTTATTTAAATTAAAAAAATTATTATTATTTGTTTAATGTTTATTTTGGGGGGAGGAGAGAGAGAGAGCAAGCATGTGCGCATGAGCTAGGGAGGGATAGAGAGATGGGGAGGCAGACGACCCAAAGTGGACTCCTTGCTGACGGCAGAGAGCCCCATATGGGGCTCAAACTCAGGAATTGTGAGATCATGACCTGACCTGAGCTGAAGTGGGCCATTTAACTGACTGAGCCACCCAGCCACCCCTATTTTTATTTTTTGAGAGAGAGTGAGAGAGTGAGCACGTGCAAGCTGGGGAGGGGCAGAAGGAGAGGGAGAGAGAGAGTCCATAGTTTGTACAGAGCCCGACATAGGGCATGATCCCACAACTGTGAGATCATGACCTGAGCCAAAATTGAGTCAGTCCCTTAACTGACTGAGCCACCCAAGCGTCCATAAGCTAAATTATTTAAATAAAGTTATATTTATCTAGATTAAATTAGTGAATTTGCAACGAATAACTTTAGATTATAATCATGATATACATATATTCCCTAATTAAGAAATAAAAGTAGGGGGACCTGGATGGCTTAGTTGTTTGAGCATCTGACTCTTGATTTTAGCTCAGGTCATGATCCCAGTGTCATGGGATTGAGCCCTGAGTAGGACTCTGTGCTGAGTATATGGAGCCTGCTTAAGATTTGCTCTTTCTCTCTCTCTTTCTCTCTATCCCTCTGCCCTTCCCCATTCTTTAAAAAAAAAAAAAAAGAAATAAAAGTAATACAAATTCTTTGTAAAACATTCAGTTTAGAAGGGTATAAAGAGAAAAGAAAAATCTGCATCTGCCCTACTCCACATAGCCCTCAGTGGAAGTAATCTGTGCTAACAGGTTTTGGCTATTGTTCTAGAAATAATACATGATATCAAGAATTTTTTCCCTTAAATAATAATAATATTTCCTTTTAACATCTATATGGTATTCCATCATATGGATATGGCATAATTTAATCTGTCCATTCCTTTATTTTTATTTATTTTTTCATGTTTATTTATTTAATTTATTCTTTAATTTACATCCAAGTTAGTTAACATATAGTGCAACAATGATTTCAGGAGTAGATTTCTTTTTTTTTTCTTAATATTTATTTTTGAGAGACAGAGAGAGACAGAGTGTGAGCAGGGGAGGGGCAGAGAGAGAGGGAGACACAGAATCTGAAGCAGGCTCCAGGCTGTCAGCACAGAGCCTGACATGGGGCTTGAACTCACAGACCGTGAGGTCATGACCTGAGCCGAAGTTGGATGCTTAACTGACTGAGCCACCCAAGCACCCCTCAGGAGTAGATTTCTTAATACCCTGCACCCATTTAGCCCATCCCCCCTCCCACAAGCCCTGAAGCAACCCTCTGTTTGTTCTCCATATTTAAGAGTCTCTTGTGTTTTTATCCCTCTCCCTGTTTTTATATTATTTTTGCTTCCCTTCCCTTATGTTCATCTGCTTTGTGTCTTAAATTCCTCATATGAGTGAAGTCAGAGGATATTTGTCTTTCTCTGACTAATTTCACTTAGCATAATACCCTCTAGTACCATCCATGTAGTTGCAAATGGCAAGATTTCATTCTTTTTGATTGCCAAGTAATACTCCATTGTGTGTATATATATATACACCACATCTTCTTTATTCATTCATCTGTCTATGGACATTTGGTCTCTTTCCATACGTTGGCTATTGTCAGGCTGCAAACCTGATCTGTCTTCCCTGTAGGTTGAGGACTTTTTTTCCCTTGCTGCTTTCATGATTTTTTCCTCACCTGAGTATTTTGTGAATTTGAATATGGCTTGTTGATGGTCAGCTTTTGTTGAATCTAATTGAAGTCCCCTGTACTTCCTGGATTTTGATGTCTCTGTCTTTCCCAGGTTAGGAAAGTTTTCTGCTATGATTTGTTCACGTAACCCTTGTACCCCATTTTCTCTCTCCATCTTCTGGGACCTCTATTCTGATGTTTTTTTAATGAGTCACTGATTTCTCGAATTCTTCAATTGTGCTCTTTTGTCATAGTCTCCCTCTTTTTTGTGTGCTTCATTATTGTCCGTAAGTTTGTCCTCTATATCACTGATTTGCAGCTATGCCTTATCCACCCTTCCCGCCGTGGCATCCTTTCAAGATTGCTGGTCAGTTACAGCATTTTTTATTTCATTCTGACTAGCTTTTACTTATTTTAATCTCTGCAATAAGAGATTCTAATCTATTTTCTATCCCTGCTAGTATTCTTATTGTGATTCTAAATTCTGGTTCAGACATCTTGCTTGTATCCCAGTTGATTAAGTCCCTGGCTGTCATTTCTTCCTGCTCTTTCTTTTGAGTGAATTCCTTCATTTTGTCATTTTGAAGGAAGAAAGGGAATTAATAAGGTAAAAAAAAATTAAAATTAAAAATAAAAACAATGCACACAAAAAATCAAATAAATGATGCTAGATCGTAGGTGTGTTTTGGTTTGGTTGTTGAAAGGTGCTTGATAGATTAGAGAAAAACAGGAAAGATAAAAAAAAAAAGAAAACGTTTGAAAATTTGAAAAAATGAGTACAATGAAATAAATAAAATGAAATGATGGAAGTAAAATAGAATTTGAAAAATTTACAGAAATAAATATAGAAAAAATTAAAGAAAAATATTTGAAGTTTTTAAATATTTATTCTTGAGAGGTAGATAGAGACAGAGCATGAGCATGAGCAGTGGAGGGACAGAGAGAGAGGGAGACACAGAATCCAAAGCAAGCTCCAGGTTCTGAGCTGTCAGCAGCACAGATCCTGATGCGGGACTCGAACTCACAAACGGTGAGATCATTACCTGAGCTGAAGTCAGACACCCAACCCACTGAGCTACCCAGGTGCCCTTAAAGAAAAATATTTTTAATTAAAATTGAAAATAAAAATAAAATTTTCTCTTTCTGTGTGCAAGAAGAAAGGAAACAAAAAAATTTGAATAGATGGACCAGCAAACAGACTGAAATATGATTGAAATCACATCTATTTTCCCTTAGAAGTCAAACTATGAAGCACTTTATAGTTTGTAAACTAAGCAGGTGGAGAGACTTGTGGTTTTCCAGAAGAGCATTGTTGACCCAGTTGGGTGGGGCTTAGTGTAATGGCTCTCTTCTCCACTAGATGGCGCTACTTAGCTTAGATGGCGCTACTTAGCTTACCGAGGTGGATTGTTGTGGCACTTGTAGGTGTGTATGCGCATGCATGGGAGGGGTGAAAATGGCATCACCCAGTTAACCAGTCTCTAGTTTTCGGAACTCTGTTCACCCCAGCCAGCAATCATGCACCCATCCTTTGTCTCCGGCTTCTGTCCTCTCCCTGCTTTTGTAGTCAGTGGTCAAGCCATCAGGCTGCCAGGTGGCACCTCCCTCCTGAGTTTTATCTCAGATGTGGCTGTTTCCCAACCCCTCACTTCTGAGGGACTGCAGCTTTGACCCGGCCTGACCCTCTGGGGGAGGGTCTCACCCAGCAATGGCTGGGTGCCAGCCGTACCCAGGAACGTTTACGAGACTGTGTTGCTGCCAATGCCCAGAGACTGCATCTGGGAGCAAGCCCGCCCCAGAAAAAGTTCAGGTGATCACGTAGCAGGGTTTCAGGGATTATGATAAATCACAACACACATTTGGCACTAGACTTCTCCCTTAACGTCCTTGTCCCAGCACCAGTGAATGTGGTTGTTCTCCAGAGTCCACTGGGACCTTTGCCTGTTGGGTGGCCACACAACCTCTATGAAATATTCCCCCCAGGTGGGGAACTGCCTCTCCCCGTGTGGCCTGCGGACCCCGAGGACCTTGCCCTCTGCTCCTGGGGATTCGCCTGTATCACCAGGGCACTGCCAGGTATGGAGCTGTGGAGTTTCAGACTCTGTGCTCCCCTTGTTTATAGAGTCTTAATGGAATTTAAACCGTTTCCTTTCTCCCTTTTTTTGTTCAGTCTCTGTGGCTGTTTCCACTTTTCCACTTTCTCTCCAGCTGCTTTTGGGGGGGGGGAGGTGCTTTTCCCACAGACTCCTCCTGTCTCCCTGCAAGCAAAAACAGCTCCCTGCCCTCCTCAGCTTCTTTCTCCCCCAGTGTAGCTCTCCTTGTACCTGCTGAGTTCTGTGGCTCAGGTTGTGCAGATTTTAATCCTCAAATCAGTTTTCTAGGTGTACAGGATGATTTAGTGTTGATTTGGCTGCATTTCAGGGATGAAAAATCTTCCATGCTGTTCTGCCATCTTGGCTTCTCTCCTAACAGCAGACTTTTCATGCTTACTTGTTTTTGAAGGAGAGACAAAGCATGTCTCTCCCCACAAAGGGGTGGGGGGCAGAGAGAGAGAGAGAGAGAGAGAGAGAGAGAGAGAGAGAGAGAGAGAATCAGAAGCAGGTTCCAGGCTCTAAGCTGTCAGCACAGAACCTGATGCAGGGCTCTACCCACAGACTGGGAGATCATGACCTGAGCTGAAGTCGGATGCCCAGTGGACTGAGCCACCCAGGTGCCCCTGTCCATTCCTTTATTTTTAAATATTTACCTTGTCTGAATTTTCTTTTCCTATTTTCAAGAAGGCTATAATGAACAAACTGAGATATGTTTAGCAAAATGTTTAGCTTTCACTCTGCAGTGAGAGGATGGACCCCCACTCAAACAACAGAATCACTTCTTATGTAGTTTAGGTCACACACACACACACACACACACACACACACACACGTTAAGATTTGTAAGACATGTTACTAGAGTGATACTATCCAAGCTTAAATGTGGCATCCAGACTGAACTTAGGAACTGGATATAAAGAGGAACTGCTATTTAAACGTGGCCTTCTATCTTTCTGCATGCGTGGATAAAGTGAGTCACTCTGAAGCAGATCTTCTTTGTTCTAAAACATTCTCTTTGTGATCTTTCTTAAGTAACTAAATATAGGGTTAGTAGGTTAGTAGATAACTAAATATAGGGTTATTGCTCTTGAGGAAGTATATAATAAGACTTTAAAAAGTGGCTTGATGAAGCCTACTTTTTAAAATATTTCTTAGTATGTAGAGGGGACCAAACGTTGCTTAAGAGGAACTAATTTTCTTGGAGACCAAGGAGACTATTGGAAAAGACTGTAGCGATATTTTTTGCCCCTCTCTTTTGGAATTCTTCATGAATTTTACCTCCTGGATGATTAGAGATAGGTCTTACTGAAGTAGAGAAGAATGAATTTAGACTGGGGATTCTAGCTAACTACGAAATTCTAGATGGTCTTGGGGGAAATCTGGTTCTGAGTTTACTTAGCAGCTATATCTGGATCTAGACTTGCCCCAGATCTTATAACAGGACACAATGAGTGTGCTTTGAAAAGAATGACTAAAGGTGTGGGTCTAAACCAGAGAGCTGTACACTGAGAAATCTAGGAGGAGAGCACCATTTTGGTCTCCACAGGAATAGAGACTGAAAAGGACCGTGCAAAAGAATACATCAGACTGGGCTGTTTTCACAATGTGGAAATAACAGTCGTTGATAATCTGGGCAGCTGGGGGATGGGTCAGATTTTCCAGATTGCTCTCCAGAAGACATTTAAGAAACATGTTCAACCACTTTGGACAATGTCCTTGGGATTCTTGAATACGTGGGGTTGGAGGGAAGAAGTGAGGTCCCTCAAAAGGTATTATGCCTCTAGCTAATTTGTAATATTGGAGGGGCGCCTGGCTGGTTCAGTCGGTAGAGCATGTGACTCGACTCTTGACCTCCGGGTCATGAGTTTGAATTCCACATTGGGCATAGAGATTACTTCAAAAAATCTAAAATATTGAGGTTCTGGCCCAGTTTAATTAGGAAAAAAGTAAGATATGCTACCATTTTTGTTCCTCAAGTGGATTATATAAATCATGTACAAAGTTCAGGGCATATATTGCTTCCTTGATGTGAATGAACATTTTATTATTGTAACCTTTTTGGTAGCTACATCTCTCTACTACTTCTTATTCAGCTTATGGAGAGGATAAGGAAAAAATGCCATTCTGTTTCACATGGACTGCAGGCAAGAGATTTGCCATGATTCTGCACTTATGCAATTGACTTAAAAAACAAAACTCAAAAAAGTAAATTCAGGAATTTCCAGTTAGATTCAGTAAACTTCATACTCTTTTTTTCTTAATGGAAAACAATAAAACATTTGTGTTGTGAATATCAGTACGAATACTTCTAATTTGTATACCTTCACTCAGTAGCCCTGGTACTTTAACCAGTGGATTTCAGGAGTCTTGTTTTCTGGAAAATTATGGATAACTTTGCAAAGCAATTCCAGATTTTATCTTCCCTAAAACAGAGTTGCTCATACTATCTCCTGATCAAAAGTTGTTATAAAGTAGCCTGTCATGGCACAAAGAGAGCCCATAATTTCAAAATGTGTATTTCTCATCAACAATGGTTACCATTTCCTGGCTTTTTCTAAATTCATTTTTTTCTTTCATCACTAGAGGGCAATAATGCTCCATTAATCAAAGTACAGTGGGCAATGAAATCTTTTTTTTTTTACTTGTAATATTTAGTGAGTTGTTTATGCTGTTATAGACCTATTAGATAGATTATTTATTTCCTCCCAGACTGTTACTAGAATATAAGGGTTGCTTATATTAGAGTTGTTTTTCATGCATTATGTCTCTGTCTTACTGTTAGAACCACTGTGGTCTGGTGTCAGTGGTCTCACATTTTCACTGATACAGGACTTAACTCTTCTCTTTGTAAAAATATATCCCGATTCTGATGACTTCTCATCTTTTCCACTATTGCCATGCAGGTTTGAGCTACCATCCTCTGCCACCTCAGGGAGGCCTATGCTAATGTCTTGCATTAGTCAGGGTAGGCTGTTCTGCAGTGACAAACAATCCCCAAATCTTACTTGCTTAATAAACACATAGCTCACACCAAACGTTTTATGCAGGTTGGTAGGGCTTCTGCTCATCACAGCTACTCAGGGATTCTGGCTGAGAAGCTTCCACTTGGCACGTTCTGCAAGGGCAGCAGATGGAAGGGCCTGGGGGCATCATAGGCTGTTCTTAAAGCTTCTGTTTAGAGATGCCACGT
Organism: Proteles cristata cristata; assembly: GCA_017311185.1. Taxonomy (NCBI): domain Eukaryota; kingdom Metazoa; phylum Chordata; class Mammalia; order Carnivora; family Hyaenidae; genus Proteles; species Proteles cristata. Next base: position 284,124 of record JAESUZ010002569.1, read on the forward strand.
ACCATTTCTGTTCTTCATTGGCCAAAGTGAATCACCTGGCTACAGCTAATGTTACTATGGTAGGGAAGTACAATCCTAGTACAGGCTGAATGTGAAAAACCAAATATATTTGATGATCAGTAATGATGAAGCCAAACTGCTCTGTTTAAAATTTCTGTATCTTGGGCCCCCTGGGTGGCTCAGTTGGTTAAGGCTCTGACTCTAGCTCAGGTCATAATATCACAGTTTGTGGGTTTGGGCCCCATCTTGGGCACTGCGCTGATAGCTCAGATTCTGTGTCTCCGTCTTTCTTTCTGCCCCTCTCCTGCTTGTGCTCTCTCTCTCTCTCTCTGTCTCTCAAATATAAATAAATAAACATTAAAAAAATAAAATTCTACATCCCTATTTTTGCTCTAGGACTTTGCATCTTCCTTATTCTTTTGCATGTTTTCCCCATAGCATGTATCATTTTCTAACTTATTAATTTACCATATTATTATTTTTTCTATTATATATTTTCTATTTTTGTCTACATTGTACTATACTATATCCACATTGCTTAAAAATCTGTCTTATAGTAGTAGTTCACATTTGTCTTCTTACGTAAGTAGAAGTTATACATTCAATTTCTATTACCTTTAAAAAAATTTTTTTAATGTTTATTTATTTTTTGAGAAAGAGAGAAAGACAGAGTGCAAACAGGAAAGGAGCAGAGAGAGGGAGACACAAAATACAATGCAGGCTCCAAGCTGTCAGCACAGAGCCTGATGCGGGGCTTGAACTCATGAACCATGAGATCATGACCTGAGCCAAAGTCAGATGCTTAACCATACTGAGCCACTGAGGTGCCCCCAATTTCTGTTACCTTTAACTTGCATCTTGATTTTGGAAAGTCTGAAATTGGGGCCTCTGGCTGCTTCAATCAGAAGAGCATATGACTTTTGATCTTGGGGGTTCTGTTTTTTAAGCTTATTTATTTTGAGAGAGAGAGCATGCCCACGTGCATGGGGGTGGGGAGGCAGAGAGAGAGAGAGAGGGAAAGAGAATCCTAAGCAGGCTGTGTGCTGTCAGTGCAGAGCCCAATATGGGGTTTGGATCCCATGAACCATGAGATCAAGTCTGAGCTGAAATCAAGAGTTGGATGCCCAACTGACTGAGCCACCTACGTGCCCCATGGAGTTGTGAGTTTGAGCCCTATGTTGGGTGTAGAGATTACTTAAATAAATGCAACTTTTTTTTTTAAAATGTTTTATTTATTTTTAGGAGAGAGAGAGAGAGAGACAGCGTGAGCAGGGGAGGGTAAGAGAGAGAGGGAGTCACAGACCGAAACAGGCTCCAGGTTCTGAGCTGGCAGTCAGCACAGAGCCCGACACGGGGCCCGAACCCACGAACCGCGAGATCATGACCTAAGCGAAAGTCGGATGCTTAACCAACTAAGCCACCCAGGCGCCCCAAATAAATGCAACTTTTAAAAAAAGTTTGGAATTAATCAATATTATCAACCTCCTCCAGAACTATGTATATAAAGAATCTTTAAAAAAAAAAAAAGAATCTTTAATCTTAAATCACTTCTAATAATGTTATACTTAGTATTCTAGTTCTATAATGTTTTGTTCCCTTGGAAATTTGTCACTGATTATTGTTCTGTGCGGTAGATTACTTAGTCAAGGTTCTCCGGAGAAACAGAAACAGTAAGATATGTGTATGTAAATACATGGTATAAATATACACATATGCATAAGTATATGTATATATGTGTGTCTGTATATATGTATCTATATCTATGTATCTTTCCCTATTGCATATATTTTGAGGACACAGATTTCTCATAGTTTCCATTTCTGGGGTTTAAGGATTTTTTTTGGTGCTTAAAATATTGAGGAAATGAGGAATTGGCTCCTTAGGAAGAATTGGCTCACAGAATTATGAGAAATTGGCCCACACAGTTATGGACGTCGAGAAGTCCCAAGATCTGTGTGCAAGCTGAAGACCCAGGAAAGCCAACTGTGTAATTCAATCTGAATCTGAGGGCCTGAGAGCCAAGGGAGCAGATGGTTCACATCTCAGTCTGAGGGCTGGAAAAGATAGCATTGGATGTCCCAACTCAATCAAGCAGGCAGGAACCAGAAAGGGGCAAATTCCTGTTTCCTTTGCTCAGTTTTACTCAGGCCTTTAGTGGATTGGGTGATATATACCCACTTTAGAGAGGGCAGTCTACACTCAAATGATAATCTCATCCAGAAACACCCTCAGAGACACACCCAGAAATAATGATTAATCTGGGCACCCCATGGCCAGTGAAGTTGACACAAAATTAAGCATTGTATATGTCAGTGCTATTTCGATTTATTCACATCTGACCACATGTTGCATTTTTTTAAAGTTTATTTTAATTTATTTTGAGAGAGAGCGTGAGCAAAAGTGGGCATATGAGTGAGGGAGGGGCCGGGGTTGGGAGAGAGAGAGAATCACAAGCAGGTTCTCCCCTGTCATCACAGAGCCCAACGAGATCTAGAATCAGATGCTCAACCAAGTGGGTCATCCAGATGCCCCCACCCTTTGTATTTTACTTCTTTCCTCTAATTACTTTTCCTTTTTCTAAATTATATTCTTTCGTGATCCTTTCTGTCAGCCAAAGTTTGGCAGAGATCAGCTCTCTCATTCTTTGTGTGCCTTAAACTGTCTCCCATTTGTCCTTGCTCTTTAAAAACATTTAAAAAATATTTTATTTATTTTTGAGAGAGAGAAAGAGACAGAGCATGAGCAAGGGAGGGGCAGAGAGACAGGGAGACACAGAAACCAAAGTAGGGTCTAGGCTCTGAGCTGTCAGCACAGAACCTTGTGCTGGGCTCAAACTCATGAACCAAGCAGTGAGATCATGACCTGAGCCGAAGCTGGATGCTTAACCAACTGAGCCACCCAAGAACTCCCAGTTACCCTCACTCTTTATGGATAGTTTAGCTTCTTTATCTGAATGGAATTCTAGGTGACAATTAACTTCTGTTTTACTTTGGAGATACTCTATGCTTTTGTTTCTGTTGTTGTTGAGAAATCTGCTCTTTGTCATTCCTTTGCATGTATGTATTCTTTTTCTTGATGTTTAAAATATTTTCTTTGTCTTAGTGTTTTGCAATTTAATGTGATGAGGTATTAAGATTTATTTCTGTATTAACTGCTTAGTACTTTTTGTGGTTCCCTACTCTGAGGATTTCATGTATTTCCTTAATTCTAGAAAATTCTCAGCCATCTCACTCTGAATAGTTTCTCTCACATCTCTCTATTTTTTTCTGGAATTTCTATTAGACATATGTATATCTTCTCATTTTAACCTCTGTGACTCTTAACCTCTCTTTAATATTTTCTGTCTTCTATCTCTATTACAATTTAAGTAATTTTCTTCTCTGTAGTCAATTTCCTACTTCATCTGTGTCTAATCTGCTGCCTAATTTGACTAATTGGTTTTTAGTTTCAGCAATTATATTTTCATTTCTAGAAGTTTTTTTCCATAGTCTTCTCTTCTGTTTTGATTCCTTTCTGAAATGTCATTATTTATTTTATAGTCTTCATTTGAGCAATTATTCAATTATCTGAAGTTCTGAGGGTCTAATTTCCCTCCATCTGCACTTTATTTATTACATACTTGTTACCTCTGCTGTCTCTTGCTCATGATGGATTATTAAGTACTGAGTTGTGTGGTTTTATAATATGAGCTCATCTTTAGAAGGGCTTTTTTGTGGGAATAGTGGTGAGTGTGATGAGAGAGCATGAGGCAGGCTGAGGGCAAAGTACAAGCTAGCGCACTAACGCCCCCCCTCCATGGGATATGTGTGATATTCCTTGGACACTCCTGGCTGACCAAAACCAGGAAGGGACAAAAACACAAATGGTTAAGCTGATAGAGTCTCCATCAGTTTACAAATAACTTAGTAATTTACAAGAAAAAGGCAATCTTACTAGTAACCTAATCTCTAGAAATCTCTAGGCTCAGTTTCTTGGAGCCCCAACATCACCCTCCCCTCCATACTGAGGGGGGAACAAAGACAAGAAGGAAATAGCAGATAAAACTGAATTTCCTTGTAACCCTGACAACTACCTGAGGCTGGCAGAGTAAGACATTTCTCCAGGAACTCCCTACTGTCTTAATGTTAATGCTTTGCTAGAGGGAAAACAACCTTAGCTTGACAATAGCAAGGCCTCCAGGATCTTGTGAGTCTTCTTTAGCATATGAAAGTCTCATTGGAAACTTCCCCTTTGCCTTTACTTCCCCAACTCTGTGGTATGTAGCCAGTCACTCTTCACAACTTAATCATTTTTTTTTGCAACAAAGACAACTTCAAGAATTCTTTCTTGGCCGTCAGCTCCCAAATCCCCATCACCTCAAAGTCTCATCAAGTGTGTGTCCCACTTGTGTAATTTCCTCAGGCCAGGTGCTCCAGTGATGTCATCTAATCATCTTAGGAGCAACTTATGTGTTAATTTTGGCTTAATTTCTGGACTCTCATAACATTGACCCATAACTGAGTTTCAATGAGGAATCTCCTTTTGTCTCCCCTACTTAAAATCTAGGCCAAAAGAGACAAGCTTCCTCACCATCTCCTTATGCCGGTAGGGAGAGATTTTCTAGTCCACTTTGAATGTGTTTAATGTGGGGCTGGGGAGGGAGAGTAGGCGGGGCCCGGTTTCAACTCCCTATTTGAGAGTCTCAAGACCTTTTACTCACCAAGTGCACATTAAAACCCAATTCTCTAGATTAGTCAAAGTGGAAATAAAGCCCACCAATCCAGATTAGCTGCCACATCAGCTCAGTCATATAATGATCTTGTTTTTAGCAACCTCTTCCTTTCTGGCCTTTGGGAATTTCTATTACTTTCCTATGAATTTAGCTATGCATTCAAAAAGGATGTTTCATCTGGCATTCCTCTTTGTTAATGGTGGGAGGTGTTTTCAGAATATTGAGTCTTCCTACTAATAAAACTAGAAATTTTCAGTATTCTATTAATCTATCAAAGGACTCCATATCATTCATCACAGACTAATTTCCATCAAGAGCACACGTTCACACAGACGCATGGTGCATGACGCACATGTACTTATGCATGTGCTCTCTGTTTTCTATTTTTCTATTCTCTTAACCCTATGGAAAGCTCAGTAGATTATTAATCATGAGCAATACAGCATAACTGAGCTTACCAGATCTGCATATCCTGAACTTAAGAAGTCTGTTACAAACAATAGACTCACCATTAGTATTTATGTATAACTTGATCCTTTAGAGGGTCTAAGTGAAATAGTAGAAGCTTGAATGGCTAGAAAAGTATATGGAATCATTGTGAACTTTATACCTTACTTCCCCATTTATCATCAATAGAAACTTTGTGGAAAGTACATGCAGTGGCTAATACCTTGTGCAGTCAGAAAGCCTGTATTTGAATCTAGCCTTTGCCAGTCTATGACATTGAGCAACTTACTTGACCTTTTTCTGCTACAGCTTTCACATCTGTGAGATGTGAGTGTTGAATGTAAGCACTGAGTGAGTGAGTATATGTATCAGCATAGTGCTTAGCATTCAGAAAGATCTCAACAATATGTTGATTATTACAATTATTATTATTATAATTATTTATCTTTATGCTAAAAAAAACTCAAGCCCTTTCAAAAAAGTTTGAGGGCCTGTGTATTAGGCTGAACTATATGAAATTGCCATGGTTGTAGGTCAAAAAGCATTAAAGATTGGTAATTTCATAAGGTTCGTTTTAGAGTATGAATCTGATTTGAAGTTGTTATAGGAAGAAACGTCAGTAGGAAGAAAGTTTGACAACAGAAATACAGATGAGGGCTTGTTCTCTGGGGACAAACAGCAAAGTCCCCAGGTGTTGAATTGTGCTCATTTGAATTCCCCATTGACTGGGCATTTCTTCAATTTTATTTTCACTAGGTTACTCAATGTTAACTTTACCAAACTTAGATAAAGTTTTGCCAGAAAGTTGCAAGAAAGTTACATATTTCATTGTATTGAATGGGCCAATGTATCTGAACTAAAAGATCCCATTTTGGAAGCGATCATTAAGAATAGTAGCCGGCCAGCTTGTTAGTTGGCCAGGTACCTCGTTAGCGCTCCTAAGGTGTCCTGGTGAGTGATTAGGAGAAAGAATTGAGAGGGAATTTACATACTTCTCGATCTGATCTTGTTACCTGTGGATGGCTGATTAGTAACCGTGCTGAAAATAAAGGTCCTGTTGGGTGGCCCACAGGGAGGAATGCATAATTAGAAATAGCATCCCTTGCCAAACAGAGAGCTGATGCTGTAGGCCTGATGAATAACTGACACTGGGAGTTGGAATTTAGCCTAATTTCTGCCACTTTCTCCTGTAATTTGACTGTGTGATTCACTGACAAGAGAAGCAGTTCTGCGGAGGCACACCCTCCCACATGAGAGCCTCTCCAATGCTGTCTGACTCCTTTTAAGTTCACTCCTCTCTTAGGGATCAGTGATTAGGTAACCTCTCTGACTCCGTTTTTGTGATTAAGGTAAATTGGAAAATTAGTGACAATTAAGTAGGCTATGGGAGAGGCTTGAAATATATGACCTGTCAAGACATAGTTTATTCTGTAGCACTTAATATGATCTCAAGACTTGGGCTCATCAAGCTCCTTGGCTGGCAAGATTTTGTTTCTGTTCCAACCCCCAAACTGAATGGTGGCTGAATGTTGACTCGAAGCTCAAAAGGGGCATTACCACCACTCCAAGCCCGTCAGAACTTTTAGATGACAGTTTCTCTTAAATTCTTATTTAAAAAAATTATGTAAGTAATCCGTGATAACTTACATAATAAAGGTAAATAAAAGAAAAAAATGAAACTGAGATCACCCATGATCACTCAGAAATCGCCATATTAACATCTGGGTATAGGGTAAGGCTCTGAGTGGAAAGAAGAACGAGTCCAGGGCAGATGTGGAGAAATAGGTGTTTCATGAAGGGAAAGGCACTTTCTTGGTGTAATAGAAGGAAAACGATGACAATAGTTGCAAATGGAAGATTGGTGGCTGAAACATGAGACTTGGCATGGTAGGCTCTGTATTCTTCAAGAAGTATGGGGAATGATCACCAGCTGAGGACAGAAGGGAAGGAAGAAGTGAGAGTTTGAGTGGAGTGGAGAGGTATGCAATAGTAATGGAAACTGGGAAAGGGCTTTAGTAGAGAAAATTAGGAAGATTTCTGGCATGGTTGTGTAAATCTGACATTGGTCACTATGAATTTGACTTGTTACCATTCTGCCTAGTTGGGTATTTTTCTCCAGCAATAACTAATGTTTTCTCTAGCAATAACTAATATTAAATGTTAGGCTGAGGCACAAAAAAGGTAAGTTGCCGGGAGCCGCACCGGCCTCTCTGGATGGCAATCACAGCAAGGAAATGGCAATGTTTGCACAGCTTCTGCCATGAGAAATGAAGACTAGTATCTCCTTCTGCTACTACTGGCTCATGCTGGAAATGAGCCTGCTGGTATTGACCAGGCCTCGCGGTGTTCCATATCAGACCCATGTTCTGAATACAGATACCTCATAAGGAAAAGCATATTCCTGCCTTTACGGAAGAGACTTTAGATGAAAGCTCTGTGGGCAATTGTCAAGGGGCTCTTCCTATGGGCCTTGCAGATTCAATACTTAAGGGGTTAAGAACACAAGAGTTACAACTGAGCCTGGCCCTGAGACAAACAGCCTATTTCAGGGCAGAACATAAGTTACTACATATATCTTTGATAATTGGTGAAGCATAGCAGTCCCTTCCTCAAGGCCTACATTCCACAAACACCCTCCCTTACACTGGCAACTGGGATGAGGATAGATAAGAGTAGCTAAAACGTAAACCCAGGTGCAAAGATGGACACATTTAGGGCCCCCACGTTAGTTTCCACAAATAAACCAATTCAGAAACATTTATCTTCTTGAGGGCCAGACAGAATAATTCCTAGCTAATCTATATACAATTTAACTTGTATGTTATGCTGTTTTTCTCTATGAACATTCTGTTAATTGATATCACAAAAGGCCTCCCATTGTAAGAAATTCCTTTCTATGACTTCATCTTGTTGCTGAACCTTAAAATAAAGACACCAAAACCGACAGGACAGAGATCCCTGCCTGGTGATCAGAAAGAATCTCAGGGCTCTCTCATTCTCTTTCGCCGACACCGTCCATCCTTCAGGGACCCCTGGACCTGTCGGAGCCGGCGCGGCCTCCGGCAGTAAGTGATATTGGATCCATGCATAGTTAGGGTTTTAATTTGGAAGGAGAAGGTCAAGAAATTGAAGGTATTTGCAAGAGAGCAAATGTGGCATTAGACACTGGTAATGAAGTTGGATGAGGCAGGTTATGCTGGGTACAATCAAAGTAGAGGTGTCAGCGTGTTAGGGACTTTGATGACAACTGGGAGGGGAAGAACTTGAGAAAGTGATGTGTGTTGTTTCCTTCCTTCCTCCCTTCCTTCCTTCCTTCCTCCCTTCCTTCCTTCCTTCCTTTATTCCTGAGAAGCTCAGTGGAAGAGAAGGTATCTTCAGTGGGGGTGATTGGAAAGGCTCAACTGAGGTGAGACTTGAGTTGACCTTGGAAAGATTTGTATGGACAAAGAGGCTGAAAGTTATATGGATCTATAATTTTGGTGAATTGCACAACATGGAAATTCACAATCCTTCTCTTTCCTTACAATGAATAGCTTTCCTCAGTCATTGCTGATGCTGTTTAATTAAAGATGAACTAGTATGTTATGTCAGGGAGGTGTGTGTGTGTGTGTATACAGGCTCTCAACATTTAATTCCATGACTTTATCATTTTATCAGGTGTTATGCCTTTAGGGAACTGAGTCATTCCAGGTAAATCTAAGAGAATGATGGTAAATTATAAATTCCTACTAGTTAAGTTTTAAAGACAAGAAAGTTCCTGAGGGCGGTTGAGCACATTCTTCCCAGTAGGAGTCTATTTACCTTCTTTCTCACTGTCTCTCTGTATCTGGGCCTTTTTTAAATGTTTTAAACTGTTTCTTGAGAGCTTACTATGTTCCAAGGCCCGTGACATGTTCTTTACTTTTATTAGCTCATTGAAGACTCCCAACAAGTCTATAAGGCTGGCATTATTATCCCCATTTTTTATATAGGAAACAGACACGGAGGGATTAAGTTTGTGCTCTCATTCACCTAGCTGGTGGAGCTGGGCGTCCCATCGAATCTATGGACTGATAACTTAATACTATGATAAACACACACACACACACACACACACACACACACACACACACACACACACACACATTTTAAAAACTGAGGTAGAATTCTCATAACACAAATTTACCATTTTAACTGTTTTCAGGTGTACTGTTCAGTGGCTTTGTGTACATTCACAAGGTGGTGCAGCCATCAAATACTAATTCTGAACAGTTTCATCAGTTCAAAAAACACTCCATACCCATTAAGGAGTCACTTCCCACTTTCCCTTCCCACCAGCCTCTGACAAGCCCTAATTGGCTTTTTGTCTCTGTGGGTTTTCCTGTTCTGGACATTTCATATAAATGAAATCATATAATATGTAGTCTTTTGTGTCTGGCTTCTTTCATGAGTTTTCAGGGCTCATCATGTTGTAGCATGTATCAGTACTTCATCTTCTATGCCTGAATAATATTCTGGTGTATGGATATACCACATTTTGTTTATCTGTTCATTAATTAATGATATTTGAGTTGTTTCAATTTTGGTTCCAACTTTTGGCTATTATGAATAATGCTGCTATGATCATTTGTGTACAGTTTTTACATCAACATACATTTATTTTTATTTTTTAAGATTTTTTAAAATGTTTACTTAATTTTGAGATAGAGACAGAGCATGGGTAGGGGAAGGGCAGAGAGAGAGGGAGACACAGAATCCGAAGCAGGCTCCAGGCTCTGAGCCATCAGCATAGAGCCTGACGCAGGGCTTGAACCCACAAACCATGAGATCATAACCTGAGCCAAAGTCAAGAGTCAGGTGTTTAACTGACTGAGTTAACCCAGATGCCCCTGAACTTACACTTTTTAATTCTCTTAGATATAAACCTAGGAGTAGAATTGCTGGGTAGGATGCTAATTCTATCTCTAACTTTTTGAGAAACTACCAAACTTACCCCAGTGGCTGCACCATTTTTACTACCAGCAATATATAAGGGGTCCACTTTCTCTGTATTGTTGCCAAAACTTGCCATTTTCCATTAAAAAAATTACAGCCATCTTAATGGGTATAAATAGTATCTCACTGTGGTTGTGATTTGCATTTCCTGAGTAATGATGTTGAAGTTTTCATTTCATTATTGAATTTTATTTTTTAACTGCAGAGTTATTTGGCTCCTTGTTATAATTTCTGGCTGTTTATTGATATTTTCTATCTGGTAAGATACCATTCTTATGGTTTCCTTTACTTGTTTGTACATTGTTTCCTTTGTCAATTTAAGTACATTTAAAAGAGTTAATAATAAAGTTGTTGTCTAGTATGTCCAATGCCTGGGCTTCCTCAGGGACAGTTTCTACTAATTTCCTTATTTCCTTTTTTTTTTGACTTAAAAATGTTTATTTTGAGAGACAGAACAATTGAGTGGGAGAGGGACATAGAGAGGGAGAGAGAGAGTCCCAAGCAGGTTCTGTGGTCTCAGCACAGAGCCCCATGTGGGGCTTGATCTCGTGACCCTGAAATCATGACCTGAGCTGAAATCAAGAGTCAGAAGCTCAACCAACTGAGCCACCCAGGTGCCCTCCATTTTTGACTCTTTTTGACTTCTTTTCATGCCTTGTAGTTTTTTACTGGAAGCTGAACATTTTGAATATGAGAACATGGCATCTCCGTGTATCAGATTCTCCCCCACTATTCTCCCTATTCTCCCCTAGGGGATTTTGTTGCTGCTTGTTGTCACTGTTCTTTGTTTAGTGACTTTTCTGAACTAATTTTATAGAGTCTGTACTCTTCATCATGCATGGTTGCTGAAACCTCTGCTCTGTTCATTTAGTGGCCAGTGATTCTACCGAGATGTCTTTAAATGCCTAGAATCTAAACAAAAATCTCCGGTTCTTTGGAGATAGGCTCTGTATGTGTTGCACATGTGTTCAGCGCTCAGCCACATAGTTAACAGCTCTGCTTTAGCCTTTGTTTCCTGCCTGAGCAGAGTCTGAATATCAGCAAGAGGCTAGAGCTTGGAGCTTTCTCAGGTCTTTTTTGAGCATGTGTTCAGTCCTGTGTATGTGCATGGTCTTTTAGATGCATAGGAATATATGGGACCTTTACACAGCCCTTATTTATTTATTTTTAAAATATTTTTAATGTTTTATTTACTTCTGAGAGAGAGAGAGACAGTGTGAGCAGAGGAGGGGCAGAGAGAGAGAGAGGGAGACACAGAATCTGAAACAGGCCTCAGGCTCTGAGTTAGCTGTCAGCACAGAGCCCGACGCGGGGCTTGAACCCATGAACTGCAAAATCATGACCTGAGCCTGTCTGACGCTTAACCAACTGAGTCACCCAGGCACCCCTCACAGCCCTTATTTCTTCAAAGCAGTTTATATCCTAGCTTTTGTTCCCAAGCTTTTCAGTTTGTCTATTGTTCATTCCAAATTTTATTATTTGCTCTAGGTGGCATCAGCTAATATGTTTTCATTTAAATGTTTTTAACAAGCACTGCCTCCCCGTGGCCTCCCCCCCCCCCCCTCCGGCCCCAACTCTCCTGCCTGGAGACACCTGTGTAGCCGTGTTAGCCCTGGGAAAGTTCTGACTTCTGTGAAATAGTGGCAAGCCTTTTGATCTGGTCCTTCAGGGCACCACCAGACTGGTCAAAATAACCACAGTCTTTAAGAATAAGAACTAGATGCCTGCACTGGGAATGTGGGGCTGTTGTCTTCAAGGCCGCCATTGCCAAGCTGGGGTGGTGGATGGGGCTGGGGTGAGTTTCAAATACCACAGTGCATTCTTCCCAGGATTCAGGTGTTTTTTTCCTTGATTAAACAGTGCCTATTTGCCATATGCTGATTAAATTCCTTCATTCTGAAAAAGTGGATTCTGACAAATTTTGCCTGTTTATTCATTGCTTTTGTGGAGAGATGGACTTGTAGATTTCTCTTCTTGGCCATTTTCACTGATGTCACTCAGTAATTGAATCTGATAGTATATTGCGTCTTTCATGAAACTAGGTTAATACCAGATGTTTACTTGATCTGTAAAGTGAGGGTCAGATTCAGATGACTTAGGGAAATCTGCGACTGAATTGTGAGAGCTTGGTTATTCCTTTATTATAGAGATCCCCAGTCCAGGAAGGAGCCTCTATTTCTTGAAAACAAGATGGGCACATTCTTAATGTCCCACTTCTTTTCCAAAGGTTCTGCAGGCTACAACTCAACCAATGATGAATGTGCATCATTAGTATGTGATGAATACTGCAGTTATCTTTGTATGATGCCCTTCTATGGGTCAGGGAAGAAATATTTTTGCAATCTGCAAGACTGGGGCATTTCACTTGATAACTACTATCATCTATTTTTTGTTACTGTTTGCTAGCTCAGTTTTCAGAATATGATGTTTTCTGATTGTTTTACTTTATTTTTTTCTGATTCTGTTTTAAATTTTGTGTGCTGGTGGTTTCAACTCAGCTTCTTTCTTCTTTCTCTCACCTTTTAATTTTGTAAAAATGCCAATATGTTATAAAATAAAGTGTTTTAAAATCATACAACCCCCCCGCTCCCCGCTGCTTCAGTAGTTATGTCTACTTTGGCCAGTGGTGCTTCATCTGTTTTCACCCTGAAGATGACTTAGCCATCACATTTCATCTGGAACTATTTCAGTGGATGTCACTAAAAGACAAGGACTTATTTTAGAAAGCAAAGCCCCCAACATGTGGTGGTGGTCTTTTTTTTTTTAATATTTTTTTATTTTTTATTTCTAGGTGAGAGAGAGAGAGAGACAGCATGAGCAGGGGAGGGTCAGAGAGAGAGGGAGATACAGACTCCGAAATAGGCTCCAGGCTCTGAGCTGGCAGTCAGCACAGAGCCCGATGCGGGGCTCGAACTCACGAACCACGAGAGCAGGACCTAAGCCAAAGCCCTACGCTTAACCGACTAAGCTACCCAGGCGCCCCAGTGGTGGTCTTTTAAAGTGCAAACACCTGGGGCGCCTGGGTGGCTTAGTCAGTTAAGCACTTGACTTTAGCTCAGGTCATGATCTCATGGTTCCTGAGTTAGAATCCCTGCATTGGGGTCTGTGCTGACAGCTCTGAGCCTGGAGCCTGCATTGGATTGTGTCTGTCTCTCTGCTCCTCCCCCACTTGTGTTCTGTCTCTCTCTCTCTCAAAAATAAACATTAATAAAAAAAATAAAGTGCAGATGCCCTTGGGCAGCATAATAGTCAATTCTTGAACTCAGAAGTGAGAATGAAAAGAGCACCAATATGGCCTTTTAAAGAGAACAGCTGAGGGGTGCTTGGGTGGCTCGGTTAAGCATTGGACTTGGGCTCAGGTCATGACTCACAGTTTGTAAGTTGGAGCACTGAGTTGGGCTCTGTGCTGACAGTTCAGAGCCTGGATCCTGCTTCGGATCCTCTGTCTCCCTCTCTCTCTGCCCCTCTCCCACTTGTGCTCTGTCTCTGTCTCTCAAAAATAAACAATAAAAAGAGAGAACCGCTGAATTCTAGCTTTACACTTTTCTGGGTTTTGTGAGCTATAATCCTCCAGTAAACATCTCTGAGACTTAGCTACCTCATTTGTTAAAAGGGAATGATGTGGGTGTCTGGGTGGCTCAGTCAGTTGAGCCTCTGACTCTTGATTTCATATCAGGTATGATCTCATGGTTCTTGGGATTGAGCCCCATGTCTGGCTCCATGCTGCACAGAGCCTGCTTGGGATTCTGTCTCTCCCTCTCTCTCTGCCTCTCCCCTACTCACAATCCCCCCCGCAAATAAATAAGAAATAAATAAAATAACAAATAAATACCTAAAAAAAGGAACGATGATGCTTCTGTTGGAATGAGGGGTGGAGAGAGAGACATAATGTAAAGCAAGGGCACAGTGTCTGGGACATAATAAGTCCTCAGTATGTGGCCACTATAATAATATGAATCATTTTCAGCTGACTTTGAATGACAAAAACTCTAATAGCATAAAATCCAGAGGTAGGAGAAGGGGAGCCTGAAGTTTCAAACTACATTAAGAGAGGGAAAGAAAGGGGCGCCTGGGTGGCTTAGTCGGTTAAGTGTCCAACTTGCGCTTAGGTCATGATCTCGCGGTTCGTGGGTTCGAGCCCCGCGTCGGGCTCTGTGCTGACTGCCAGCTCAGAGCCTGGAGCCTGTTTTGGAGTCTGTGTCTTCCTTTCTCTCTGACCCTCCCCTGCTCATGCTGTCTCTCTCTCTCCTAGAAAGAAATAAAAATATTAAAAAAAAAAAAAAAAAGAGAGAGAGGGAAAGAAAAAGTGAGAAGAAGGCATCTGAGAAGAAATTTGGGTTATTCGGACACTGTGTAGATACCATCTGAATTGGGCGAGGGCTTTCCCAGGATCTACCCTTTGCTGTTTTATCATAGTAACAGCATCTATTTTATTACCTGCATCGTCCCAGGGAAGTTACCCATTAATATCTAGGTAGTTCTGCTTAGCTATGATCTTTTCATAGACTTGTGAAAACTTTTTTCAGAGACCACTTCCTCCAAAGATCAAGATGGATTTGGACTTAAACCACCAAGACCTAGGGATGTGTATATGCTTTACACAGGTAAATTTGTAATTTTTCATCTTCATGGATTTTTACCTCTATTTCCAAATCAAGCAGGAAAACTGGGCTTTTAAAGCTGGGAGCCTTTTTCAGCCAGATAAGCTCTTCCTTTCTGCATGCCTGGGAAGCTGATCAGAACTTCTGTCCCCTCTGTCTCACTCTGCTTGCTAAAGATGGCAAAACAAGAACGTAGAATAAGTGATTCACCTCAGTTATTCATGAGGAGAGCTGGGATGAAATCTCTCAGCCTCTGAATTCACTGAATTGGCACAAAGATGCATTTCTGCCTCTCTGCTTCCTTTGGCAGTGGGGTACGTAGAGGCATGCCAGCTGGGACAATTCCCATCTTCCTTCTCTATCTCCCTTTGGCATTTGGACAAAAATCCTTGTACGTATACAACCATTTAGCTCTGGGGGTGGTTTTACTGGCTATGTGTTTATTCTGGAATTTAGTTTGCAGAGCAGATACCAATGGCATGCATATGATTATCCAGGTTGATGGATGGATTGATCCATTCATTAACAAAGTGTCTGTGTGACAGGTATTAAGTGAGGTGCTAGTGTGAGAACCAAGTATGAAAACATCTCCTTAATTTGAATTGTAATAAAGGTGGAAGGCAGTAAGTCTTTTGCTGGTTTGTTTGCTGAAATAGTCTAGGAGATTGTGTGGATTCAATGGTATGACATGTCTGAACTTGGACTATCTAAATGATTGTATCTATACCCTTCATAGGCCTAATCACTGCTACCTGTTGACTGTTTTTCAACATAAGGGTATCAAGATGCCTTCCTGGGATGGACCATAGTAAATAAACAAGACACTGTTCCTCTTGATCAAGAGTTCTTGAGAAATGGTTTTACATGTTGATTATTGGAACTCTCAGACACAGCGGATGGCAGAATGTCATTATAGACTGAGTTTTAAAGTTGTGCAAGGGATGAATCACTCTGATCTCATCATTGGAATTTACTTTTTACCTTTCTTAAATTTAGCTCTACAAAAATCTCCTTTTCATCAACTATGGGTTCTGTTTCAATAACAAATTCTTGCAGTCCTTCAGTAACAAGTCTGTGCATTGTGAGAAGGTCTTGTAATTAGGCCTTCTTTGCTGATGCATGCAAGGAAGGCTTCAACATTGCGGTTCTTTGGAAAGTGTGGTAGAGATTTCTAGTACTAAGTGATTTCCAGTTTTCTTCCCCCTTTGGACATGTGGGAAGAATGCTTTTCCTTGTCCCTTGCATGTGACTAGTTCTGGCCAATGGAATATGACAAAGCAATGTGTGATTTTTGAGCTGAAACATTTATCTGTTGGTGTGAGACACTCCATTGCTAAGGTATATGTCTAGAAGCAGACTTTCTAGTTTGTGTTGTTATGTATGTCTTCAACGTTATTATATAGTGTCTGTTTTGCCTGCAATAATTTACACTTTGGCCAAGGTGATAAGAAAGAATCCCATTTCTCCACATCATTACCCAACTTATAAATAATTAACAAAAATTTTCAGTCTATTGGCTATACAGTGGTCTATTTTTGGTATAAAATTGCATTTCCATGATTACTAATGAAATTGAGAGTCCTTTCATATATTTACTGGTCATTTGGGCTTCATTTTCTTTGGACTGTTCCCATCTGTAAGGATCATGCCTCATTTATAATTTCTCTATGTATTCTCTCCAGATTTTGGTAACTGTGCATATTCAGAATCCTGCTTTCACAAGAATGATGTCAGAAAACTTGCAGCTCGGTTTCGGCATATAACCTAGATTCTTCCAATCAGATGGGCCCATCTGAGGCTTAATTTAGAAATGAGCAATGTGAGTGGTATCTTTAGGGTAACAGAAGCTGCTGTATCAATCTCATTCTCGGCACTGAAACGATATACATTTACTTCTCACTCATGTCAAAGTCTGATGTGGGAGTTCTTGGTAGAGCAGCCTTCCATGTGGTCTCTTAGGGACTTAGGCAGTGGAAGAGGCAAGTCGGGACCATCTGGGGAGGTTTTTACAGACTTTTCCTGGAAATGGTATGCTTCTTGTCTACCTGCATTCCATTGGCCAGAATTCAGGCATGTGCCACCTAACCCTAACAGCAACAGAAATCTAATCTGGTCGTGAGTTTTGTTGAATGCACAGTAGTTCTACTCCATGGTGCAACGATCTTTTGATTAGAGTGGTGACGGTTGGCTGGTTCCTTGGGGGAAAGCGATAGGGGAGTTTTAAAATCTCAGAGCAGCGTGGCAACGGTACTTCATCAGAATCCTCCACGACATAGTTGTGTGTTGTTCCTGCTTCTGGAGCTTCAGCACTTGGCCTTCCGTCCCTCTCAGTAATTCCGCTGGCTGTCTACTAACCTTCAGCAAGTTCCCTGACTGCTTGGACTAGCCTGCGTGGATTTCATGGGTTGTAGCTAAGAATCTTGAGTGTCGTAGTTTCTTATTGTCTTTTTCTTTTGGTTATTTGTATTTATATTTGAGATGGAGCCTCAGAAAGTATCTCTACTGAAATAAGTAATAGTGTTTACTTCTTTCTGCACAGTAGCCTATGTGTACTACTTGTGTTAATAACAAACCTATGGCCACATGTATATAAAAGCATGCTCACAATGGACTCATTTTGCAAATTTCAAGCCCAAAGACACCTAAACTAAACTAAATAAGAACTCCCTAAATTAAATGAGAACAAGGTTAATATTCATAATTCTTTTTCCCCCCATAATTCTTCTGAAGTTGAGGTAGGACTGTCTCATTTGGAATCTCATCATTGCCACTCATGACAAGAGGTGGTGTTGAAAGTGCAACCCTAACCCTTGATGGGGTGCTGGCACCCCTGCTTCCCTCCCTGTTGGGAGTCCTTCAGGCTGGGAAGGGTGGCTGTGACTGACAAATAGCTGGGAATCTGGTTGTGTGATCTTGGAAATCAACCAGGTAGAGAATCAAGACAGACTAAGAGATCGTGATTGATCCTTTATAGATTCTTGGCTAACGGGAGAGGCAAGAGTTGAGAAGTTTTAGGGTAGTGTGCAAATCCCCTGCTAATTGAGCCTCTTCAAATACCAGTTTCTCCATTTTTTGGTTCAGATTGGACCTAAATGATATCCAAGGGTGCCAGTTTAATAATGCCACTATCTAATTCTTTCAGCTTAAAATTAGCTGGGTCTCAGTTTCATCATACGTAAAAATTAAGGGTTTCTTCCAGTCACCATTTCTGGGATTTGATTTCATTAGCAGATTTTCACTGATTATTATTCTTAGTTGCTTTCAGTAGTTTCCACCAGATGGCTCTAGTCTCTCAATACAAACTCCTATCCATAGTTTTCTTTTGAGCCAGGCTTGTTTTTGTGGGTTACTCTTCAATGTGTGCTCAGCACCCTCAACTTCTACTCTTCTCTAAGTTAAAAAATTAAAAAAATATATTTATTTATTTTGAGAGAGACAGAGGTAGAGACTGCATGCCTCTGCAGGTGAGTTGGGGAGGGGCAGAGGGAGTGAAAATCCCAAATGGGTTCCCAGATGTCAACATGGAGCCCATCATGGGGCTTCATCCCATGAACTGTTAGATCATGATCAGAACTGAAACCAAGAGTTGGATGCTTAAATGACTGAGCCACCCAGGCGACCTTCTTCTCCAAGTTTTTAAACAAAACCACTTAATAGATTTGAAAACAGCTTCTCCTTCCTATATTCCATAACACATTACTCTTCTTGCTTAAACCGTAGATCAAGACACAAAGAATAATCTGATAGACACCAAGCTATTCTCTACCATAATTTGTGCAGTAGGTTGTGGCCAAGCCTTCTGGCCCACACCTGAAGCTGGCCCATAGGTACTGTTGGAAATAGAATGCAGATGTAACCAGGCATCCTAAGTTTCCCCACATGGTTTAGGAAGCTCCTGTGAAAGTCAATGACTGATTCTAGGTTCTTCTATCTTACTCCTTATTCCTTATTCCTTATTCTACTTGACCTGATGAAACCACTCAATCCTGGGGCCTCACACAGAGTATGAGAAAGTAGGAAGGCAACAGGAAGTGTTCTACTCGTCTGTACCTTTATTCCTGTGTATATTCTTTTCACTGCTCGTCAGTTCATTGGGTAGCAAACAAATGTGAAAGTAACCTTAAGGCCAGTCTGAAACATCTTTCTGCAAATTGTTGAATTCAAATCCAGCTCAATCCCTAATTCCATTCTATTTCCTAAAAATAATCCTGACTTTATAGATATATCTGTATGTATATGTATAATAAGTGATTGGAAAATTGAATTTTCTCCTGGTATGGACTCAGTTTGGAACAAGGAAAAGACTCTCATTTTTCCATCCCTGGGTTATGCTGTGTTTGAAGATCTAGATCCATTAGGGGTAGGGTTTGTTGGCAGAAGAACATTGGAGAGAAGAAAAAAGGAAGAGGTTGGACACTTGTCATATGCACTTACTCATTCAACAGATATTTGTCACTGACATGTGCCAGGCACTTTTCTAGGTATTGGATATATAGTAGCAAGTAGGATTGGCAAGGATTGTTCTCTTATAGAATTTATGTTCTTCTGAGGAACACAGAAAACCAACACGTATTCACTAAGTCCATTGGTTTCAGAGAGTCATCAGTGCTATGAGGAAGACCTATAACAGGGCTGTGGGACACAGAAATAAGGTGCTATTTGAGCTGGGACTGGAGGGTTGAGAGGCAGTGGCTAACTCCCCGCAGAGCTAGAAAGAGGACTGTGAGTTCTATAAACAGGGAAGAGCTGAACTTATTTGAATTCAGCATCTCAGTGATGAAAGACATACAAAGTCAACGGCTGGTAGACTGTCCGAATACTGGTTTTTAAGGGATTCTCCCTTATGGTTGAACTCAGCATGGAGGAAGAAATAAAACTCCCTGCCATCGAATACACGTGGTATATATCCTGGATTAGGAACAAAGCAGTGTATATCATCTTAGGATGATGATCAAGAAGTTCTGTTTCTTTGGATCCTATAAGCTTCATGGGTTCTTACATAACAGATACTAGACTTTTCATCACCTTTGGAAAGTAGGGTCTCATTAGATTTAATTTAACAACAACAACAACAAAAAAGGCATTTCTTATATCCCCACATTATATAAGTTGGTTCTTATATTTCCAGAACCAACTACACATGTGTTGCCTATAGTTGCCTGCCTTATTTTTCCTATGAGAACATCAGTGCCTTGAGGTTAGGCACTTGACCTCATACACAGAAAGTTCTAGTGACTTGAAATCTAACATTCAGTAGCCACTTCAGCAACAATAACAAGCTTTTTTTTTTTTTAAAGTTTACTTATTTTGAGAGAGAGAGAGAGAGAGACAGAGAGAGAGAGAATTTCAGGCAGGCTCCACACTGCCAGTGCAGAGCCAGACACAGGGCTTGAAGCCATGAACCATGAGATCATGACCTGAGCCGAAATCAGATACTTAACCAGTTGAGCCACCCAGGTGCCCTGAAAATCTTTGTTTGTTTGTTTTTTTCTTTTTTGATGAGTGTGGAGAGAGGTGTGTGAAAATGGGGCATCATCTGGCTTGTCCAGGGTGGGACAAGGAAGTGGTTAGATCTGGAGACCTGTTTTTCAGAGGGGTGCATAACCCTCCATTGCTTGGGGATGCTCATGTTCCTCGAGGCCTCCATGACCTGGGCCTCTCCTGCACTTCACGTCTCTGTGACCTGGCAGGAGCTATAGGCAGTAGCCAGAGGCCTCTGTGGCCCAGAAAACGCCAGCCCCTAGATCTTGTGGGCCGAGTGACACATCCTGGACGATTATACTGAAGGGGCCGGATCCCGCACCGGGAAGCAGGCTCCTGTGAGGTGCTGGCTCACGAAGGGCCAGAAGGTGCCAAGAAACCTGCAAGGAAAGTGACGTTGCATCTGTCGTGGGCGTCTGGGGCATCTGCCGGAGTCCACGCCTGCCACCTGTTTCTGTGCGCTTCGCTGACTGGGGCAGGGGGTGGGGACCTGGGGAAGCACATGCAAATGTGAGTTTGTTAGGCGACCAGGTTGCCAGGAGCCAGCCCGCTGAGCTCCTTCTCTCTTTCTCCCGAACATCTTGGCTTCAGCGGAAGGTGCTGTGTCAAAATAGTAGATTCTGTGCGGGTCCCGTGATGGCATACCAGGTTTTTGAGTGGGCAGGTGTTGTTAGCTGTTGGAGCTAGTTGCTAAGGTTTGAACCCAAACCGGGAAAAGGTGGGAGTGGAGCAGGCAGAGTGGGAGAGGGAGAGCAGCTGCAGGGGGAGGAGGTGAGTCAGCGGAAAGAGCCTCCTCCTTCCTTGCCTGCCTACACCTCTGGCACTGGGACCCGGAGGCCAGCCTCCCGGTCCTGCCACTGCCAGCACTTGATGGCCCAGACCCACCCTGGGCTTCCCGGGCTGCTGAGATGTTCTCCCGTGTGCTTAGGCACGTGGCTCTGCCTGAGCTTGGAGGTGTAGACAGAGCATTCCCAAACCCCCTCTTTTCTGGGAGCTCCTCCTTCCCTACAGTCTGTATAAAGGAAACCACAAACCAAAGCTTAGCCAGCTCCCTGGTTTGGATGGTGCCTTCCCTGTGCCTTTTAGCTCTGGGCTCCGTGTAGGGAAGACAGGGACCCCGTGAGTGTCTGTTTCCTACCTGATGTCCTGTCTCCTTGAGAAGTGATTTTCACTCACTGGACCCACTGGAGGAGAAGTTTTAGTGGCCCCCAACAGGGCTAAAAATATTGTCATCACAAAGCTGTGCTTGGGGTCCACTCTCATGTCTGTAACCCTCTTTCCAAAAGAAGAATTGGAGAGACCAAGTTTGGACTGCAGGGGGTGTGGGGGCTTCTCCTATCTGATTTCTAGGAGGGGTGGCATCAGCTCTGTGACCTTGAATCTCCGGGTGTCTGTTTCTCTGGTTGTAAAGTAACGAGGTTTGTAAAAGGTGAAATGATGACCCCAGTAAACCTCTTCCATTTCTGAATTTCACGGCTCTTTCCTAGCCAGTGGGGCTGGCACCAGCCCTCATGTAGCTAGCTGTCCACGACTAAGGAGCGGTCACCAAGTTTGCTGCTGTGGGTGTGACTGTCGCAGGTTTGGCCTGGGGATTGAGTGTTTCCGGCACTGGAGACTGAGGAGATTGATCAAGATGACAAGAGTCCGGAGGTATCCTCTACCTCTATGTCAACTGAAAAATTCATCTAAACTCCCTGAAATGACTCATTATTTTCTTCACTTTTCAGAGGTCTTTCAGCTAGAAAAAAATAATTTGGGCAACTTGCTGTTTTTATTTTTTTCATTAGCGTAGTAAAAAACACTTATTGAGAACTCATTTTGAGCTGGAAATACAGACAGAAGACAGATTATGGTTTTCTTTTAACAGAATGTGTTTCCTCTTAGTGATATGGAGCTGGACCCTGCTGGTAAAGGGGTGAAGGTCCTGGGGGAGATGTGGTGGTGGTAGTGGTGGTGGTGGGGCAATGGTGCTAAAGCTTTCAGGTTCTAAGGCTTGAAGAAGTTTAAAGTATTCAAATTTTGGGGCACCTGGGTGACTTAGTTAAGCATCTGACTTTGGTTCAGGTCATGATCTTGCAGTTCATGTATTCAAGCCCTGTGTTGGGCTCTGTGCCCACACAGACACTTGGAGTCTGGAGCCTGCTTCAGATTCTCCATCTCCCTCTCTCTCTGCCTCTCCCCCATTCATACTCTGTCTCTCTCTCTCTTTCAAAAATAAACATAAAAAAATATTCAAGTGTTCATAGTACCTACTACAATAGCTTCCCACAATTCCCAATTCAACCTGCAGCAACAGAATTTACTAGTCCCTCAAAAGAAAAGATGAATATATTATTTGTCTGATGTTCACAGAGGTACATAATAGATTTTTTGCTTATCTTGATTGAAGTCAAAGAGTGTGTTTGAGATTTGACAGAGTGGTACTTCATTAGTCTTTGATTTTCCTTTTTGACATCGAGTAGTTGGTTTTGCAGAGTGGTAATTAATGCAGTAATGGATCTGGCTAGTATAGGAAACATATATATATATATAAATGTTTAATGTTCATTTATTTATTTTTGGGGGAGGAGAGAGAGAATCCCAAGCAAGGAGATCGATCTCATAATCATGAGATCATGACTTGAGCCGAAATCAAGAGTTGGATGTTTAAGCCATCCAGGCACCCTCCAAAACAGATAGTTTTAAATAATTTTAGCTGTGAGGCACCTGGGTGGCTCAGTTGATTAAGCATCTGACTTTGGCTCAGGCCATGATATCTCAGTTCATGGGTTCAAGCCCCGAATACGACTCTGCCCTGACAGCTCAGAGCCTGCTTGGATTCTCTCTCTCCCCTTCTCTCTGCAACCTCCCCCTCCCTCACCCCCACCGACTTACACTTTCTCTGTCTCTCAAAATAAATAAATAAACTTAAAAAAATAATTGTAGTTGTAATTTGATTATTGCAAGGAAAACCCTAAGTAATCTGTGATACCTATTGTGGGGTATCTCTGCACTGTATCTTTTTGGCCTCCTAGCATCAAAATCACCTCACAATCTTTAAGAGAACATCAGCCTACTCCAGACCTACTAAGTAGAATATATTTTTTGGTTTGGATCTGCTTTTTATTGTTTCTCAATAGAAGTTTTAAAATAAGTTTTTTTCAGGTGATGTGTACTAAAGAAACACTGACTTACAGACTCTGCTGTGCAGCTGTGTACCGTCAAATGCCATTATGCTATTTATTATTTCTTGATTTTGTGTGCTACGCCTGCCACTTTAACTTGACCGGACGATTTTTGGAAGGTGACTTCCTTTTCTATCATGTTTAGCATTTATTTGTGCATTCATCCATGAGATTTAATTCAAAATCTGTAATTTGTCACACAGAGCTTTGGCACCCTCGGGGATTTGGGGGGCAGCTGCTGGTTCTGGGAAGGATGCGAGGAGGGAAAGGAGAGGTCAACTTGATGCCTCTAGATGCATTTACACAGTCTCCCTCCTTTCTTGGAATATGTCTGGTATATGGGATTCCTCTTCTCCGGGAACTGTGGGTCATAGGTATGTGGTATGAGATAAAGGGTCTGTGTGATAAGGAAATCCTTGAACTCTTAGATGCTGTGTGGGTCCCTAAGAGAGAGGCAGTCATGCATTGTTGGGGACATCTGAGGGGAGACACCACGGCTGCATGGGGAACCTATGAGATGGATGAGAAGCAAAGCTTGCAGCCTCTAAAGGAACAGCAGAATGAGTAGCGTTAACTGCCACACTGTCCCCTAGTACACTGGCAGAATGGGACCTAATTACAACGTGAGAGTCCCTGTTTACAACTGAAAATGGCAGCTAGCTCCCAAGTGGGTGGTGGAAATGTGAAGATGGCCTCGAGGCACCAGCTCCAGCTTGTGTCCCCCAGTTCCATCAGGAAACCCACATCGGCCGGCCAGCTCTTGAGACCACGCGGAGGGGACATTTCTACATCCCTTGACTCTCCAGCATAGCCTGAGTGGTATGCGAGCAATGTGAAATGTGTGCCCGGAATCACCCACGTCAGGGGCCCAAGGCTGGTCCTGGGGTGCAGGGTGTCAGGGGAGTCCCATTTGAAAATATGATGGTGGACTTCATGGAGCTTCTCCCGGCTCGGGGCTGTGAGTGCCTGTTGGTGTTTGTGTGCACTTTCTCAGGGTGGAAGCCTTCCCTACTCGCACAGAAAAGGCTCATGAAGTGGCCCGACTTCTTGTAAAAGAAATCATTCCCTGATACGGAACCCCGATCACTGTGGGGTAAGATAATAGGCCAGTGTTCATGGCTGAGGTGGTGTGGCTGGTGGCAAAGGGGTTAAAGGTCACCGGGAAGTTACACATCGCATATCGACCCCAGAGCTCCAGGAAGGTGGAGTGAGTGAAGGGAACCCTGGAGCTGCAATTAAGTAAATGATGTCAGGAAACCCGCCTACACTGGGACCAGGCGTTGTGAATTGCCTTGTTGGTCCTAACCCACTGAGCCCCTGCAGGCACAAATAAAGCTGCTTCCTGGAACGAAAAACCTCGGTGTCCCCACTCTGTGTGTGACTGGTCGCTACAAAATGGCCTCCTTGTGCTTGGTGGACTCCCAAGGGGAAGGAAGGTGTAGGGCTCCCTCAAGTTTTCTCAACACCCGATTTTTCTGTTAAACCTAGTTCACGTTATGGATAAGTAGAAACTATGAAAATTATATGAGGCTATTTTACGTGATATATGAAAATACATTATCTAGATATTATATATTGTAAATGCATATAATATAGATACCTTATAATTTCCTATTTGTATAAATAGAAATACTATATTAATACACTACATATTTTATATCTACATATAACAGATATATAAAATTATAGTATTCTAAAATTATATAATAACCATTTATAGCATGTATTATATAATTACATAATAACATAATATAATGACATTTTATATGTATTATATAATTACATAATATCTATATATTATATATGCAATAAATATATCTATAAATATATCCATAAATCTATCTTTAAATCTATCCATCTGTCGACCTACATGCCTACCTGTCTCCAAAAAGTTTTTTTTTTTAATGTTTATTTTTGAGCGAGAGCAAGACAGAGCATGAACAGGAAAGGGGCAGAGAGAGAGAGGGAGACAAGGAATCCAAACCAGGCTCCAGGCTCTGCATACAGAGCCTGACACGGGGCTTTAACTCATGAACCATGAGATCATGTCCTGAGCTGAAGTTGGACTCTTAATCAGGCGCCCCTCTCTAAAGAGCTTTAATTCCTTATTACCACCTGTGTTATCCTTTCCATGACTAAGAGATGGCCAGAGAGCAAAAATACTATTCCTACTTTATAAATAGGAAACTGTGGGTTAGAGAGTCCAGGATATTTCTTCCAAGATTGCAACATGTTAATGGTAGAAACAGGAAGAAGACTTGCGTGTGGTCCATAGTTGTTTGTGACTCTACGGCTTCTCAGCCTCCTGCTGTGGTGGCCTTGCTCATGCTGGGCTTGCTCTTCAGGTATCAGATTGGCATCTTTTGTTGGTTTGTCTCAAAGATGAGGCCTACCGTTGAGGCCACTGAATGTAGCTTCTGAGAGGTAGGGATGCCAGAGGCAGAGCTGAAAATTGATGGGGGTGTTGGCAAGCCAAGACGGTTGGAGAGGTTTTATGGTGGGACAAATGTGGAGATGATGCTTGATCTGACATCTGCTGGCATTGCCTTCCTTATTCCTCTCTATCTCCTGGAAGCCCGTCTTCTCAGGTTCCCAAGGCCTCACTGCTGTCCCTTCCTGTTTACCCTTCCCCTCACCCTTCTCCTGCTGCTATGGAAGTAGCTATTCAAGAGATAACCTTTCTTCTAAAAGGTCTATTCTTGGTCTATGTTAGCCCTTAAAATTATAATATACATTGGATCAAACCTCTAAGCATCCGATGCACTAATGTTCGGGCACCTATTTTTTTTAAAGTTCATTTATTTTTAGAGAGATAGAGATAGTGCAAATGGGGGAAGAGCAGAGAGACAGAGAGGGAGGAAGGGAGAGAGAGAGAGAGAGAGAGAGAGAGAGAGAATTCCAAACAGGCTCCACACTGGCAGGACGGAGCTGAACTTGGGTCTTGAACTCACAAAACTGAGATCATGACCTCAGCCAAAACCAGAGTCAGATGCTTAACTGACTGAGCCACCCAGGTGCCCCTGGGTACTGATGTTTCTAAAGCAACAGATATGCTGCTATGCATTTATTCTGTTTCCCCTTCCCTGTTCCATTGGGATAACGGTAAAGTCAAGAAGAGGAAGTCACTGACAGCAAATTTTCTCCAATATTTGTTCCTCCCTCTGTAGTAATAGAACTCCTGATTTTTAGTTTAGCGTATGGCTGTCTGGAATAAACACTGCATTTGGCTTTGGGTTCAGCCTTGTGATTAAATTCTAATCAAAGGAGTGTTGGTGGAAATATTGTGCAGTAGATTCTGAGACCCTTTCTTCATCATCTTGCCTGGAAGGAAGAGGCTGCCATCCTGGACCATAAGGTCAAGCAATGAATTAGAAGGAGCCTGGCTTCCTGCCACTGTGAAGCAACCTTATGAAATTTGGGTTGCTTGCCTGGATTTGTTGAAGCCTCTTAACATTTCTTAAAACTTAAAACACTTCTGCCTTTAGTTCACACGTCAGAGCCTTCATGTTCATTCTTTGCCTAAAGTACAAGTTCCCCCAAACTCTTCTTTTGACCTTCTCGCTCCAAGATGGGGCCAATTAGTCTGCACGTAGCCTGCATATTGACTTTACGTTACTGTTTTCTTCTTTGGAACGTGTTCTTTTCTTACCATAAAGCCACTTCCAAAAGGAGGGGGATGCACCTCCACGTCAATTAGTCTGGGCATATGGGGCTTAAACTTAGCTGGATATTATTCTGACTTTTGAAGTCGCAGATGCAAAGCATCCCACAGTTCTGCTTTTTATCTTTTCCTTTTCCCCACCCCCTGTCTCTTGCTACAAGGTCTGGCTGTTCTGTTCAATTTCTTCTAACTTTACTAATTTAGCCCAATTTATTTCTGCTGGCTGTCTTGATGCCTTTTTCTTTTCCTATGAAAAAGATTCCCTTCTAAGCTCTCCCTCTGATTAACACTGATGTTTCAGCTTGGGGCCACCTGTCCCCCACTACCCCCTTCAACCCCATTGCTATCCACTTTCTAGGTGAGCCATTTATTTTATTTTATTTTATTTTTAATATTTTTATTTCTAGGAGAGAGAGACACAGCGTGAGCAGGGGAGGGTCAGAGAGAGAGGGAGACACAGACTCTGAAATAGGCTCCAGGCTCCGAGCTCGCAGTCAGCACAGAGCCCAACGCGGGGCTCGAACCCACGAACCGCAAGATCATGACCTAAGCGAAAGTCGGACGCTTAACCGACTAAGCCACCCAGGCGCCCCTCTAGGTGAGCCATTTAAAGCGAACTTTAGCACCCCAGTGTGCTCTCAGTGGTGTATTTAAGGGCATGGAAAGAGCTTTGAAAAGATACAAGCCCTTGCATGATACTGGAGTTTGCCCAGAGACACCCTCATCTGTTATTCCCTACTTTCAAAGGTTTAGATGTCAGAAGAAGGAAAGAGGTCAAGGAGAGGAAGCTGGAATTAGAGGGTATGAGAGGCAGCCTAGAACTCTGAAGAGTGGCTCTGAAGTACAATAGTGGAATTTATTCCAGCAAAAGAAAATAAAGTTCTATTTTCCCCTAAGTATAACTGACATGGAATTTTTTAAATGTTTATTTTTTTATTTTTGAGAGAGAGAGAGAGAACAGAGGAGGGACAGAGAGAGAGGGAGACAAGAATCTGAAGCAGGCTCCAGGCTCTGAGCCCTCAGCACAGAGCCCGATCGGGGCTCGAACCCACCAACTGCTAGATCATGACCTGAGCTGAAGTTGAAGGTTTAACAGAATTGAGCCACCCAGGTGCCCCTCACATGGAAATTTATACGTGAAAAGAAAGGGAACTCCAGCCCACTCTGCGGTGACAGTTGCATAATGCATTTGCTGCAACCGTTAATGTTTTCATAGGCAAGTGGAATGCATATTCTAACATGCTGAACTATTCATACTTCTCCACTTTTTTTTTGTT
Organism: Proteles cristata cristata; assembly: GCA_017311185.1. Lineage (NCBI taxonomy): Eukaryota > Metazoa > Chordata > Mammalia > Carnivora > Hyaenidae > Proteles > Proteles cristata. Next base: position 312,440 of record JAESUZ010002569.1, read on the forward strand.
ATTATAATATGTTTATCTTTGTGAATGCTTTTTGTTCACTTTGATTGTGAATAAGCCCCATGTTTTCCCTATCTTTCTACTCTTAAATCGATTTGCATATGAGTTTCAGCCAGGAAAACATCTGTAAGAGCATTAATATTATTTGCCAAGATTGATTTCTCGGTCCCTGAACCACAGTATGACCTGCTTCAAGGACATAGTTTACATTTTTTTGTTCTGTCTTTGAATGGTTTGAGTGTTTCTGAAACATTCCCTGGCCTGGCTCTCTGTCCCCAATTCATGTTTCTAGAGATATTTGGTTATCTGTGTCATTTGTTTTAGATTGTATGACCGTGAGCATGACTCATGATTTCACATCTGTCCTATAACCATTCCAGTGGCTTAAACAGAAACTTCAGGAAAAGACCTGTGTGGAATATATATATTTGTCACAAATCCTGAACAAGGTGTTACTAACGCTCTCCAAAAGGCCCGTTGTAAAGCTGCCTTTTAGACAATGGTCTTGTTTTGGTTACTGCTTTTGAAAATGCTTCTGGGTCATGCAGGAAATTGCTGAAAGCACACGAACTTCTTCTTCTTTTTTTTTTTTTACTATTAATGATAATTTATTTAATAACTACAGGTATGCATATTCTTTTTTTTTTTTTGCATTCTAGAAAACCAATTTATTTATTTATTTTTTTTTATTTTTATTTTTTTTTTTTACAAATAGTTTATTGTCAAATTAGTTTCCACATAACACCCAGTGCTCATCCCCACAAGTGCCCTCCTCCATGCCCATCTCCCCCTCCCCCCCACATCCATCAGTCCTCAGTTTTTGTCAGCATTCAAGAGTCTCTCATGGTTTGCCTCTCTCCCTTTCCCCCACCATTTCCGCCCTTCTTCTCCCCCTTGGTCCTCCGTTAAGTTCCTCCTAATCCTCCTATACGTGCAAACATATGATATTTGTCCTTCTCTGCCTGACTTGTTTCGCTCAGCATAACACCCTCAAGGTCCATCCATGTTGCTACACGTGGCCAGATGTCATTCTTTCTCATTGCCATGTAGTATTCCGTGGTATAGATAAACCACGTCTTCTTGATCCATTCATCCGTTGATGGACACTTAGGCTCTTTCCATGTCTTGGCTATTGTTGAGAGTGCTGCTATGAACATTGGGGTACATGTGCTCCTATGCCTCAGCACTCCTGTATCCCTTGGGTAAATTCCTAGCAGAGAGCACAGGAACTTCTGAGTGGTGAGCCAGGACTAAGCTCAAGTCTGCTTGACCCCAGTGTTTTTAATCTCTAAGCTTAGTTGTGAAAAATTCTGAACCACAGGAACTTTTTAAAAAAGTTTTATTTATTTAAGTAGCCTTCACACCTAAGGGAGGATCGAACTCACAACCTGAGATCATGAGTCACAGGTTCCTCCGACTGAGCCAGCCAGGTGCTCCTGAACCACAGGAACTTTATAGGAAAAAATTAACAACTTCCTCAACATGAAGCCCTTCAAATTTACCTCTGATCTTTGTACCTACACCAGCGATTAAACTGTTAAGAGATGTGAATGTATAATTTTGCGTTCTAATATTTTTCTTAAGATTCTTATTCTAATTTGTATCAACATTACATTCATCTTGATGTTCATATAATTCATATAATGTGGATTTATTGATAAGCCGTTTTGTTTTTAGTTATGCTTTTTAAGTTGTTTTATTGTTTTATTTTCAATTAATGGGTCTTTTGGCCTTTAGAAACAAAAACCTTGAGATGGTCATTTGACCTCAAGCAACAAACTGAGAGTTAACAACTTAGCATTGCATGGAGACGGGTCTTGTAGACCTCAAAAATTTATTCTAAGCTAGATTGCTGTTAACAGCAGTTAAAAAGCAGTTTAAAACATTAAAAGCAAACAACAAAACAAAAAAACTAGCAATCATTCCTTAAGTCAACAGAGCGCTGTTGTGTTCAGGTTTCATTATTTCATATTCAAATCAGTAATAGTACATATCCACACAATATACACACTTTACAACTTGTAATTATCCTGTACTCACAATTTATAATCAGCTCTTTTCATATCAAACATATATAGAGGTTTTAAAGTCATTATTCTGAATGGGTAATAGAATAGTGAGAAGCTATTGCAAATAAAGTTGTCATCCACATTTCTATCTACATAATTAAAAAAAGTCCTGTTGTGTATTTCCTGGAGTCAGGATCAAAAGGTAATATATTTCATGATGCCTGATCTTCTTGCTCCTTTGCTTTCCAGAGTACAGTGATGCAAACAAAGTATGAGTTTATGTTTTTCCACCATTTTGACTGTACTGGATGTTACCACCAAAACATTTTCTGGGTTTAGCTTACCAAATATAGAATGGTAACTCTATTCAGTGTTTAAACATGGTAACTCCTGCTGTTGATAGTGAATTGAATGACCCACGTTTCCCTTTAAAAAAAAAATCCTTTATTCACTTAGAATAATTTGTCAAAAGAGCATGTAGCTTTTCTCTGCATGCTACTATTACCTAGGCTGGTAATAGTAATGCAATACAAAATTAAGATATTGTGACATGAATATTCTCTGTATAGCAATAAAAATTTATTTAAGAAAATAATTTGTTTTTTTTGTGTGGGAGTCAGAGAGAGGGGTACAGAGGATCTGAAGCAGGCTCTAAGCTGACAGGCTGACAGAAGTGAGCCTGATATGAGGCTCGAACTCACGAACCGTGAGATCATGACCCGAGCTGAAGTCGGGTGCTCAGGCGACTGAGCCTCCCAGGTGCTCCCATAGTTTTTTTTTTTTTTTTAATTGAAGTAGTGTAGTTGACATATAATATTATATTAGTTTCATGTGTACCTTCGTACGGTTTTTACTGCGGTCAGGTTGTGGGGGAGTAAGGCCTCCGATTGAACACCAGAGGGCGCTCGTGGCTGCTGAATCGCCCTGCCTAATCTTCCCATTCGTCTTCAGCATTGTCTCGGGCAAACTGGCAAGGGCACCAGGGCAGGCAGCCTAATAAATGCTCCTTCTGTTCCCTGGCTTGAAAGCCTCAGACTATCAGATATGTAAGGGGATGTTTACTCTTTGGAGATTAGTTTGCTTTTCTTCTGGTAATGCACGACTTGGTTGGTTTTAAGAACAAAGATATTAAGGATTTTCAGTGGAGGATACGCTGATGCTCAAATAAAAAACTCCAGGTGGAGTTTGTTCAAACAAAGCCTCTGCAGAGGGATCTGGGCTTCGAACCCACGCAGCGAGGATTGCTCTAGTGCGCGCGAGTTGAATTCAGACGTTGGCATTGGATGTCTTAATTGGTACTTTGGAATGGGATGGGAACTGGTCTAGGAGGGGGACCTAAGGAAGGCTGGGGAGGCAGCGGAGGAATAGACGCGCCTCTGGGGAGGGATGGAAAACGAGGGAAAAGGAAAATAGCCTCGAGCTCCTGGCCTGCATTGATCATCCTACAGGAAGAGAGGAAGCGACGTGGCCCTTAATTATTTTGCTTCTATCAAAATAATTAGAACTATTTTTTCCCTGAATCTAGGTAGCCTCATTCTCTGAGGAGCTCAGAAGACGCGATCTCATTAGCCCTGCGGTCGGCTTTGCGAGGATAACTCCCTCAATGGCCCCTGCTTTCCTGAGCAGGAAGTCGAGTCCTCAAGAGGGGAGGGCAGCGAGGCTGGAAGAAAGAGGGGTCGTGTTTCCGTCCTGTGTAGCCTCCTGTGTAGCCGGGTGACTGTGATTCTCTGGGGTCTTCCTAGACTGCCATCCCGGTGCTCAGGAGCACTACCTTCTCCTACCCTCAGGCCTTTTCCAGAGACTTCCTTTACAGCGTTCTGTCTCAATTTTTCTTGGACGGGTCTTCAAATAAATTCAGGTTTCTCCTATGTTAAAAACAAACAAAACGTCTCAAACCATTCTTCCCTCCACTTGCCATATCCCGGAGCAAATTTCCGGCCTTTAGCTTTCTTTCCATCATCAAGAAAGATCAATCTTTGTAACAGTAAGAGTTTGAAACGACGCGGACTAACCTATCTGTTTACATAAATTTTGGCTTAGGCCAAAGGTGGATTTTTACTCCCCAAATTAAAAACAGCATTTGAAAATGATTTAACTACACAGGAAAATTCTCCAGATATAATATAAATGAAACAATCAGGTGTATAAAGCTTGCATATAAGGTATGATTCCAAATAAAAAATACAAACCTCCTTAATATATGTATAGAAAAATCTGGTAGGGAACTGTCCCGAGGTGTTAATGGTAGTTATCTCTGGACTGGGAGTATGGGAAATTAAAATTTTCTTCTTTATGCATTCTTAAAATTAAAAAAATAGCATAACTTTTTATAATTAGAAAAAGGGCTAATAGTTTTCTTTGCCTTGTTTTTTCTACGTCCTCTAACTGATTACCTCCTTAACGAATGCTTGAATTTTACTTTCTATCCCCCCATCTCTCCAGGGTCATCAGGGTCATCTGATTATTTATTTAGTGGGGGTTTTTCCCCCTCGACTTCAATCTAGTCCAGTGGAGATCACATCTACCTTCCTCCCCATCTGCTAGACATTTCCAGCATGGTGTCTACCAGGACCGCAATCTCAGAATGTCCAAAATGGAATTAACATTCTTTGTTTACTTGTCTCAGTCCTTCTTCCCCCCTTTCCTCCCCCAACCTAAATCTCCTCATTTTAAAATTTCTCTTGATGACATTGCCTTGCTCCCGTAGATCTGGAATTGAAATAGCAGGTCTAGTCTGACGCCTTCCTCTTCCCGGTTCTCTTCCCCCACCCATTCAGTTGTTTGTCTTCAGGATCCTATTTCTGTAATACCTCTTTCATTATGTCCTTTGTTGTTGTGGTGGTTGTTTGTTGTTATTTTCATTGTGCCTCATCTAGTTCCGATACTCTGTCTGATACCTGGGACACTTTGATAATAAGGTAGAGGGAAGCCATCCTGACATAGCCAGGTTAGGGTGGGTGGAGGTGATGATTGGGGAGCTGGTGGCTCTGGATATAGAGATGTGAGATGCAGGAGTGGTAACATTTCCAGTCATGGGCAGCTTTACTTTGGAGGTACCCTATGCACAGGGAGGGAGCATTCTCTTGTTTCATTGGAAAAAAAAAAGATCATGGCACCATAAGGATGAGAGACTGGCTGTGGTGGAAATTTACTGTGCAGTTAGTGCTAAAGCCATTGGTTGTATAGTCTGCATCTTGGACTAAGTATAAGCTCCCATTTTCCTGTCAAGAAGCGAGAAGAAAAAAAAAGTGAGAAGAAATCAGAGGGAATTGCGGACAATTATAAACATTTCTGGAGAGTTCGAAATATCAGAGGCAAGGATTCCTAGGAAAATCAGCCCGATTCTAAGATGGGCTATGCATGTCTTTTAATTGTAGTAAACCCAGTGCTTGACTCTTAATAGGCATTTCGTCAAAATTGAATGAATGAATGGAGAGTTGGATCTAAGTACAATAGAAAGTATGATCACCTTTATTTTCGAGTCTATATCTCTATTAATGCAGGCCACACCCACAGTGATGTTTGTAGGTGCCATGATACATCTGTGACTGACCCTGATCTTGCTATAGACTGGTGGTCCTCAAACTGGGGTGTACCTCTGTATGACTTGTGACATTTAAAGAGTGTTCAGATATCTGGGCCTACGGAATCAGAATCTCCTGAATCAGTGGTTGGGGCTCAGGATTTTACATTCCATTGGGTTCCTCTGGTTAAAGCCCTGCTGTGGTCTGAAGCACCGATACAGTTTTCATAGGCATTGCTGTGATGTCGCATTTCCCTCCTATATTTTTGTAGTTAAATTTTTGGCTAAATTCTATCTTGTCAGTTTTGGCTCATTGCTCTTGCTCATCAACATCTTTTTGATCATTGTTCTGCTATTCATGATATTAGCTGTTTTCCCCTAGATTTGTGTCCCATGCAAATCAGATAAGCTTGCCTTATTTTTCTTCATGCACGTTGTTGAAAAACTTATTCAACATAAAAGGGTTGAAATGGATTCATCAATTAACACCTGGAAATGAAATAAGCTTAAAAATTTTTAACAACAATTTTACCCCCTTCCCAAATGCATTGTAGAGTGAAATAACACCAGGACACAGTCAAGGAGACTTCATTAGCATTTCCAGCTCTGGTAGTAAATATCTCTGTGACCTTGGGCAAGTCACTGACTCTTTCTGGGTCTAACTTTATGAGGAAAACCACAGGGAGGAGAGATTAGTGCTCTGAGCTAACCCGAGTCGTCTCCCATTTTTCTCTCTGGATCTGCCTCCAGTTCCATTCATTCTTTCTAGAATCTCAGCCTGGTGTGGCCCCTGCTATCACCATCTCTGCTGCCCAGGGCATAATTTTCCTGCTCTCATGCTGAGTATAGATAAATCACCTGTTCCATTAGACCTTCCTGGTTAGATAGACATTTTTCTTTTTCTTTTTTTTTTAAATTTTTATTTTATGTTTTATTTATTTCTAGGAGAGAGAGAGAGAGAGAGAGAGAGACAGCGCGAGCAGGGGAGGGTCAGAGAGAGAGGGAGTCACAGACTGAAACAGGCTCCAGGCTCTGAGCTGGCAGTCAGCACAGAGCCCGACGCGGGCTCGAACCCACGAACCGCGAGATCATGACCTAAGCAAAAGTCGGACGCTTAACCGACTAAGCCACCCAGGCGCCCCCAGATAGACATTTTTCAAGATGACTTTTCTAATGGATAAAAACAAGTAGCCCTAAGAAAATAGCAAGGAAACTATACAGACAGAGAAATGGGAGATACTATTCACTCATTAAGGATTTGTTGGGTTTCTGTGACGCATCAATCATTGTTCTGGGTCCCAGGGATATAGTGAAGCCAATGAAGCTCACTGTTCTACTGGGTGGGGCGGGGAGGGGGGAGATAGAAACACATTATCAGATATACTAGGTGGTGAGAATACTTTAGAGAGAAATAACATCTGATAAAGGTGGTAGGGAGGGTGGGTGAGGATTACTGTTTCATATAGGGTGTTAAAGGATGGATGGCCTCTCTACTAAGGCGACATAAAAGCAAGGATCTGGAGGATGCCAAAGGATGTTGCAGAGAGAGCAAAAGGCCTTGCGGCAGGAACATGGCCTGCAAGGTCTAGGAACAGTAAGGAGGCTTGGGAAGGGGAAAGGCAATAACTTGGTGGGAGATGAGATTGAAGGGGCAGCAGAGGGGCCATGTTAGGCCTCATTGTCCATGGTAGAGACTTTGGATTTTACTGAATGAAATAAGAAGCCATTAGAGAGTCTTTGAATAGAGAAATAACATGATCTGACTTTTTTTTTTAAAGGTTTAAAAATTTTTTTTTAATGTTTATTTTTGGGGGGGTGAGAGAGAGAGAGAAAGAGAGAAAGAGAATGAATAGGGGAGGGGCAGAAAGAGAGGGAGACATGCAATCTGAAGCAAGCTCCAGGCTATGAGCTGCCGGCACAGAGCCCAACATGGTGCTTGAACCCAGCAATGGTGAGATCATGGCCTGAGCTGATGTCGGACACTTAACTGACTGAGCTACCCAGGCGCTCCCAACTTGGGGTCTTAGAGGATCATTCTGGCTGCTGTGCAGTCTATTGAGTGTATTGGGCAAGTGTGGAAGAAGGGAGACCAGTTGGGTCAGGGCGGGGGTGACGAGGTGGTGAAACTGAGAACATCAGGGAACCTGGGAGGTCAGACAGCAGGATGTGCTGGTGAATTGGATGTAGTGTGTGTGTGTGTGTGTGTGTGTGTGTGTGTGTGTGTGTGTGTGTGTGTATGTGTGTGGAGCGAGGAGAGGTGGGAATCAAGGGAAGAGACTCCAAGGATTTTTCATCTGAACAACTGAATGGCACCGTTGCCATTTGTTGAGAGGAGAAGACTTGGGGGTGGGGAACATGAATTTGACTTTGGACATGGTAAGTTTGAGAAGACTTTTCAACATATGAGTGAGTCAGGAAGTTGTTTTGAAAATAGAATTCATTCTATTTTCTTTTTTGTTTCCTTAAAAATTTATTTTTCTTAACGTTTATTCATTTTTGAGAGAGAGACAGACAGAGCGCAAGCAGGATAGGAGCAGAGAGAGAAAGAGAGAGACATACGCACAGAATCTGAAGCAGACTCCAGGCTCTGAGCTGTCAGCGCAGAGCCTGATGTGGGGCTCGAACCAATGAACTGCAAGACCATGACCAGAACTGAAGTCTGATGCTTAACTGACTGAGCCACCCAGGCACCCTGAAACTATTCTATTTTCTATGTTAAGGAGGATTATTATATCGAAAAGGGGCGTTTCAAAACTGAAGTTACATGTCACCATGTCCCCAGGTCCTAAGTTCCATCCTTGGCCCCTTCATATTCTGTCTGTCTCATTCATTTTGCATAATTATCCTCACTTAGTACTTGCTCAGGTTGGTCTTCCCTTTGGAAAAGCCTAACTTTCTTCAGCTGTGATTTTCGTGAACTAGTTTCTGTCATAAGCACTGATAGTATAGGCTGGGCCAATCTGATGGCCAATGGAAGACTTTGGGGCTTTTTCTTAATTCAGAACTGGACTCTTTGCCTGTCCGCTAAGTTCTCATTTCCGCATACAGGGTTACTGTGTCACTACCTCATTTGCAGAGTGGAGATGACTAAGATACCATGGGCTGGGTATCTTTCCAGAAGTAACCACTTTCCCAGATTTCCTGTGGTGACTCAGAAGAGTGTCCCCCTCATTCTCCACCCCCTTCTATTGCCCACAAGAACCAGAACATTGCACGTTTCCAATAGAAAACCTCTTTAAATAAGGTCTAAGTCTCAAGAAGAGAAGATTTATCCCATTCATGTTCTTTTCTGTAAGTTAGGGACAGGCTACATGGTATCCCAAGATTCTGAGTATCAAGGGTCATAACACAACCATTTAAGAAAAAAGAGAAAGAGGGGCGCCTGGGTGGCTTAGTCGGTTAAGCGTCCGACTTTCGCTTAGGTCATGATCTCGCGGTTCGTGGGTTCGAGCCCCGCGTCGGGCGCTGTGCTGACTGCCAGCTCGGAGCCTGGAGCCTGTTTCAGAGTCTATGACTCCCTCTCTCTCTGACCCTCCCCTGCTCATGCTGTCTCTCTTTCTCTCTCCTAGAAATAAATATAACATAAAAAAAAAAAAAAGAAAAAAGAGAAAGAAAATAAGGAAAGCCAAAAGTAAGGAATGTAATTTCTGATCTTGATTCTAGGGAGGATGCTAAAGTAAGAACTACAACAGTCTAATTTTAGAGGAGGCCTAAGACATCAGCTGAACCATTTCTCTGCCTCAGGTCAAGTTGGGACTACTTTGGGGAGCATGTTTGGAGGATTTTGGGGCATTCCATCCCCATCTCTTTTCAGTTTGATTCCTTTTATTTTCCCTGAAGGTGTTAATGAACAGTTAATTGCCTAAGGATGGGCTTGCTGACAAAGGAGGAAAAATAAATGCAGGAGACTGACGACAGAGCATTCTAAAGCTGTTAATAGCAAATAATCAGTGCTGTGGGTAGGCCCTCAGGTTAAACAGACTGGAGGAGATCTGGTCAACCTCTCGCCCCCACCTCACCCCTCCCCGTTCTCTCTGTAGAGTTTTTGCAGTGTTAGCATGTTCCTTACTGACCACTCCCCCTCCTCCAAAGATGAAAGCTCTGGATTCTCTAGTGCGTGATTATAAAGGGCAAAGAGGGGCGCCTGGGTGGCTTAGTTGGTTAAGGTCCGACTTTCGCTTAGGTCATGATCTGGCTGTTCGTGGGTTCGAGCCCCGCATCAGGCTCTGTGCTGACTGCCAGCTCAGAGCCTGGAGCCTGTTTCAGTCTGTGACTCCCTCTCTCTCTGACCCTCCCCTGCTCACGCTGTCTCTCTCTCTCTCTCTCTCTCCTAGAAATAAATAAAAATATTTTAAAAAAATAAATAAAGGGCAAAGAGACTTCCAGGTAATCCCAGAGAGGTAGTCCTTCATTTAGAGGGGCTTCCTTCATGGGGAGAGCCTCTAACTGAGAAATTGAGAGCCAGGTAGAGAAGCTGTGTTAATGTTATGTCTTAGTTTAATACCTGTGGACCCCAAACCATGCTTTTTGGGAACCAACTTGAGAGTGAGAGTTTGAGGCTCCATGCACCTTCTGACTGAGAAGAAGGCTCAGCAAGGAGGCAGAGGGAATGTTCGCTCTCTACCCCTGACCTTTGCAGGAAGCCTTGACATTTTCCTCCCCTAACTGCCCAGAGTCTCCTGTCTTTGTGCCCGTTTGCTCAGACTCATCATGCTAGTTATTTTTACCGGGAGAGCACACGCTCCTCCCAGACGGTGGTTTGGGCTTCAGAGAGACACAGTGGCCCCACGGTGATGGGTCAGTCCCGGCGTGGGGAGAGGCATGGCAGACAGTGTGACTCACTCCAAGGGTTTCCATCATCTGCGCGGCCAGCCAGCCCATCCATTATCTGTGGTTTGTCTCATCCTTCCCAAGCTTATTAGCTCATCATTTCTTGCCAGGCTGACTTTTGGTTTTTCTTCCTTTGTTCGGGCTCTCGGACGAACGGTCTGCCACATTACCTTGTTATGTGCTCGTTGTCCCATACGGTGCCATTTGCAGATACTATTAACATGCCATTTACACTCTCCTGGATCACTAATAAAAATGTTAAATGACTCAGAACCTGACACTGTGCTTTTACCATCTGCAGCATGTTGACATTTGTCATCACCACAGTGTATGGCCTTTGAAGGCAGAACTCGGACCCTATATTGGTGGCAGTCAAAACTAGACCCATTTGAACGTGGCTTTTAGCATTTGCTGTGATAAACATCCCCATTAACCATGATCATTAGTGGCATTCACCCGCAGCGGTAGCTTGTGGGGCACCCAAGTAGCGGACCAGGACAAAGAGAGTGAAGATCAACTGATGGTGCCCGATCTTAGATTCAGGGGCCTCGGTCTCTGGGTTCGTGAAGACTGTGAGTGCCCACCAGCAATGTGTCGCCCCTGGGATCAGGTACACCGGAAGGGGGGGTCTGCACAGGGCTAACTCACCTGGGTCACTGGATGTGCAAAGCAGATTTGTTTGGTTTGGATTATTGGCTGTCGTGTCTGCTGTGATGGCATTGACACTTGAGCATTCCTACACAGATTTACAGAATATTAATTACCTTATTTGCTTGACTGATTTATTAACTGCCAATCTAACCATTTTTCTTTTCAGTTTTGTGGTTTGACTTTTTTTTATGTTATTCTGGTTATTTAAAACATTTATTTTTGGGGCACCTGGGTGGCTCAGTTGGTTGTGTCCGACTTCGGCTCAGGTCATGATTTCACGGTGTGTGGGTTTGAGCCCCGCATCAAGCTCTGTGCTGACAGCTCAGACCCTGGAGCCTGTGTTGGATTCTCTGTCTCCCTCTCTTTCTGCCCCTCCCCTGCTCATGCTGTGTGTGTCTCTCTCTCAGAAATAAATAAAACATTAAAAAATAATAAAACATTTAAAACATTTATTTTTGAGAAACAGAGACAGAGCATGAGCAGGGGAGAAGCAGAGAGAGAGGGAGACACAGAACCCAAAGCAGGTTCCAGACTCTAAGCTGTCAGCACAGAGCCCAATGTGGGGCTTGAGCCCATGAACCGTGAGATCGTGACCTGAGCTGAAGTGGGACACTTAACCAAATGAGTGATCCACTGATTTTATTTCTTGATAGGAAATTATGTGTTTTTTTCCTGGACAATTAACATTATCTGTGTGCGTGTGTGTGTTTAACTCTGGACTGTACACACTGGTAAAACACAGACTCACAAGTTTTCACATATCGTCCATTTTTGGTGTGGTTAATTCTTTTTTCCACGGCAGCTTGAGTGATCCTTTCAAGGTCTGTGCTGCAGCCGTTATTTCCCAGGAGGATTGAAATTTCACTTCAAAACATCCTAGTTTGATTTCTACCCTTTTAATATTCTCTAAGATGGATTCTTCTATTTTGGATCAGAGGAAATAATGAGACATGGGCATCAATGACACATGTGTAAGGGGCAAAAGAATAAACGACATCACGCTGGTGCTGACGCTGTGGCAGTGAGCCAATGCTTGCCGCAGGAGATGCTGACAAACCACTGCTGTCGCAGAGGGTGTTGCAGTGGGAAGGAGAAGCCACAGACATTCTGTAATCAAGCACCCGTTGATTCAGAGCACTAGGATTTGGCATGTCTGTGTTGGAAACCCGAGAGCAATTTTATTTTATTTTTAAAATTTTATTTTATCTTTAACGGTTGTTTATTTACTTAGAGAGAGAGAGAGAGAGAGAGAGAGAGAGAGAGAGAGAGAATCCCAGGCAGGCTCTGCACTGTCAGCTACGTGGGGCTCAAACCCATGCACCGCGAGATCATGACCTGAGGCGAAATCAGAGTTGGATGCTTAACCAACTGAGCTACCCAGGTGCCCCAAGGAAAGATACTTTTCAAATTAGCAGCTGCACATATCATTTTTGGGAATAGTTTCCTAGAAAAGCAGTAGCACAGGCAGGAAGGTGAAACATCAGCCTTTATGAACTTTCAGCCATTTGTTTAACAATGATTGGGCCAGATGTGGAATTAAATGCCCTACTTGCATTAATAATACTAATTATGATTATCTGAATAATTTTTGAGAATAATGGTTCTCAATAATCCTGCCATCAACCAAATCAACTTAAGAGAGGTTAAGTAATGAAAGCTTTCCAAGGTCCCACAGCTTGTAAGTGGAAGAGCTAGAACACCGTCCTATCTGATCCCCAACGCTGAGTTCCTAACTATTGCTCTAAATGTTAGTGGCGCAGACATGAACCAAATGGTGTCTGTCCTCAAGAGTCTTGCAAATTGCATGGAAGGAGGTGGGATTCATGGAAACATTTAAACAAGTGCTGAGTACTATGATGGAAGCAAGCACAGGGGCCATCAGGGTACAAAGGAAGGCATGTTCAATTCTATGTAATAGGGATATTGAATCAATATCAATAGAAAGGACAATGAGCTGAGTTTTGAAGCATAAGTTGATCAGAAATCTTCCTCAGACCAACTTTCTATAATTTTTTGGGCTCCTGAGTTGCCAGCTGAATCTCAGATTCAATTTAACTTTCAGGACAATGCCTTTAATTCAACAGGTATTTACTGAACATCTGCTACATGAAAGGTATCTCATTAGAAATCTGGCCATGTGTAGCAACATGGATGGACCTTGAGGGTGTTATGCTGAGCGAAATAAGTCAGGCAGCGAAGGACAAATACCATATGTTTGCATGTATAGGAGGATTAGGAGGAACTTAATGGAGGACCATGGGGAGAAGAAGGGGGAAAATAGTGGGGGAGAGGGAGGGAGGCAAACCATGAGAGACTCTTGAATGCTGAGAACAAACTGAGGGCAGATGGGGTGGGGGGAGGGGAAAGGGGGTGATGGGGATGGAGAAGGGCACTTATGGGGATAAGCACTGGGTGTTCTATGGAAACCAACTTGACAATAAACTACTTTAAAAAAAAGAAAAGAAAAAAAAAAGTCGAGCTGGAATACAAACAAAATATAAGACTTCGTCTCAGCTGTGCGGTAGGTAATGAGAGAAAATGAGGGGTGCAGACACACATCACTCCAGCAATTTGGACCAGTGGACGTGGGTATTGGTGCGTCTCTCATGGGAACCTCCATGGAGAAGGCAGGCTTGGTGGTCCTGAAACAAGAGGGGCTGGAATTGGTGAAGCGATGTTGTTTCTGGCACGGGGGTTGGGGTGGAGAGAAGCATGAACGAAGGCTCAGAGCTGTGACTGAGCACGCGGTATTCGGAGAGGAGAGCTTGTCGGAGCAGGGGATTCTGATATTGTTAATAGGGGACTAGCGATGTGAATGTGAGGGGCAGAGCTTGGTTCGGGAAATTCTTTCTGAGGCCACTGAGGATGTTGTCCTTTGTAATCCTGAACTGCCCTCTAGATCTTTTTCACTCCCCACACAGCCCGTGACTGACTGGCCTCCTCCACACCCCCCTCCCCACCCCCCCCAGCTAGGTGGGGACCGGCAGCTCCCTGCTAGCCAGGTTGCCTTGTCATAGTCTTTTTGCTAATTCCAGTGGGGCTTCATCTTCTGGCGCTGATACTTTTAAGATCATCAAGCTCTGCAGCTCAGAGACTGACTTTGAAGGGTCTCCCAGCCTTATACACTGGCCTCAGACAGTGTCCCGGACACTGTTGTTAAGCACTCCCCTTTCTCTAAGGACATGTGCTCTGTGTACTTAGCACCTGGTTAATCACTGGCTGTAAGCCTGTGAATCTGTGAATTCCTGATGGTGGTCTCTCAGCACCTCTGTTATAATAGAGGGGGTAGCTTTTCCTACTGGCAGGAGTTGCTCTAAACATCAAGTTTTCAGAAGTCATTTATCTGTGAGTTTGTGGTAGTTCCTCTTACTCTCTATACATAATTTGGAGTATTTATCTATCACAGAACTCATTATTATTATATAGTGGTAGGTCTTTTATATGACCCCACTTTTACCCCTCCTTTCCCCAGTGATCTCAAAGTCTCCTCTGAAAGTGACTTTTGGAGAAAGGGGGTGGGAAGCAGGAAGTAGTCTTAGGCAGTGATGTGGGAAGTGGTTATTGTTTTCCTGCTGGCCCCATCTTAATGAATTTACTAAACACAAGTTCAGTGGCCTACTGGGCAATGTTATGTCCTGGGAACCGGGTGATGCCAGTGTGTGTAAGCCAAGTCTCTGCTTTAACCTACTGTAAGACAAAAACCAAATCGTGTTAACAAGGCAGCCTGGTGGATTGAATGGTGGTCCCCCCAAAAATATGCCCACCTTCCATTCCCTGGAACCTGTGTTACCTTATGAGGCAAAGGAATTGATATGTGTAGTTAAGGATACGAAGATCCAGCAATCATCCTGGGTTATCCAGGTGGGCCCTGAACCCAGAGGCAAGTGTCCTTGTAAGAGAAGGGCACATATATGAGACAGACACAGAGGACAAGGCCATGTGAAGACAGGGGTGAGACTGGAGAGATGTAGTTATAAGCCAAGGAATGGTGGCCGTCACTGGAAACTGAAAGAAGCAGGAATGGAAGGAGCATAGCCTTGAAAGCTCCTTAATTTGGGCCTTTGGCCTGCAGACCTGCAAGAATATATTTTTATTGTTTTAAGCCACCAAATTTGTGGTGATTTGTTACAGCAGCCACAAGAGACTGATTCAGGCAGAGTTTAGAAGGTACTCTAGGGGCGCCTGGGTGGCTCAGTCAGTTAAGTGGATGACTCTTGATCTCAGGTCATGGTCTTACGGTTTGTGGGTTTGAGCCCCGAGTTGGGCTCTGTGCCAACAGTGCGGATCCTGCTTGGAATTCCCTCTCTCTCTCTCTCTCTCTCTCCCTGCCCCTCTCCCACATGTGCTTTCTCTTTCAGAATATATAAATAAACTTTAAAGAAAAGAAAATACTATAACAGAGTATGAAAACATGTTGCTGTAGATCTATTATTTCAGGTGCCCACATATTTATTATATTAGATGTATTCATGCCACTGAGTTTGACATAACACATTTTTTTTCTCTGCAAGTTATATCATCCTGAGTTTCACCAAGTAACATGCATTATTTTTATTTTTGGCCTTTGACAGCTTAAGATGTAGGGCCTTCAAAGCAATGTTTTCTTGGTATGACGTGCACCTCAAAAATCACAGCTGTTGGGGTGGCCAGGTTTTTATAAACCTTAACACTTAGGATGTGTGTATTAGTTGAAGAACACCATGGTGTCTTCTGTGGTAGAGAGAAGACTCTCGGGTGGTGGAAATGGTCTCAGGTTGAGTGACTTTATGATCAGAAGGAATGTGTGTGATTGAAGGAGAGGAAGAAGATGGCTTCCTTTCTAAAAGGAGAGAGAAGGACACTTGTCAAGTTGAGGGCTGATAATTTGTTAAACATGAGGTAGCTCTCCAATTCTTCCCAGCCCTGTGCTTTACCTTTCATTCAGAATTAGCTGTTTATATGGACAAATGCATAAGAGGCAAACTGCCGACCTTCCTATAGGCTGGGGAGGGTGTATCTGTGGGCAGCGGGGCGTGGTTTGCATTTGTGGGAAGGAGAGGATGTAAGGGACAATGGCCAGCAGAAGGGATTCTTACTGCTTCCTCCTGGCGTTTTCCAGAAATTCACGATCAACAGAAGGCCCAAGCAGATCTCAGAGTCAAATTTAGTGTCAGGGCCGCAGACTTCCTGCATTTGAGAACTGGTTTCTCTTATTTGAGGCTGGGAAAAAAGGCAGGTGAGAAGTTAACTCTTGTTTTGATGATTGATTTTTGCCTTAGCCTGCTGAGCCAGCTGGCATATTTTGGGAAAATGAGTTTTATAAATAAGTTTGACCACTTTCTCCTTCTAAACTAATATTAAAAAATTTTAAACTTTTTAAATTATTTTTTGAGACACAGAGTGTGAATAGGGGAGGGGCAGAGTGAGAGGGGTACACAGAATCTGAAGCAGGCTCCAGACTCTGAGCTGTCGGCACAGAGCCTGATGTGGGGCTTGATCAAACTCATGAGCTGTGAGATCCTGACCTGAGTTGAAGTTGGATGCTCAACAGACTGAGCCACCTGGGCACCACTAAACTAATATTAAATAGTGGATGTGATACTGGTTTTGGAGGAAATTCAGTAACTGGCCTTGGAATGAGCACTTCTGAGGAAAGTAGGTGCTTGCATGTGAACTTATGGGAGATTTAAAGTCTCTGTCAGGACTGCCATCATCACTGCATGTTGTTTGGAATTGAGAATAGATGAAGACTCCAGTGGGAAGGCCTGGCTTTCTTCTCAGTTGCCCCAGGGGCTGGATTGTTCCTCAGAGCTGGGCCTCCATATTAATAAAGGCCAGTGAGTGTTCTGATTTGTGAAACCAGAGACTTTGTTCTTGAAAACTGCCAGCAATAAAGAGTGCCCAGAGGGAAAAGGAAACGTGCCCTGTGCACAGGCATCCCTGAAAATGTTAATAGGACCTAGATATAGAAGTAAATTATTTAGAGTTGTCAACTGTCATCATTTAAAACTGGTTACTGAATGAACTACAATCATCTGATGCATGCAGGAAAGATCTGTGCCATTCCAGACACAGGCTTGCTATTCCTTCTGTGCAGCAGCACAGACTACAGTCATCTACCTTCGGATGTAGAAGGCCACATTTTGCTTCCCGGGAGCCAAGATCATCATCAGAGCCAGCCTAGACTCAGATCTGCTCTACTTTGTGTGTGCACTTGAGAACTGGTTTCTCTGATTTAAGGCCAGGGGTGGGAGGGGAGGGAAAGGCAGTTGAGAAGTTAATTCTTGTTCTGATGATTGTTTTATGCCTTTTGTGTCTGGGCACCTTTTCTCTGGGATGTAAACCTGCAGACATCTGATTTGTGTCGCCGCTAGGTACAGACTGACTTCCTAGTCCAGAGGTGACTGTTGAGTACAGGTTCTTTCCTTCTGACGCAGAGAGCACAAATCCATCACACCTTCTCCCTTTGTGTTACCCTGGATCCAGTGTGTGTGAGGTTCCCAGCCCACAAAAAGGCTAGGGTCGCAGGTCTTACCACGCAGGCCGGGGACGGATGGCACAGAGGAGGCAGGTGATTGCTGGTCTAGCTTCCTCTGGTCCAGGGAGGGCTCAGACTGTGGGGTCCAGCAGAGGTAACAGCAATGGCACAGAGCAGAGAGTGGCCCTCTCGCAATGCACTGGCTGAGAGGCCAGCAGACCTTCTTTTATGAGGTTAACCTGAGAGTGTCCAGGATCACCTTGGAAGGACCAGGTACAGCTGTGCAACCACTTACCAGTCCTTCTGACATGAGCCACCTGATCAACCAGATTCCTCTAATTCAAGCTCAGCACTTGTGCGTAAACTCCCATAATCACTTTATAATAAACTCATGTTGTATTCTTTATTTCTTAGTGCCTATGAGCTTTAGCGAGGTTAGGGGACATGCCAGTGGCCTAAAAGAGAAGCCCCGTTGCTTGGTAGCTATGGCTCAGAGGACCCAGACCGCAAAGGGAGTTTCCTGAAGATGGCTGCCAGTATGAGAAGGTAAAGTCAGCCAAGGAAGGAAAACAAGTTGCTGCCACATTAGAGATACGTGATCAGGAGAGAATGAGGTAGCAAGGTTCCTCCGTGGATTTTGAGTTTGTGGCCTGAGCTTTCTCCATAGACCATTTTATGTTCTCTAGCCAAAAAACCAATAACCCAAAACTCTGCATTTATTATGTGTTTGGCACTATGTGAAATGCTTTGCATGTGTTAATTCCTTTAATCCTCATATGAACCTATCAGATAGTATTAACTTTACAGATAAAGAAATGAGATGTGTATCCTGTCCATATGCACTCTTCATACACTCATTCTATTTGACAAAGCCCCAATGACAATGTTTTTCTTCTTTATTTTTTAAAAAATCTTTTAAAAAATTTATTTCTGAGAGATTGAGCATGTGTGACTGGGGGAGGGGCAGAGAGAGAGGGAGAGAGAGAGAATCCCAGGCAGGCTGTGTGCTGTCAGCACAGAGTCCAACACAAGGCTCAAACCCACAAACCATGGGATCATGACCTGAGCCAAAATCAAGATTTGGGTACTCAACTGACTGAGCCATCCAGGCACCCCAAGGAAATGTTTTTCAATGAGAGTTTCACCGGCTGAAAGCCAGCAGACCTGGCTTCTGTCCCTCTTTGGGCAGTGTTGGTGAACTGACTATAAAAGTTCAAAGCAAGCTACAAGGCGGCAAGGGCAGTGGCCTGCTGGCTGTGGGACACAAAGGGCTCAGACTGTATGTAGACCTGAACACTGGAGGACAGAGGTGGCTGTCAAACCACAGTCCTTGGAAGCTCTGCGGAAACCAACAATGAATCTGAAGGGCCCAGCATCTTAAGGATCCCCTTCCTGTGACATAACAAAGTCTGCTTTTGGATCGAGGAGCCACGGTTAGCAGTTAGTGTGAATATTCTCCTGTCACTGCCACAAATCTCAATTTGAAAGCAGATTTCCTTTATGTTCAAACATGATCAAACATATATTCTCTACATGGGAGCAATGGCAAACAAGGTTGGTGAGCATCAGAAATAATCTGACCAACAGCTTACTGGCAAAGGAAGCATTTTCTATGAAGATTTGATCTCTGCAAGCCCAGTATTCCTTAATCAACTTGGTTCAGACCAATGCATGATGATGATTCATGATCCCCTGGCAAGATGCCTTTCATGCACACTGGGGAGTGGTAGGATGGCGTACAGGATGTCAGGTGGAGAGCAGGTTGAGAGAGAGCCTTGACATCTGGCAGCTGTCATCAGCAAGGGAGATGGAGGTAGAATATGTGGAAGGTTCAGTTGGGATTGGGTGAGAGAGCAGGTCAGCATCAGCATGGATGGGGCCAGCAATGCCCCTTCCAGCTGAACATCCAGCTGTTCAGACGGGGTGGGGACCAGGAATCCAAGGTGGAAGGAAGTTTGAGTGCTTCTTGACAGAGGAGCCAAGGACATGGTCAAAGCACAGGCCAAGGTTCAGAGTCCATTTAGACTAGAAATCAGGGTCAACTCCTGACCAACTGAATGTCCAGCTGGTCTGCCAGATGGCGTCTCTAGTTTCTGTTCTGAAACTCTGGAACTTTACTTCTTTGTACCTTAACTTTCTCACCTGTCTAAGGCGACAAGGACCTGCACAAGCTAACAAGAAGTACAACCCAGATTTATATAAACTCTGGATAACATTGTCTCTTAAATTACTTCTATTCCTGATGACAGTATATACTCTAAGCTCAGTAAATCTTTTTCCTTCTCTCCTTTTTTCTTTTCCTCTCCCTCGATTGTAGTGTTTTAAAAAAAATGGTATTAACTGGCTACTTCTTTCAGAAGAGAAGTGCCATAGATAACTGGACAAAGTTATTTCTGGACCAAATGGGCGCGAACTTCTGTGATCTATGGAGAAAGGAGGTCTTCGACTCACCAGTGTGCAATGCAAAAGTCAAAGCAACCTTCTCGCCTTACTCTCCTCCCCTCAACAATACAAATATTAAAAAGATTCTCAAATCCCTTTAGTAAAATTCATGAGTAAATACACATTGTGTCAGCATTTGAGATTAATTCATTCCAGCAACAAAAGCAACCCTATTACGAAACAAAATTTATTCTTTTATGAAAACATCCCAAATAATGTCTGCCCAAGGATCACCTCTGGAAATCTATTGGCCCAGAGATCTTTGAATTCTGCATCCCTATCTTACACGAGACAAGAAAATCAACTCAAAATGGATTAAAGACTTGAATGCCAGACTGGAAACTGTAAAAATCCTAGAAGAAAAAATATCCTAGAAGACATTGGTCTTGGCAATTATTTTTTGGCTTTGACAGCAAAAGCACAATCAACAAAAGCAAAAATAAACAAGTGAGACTACATCAAACTTAAAAGCTTCTGTACACACAAGAAAATCATAAAAAAAGGAAAATGTAACATATAGAATGGGAGAACTTATTTGCAAACCATATATCTAATAAGCGGTTAATATCCAAAATATACAAGAAACCCATACAGTTCAATAGCAAAAAGCCATATATATATATATATACACATACATATATATGTATATACATACACACATATATTTTTGCTAATGAATAGTTTATTTTTGGAGAGATGAAAATGTTCTGGAATTGGATTGTGGGTGATTGTTGCACAACTTTGTGAATCTACTAAAAGAAGAATCCCACTGAATTATACACTTTATTTTTAAATTTTTTTTTTTAAAATTTATTTCTAGGAGAGAGAGAGAGAGAGACAGCATGAGCAGGGGAGGGTCAGAGAGAGAGGGAGTCACAGACTGAAACAGGCTCCAGGCTCTGAGCTGGCAGTCAGCACAGAGCCCGATGCGGGGCTCAAACCCACGAACCGCGAGATCATGACCTAAGCAAAAGTCGGACGCTTAACCGACTAAGCCACCCAGGCGCCCCTCCAATTTTACTTTCTTTTTAAAATTTTATTTATTTATTTTTTAAAAGTTTATTTATTGTTTAATTTATATACAAATTAGTTAGCATATAGTGCAACAATGATTTCTACATCAAGGAGTAGATTCCTTGATGGCCCTTACCCATTTAGCCCATCTCCCCTCCCACAACGCCTGCAACCCCTCTGTTTGTTCCTCATATTTAAGAGTCTCTTAGGTTTTGTTCCCGTCCCTATTTTTATATTGTTTTTGCTTCCCTTCCCTTATCTTCATCTGTTTTGTATCTTAAAGTCCTCATATGAGTGAAGTCATATGATATTTGTCTTTCTCTGACTGACTAATATTGCTTAGCATAATACCTTCTAGTTGCATACATGTAGTTTTAAATAGCAAGATTTCATTCTTTTTGATTGCTGAGTAATACTCCATTGTATGTATGTATGTATATATGTATATATATATACACAAACACACAGATACATACATATACACCACATCTTCTTTATCCATTCATTCTTTGATGGACATTTGGGCTCTTTTCACATGTTGGCTGTTGTCGATAGTGCTGCTATAAACATTGGGGTGCATGTGCCCCTTCAAAACAGCACACCTGTATCCTTTGGATAAATACCTAGTAGTGCAATTGCTGGGTCATAGGGTAGTTCTATTTTTAAATTTTTGAGGAACCTCCATACTGTTTTCCAGAGTGTCTGCACCAGTTTGCATTCCCACCAGCAGTGTACAAGAGAACCTCTTTCTCCGTATCCTCGCCAACATCTGCTGTTGCCTGAGCTGTTAACGTTAGCCATTCTGACAGGTGTGAGATGGTGTCTCATTGTGGTTTTGATTTGTATTTCCAGGATGTTGAGTGATTTTGAGCATTTTGGCCATCTGGATGTCTTCTTTGGAGAAGTGTCTATTCATGTCTTTTGCCCATGTTTTCACTGGATTGTTTGGTTTTTGGGTGCTGAGTTTGATAAGTTCTTTGTAGATTTTGTTTATCTTTGGAAATATCTTCTCCCATTCTATTGGTTGCCTTTTAGTTTTGCTGATTAATTCCTTTGCTGTGCAGAAGCTTTTTATTTTGATGAGGTTCCAATAGTTCATTTTTGCTTTTGTTTCCTTTGCCTCTAGAGATGTGGTGAGTAAGAAGTTGCCGCAGACAAGGTCAAAGAGGTTTTTGCCTGCTTTCTTGTTGGGTATTTTGATGGCTTCCTGTCTTACCTTTAGGTCTTTCATCCATTTTGAGTTTATTTTTGTGTATGGTGTAAAAAAGTGGTCCAGATTCATTTTTCTGCATGTCACTGTCCAGTTTTCCCAGCGCGACTTGCTGAAGAGACTGTCTTTATTCCATTGTGTATTCTTTCTTGCTTTGACAAAGATTAGTTGGGCATATGTTTGTGGGTCCATTTCTGGGTTCTGTATTCTGTTCCATTGATCTGAGTGTCTGTTTTAGTGCCAGTAACCATACTGTATTGATGATTACAGCTTTGTAATACATCTTGAAGTCCGGGAGTGTGATGCTTCCAGATTTGATTTTCTTTTTCAAGATTGCTTTGGCTATTTAGAGTTCTTTTCTGTTTCCATACAAATTTTAGGACTGTTCTAGTTCTGTGAATAATGCTTGTGTTATTTTGATCGGTATTGCATTGGATATGTAGATTGCTTTGGATAGTATTGGCGTTTTAACAATGTTCTCCCAATCTGGGAGCATGGAATATTTTTCTATTTTTTGTGTCTTTTTCAGTTTCTTTCATGAGCTTTCTGTAGTTTTCAGTGTACAGGTTTTTCACCTCTTTGGTTATGTTTATTTGTAGGTATTTTATGTTTTTTGGTGCAATTGTAAATAGGATCGATTCCTCAATTTCTGTTTCTGTTGCTTCATCATTGGTGTATAGGAATGCACCGATTTCTGTGCATTGATTTTATATCTTGCGACTTTCCTGAATTCATTGATCAGTTCTAGCAGTCTTTTGGTGGAATCTTTTGGGTTTTCCATATAAAGTATCACGTCATCTGTGAAGAGTGAAAGTTTGACTTCCTCCTGGCTGATTTGGATGTCTTTTATTCCTTTGAGTTTGATTGCTGAGGCTAAGACCTCCAATAATATGTTGAATAACAGTGGTGAGAGTGGACATCCCTGTCATGTTCCTGACCTTACGGGGGAAAGCTCTCAGTTTTTCCCCGTTGAGGGTGATACTAGCATTGGGTCTTTCATATATTGCTTTTGTGATCTTGAGGTATGATTCTTCTATCCCTACTTTCTTGAGAGTTTTTATCAAGAAAGGATGCTGTGGGGCGCCTGGGTGGCTTAGTTGGTTAAGCGTCCGACTTTTGCTTAGGTCATGATCTCGTGGTTCGTGGGTTCGAGCCCCGCATCGGGCTCTGGGCTGACTGCCAGCTCAGAGCCTGGAGCCTGTTTCAGTCTGTGACTCCCTCTCTCTCTGACCCTCCCCTGCTCACGCTGTCTCTCTTTCTCCTAGAAATAATAAATTAAAAAAAAAAAAAAGGATGCTGTATTTTGTCAAATGCTTTCTCTGCATCTATTGAGAGGATCGTGTAGTTCTTGTCCTTTCTTTTATTGATGCGATAAATCACACTGATTGATTTGCAGATATTGAACAAGCCCTGTATCCCAGGTATAAATCCCACTTGGTCGTGGTGAATAATTCTTTTAATGTATTGCTGGATCCAGTTGGCTAGTATCTTGTTGAGGGTTTTTGCATCCGTGTTCATCAGGGAAATTGGTCTGTAGTTCTCCTTTTTAGTAGAGTCTTTGTCTGGTTTTGGAGTCAAGGCAATGCTGGCTTCATAGAAAGAGTTTGGAAGTTTTCCTTCCATTTCTGTTTATGGGAACAGCTTCAAGATAATAGGTGTTAACTCTTCTTTATTTTTTTTTTTATATAATATTTTTATTTATTTCTAGGAGAGAGAGAGAACAGTGTTTATTTGTTTATTTATTTATTTTTAGTAGTTTATTGTCAAGTTGGTTTCCATATAACACCCAGTGTTCATCCCCACAAGTGCCCAATTTGCTCATCTATTCTCTTATTATTGTTTGTATTTCTGCAGTGTTGATTGTGATCTTTCCTCTTTCATTCTTGATTTTATTTATTTGGGTCCTTTCCTTTCTTTTGATTGAACTGGCTAGGGGTTTATCAATTTTGTTAATTCTTTTTTTTTTTCTTTTTTTCTAGGAGAGAGACAGAGAGAGAGAGACAGCGTGAGCAGGGGAGGGTCAGAGAGAGAGGGAGTCACAGACTCTGAAACAGGCTCCAGGCTCTGAGCTGGCAGTCAGCACAGAGCCCGACGTGGGGCTCGAATCCACAAACTGCGGGATCATGACCTAAGCGAAAGTCGGACACTTAACCAACTAAGCCACCAGCTCCCGGTTTCACTGATCTGTTCTACTGATTTTTGTTTTGTTTTGTTTTGGCTTCAATAGCGTTGATTTCTGCTCTAATCTTTATCATTTCCTGTATTCTGCTGGTTTTGGGTTTTATTTGCTGTTCTTTTTCCAGCTTTTTAAGGTATAAGGCTAGGTTGTGTATCTGAGACATTAATTCCTTCTGTAGGAAGGCCTGGATTGCTATATACTTCCCTCTTATGACTACCTTCGCTGCGTCCCAGAGGTTTTGGGCTCTGGTGGTATCGTTTTCATTGGCGTCCATGCACTTTTTAATTTGATTTTTAATTTCTTGGTTAGCCATTCAGTCTTTAGTAGGATGTTCTTTAGTCTCCAAGTATTTGTTATCTTTCCAATTTTTTTCTTGTGGTTAATTTAGAGTTTCATAGTGTTGTGGTCTGAAAATATTCACGATATGATCTTGATCTTTTTGTACTTGTTGAGGGCTGATTTGTGTCCCAGTATGTGATCCATTCTGGAGAACATTCATGTGCACTTGAGAAGAACGTGTATTTCACTGCTTTAGGATGAAATGTTCTGAATATATCTGTTAAGTCCATCTGGTCCAGTGTGTCATTCAAAGCCATTGTTTCCTTGTTGATTTTATATATAGATGATCTGTCCATTGCTGTTGAAGTCCCCTACTGTTATGGTATTATTGTCAATGAGTTTCTTTATTGTGATCAATTTTCTTTATTGTGATCAATTAGTAGTTTATTGTCAAGTTGGTTTCCATATAACACCCAGTGCTCATCCCCACAAGTGCCCAATTTGTTGGCATATAATTGCTCATCTATTCTCTTATTATTGTTTGTATCAAATGATTTATATATTTGGGTGTTCTCATGTTTGGAGCATAAATGTTTATAATTTTAGGCCTTCTTGGTGGATAGACCCCTTAATTATGATATAATGCCCTTCTTCATCTCTTGTTATAGTCTTTATTT
Source organism: Proteles cristata cristata (assembly GCA_017311185.1). NCBI lineage: Eukaryota > Metazoa > Chordata > Mammalia > Carnivora > Hyaenidae > Proteles > Proteles cristata. Next base: position 337,708 of record JAESUZ010002569.1, read on the forward strand.
TAAAATCTAGATGGTCTGATATAAGTATGGCTACTCTGGCTTTCTTTTGCTGACCATTAGCATGATAGATGGTTCTCCATCCCTTACTTTCAATCTGAAGGTGTCTTTAAGTCTAAAACGGGTCTCTTGTAAACAGCATGTAGATGGGTCTTGTTTTCTTATCCATTCTGTTACCCTATGTCTTTTGATCGGAGCAGTTAGTCCACTGACATTTAGAGTGAGTGCTGAAAGATATGAATTTATTGCCATTATGTTGGCTGTAGGGTTGGAGTTTCTGGTGGTATTCTTTGGTCCTTTCTAGTCTTTGTTGCTTTTGGTCTCTTTGTTGTTTTTTTTTTTCTGTCTCTTTTCCCCTCAGAGCATCCCCCTTAAAATTTCTTGCAGAGCTGGTTTAGTGGTCACAAACTCCTTTAATTTTCGTTTTTCTGGAAAACTTTTAATCTCTCCTTCTGTTTTGAATGACAGCCTTGCTGGATAAAGAATTCTTGGCTGCATATTTTTCCTGTTCAGCACATTGAATATATTCTGCCACTCCTTTCTGGCCTGCCAAGTTTCTGTGGATAGGTCTGCTGTGAACCTGATCTGTTCTCCCTTGTAGGTTAAGGGCTTTTTTCCCCCCCTTGCTGCTTTCATGATTCTTTCCTCGCCTGAGTAATTTGTGAATTTGACTATGATATACCTTGTTGATAGTCGGTTTTTGTTGGATCAATCAAAGTCCTCTGTGCTTCCTGGATTTTGATATCTGTGTCTTTCTCTAGGTTAAGAAAGTTTTCTGCTATGATTTGCTCACCTAAATTTTGTACCCCTTTTTCTCTCTCTGCATCTTATAGAACCCCTATGATTCTGATGTTATTCCTTTTTAATGAGTCACTGAGTTCTCTAATTTTTATTTCATGCTCTTTTGCCCTAGTCTCCCTCTTTTTTCCTGCTTCATTATTCTCCATAAGTTTGTCCTCTATATTGCTGACTTGCTGCCACTGTGGCAACCATTCAAGATTGCAGATCAGTTGTAACATTTTTCATTTCATCCTGACTAGCTTTTACTTCTTTTATCTCCACAGAAGGGGATTCTAATCTATTTTCAACCCGAGTTAGTGTTCTTATTATCATGATTCTAAATTCTGGTTCAGACATTTTGCTTGTATCTGTGTTGATTATGTCCCTGGATGTAATTTCTTACTGTTCTTTCTTTTGGGGTGAATTCCTTTGCTTCATTATTTTGGAAGGAGAAAAGGAATTAATAAAGTAAAAAAAAATTAAAATTAAAAAATTAAAAACAACACAAAGAAATCAAATAAAAGATGCTCGATCCTAGGCGTGTTTTGGTCTGGTTGTTGAAAGAAGCTTGATAGATTAAAGAAAAAAGGGAAAGATGAGAAAAGAAAAAAAAAAGGGAAAAAAGGAAAATATCTGAAGATTTGAAAAAACGAATGAAGTAAAATAGAATAAAATGAAATGATGAAAGTAAAATAGAATTTAAAAAATTTACGAAAAAGTAAAATATAGTAGAAAAAAGTTAATAAAATCTTTTTAATAAAAATGGAAAAGAAAAATAGACTTCTCTTTCTGTATTCAAGAATAAGAAAAGAAAAGAAAAAAGCTGAATAAAAGGACCAGCGAATGGAAAGAAGTACGATTGAAATTGCATCTGGTTTCCTGTAGAAGTCAAGCTGTGGAGCACTGGCTAGTCTGTAAACTAGGCAGGTAGAGAGACTTGTGTTTGTCAAGGGCGCTGTTGGTCCAGTTGGACAGCGTTTAGTGTAACAGCTCCGTTTCCGCTAGATGGCGCTGCTTAGCTTACTGGCGTCTATTGCTGTGGCGCGCGTAGGCGCGTATGCGCATGCGCAGGAGGGGTGAAAATGGCGCCGCCCAGCTATGTGCTCTCCACGACTGGCAATCAAGCACCTCTTGTTTGTCTCGGCTTCTGTCCATTCCTGCTTCTACACTGTCTGTGACCAAGCCTTCAGCCTGCCAGGTGGCACCTCCCTCCCAAGTTTTATCTCAAATGGGGCTGTGTTTCCCAACCCCTCACTTCCAAGGGACCGCGGCTTTGACTCGCTCAGATCCTCTGGGGGAGGGTCTCATCAAGCAGTGGCTGGATGCCGGCCTGTCTCCAGGAACGTTTACGAGACCGCACTGCTGCCGATGCTGAGAGACTGCAGCTGGGTGCCGGCGCCCCAGAAAAAGTTCGTGCGATCTTGGAGCAGCAGCGTTACAGGGATTATGGAAAATCACAACGCACATGTGGCACCAGGCTTCATCCTTAACATCCTTATTCCAACATCGGGGAATGTTGTTCTCCAGGGTCTGCTGACAACTTTGCCTCTGGCGTGTCACAGCCTCTACCAAATGTCCCCCCCAGCAGGGGAACTACCACTCCCGTGTGGCCTGACGACCTCAGCCTCTGCTCTGGGGATTCGCCCTTCCCACCGGAGCACTGCCAGGTATTATTGAACTGCGGAGTTTCAGACTCTGTGCTCCCCCCGTTTTTAGAGTCTTAATTAAATTGAAACCCTCTCCTTTCTCCCCTTTTTGTTCAGTCCCTGCGGCTATTTCCACTTTTCCACTTTCTCTCCAGCTGCTTTCATTGGGGGGTGGGGTGCTTCCCCTCCCCTCTCTACAAGCAAAAACAGCTCCCTGCCCTCCACGGTTTCTCTCCCCCACTTCACCTGTCTGCACCATGTACCTGCCAAGGTCTGTGGTTCAGGTTGTGCACATTGTTGTGTTAATCCTCAAATCAGTTTTCTAGGTGTGAAAGATGGTTTAGCGTTGGTCTGGCTGCCTTTCAGGGATGAGAGACACACAAAAAACTTCTGTGCTGTTCTGCCATCTTGTCCCCTCCTCCCTAAAAGCCAAATAATCTGATTAAAAAATGAGTGAAGAACCGTAATGGACATTTTTCCAAAAAACATAACCAAATGGCTGACAGGCACATGAAAAGGTGCTCAACATCACTAATCATTGGGGAAAAGCAAGTTAAAAGCACAATGAGATACCACCTGTTAGGATGTCTCTTATCAAAAGACAGGAGAACCAGTGCCGGCAAGGATGTGGAGAAAAGGACTTCTTTAGGCACTGCTGGTGGGACTGTAAACTGATACAGTCATTATGGAAAAGAGTATGGAGGTTCCTCAAAAAATTAAAAATAGAGTTACCTTATGATCTAGAAATCCCACCTTTGGGTGTATCTCCAAAGGAGATTGAATTGCTATTTTGAAGAGATATTTATACTACTGTGTTCATTGCAGCATTATTCATGATAGCTAAGGTATAGAAATGACCTTAGTGTCCATCAACAGGTGAGTGGATAAGGAAAATGTGATCTATCTGTCTAGCCGGATCAATAATAGAATATTATTTCGCCACAAAAAAGGAAACCCTTCCATTTGTGACAATATGGATGAAACTGGAGAATATTATACTAAGTGAAATAAGCCAGACAGAGAAAGACAAATACTGTGTGGTATCACTAATGTGTGAAACCTAAAAAAAAAAAGAAAATCAAACTTACAGTCACAGAGTGGAATGGTGGTTGCAAGAGGGACCTGAGGGTGGGTGAAACAGGAACAGGTTATAAAAGGGTATAGACTTTGATTTATAAGACGAGTAAGGTCTGAGTAGCGAATGTATAACATGGTGATTAAAGGTGATAATACTACATTATATATTTGAAATTTGCTAAGAGAGTAGAACTTATATGTTGCCATAAAAATTTTTTTTTGAGATGATAGGTGTGTTAATTAACTCTATGGTGGGAATACTTTCACAGTGTATGTCAAATAATCATGTTGTACACCTAAAATATGTTACAATTATTTGTCAATTATACCTCAGTATAGCTGAGAACAAAATAACCTCGGGATGAATTGGGACTTGTCATACGGGAGCACTGAGCAGAAACATGGATGTTAGGGGCACCAGGGTGGCTCGGTAGGTTAAGCGTTCAGCGTCCAGCTTCAGCTCAGGTCATGATCTCACAGTTTGTGAGTTCAAGCCCCACATCAGGCTCTGTGCTGACAGCTCAGAGTCTGGACCCTGCTTCGGATTCTGTGTCTTTCTCTCTCTCCGCCCCTCCCCCACTCACACTCTGTCTCTCTCAAAAATAAAATAAATACTTAAAAAATTAAAAGAAAAAAAGAAACATGGATGTTAGACACCAGGGATTGTCTGAAGGAGAGGGGAGATGCTATGGACCCGAAGGAGCCCTCTTCTAGAACACTGCAGCAGTTTTGCATGTGGGCTTGTGTATTATTGTGGTATATGAGCTGCTATTACAAACTTCAAAATGGATAATGCCTACAACACAGTAGAAGTTTATTTCATCCTCTGTGTGGTCCCAAACAGGTGTTCCTGGTCTCCCGGAAGCTTTCTTCCAAGCAGCGACTAAGGGACACAGGTTCCTCCCTCAAGGCCTTGCCACATTTAACACGTGGTGCCCCACATCCCCCTGCTGGGCTCCCTGAAGCCAGTGAAGGGGGAAGACAGTGTGGAGAAGGCACACTATGACTCTAACGACTGCAGCCCAGAGCGGCACACACCAGTTCTGCCCCCGCTCTGCACTTGGGGAAGATTGGACACTGTACCCCACTGCACACGAGGAGGCAGGAAGTGTAGCTTTGGCCCAGGGACCACGTCCCAGTCATAAGTCCACATTCGCTGCCAGAGGAGGTGTGAGTTGAGGTGGAGGCTTAGCTTCCCTGCCAGGGGTTGGGGGTGAGGTTTTCTCAGAGACCACATTACAGCGTTTCTTAAAGAGAACCACTGTCAGCTGCCCGTTTTCATTCACTGTAACATTGGTTTAAGTTTTTTTAAAGTTTATTTATTTTTGAGAGTGGGGGGAGGGGCAGAGAGAGAGAGAGAATCCCAAGCAAGCTCGGCATTGTCACTGCAGAGACCGATGCTGGGCTTGAACTCACGAACCGTGAGATCATGACCTGAGTCGAAGTCAGACACTTAACCGACTGAGCCACGCAGGTGCGCCACTATAGCACTGGTTTAAACTGGCTAGTCTGTGGAGCAGGGCTGGTGGCAAAGGCTTGCGCGTTTATACTTCTGAGTGGTTGGTGGAGGTTGGAGAGTGTGGGAATAACAGGTTGGGAACTCTCCCTCAGAGACCTTTCCTGAACCATCTGTTTCCATTCCTTGGTTTAGCAGCCCAAACTGGTCTTGTTCTGGGTCCAGCATTCTCAGGTACCTGGGAACATTTCTCTGGAGGGTTGTGGGTAATTAGGATCCCTGAGTTTGCAGGCTCATGGGAGCCATTTTGCTCCCTTGAGGGGAGCCCTCTGCTCTCTTTGCTCCTCAACCTAACCCCACCCCCGGGGTCCTCAGGAGGCAGTAGATTAGAGAAAGCCAGCCATGTCATGTCTGAAAGGTGCCTTTGCCCCTGCAATAGGGCATCAATGGACCACAGGAGAACAGAGGATAAAAGCTAAGATGGGCAGATAAAGACGAACAGCTGTTGAAGAGAAGCTAACTATGAGTGTTGAAAACATTTTCAGTCATGTCGAAAATAGCCTTAGGTTTTAGAAAAAAAATTTAATTTTGCATTTACTGGGTGCACCTCCCCTTTTTTTATTATTAGAAAAGTAATATATGGGTAACAGTTTAATTCTGCTCCCTGCAGTGCCAATTTGTTACAGTGCTGTGTGTCTCTGGAACATTTTTCTAAAATAGATGTGTACATATGTATGTAAAATAATCATCTACAGAAAACACTATGTAATATAAATATTTAATATAACAATTCCATTCTCTGAGTGCTGTTGAATGATGGAAGCAACATTTTAAGCTTCGAAAGAAACCAAAAAAATGTAACTTTGAATCAATATTACATAAAACTAGAAAAAAATATGAGTACCAATTCTAATTTCTGGGATGTCTTAGTAGGGTGTATCTTGTTGAGGGAAGTCCCTTGAAGATTTAAGTACAGCTTGCTCTGTTGCATGCCTTGGTGAGGTAAACTCGAGAAGGTTGGAGTAACTTACGTTTTGTTAATCACAGAGTACAGTGACCAAAGGCCTCTGTTAGATACGAGCCAGGTGGGGCAGGGGTCCTGTTTGAATTTAAAACTAGACGGGGCGCCTGGGTGGCTTAGTCAGTTAAGCATCCAACTTTTGCTTAGGTCATGATCTCGTGGTTTGTGGGTTCGAGCCCCGCGTTGGGCTCTGTGCTGACTGCCAGCTCAGAGCCTGGAGCCTGCTTCAGTCTGTGACTCCCTCTCTGACCCTCCCCTGCTCACGCTGTCTCTCTCTCTCTCTCTCTCTCTCTCTCCTAGAAATAAAAAAAAACAAAAAAACATTAAAACTAGATACGCTTTGGGGCACCTGGGTGACCCAGTCGGTTAAGCATCTGACTCTTGATTTTGGCTCAGGTCATCTCTCAAGATTCGTGGGTTCAAGTCCCACTTCAGGCTCTCCTTGAGATTCTCTCTTTCCCTCTTTCTCTGCCCTTCCCCTGCTCTCTCTCTCTCTCTCTTCCTCTTGTGCTCTCTCTCTTTCAGAATAAATAAATATTTTTTAAAAACCCAAACCCAAAAAACTAGCGCTTTGTTTCTTGTCATCAAGTTTGCAGTTCCTTTCTTCATGCTTGCTGACATCCAAGGAGAAGGAGCAAAATGCTTCTTTTTTAAAAAATGTTTATTTTGAGAGAGAGTGAGTGAGCACATGTGCTCATGCACAAGCAGTAGGGAAGGGCAGAGAGAGCGAGAGGGAGACAGAAAATCCCAAGTAAGCTCCTCACCGTCAGTACAGAGCCTAATGTAGGGCTCAATCCCACACACTGTGAGATCATGACCTGAGCCAACATCAAGAGTCAGATGCTCAATTGACTGAGCCCTCAGGAGCCCCCAAATTCTTTCTAAGTTATTCTGTTTTTTAACTATATACTTTAAATACTTTACTTCATGAGAAAATAATGTTTAAACTGGAAAGCTAATGATAACCAAAAATGTTAAAAAATGTGTTGGTTGTAGAAAACTGTGGTCATTTACTTAAGCCATAAATTGTTTGTGTAGAGAATTGAATTTGCTTCCTTAAGCTGTATAGGAACTCCTCAATCCTATGTTAATTAACTCACCACGCTCATAATGAATTCACCAGCTTTATGTTAATTGACTTTCCACAAGATACACTGTGTGTATCTCTTTTTAGTCAGAAAGCAACCGATCATAATCTAGTTTTCTCCCTGTAGGCCTGTTTGGAATAATGGGTGCCTCCTGTGAATTTGGACCCAAACATGGTGCAGAGTTTCATTCTGACACATGTGCTCTCAGCCAACGAGAGCTAACTCTTCAGACTCTACTTTCTTTTCTAGATACATCGGTTTTTATGCTTTATGCCATTTAGGTCATTAATGCACCACTCTGCAAATATTTTCAGCCAATGGTTGCTTCATCACTCTATCTTGAGTTGAGTATATTTTGTAATGCGTGTTGTTTACTTGGTCTCTCTGCCAATTATTTTGTGTTCTGGTGAATTCTCCTGACTCATAACAGTTGTCAAAAATGTATTAGTGATGGTGCTGGTCCGCCACGAACTAAATGAGAGCCTCGTGGTGGATGTTAAAGTTTGGGTTCTGTGGTGCCTAGAGTTTATTCAAGCATATAATAGAGGAAGCAGGGGCTATGTTCGATAAGCAGTTAGGGATGGGTGGACACCCTTTGACATTATGGATGACAGCATAAAAATGCTGACAACTTGGGAATGATCGGTGGCAATTGGTCAGGTGGGAGAAAGACCTGTTTTGATATCAGAGGTTTTGAAGGGAATTATCTGTGACTGCCAGTGGACAATTCTGGGGACAGAGTCAAGCCTAGATGATGCCCCAACAACCTTGTGTGCTGTAAAGGAGTCAGTGTTCCAAACTCCTGGAATATGGTCCCCATCCCCACTACCTCTGCCAAGTAAAAGGCACATGTTATATTATTGCACATGATTGAAAAACTCAGTGTAGAGATGGAGGAAAAGCAAAATACAGATCTCCATGCTCTCTTTTTTAGCTCTTTTCTATTACTGTTAGTCACTTCAGAAATTTTTAACACATATGTCTATGTATAGATGAGTATAAGTGGTGGCAAACTTCAGGCCATACCAGGTGGTAGGAAAGATAGTTAATATTTTGTTTTCTATAACAGAAACTAATTCTATTACAAGTTTTAAAAAAAATTCAGAGAGAGAGGAAGAGGGACACAGAGAATGCCAAGAAGCCTCCACACTCAGTGCTCAGCACAGAGCCCGATGCGGGGGGACTTGGTCCCACAACCCTGGGATCATGACCTGAGCCAAAATCAAGAGTCAAGAGTTGGATGCTCAGATGACTGAGCCACTCATGGACCCCGGAACTAATTCTGTTTTTGAGCTACCACTTGGGGGTGTGAACCTAAGTATAGACGTTTCAGGGCTTACTCTTCTGTTTCCTGGAGTCGTGACTAAGCTTTGTGGGTTTGGTGGGCAGAGGAAGGTGGAGAGCCAAGGTATTGGGCGTGGACACAGCATGTGTTCCTTGGTGTCACCTACCACCCTGCGTCTTGCAGTTCTTGTTCCTGTTCTGCGTCTGGTCACTGGCCTGTGGAGACAGCTGTGGCAGCCTCTCTCATTCTGACTTCCACACCTCTGAGGTCTGGTCTCTCAGCTACTTCTGGGTCCCTTTTGGGTCATTCAGAAAGCATGTGATTCTTCCCCTTCCTTTGTGGGTGTTACACAAGGGGGCGTTTGCCAGGTCTCAGGGCTCCCACACCTCCAAGCCCTGGGGGGCCCTGGCGTGCTTGCCACCTCCCTTGGTGCCCCCTTCCCTGAAGTGATACCTCGCTCTTCTTTGCTCTCAGGTCTCCCAGCTTCTCTGGGATTTCTATGTAATTTGCCCCGGGCGGGTGCATGGTGGGGAGGGGCAGCACTGGCAGGGCACGGAGACCTGACAGCGAGCGTGTAATTCGCGGTTTTCCACTGGTGCATGGAATCTCTGTGTAACCTGAGAGCAAGCAAAAATGGCACAATCCGGGCATACGTTCTTCCAAATCTGTGGCTTGTGGCATCAAATGATGTGCATCTCGCAAGCTCAGCTTCTTTAAACTCAAAAGCTTGGCTTTTGAACCCCTCAAAGCTATTTATTATTTCTGCCAGGAGTGTCCAAAGCCTGAGAGTTTAAAAACTCTCAAAACAGATGGTATCTGTCCTTCTCTGCCTGACTTTCTTCGCTCAGCATAACACACTCAAATTCCATCCATGTTGCTCCAAATGGCCAGATTCCATATGTTTGCACATATAGGTGGATTAGAAGGAACTTAACAGAGGCCCATGGGGGAGGAGAAGGGGAAAAATAGTTGGGGAGAGGGAGGGAGGCAAACCATGAGAGACTCTTGAGTGCTGAGAACAAACTGAGGGCTGATGGGGGTGGGGGGAGGGGAAGGGGGGTGATGGGCATGGAGGAGGGCACTTGTTGGGATGAGCACTGGGTGTTATATGGAAACCAACTTGACAATAAACTATGAAAGAAAAAAAAACTGTCAAAAGCCAGGAACTGACGTCTTTGTTCTGTGTAGAGGATTTTAACTGCTGTCTAAGCAGTGGAAAGGTCACAGAGTAACAGGAAATATCAGGAGCGAAGACCACACCACCAGTAAGATAGTATGCCGTTTGTCTGTCCTTTGCAAAAAATACTCATGGGGTCAATATTCACCTTTCTGCATGTTGGCTATTGTTGTTTAATTGTATATTTCAGAGATATTTCCATATTAGTGTATGTAGACTAAAATTCTTTTGAATATCTGCTTGCGGTTGTTTTGTATGGCATGTCATAATGTGTTCAAATGGCATTTTCTTATCTCTTTTATGGTATGTTTGTTTGTTATTACAAAAAATGCTCCAGTGGGGTATCATCACCAAGACCCCTTTCCCAAGGGGGTTTTAATTCATATTGTGTCCTGAGGTTTATGTATTTTTTTTTTCCCTTTCAGCATTGAGTTGACTGGCTCTTAAGGGAATCCCCACAGAGAAGAATGCTGTGCTTCTGGGAATATTATACCCTCTGGGCTCCCCTGGAAGGGGTTAAGCCTCTTGTGTAATTTTGCTTGGCAGTTCTGGGTGTTGGTAATTTTTCTTTTTCTGTTTTGTTTTTAAATATTTATTTATTTTGAGAGAGCGAGTGAGCAGGAGAGGAGGAGGAGAAGGGAGGGAGGGAGGGAGGGAGAGAGAGAGAGAGAGAGAGAGAGAGAGAATCTCAAGTAGGTTCCATGCTGTCAGTGTAGAGCCTGATGTGGGGCTTGAACCCATGAACTGTGAGATATGGCCTGAGCTGAAATCAATTTTAGAAGCTTAACCGTCAGTTACCCAAGTGCCCCTGGGTGTTGATTTTTCTTTCTTTTTCTTTTCTTTTCTTTTCTTTTCTTCCTTCCTTCTTTGTTTTCTTTTCTTTTCTTTTCTTTTCTTCCTTCCTTCCTTCCTTCCTTCTTTCTTTTCTTTTCTTTTCTTTTCTTTTCTTTTCTTTTCTTTTCTTTTCTTTTCTTTTCTTTTCTTTTCTTTTCTTTCTTGTTTATTTTTGAGAAAGACAGAGCATGAATTGGGAGGGACAGAGAGAGGGAAACCCAGAATCTGAAACAGGCTCCAGGCTCTGAGCTGTCAGCACAGAGCCTGACACAGGGCTCAAACCTGCAAACTGCAGGATTATGACTTGAGGTGAAGTCAGATGCTTAACTGACTAAGCCGCCCAGGTGCCCCTCTCTCTAAAGAGAGATTTCTTTAGAAATCTTCAGATTTCTTCCTGTCTTGGATGAATTTGGCGAGTTGTTAGCTAGAACCCTGGAAAAGCTCATGTATCTTGATGCTGACCCAGGACCTGAATCTGCGGAAAAGGCTTGTGTAAAGTGGCAGCATCTCAAGGCACCATGCTGGACACTGGGTTTCTCTGAACTATCATTGGAACATGGTGGTCACCTTCTGATGGTCTTCTGTAAGACAGCCCCACTTTTGGTCAAGAGTTAGGATAACAGCCTGGTGATTGTAGTACTCAGAATAGTTGAGTCATTCCAGCATGTCCTCTGGAGGGAAAAATAATTGGCCAAATTCAACTTCAGTCTTGGGTAGAGGTTCTTAATATCAGACATAGGCAACTACGGTAGCCTTTTGAATTCCAGCTGACAAATTCAGGTTCAATGGCAGAAATATAGAGCTCTGAAACGTGCTTAACAAGATGAAAAAAAATTGGGAATTCCCTTAGGAAAAATGATTTCTGGGCTATGGTACTGAAATTTTGGGTTCTAGTGGCTCTGACTTTGTAGCAAGTGGGGAGATATTATTTTAATGTTGAAAAGATTTTTATTTTTAAATTTAAAAATGTTTCCTCATGCATGCATATAACATTTATTATGCTCTGTAAGAGAGCCTGTGTTAGGCCTATATGTTTCTTCATCTCACCCACCCCCATTAGCATGCCCACAAAACCGTAATACTTCCTTATTTTTAGCCTCTTATCTCCCATCCTCCTGTCTTCTAAGCTGCTATTAACATTCATATGACATTGTTAGGTCAGGAGGGAACAAAGCATGGAGCATGTTTCTTCACTCTGCACTCCATACCTATCTCTTGCTCTCATCAGGGCTATCTGAGAGTCACCTTATTGGATGCGAAAGTGACACATTCTACTCCCAAATATAGGAAGGGAGATGTCATTATCAGGGAGGGAAAGGACTTGCCTTAAGACAGTAGAGACTGATGTGTGTAAAATTCTTAGCACAGTGCGTGACCCATGATACATTCTCAACAAATGTTGCTGTTTGATTACTGGTCTTGTCTCTGGGTTGATGTAAGTTTGATCAGTGAGGGCAAACTCACCTCCTTACTTCCTGCTGGATACTCTCTTAATGAGTGAAAAGTCCCAGAGGATCTTTTTCAGAAGACAAGCTGTGGCAGAGCAGCTCAAGATTAAATTTAATGCAGCTGTTTATCAGACAAATGAGATCGGGGGGAAGAAGGATGGCTTTGTATAAAAGGGACATGGCATATTCTCCTCTCCTTCTCCCTGACCTTTCTAGCTAAGAGAAAACCAGTTACTGTAATTACCTAAAGTAGCTGAACTTTAATTCACTTAGGGACCCCAATGTATAATAGACTAAAAGAAACGTGGACAAATAGCTCAACTTCAAATTTGGATCCCCATCTAAACTTGCTGATGAAGAGATTCTGTCTCCAGATTTGCACAAGAAGACCTGCTCTAACCTTGGGTTAGTCAATAAATTAACTTTCCTTTTCCACCAATTGTCAGTTGAAGACATTCTTACCTGCTTTTATTTGCCAGTTCTCCTGATTTTTACCCAGAGTCTCTCAGCATGACCTGAGTTGGCCCTTATTCCTACAGATGAGAAGTTCAGCAGACCTGGAAGCACTCAGGAGCAAAATGCCTGCCCCTCTCTTTGGATGTAGACGACTGATGGCAATTAAGATACTGTTAATTGCCATCATCTACTGTTTTTACCTGTATTAATCTGCTCTGGGTGCCATAACAAAATATCCCATACTGTGTGCCTTCTCCAATGAACATTTATTATCTCACAGTTCTGGGAGCTGGAAGGCCAAAATCAAGGTGCTGGCAGAGTTGATTTCTGGTGAACCTGTCTTCTAGGCTTGCAGATATTTTTGTGCTGTGTCCTCATCTGGCCTTTCTTCTGTGTACTTATGAGGAGAGAGTGGTCTCTGGTGTCTCTTCCTCTTTTCAGAAGGACACCAGTCATATCAGATTAAAGCCCCACCCTTATCTCCAAATACAGTCACGTTGGGAGTTAGGGCTTCAACATATGTATTTGGGGGGACACAATTTTATAATATTACCTAAGCCTTCCAAATTTAGACTGGCTTATATGTCAGTAATTTCTTTTACCAGACGTATTGATTTGCTATTACTGCATAGTAACTACCCCCAAACTCAGTGGCTTAAAACAATAATTCGTTAGCTCTTCTGTGTCTGTGCACCAGCTGGGATTTAGCTGGTCTGCTCCTCACTCTGCTTCAGGCTTTGGCAGCTTGGAAACTTCAATTCCAGATGCCTCTCATTCTCCTCCTCAGGCTAGCAGGCTAGCCCAGGCTTGTTCTGCTTGTGGTGAAGGCAGAGTCATCACTGCACAAGGCACAAGCCCTGCTTGTGACTCATCTACTAAAATCCCCATTGGCCAAAGGAAACCATATGATCAAGCCCAAAGTCAAGCGTGTGGATTCGGGGGGGTGGGGGGATGAAAATTGAGACTGATCATGGAACCTTTCCAGTGTGTCCTTTTGGCCACAATTATTCCCATTCCTCCATGTGCAAGATATGCTCACCTTTATCTCAACCTTTCATAGACAGGAGATAGGCTGAGCAATTTGCTAAATCACCAAAAGGGGTATATTTTCCAATGTCCTCTTCAGGAGTGTTCATGAAAATGATGGGAAAAAGAAGGGCATTGCAGAGGGCAAAACTGATAAGCCTGGAGAATAGTTGATGAGTTATTTCGGGAAACAGAAGTAGGATGAGGAAGGAGCATTCTTTACTCCCAGAATGGGGAAGAGCTGGTAGCACTTGATGAGGGAATTTCAGTATGGCTGCTATGCGCCTATAGTTCTTCACTATTTCAGAAGGAAAGTGAATTGCCCTGTTTCACCATTGTATATTGGGAGTATTAAGGTAGATAACATAATTTTTGAGTTGACAAGTTTACAAATCAAGGGGAATCACATCCAAGCTTGATATAGATTATAAAATCCTAGACTTCAAGTCTGAAGCCATGGTGTGATAAGACTTTGAGGTTCTTGAGATGAGAAAAAGAAGTTTGGTGAAAGCATGTTCTATTCTACCTCCCTCTATGTAGTTTCACTTTTGCATTTATATAGAATGTAATGATTTTCAAAGGATTTATTGATTTTGCAAAGGAATAGATAATTCCACTTATCCTTTTGCTATTATTTGCTGACTTTATTAAATTATGTCCAGGGATGCCTGGGTGGTTCAGTTGGTTGAGTGTCTGCCTCTTGATTTTGGCTCATGTCATGATCCCAGGCTCATGGGATCAAGCCCCATGTCAGACTTCCCATGAAGTCTGCTTAAGATTCTCTCTCTTTCTCTCTCCCTCCCTCCCCCTTTCCCCCTCTCTCCCCTCTTCTGCTTCTCTCCCCTACTTGTGTGCTCTGCCATGCTTTAAAAATAAAAGTTAAAAAATTAAATTGTGTCTAGAGAATTAAGACGGTAAACTTTTATTTTATGGAATATTGTAGAGCGTTTTCACTTAACCAACTGAGCCACTAAGGTACCTCAGTGTAGAGCTTTTTCAGACATTGAATATGGTCAGTGTTTAAACATTATCTTACACAAAGTCACTTATATTCTGTGCATACGTACGAATACATGTACATGCATGTTATTTAATTATTAAAGTCATCAAATTCTTTAAAAAGAAGAAAAAGAAGTTTTGGTAAAAAGCACTACTTAACATTGCAGGAAACTGCATCTATCTGAGTGTATTTTTCCTATTATGTGAGTACACAAGGGATTCTTTTCCTAGAGTCCCATCATTTGGTATCTGTGTTGGGGAGGAATTGTAAGCAAAAGTAACACTGTTCCTAGTCTATACTTGCCTGGTGCCCAAACAGGTAATTTGCTGATTAAAAAAAAAGTTTAAAATTTTACTTTTAAAATCTAGTCTCAATTAAGGAGTGACACTTTATTTTTTTAAATGGTTGTTGAAATATTTCTTTTAAAACATTTTAATTCCAGTATAGTTATTATCCAGTGTTATATTAATTTCAGATGTACAATAATCATAGCTTTTCCATGAAGTATTAGGAGAGGGTCTCATCAATCTCTTATTGAGCTCAGGGTAAACACTATATCCTGATTTTCCTTTGGAATTAGGACTGCGAGAAGATGGGTAGCCAGAAAAAACTCTAGGGGGACATGGTTGGGATGGTGATAACAGCCTCCTGCACATGTGATGTTGGGTGTTGTCCTGATAATCATAGCTAATATTTTTGAGCATGAGCCATTTGTTTAGGTAGTTCTAAGCATTTCACATATTGGCTTAACAACTCTATGGGGCAGGTCCTATTTTGCCCCATTTTTTCAGTTAGGGAAACCAGAGCACAGAGATTTTAAAAAAATTATCCAAGGTCTCTGCGCTGATAAGTGACAGAGTTGGGGTTTGAATCTAGGCAGACTGATTTTAGATTCACACATTTAAAAAAAAAATGTTTATTTATTTGAGAGAGAGAGAGAGAGAGAGAGAGGGAGAGCGAGCGAGCGAGCACGGAGCCTCAGACTCAGTAACTGTGATATCATGACCTGAGCCGAAACCAAGAATCAGACCCTTAACTGACTGAGCCACCCAGGCGCCCCAGATTCACACTTTTAACCACGATGCTATTTTGTCCTGATGATTCAGGAAAATTCCCTGTATCTGAAATAGATTCACTATAAGAAACAGAGGACAATTTTAGAAAATAATTTCTCCATTTGAGCAAAAATATACGAGGGAACATTTCCTCTGAGAATCAGGAGTAGGCTATTATGGAAAGATAATGTGGAAAATCCACAGCAAGAGAAGTCTGCCATAAAATTAAATATAACAGCTAAAAGGTGTCAGGGTAGAGGGAGTGAATAGAATACTTGAAGCCGTGGAAAATGGACTTCTTATAGTAGAGGGCAAATTTGAGAACTAGTTCAAAGACATAGCTTCAAAGAATA
The DNA here is from genome assembly GCA_017311185.1 of Proteles cristata cristata. Lineage (NCBI taxonomy): Eukaryota > Metazoa > Chordata > Mammalia > Carnivora > Hyaenidae > Proteles > Proteles cristata. The sequence goes on from JAESUZ010002569.1 coordinate 353,407, forward strand.
AAAGATTGAAAATGGTAAGCTAAAGTTTGGATGGCATGTCACAGAGATCCAAATGCTTTGAATAATAATTGTTTTCTGAAGGGAAAAAAACAACAAAAAGACAACATCATAATCAGAAATAAAGCAGAAACATATCTTTATCCAAAAAAAGTTTTATTTTATTTTAAATATTTATTTATTTTTGAGGGAGATAGTACATAAGCAGGGGAGAGGCAGAGAGAGAGGGAGACACAGAATCAGAAGCAGGCTCCAGACTCTTAGCTGTCAGCACAGAGCCTGATGTGGGGCTCGAATTCACAAACTGTGAGATCATGACCTGAGCTGAAGTTGGGCACTTAACCCACTGAGCCACCCAGGTGCCCCTCCAATGAAAAGTTTTAAGTTTGAAAATGGAGGAAAATTGATGACAAGAGATCATATTAATTATCTGTTCCTGTATAACATATCACTGCCATATTTAGCAGCTGAAAACAACACACATTCATTATCTCATTTAGTTTCTTAAGGTCAGGAATCTGGGAGTGACTCAGCTGGTTGATCCTAGGATTAGTCAAGCCATTGATCGGAGCTGCAGTCATCTGCAGGTAAAGTTCTAAACTGATAATCAAATTACTCAACAAGCATAGTGGGAAAATCTTAAGACTGAGCATGGGAAAGAGTTAAACGTACATAGATGATAAACATAAGTAATAATTTGAAAACAACTTTGAAAGAAATAATCCACATGGTTAAGAATTTAAAAAATGATGAGGTTTACGTAACTGGAAAATAAGTAATAAAAACACAGGCTAATGAAACCTGGAAGACGTAGTAAAAGAAAGAAATAACGTGCTGATGGTATCATAGCTGGATTACATTGTGCTGATTTTTATGTATCAATTTATTGTTAGGATTTTTGGATTGTAAGTGACAGAAACAACTCAGATTAATTTAAGCAAAAGAATTTATTGTTTACTTTAACAGAAGAGTTCAAAGTATGGATCTGGCTCTAATTATGGTTGAGTTTGGGGGGCTTCAGTGTTGTCATCTGGACTCAATCCTCTGTGTGGTCTCTGTCTCTCTCGCTCTTTATTGTTTTCCTTTAGCTAACTGTATTTCCAGGTAGCCTCTACCTTTGTGATTCCAAAGATAGCCAACACCTAGGCTCCAGGTTAGCTCAAGGTTTACATCTTTAGAGCTAGCCATGTCAGAGGCAAGATGGCACCTTCTCTGTAACACCATCCAAAGGGAGGGGGATGATTCTCATTGCAGCCCAGGTTATAGGCTCTTTTAAGAGGCGAGTGGATCAACTCCTGAGCACGAGAGGGTACTTCAAAATTAAAAATGAGGGGAAGGCAAATAAAGGGGGCAATGGTCCCTACAAATAGTGATACCAACTTTTCTTGGTTTTACTACAAGCTAGGTATGTGCCACTTACATATTTCAGTAAAACCTCACAATACATTTTTTTGAGGTATTATTATCCTCATTTTGCAAGGGAGGAAATTAAGTCTCAGAGAGATTAAATAAATTTCCTAAGGTTTTTCAACCAGTGAATTACAGATACTCGATTTAGACTCATGTCTATCTAACTCTAGAGTGTGCTCTTAAGAAGGAAGGGGGGAAGTCACACAGTCCTGACATCTAAGCATGAGCAAACATTTTGGTGTTATCTCTCTCCAGCTCTCTCTTTTTTTAAATTTTTTAAATTTATTAAAAAAAAATTTTTTTTAATGTTTTATTTATTTCTAGGAGAGAGAGAGAGACAGCGTGAGCAGGGGAGGGTCAGAGAGAGAGGGAGTCACAGACTGAAACAGGCTCCAGGCTCTGAGCTGGCAGTCAGCACAGAGCCCGACGCGGGGCTCAAACCCACGAACTGCGAGATCATGACCAGAGCGAAAGTCGGACGCTTAACCGACTAAGCCACCCAGGTGCCCCTCTCCAGCTCTCTCTTAATTATGGCTTTCTATTGCTAGTCTTTTTATAATTGTTAGGCTTTACTACGAGATTGACTGGACAGTCAAAATGGAATTGTTTTTAATGTAAATAGCAATATTTCTGTAAAATCAAAGAATTTCTTTCATCTTTTTGTTAGGGATTTCCCCCCTTCCCTTTACAAAATATTTATTTGTTTGTTTGTTCATTTCTTAGTTTATTGTCAAGTTGGTTTACATATAACACCCAGTGCTCATCCCAACAAGTGCCCTCCCCCATGCCTCACCCCCCTCTCCCTCACCCCCATCTGCTCTCAGTTTGTTCTCAACATTCAAGAGTCTCTCATGGTTTGGCTCCCTCCCTCTCCCCAACTATTTTTTCCCCTTCTTCTCCCTCATGGTCCTCTGTTAGCTTCCTCCTAATCCACCTATATGTGCAAACATATGGTATTTGTCCTTCTCTGCCTGACTTATTTTGCTCAGCATAACACCCTCAAGGTCCATCCATGTTGCTACACATGGCCAGATTTCATTCTTTCTCATTGCCGTGTAGTATTACATTGTATAAAGATACCACATCTTCTTGATCCATTTGTCAGTTGATGGACACTTAGGTTCTTTCCATGTTTTGGCTATTGTTGAGAGTGCTGCTATGAACATTGGGGTACATGTGCCCCTAGCAGTGCTACTGCTGGGTCATAGGGGAATTCTATTGTTAATTTTTTGAGGAAACTTCATACTTTTTTCCAGAGGGGTTGTACTAGTTGACATTCCCACCAACAGTGTAGGAGGGTGCCCGTTTCTCCACATACTCACCAGCATCTAGAGTCTCCTGATTTATTTTAGCTGCTCTGACCAGCATGAGGTGGTATCTCAGTGTGGTTTTGCTTTGTATTTCCCTGATGATGAAGGACACTGAGCATCTACAAAACATTTTTTCTAATAAGCTTTTTTTTTCTGAGATGAGCTTATTTTCACCTGTTAATCTTTGCTTATGCCAATGTGATTTTATTAATAATTTTTAGTATGAAATATATCATACATAAAAAGAGAATATAACACAACTGTTTGAAGAATAGTAATGAACACTTATGTACCCATAATACACATTAAAAAGAATGTTTTCAGAATCCTTGAAGCTATATATCCTTCTCTTCAGAGATAACTATGAACTTGACTTTGGGTTAATGGTTCCGTTGTTTTTCTTTCTAGCTTTACTATATATTACATTAACCATATGACTGTGGAAAGTCCCTTGACCTCTCTGGGCTTTAGTTACTTCATTTGTAAGTTGGGAATAATGAGAATATCTACCTCATAGAGTTGTTACAAAGGTTAAATGAGTTCATGTAATATACTCAGATTAGTGCTTGGCACAGAGTACCCACTATATAAAATAACTGGCTATTATGATTAATTCTTTAAAAATTTAAAAAAATTGAAAAGCTTATCCATTTTGAGAGAGAGAAAGAGAGAGAGAGAGAAAAAGAGAAAGAGAAAGAAAGAGAAAGAGAAAAAGAAAGAGAAAGAGAAAGGAAGGGGCAGAGAGAGGGGAAAAGAACCCCAAGCAGGCTTCGCACTGTCAGTGTATGCAGAAGCTGACATGGTGCTTAAATCCATGAAATGAGAGATCATGACCTGAGCCAATATCAAGAGTTGGACTGAGCCACCCAGGCAGCCCTATTATGATTAATTCTTAAACAATATATTACTTATATATTTGTTTTGCTTGTTGAGCTTTATATGGAATCCTACTATATGTATTCTCCTGTAACTTACTTTTTTTGGTTTAAAGAGATTTATACATTTTTGTTTTAAAGAAATATTTTTGGTTTAAAAAGATTTTATACTTTTTGTTTTAAAGAGATTTATACATATGGATATAAATAAACAGTTGATTTTTGTGTTTTGTAGAATTCCATTGTGTAAACATCCCCCCATTTATTTACTCTTGATGGATATTTGGGATGTTTATTCATTTTTCTGACATTATAAACCATGCCTTTATGCATAGTCTTATACACATTTCCTAGTATACACACATTCTAGAGTTTCTCTCGTTAATATACCTCAGAATGTAATTGCAGGACTATGGAACATGTACATTTTCTATCTTCCATGACTCTTTATCTTTCTTTTATTTTCCAGCTTTTTGTCTGTCTATGATGCATTATGGGTAATTCCTTCAAAACAGCTATAGCAGATACCATCAATATCCCATCTCCGTATGTCTATCCCCTTACTGTTATCACTTCAGTGCATATGTGCCTAGCTTCTAACTGCCAACAGCTGGATTTCTTTGCTCTGTTTTTCAGAATCCACTTTGCCATTCATGTGGCAAGTCAGATGTGTCTGACAATGTCTTTATGGGAACAATGATTGGTAAGATGCATGAATACCCCAGTTCCCTTCCCATTGGGTGAAATAACTCTGAGGTGTGTGTTCTAGATTGACTTCCAGAGCACCGCTAGTGGTAGTAAGCTCTGGTTGTCCACAGTGGTAACTGGCTTGATGATACATCCTTTTTTTCCCCTTATTTTAAAAAAAAGTTTATTTGTTTATTTTTGAGAGAGACAGAGACAGTGCAAGTGGGGGTGGGTCAGAGAGGGAGGGAGAGAGAAAGAATCCCAAGCAGTCTTTATGTTGTCAGCACAGAGTGCCGTGTAGGGCTCGAAATTATGAAGCCACGAGATCATGACCTGAGCTTAAACCAAGATTTGGATGCTTAACTGACTGAGCTACCCAGGTGCCCAAATGAAATGCCCTTAATTGGTTGCTTTGCCTTCTCTGTTTCATTTACTTATGTCTTTACTGGTGTTTCTTTCACCTCTTTAAAAACATTTTTTCTAATGTTTATTTATTTTTGAGAGATAAAGAGACAGAACACAAGTGGGGGAGGGGCGGAGAGCAAGGGGGACACAGAATCTGAAGCAGGCTCCAGGCTCTGAGCTATCAGCACAGAGCCTGACAGGGGACTCAAACTCATAGGTCATGAGATCGTGACCTGAGCCGAAGTAGGATGCTTAACTGACTCAGCCACCCAGGCACCCCAATCTTTCACCTCTTAAATAAATTACTTGCATTCAGATCCTTGTCCTTCAGGGCTGACTTCAAGGGGAGCTCTAATTAAGATAATGTCTTCCAGTTCACCAATTCTCTCTTCAGCTGGTCTAATCTGCTGTTTCACTTTTCATTAAGTTTCTAATTTTTATTTTCATTTCTAGAGGTTTTATTTGGTTTCTTTGTAAATCTCCTTCACTAACTTTGATAGTCTCTGATTCTCTATTAATCTTTCAATTTCTCCTTATCTATCTCTTTTTAAAATTGAACATTCTTATTTTATAGTGTATATTTGATAACTCCAACATTATCATTCTGATAATGTTTTCTTTGCCATTCTTTGTGGTTTGTTGTTTCTGCCAACTCTTACTCATGGTGATTTCTTTCCTGTTATTTTTAGTGACTTTTGATTCGCTGAGGACACTACCTACCCGAGACTACTTTAAATTCTATTTTTAGCTTGAGATTTTCTGAGTTATACAGGTTGTTTGAATCCTGACTCTCATTTATGAAGCCTTATGTAAGGGGATTTATACACATGTTCTCGTTTAATTCTGACCCTCTTCCAAATAAATTCCATGTGGTAGATATTGTCTTTATTTTAAAGTAAACTGTAGTATGTTTTTTCCTAATATTTTTTTCCAGTAGCAATATATTTTATTTGCTGGGTACATCAGTGCTCAGCCTAAAGATAACATTTTCTATCCTTCCTTATAATTAAGTGTGGTCATCACTAAGTTCTGGCCAGTGGGGTTTAGAGTGGATGTCAAGTCGTAGCTTATGGCAAGCTTCCCAAAGAGATGGCTGGTATACCTCTTACCCTTGCTTCTTAACCGTTTTTCCATCCTGCTGCCTAGAATGCGTATCCTGCTTACGACCATGATGGTGAGGCTACACTCTAAAACAAATTGAGAATGGAAGGAGTTATGTCCCTGAGGACTTTTCAGTCAGGCCTCCATACCAGCCTTGGGCCGCATATCTCTGAAACTCCTATACTAGAGGAGGATAAACTTCTATCCTAATTAAGGTCTACTGCAATTTATTAAAAAAAAATTTCCTCCTAAGGTTTGCACAGAGTAGTGCTTTACATTTATGTAACAATGGCAAAGTGAATGATATTTGGTATAAGGGAACTGCTGTATTATATATACCAAGCCAAATTACTTAGTTGGTTTCTAGGGCTCCTTTAATTTTCCCCCACTTTACCCATCTATCCAAGGCCCCCCACCCCCAACACTGCCACTGTCTGTAACATACATTTCCTCATTTAGGCTGGCCTACCTACATCCCCTCATTCATACTGGTCTGATTTATACTTCTAGGCTTACTCTGAAGCAGGAGGAGTTCAAGCTTGAAAAAAAAAATCATTGAAAGACTGAGGAATATTTCAAGCGAGAGAGAGAGAGAGAGTTAGAGCTAGAGCTCGGATTTAAAGATGAACAGGAAATAAATGTGAATGGAGGGGAGCAACAAGAGAAAAGACAAGGCAGTTCTATCAATTTCCCATCCAGGGTGGGTCCCTAGGCAGTCTATCATGTCTTTCAGTAGTTAAATTTTATGTGCTAGGGAGACCACTTTAACATTATGAAAGAGGCTGTGATGGGCCCCTCCTTAACAGTAATGAAACCTTTCAAGACTTAAATTTGTCTTCATTAAGTCATTTTAAAGGTTATGAAGACAGTACAGATTATTACTATAGGATATCCTGAAGTTTGCTCTTACAGTTAATTTCTTGCTAAAATGGACAACAGAGCAGTGTTAACATGAATTGTTGATTTAAAAATAAAATAATTTTTTCATACCTTACTTCATTTGTATCTGTCATTCTTGTTTTTTGTTTTAAATGTCTGATTACTACAGACATTGGTAACTGAGGCTTTGGCTAACTTTTTGAAACATAGGGAATTATGAGGTGCTTGGGTGGCTCAGTTGGTTGAGTGTCCGACTTCAGCTCAGGTCATGATCGCAAGGCTTTCAGCTGACAGTGTGGAGCCTGCTTTGTAGTCTCTGTCTCCCTTTCTCTCTGTCCCTCCCCCATTCACTCTCTCACTTTCAAAAATAAACATTAAAAAAATGTTAATCTGCACAAAGTGATAATGGTTTCTTGGTTGCAAGACTTTTCAGGGTCCTTCGTAAGGTGACATTGTGAGTCTTTAAGAGAAGCGTAGAATAGGCAGCATTCCCAAATTTTGATTCCAAGATCTGTTGTTAAGTGAGCATCTCACAAAAAGGAGTGCCCTGTGGAAAGCCCTTGGGTCATAGTGAAACAGGTGACATAGAAGTTGTAATGAGGATTCAGGGGCTGTGTAACCGAGCTATCAGTAATCTGACCTGTGAGACTGCCGTTATCAGGCACAGAATCATTTCACTTTTCAGCCCAAATAATCCATACAGATCTTAGTCTAAGGACATTAGGTTATCTTATGGGAAAAATAACTGAGGCCCAGGGAGGTTAAGGAGCTTGTTCAGGGTTGTACCCTAGTTAGTGGGGAGCTAATACTAGCCTCTCAGTTCTCTGATTCTCAGAGCCAACCCTATTGCCTCAGTAGGTGTGGTAGACTGTAGGGGAACACTGAGTTTAGCTAGTGGAGTAGACATTGTTGAGTGAGCAGTGGGGATAGGCTTGTTCAATGTTTACGGGTTTACGGGGTATCTCTATTCCTTCAGTCATGTTTTAGGTGACATAGAACAAATTTCTCACCATTCTGGTCATTGGATCTGGATGAACTCCAGTTTGTCAATTTTCTCTCAAACCATGGAATCCAGATCTAGTTCTGATTTTTCAAGTCTGCTTTGACCATTACAGTGTGCACTGGGATACCTTTATTCTTACTTAGATCACTATTGATAAACTATTCTTGAGTTAATGAAGACCAAGAACAAGATAATTATTTTTCTAGGATCCATGCATCACTTTGGCTCATATTAAGCTTGTGGTTAACCCCGGTTCTGTTTGATGTGACTTACTGTCAAGTTTTCTCCTAAGTTTAAATTAATCAGGTAAGATTAATTACATTAACCCTGTTTTATTTCATCTTGGTAGTTTTGGCTCAGTACTTTTGACTGTCAGGATTAATTTTGCATCTTGACTCATTTATTCTTCCGGTTCTTTCTTCTAGTATGGCAATAATTCCAGTATGCGATTGTAGAATACAGGCTTCTGATTTCTTTATTTCTCCATCCAACTGTGTTTCTTGTAAGAGCAAGAGGAAGTATGCAAGTTTCTGATTTCTTTATTTCTCAACCCAACTATGTTTCTTTGTAAGAGGGAGGAGTGGACACTGAGGAGCATTTATTTACTACTTATTACTTGCAAGGTGCTATGCCAGGAACATTATGTATATTTTATTATTTAATCCTCATTCATAATTGTATATGATCATAACTTCCCCTTCTATAAAAGGAGAATGAAAATTCTCATCTCAAAGAATTTTGGAGATTGAGTGAGACAATTTAGGTTATGTACTTACTACACTGCCTGGCAGATTGTAGGCACTTGGTGTGTATTATCTGTCTTTACTTCTGTCTGTCTTCCTTCATCTTCCCTTTGGACAGATAGGGACAAGGACAGGAAACTGTGATATTCCATTAAGGACCCCTCTCTTGATGCCACAGAACCACCAGTCAGCTCCTACTAGTATCGTTAGCCAATTTTCATACCACGTGAATATTATTTACTGCTGCATTACAGATTACTCCCAGACTTAGCAGCTTAAAATGAGACACATCTATTTTTCCCCCCATACTTTCTGTGCATGAATCTAAACACAGCTTACCTGGGTCCTCTGCCTTAGGATTTCTTACGAAGCTGCAATCAAGGTGTTGACTAGGGTACATTCTAATCTGAAAGGTTGACTGGGAAGGAATCTTTTTCAAACTCACTCATATGGTTAATGACATGAATCAGTTCCTGGAAGGTTGTTAGATTGAGGGCCTCAGTTTCTTTCTTTTTATTTAAAAAATTTTTTTTTTATCTTTTATTTATTTTTGAGAGAGAGAGAGAGAGCAAGTGAGCAGGGGAGGGGCAAAGAGAGGGAGACAGATTCTGAAGCAGGCTCCAGGGTCGGAGCTGTCAGCACAGAGCCCGATGTGGGGCTTGAACTAACGAACTGTGAGATCATGACCTGAGCCAAAATTGGATGCTTAACCAACTGAGCCACCCAGGTGCCCCGAGGGCCTCAGTTTCTTGCTGGCCATCAGATGGAGGGCACCTTCAGTTCTTGGTCATATGCCCGTCTTCAGCTTGCTTCATCAGAGCAAGCAGATGGGAAGAATTAAAGAGTGGGAACAAGACAGAAGTCACAGTCTTTTATAACCTAATTCAGAAGTGACATTCTGTTACTTTGCTGTGTTTTATTTATTGGAAATGAGTCATTAAGTCCAGCCTCCACACAAGAGGAGGGGATGATGGGAGTAAAAACTAGTAAGCAGGGACCATTGAGTGCCATGCCAGCGGCTGCCTACCGCATGCCAAATCTTTATCAGACAGGCCTGGGATATAGGTCCAGGTTTCCAAGTCCTTGCTCTTTCCCAAAAAGTCTACTGCAGGAAGACTCTTGAGTGTTGGTTGTAGTCATAACTGTGAGCTGATTACACAGCCCTGTTTCATCCTCTCAAGACCTCAAGTCCTCAGCTTTCTTACTCTCAGCAAATAGCTTTGTTTCCAATAGAGAATTTAGACAGTATCATATTCCTTGCATATGCCCTGCTGCTTGGTACATCTGTGTTTTGCATACGTGGTTCCCTTTGCCTTCAGTGTTCTTCTTTTTCTACCTGGTTGAACTTTTTCTTATCCTCTAGGAATTAGCTTGAATCAAACTCTTTGGTGAGGTCGCCTTTGTTCCCTGGAGCAGAGTTAATTATCCCCTCTTCTATATTTCAATGTCTCTTACACATACTTCAAAGATGGTTCCCCTCACTGGGTTCAATTACTTTTTTTATATTGTCTCTCTTTTCATATTTTATAAGCTCTGTGGAATCAGGGACTATGTCTTATTCACCTTCATATCTCTATGCCTAACATTTTATGGAGCTTAGTAAATATTTGTCAGATCAATAAATGAATGTCTACTACTAGCTCCCAACCATGTACATAATAACAGGTGAAAAATAGCAATAATGAAAGGTATTTTCTTCTGATATTGGTGTATCCAGTGACTAAGGTCATCCTTGACTACCTCCTTTCTTTCATACTTGATATTATATTATACCATTGGCAAGTCTTGTTGGCTGTAACTTCTAAATAACCTATTTCATTGAATCCAGGATGGCGTTGATTGTAACACATAGTAATATGTTGCTAGATATTATATATATATTACAATAGTATTGTATATTATGTATTACATAGTAATATTGTATATGCTGTATATATAGTATAGTATTACAATACTACTAAGAGAAAATGCTGCTAATTAAACTATGGCATGCCACTGACTATAGAATATATCTTGATTGCATGGGTATAATATATGAAAAGATGAATATCTTAGAATTGATTAAATATATACATATACTCTTTTGAACACTTCCCACCATTTCCACTTGCCTAAAGTAATACTGTGTCTCATGTAGAATATGCAATAGTTTTTTTGCTGGTCTCTCCAGAGACTATTCTTCATACAGCAGCCAGAGGAATTTTTTTTTTAAGTCAGTCATAGTGCTCCTTTGACCTTTGTTCAAACATCTTCAGTGAGCCAATATACTCAGAACAAAGTCAGATTCCTCAGTGTGGTGTACAGATTCTTGCACAACCGGGTCAATGCTTACCTTTCCACTTTCATATCCCTACTGCTCTCCCCTTAGCTCACTCTGATTTATCTATACCTTTCTTCTATCTATTCTTTGATCATTCTAAGCTTATTCCCACCTCAAGGCCTTTACATTTGTTATTCCTTCTCCTTGGAATGCTCTTCCCTTAAAAGTGTACAGTGCTTCTTTCCTTACTTCATTTATGTCTCTACTTACATATCACAACCTTGAAGAGATCTTCATTCAGAACTTCCTCCCCTAATTAGATTTTGTCACAGAATTTACCACTGTTCAACAACATGTGTGTGTGTGTGTATGTGTGTGTGTGTGTGCTGACCCTAAAAAAATATCTTTCCTGAAAGCAAGAATTTTGTCTGAATTGTCCACTGCTATATCCCCAGTATCTATAAGAGAGATGCAATTATTTGTTGAATGAATGAATAAGTGTTTGATTGAAACCTACCTTTATGGTTAATCATCTTTCATTAACACCCACAAAGTGGTTTGATATTTACATGTCTGTTTATGAATGTTATCTCAAATTTCTCCATTTAGAAGTTTTTACCTAAATAAAAAATTCTACAAATGGAGGTAGGGATATTCTTATCAATTTACATGCAAACTATTTGAGTCTCCTCATCAGCAAAAAGAAAGCTCAAGTGTGCCTAGACTGGCCCCATGGTGTTTGATATCACTGTCATGGCCTTCCTCCAAGGGCCAACTCCCATCTTTCCCTTTCTGCCTGATGCCATGCATTGTGAGTTTCCATTAGTACTGCCCTGAAACTCTGGCATGCAGGACTCCTGCCCTGGGTCTTGTGCTTTAAAGGGCTCCATGCTGGTACTCCTTTGGTCTTTCTCCTCCTGGAGTGCAGAGTCCTTGAGATCAAGAGGACATAACCACCTGAAACTTATTATTTCTTACTTCTAGAACACATTTCTGGTATAAGAGACTTCAGAATTTCCTGCCCAAGTGGTCACAAGTCAACTTCCAAGGCTCAAAGTCTCTTTCCTGCGTCTTTTCTTGCTAGGGTTGAGGATGCTGACTTTGCATGCACACTTGGGCCAAGGGATGGCCCAAATGTTGACTCTTTCAAGGCTAGATTGGGCCTTCACATGTGGCCTGGGTTGTCTCTATGTGTGTGCCCTGGGTTCCTCATGGTGCAGGAAGGAATAGAGGAGAGTGGGCCACTTTCAGACATGGATTTCTGGGAATCCAAGGATTCTGGATTTAAGTATATTTGTTCAGGCAGAAGTATGATGTTAGTTTGATATATAACTTTTAAACATTTAGATATATTTGGGCTTCCATTTGTACTCTTGGCCAAAGATCTGCAAATATTAGGGGTGAACTTGGTTCCACAACTGCATTAATAGTGTTGCTTCTTTAGACTTATGTCTCTGTGGGCTCACTGACTCTAGATGAAGTGTTTGCAATTTAAAACAAAAATGTTTGTTTATTTTGAGAGAGAGAGCAACCATGAATGGGGGAGGGGAGAGAGAAAGGGAGAGAGAGAATCCCAAGCAGTCTCTGCCCTGTCAGTGCAGAGCCAGACCCCTGGGATGGAACTCATGAACTATGAGATCATGACCTGAGCTGAAATCAAGAGTTAGACACTTAACTGACTGAACTATCCAGGTGTCCCTGAAGTGTTTGTAATTGGAAAAAAAAAAAAAAAGAAAATCAAGAAATAAAGCTTAATTTATAGATAAATGAAGTCTTCCCTGGGGCCTCAGTATATAAATATAGAGATACAGGATTATTTTGGCTACCACAAGAATAAAAGCTCGAAACTCTGTTGACTCAGTGACTTCCATCCCCACGCTCATCCCTCCCTCAGAGTGGCCTTGAGGCATAGCTTTGGAACTCCAGGACTTCATAGACAGACTAGGTTTGAAAATTATGGCTTTATATTAATTTCTTACACTGGTGTTGGGCACACGTGTGTTCTCTGAACCTGCCTTGAAACAGTACTACATAATCAAACAAGTTTGGAAAAAGCAAGGCACTGTTAAACTTCTTTGACAGTCACAGTGCACAGCAAAGTGAAGTTTCCTTCCCCCTCTACAGCTTGTTGAGAAATAATGACATGCAACATTGTGTAAGTTTCAGGTGTACAACATGATGATTTGATATACGCATATATTGTGAAGTGATGACCACAATAAGGTTAGTTAACACGTCCATCACCTCACATAGTTATTTTTTTTTATTGTGGTAAGAACTTTTAAGATCTATTCTCTTAGCAACTTTCAAGTATACAATACGGTGCTGTTAACTACAGTCATCATGCTGTAATTTGGATCTCCAGGACTTACTCATTTTGTAAGTAGATTTTGCACCCTTTGACCACCTTCACCCATGTGCCCCAACCCACTGCCCCTGGCAACCATCAATCTACTGTTTCCAGGAGTTTTTCTTTTTTTAAGATTCTAAATATAGTAAGATCATAAGGTATTTGTCTTTTTCTATCTGACATGTTTCACTTAGCATAATTCATGGCCAAGGTTCATTCATGTTATCAAAATAGTAGGGTTTTCTTCCTTTTTAAAATATTTCACTGGAGATCATGTACAACAGAGTGATTTGACATATGTATATGTTGCAAAATGACCACAATAAGGTTAGTTAACACATTTATCACCTGACATAGTTGTCTTTTTTTTTTTTTTTTGTGGTGAGAACTTTTAAGATATACTCATTTAGCAGTTTTCAAATATACACCTATATGTATATTGGATCTCTCTATATATTTTATTTATCCATTTATTTGTTATATATATATATTAAATATTTTTATTTATTTCTAGGAGAGAGAGAGAGATAGCGTGGCAGGGGAAGGTCAGATAGAGGGAGACACAGACTCCGAAACAAGCTCCAGGCTCTGAGTTGGCAGTCAGCACAGAGCCCAGCGGGGGGCTCGAACCCACGAACCGCGAGATCATGACCTAAGCGAAAGTCAGATGCTTAACCGACTAAGCCACCCAGGCGCCCCTATCTGTTATATTTTATCTATACTTATTTATATCTGTGTATTTATATCTATTATATATTTATCTATATATATTTATCCATTTTATTTATCTAGTCATCCATCAACAGACAAGTTTGGTTGTTTCCATATCATGTTTATTGTGAATAATGTTGCAGTAAACATGCAGTATTGCTTGGAGATGATGATTTTGTTTCCTTTGGATATACACCCAGAAGTGAGATTGCTGGAGGATATGGCAAATCTATTTTTAATTTTCTGTGGAATGTCCATACTGTTTTTCATAGTGACTGTACCAATTTACATACCTACCTAGTGTGCACAAGGGTTTCCACAGATTACCTCTTGTCTTTCTTTTGATAATTAGCATTCTAACAGGTATGGGGCGCTATCTCATTGTGATTTGGATTTGCATGTCCCTGATGATTAGTGATATTGAACTCCTTTTCAGGTACCTGTTGGCTATGTGTATATCTTCTCTAGAAAAATGTCTGTTGAGGTCCTTTGCCCATTTTAAAATCAGATTATTACTTTTTTTGCTGTCGAGTTATAGGAGTTCTTCTATATTTTGGATTTTATCTTCTTATCAGATAGGTGGCTTGTAAATATTTTCTCCCATTCCCAAGGTTGTCTCTTGATTTTGTTTCTTTTGTTGTGCAGGAGCTTTTTAGTTTTGGGTGGACCTACTTGTTCGTTTTTGCTTTTGTTACTTGTACTTTTGTTGTCAAATCCAAAAAATCATTGCCAGGACCAATGTCAAGGAGCTTACTCTCTATGTTTTCTTGTAGGAGCTTTACTGCTTTAGGTCTTACATTTAAGTTCTCCACTTTGAGTTAATTTTTTGTAAATGGTGTAAGATAGTGGTCCAGTTTTGGTCCAGTTTTATTCTTTTCAGTGGGAATATCCAATTTTCCCAAAACTTTGTTGGAGACCATCTTCTTCCCCATGAATATTCTTGGATCTCTTGTCAAATACTAGTTGGCTGTATATGAGTGGTTTATTTCTGGGTTTCTGATTATGTTACATTGATCTATGTTTTTGTTTTACTGGTATCATACTGTTTTGATTATAATAGCATTTAGTATAGCTTGAAATCAGGTGATACTTCTGCTTCGTTCTTCATAGGATTGCTTTAGCTATTTGGGGACTTTTGTGGTTCCATACAAATTTTAGGATGTTTGTTTCTATATCCATGAAAAATGACATTGGTATTTTGATATGGATTGCATTGTATCTATAGATGGCACTTTAACAACATTAATTCTTCTGATTCATGAACACAGGATATCTTTCAGTTCATTTGTGTCTTTCATCAAAGTCTTGTAGCTTCTTGTGTAGAGATCTTTTACTTTCTTGATTAAATATATTTCTAGGTATTTTATTCTTTTTGATACTATTGTTTTTTTTTTTTAATATTTTTATTTATTTCTAGGAGAGAGAGAGAGAGAGACCGTGTGAGCAGGGGAGGGTCAGAGAGAGAGGGAGTCACAGACTGAAACAGGCTCCAGGCTCTGAGCTGGCAGTCAGCACAGAGCCCGACGCGGGGCCCAACCCACGAACCACGAGATCATGACCTAAGCGAAAGTTGGACGCTTAACCGACTAATCCACCCAGGCGCCCCTCTTTTTGATACTATTGTAAATGGGATTGCTTCCTTAATTTCTCTGATAGTTCATTATTCATATAAAGAAGTGCCAGCTGATTTTTGTATATTGATTTTGGATCCTGCAACTTTACTAAATTCATTCATTAGTTCTAACAGTTTTTTGAGTGGAGTCTTTAGGGTTTTCTTTATATAATGTGCTATCTGTAAAGAGACAATTTTACTGCCTATCTGATTAGATGATTTTGATTTCTTTTTCTTGCCTAATTGCTCTGGCTAGGACTTCCAATACTATGTTGAATAAAAATGGCAAGTGTGGGTATGCTTGTCTTGTTCCTGATTTTAGAGGAAAAGCTTACAACCTTTCAGCAAGTATAATGTTAGCTGTGGGCTTGCCAAATATGGCCTTTATTATGTTGAAATACATTTATTCTAGAAATAATTTGTTGAGAATTTTTATTATGAAAGAATGTTGAATTTTGTTAATGCTTTTTATGTATGTATTGAGATGATAATATAATTTTTATCTTTTTATTAGTACGATGCATCACATTTATTTATTTGCATATCTTGAACCATCTTTTCATCCTAAGCTGAATCCCACTTGATCATAGTGTATGATCCTTTTAGTGTGCTCTTTTAATTCAGGTTACTATTATTTTGTTGAGAATTTTTGCGTCTATATTCATCAGGGATATTGGCCTATAGTTTTCTAATCTGGCTTTGATATCAGGGACTCATAAAATGAGTTTGGGAGTATTCCCTCTTCAATACTTTTGGGAGAGCTTGAGAAGGATTTGTGTTGAGTCTTCTCTAAATATCTGGTAGAATTCACCAGTGAGACCATCTGGACCTGGGCTTTTCTTTGTTGGGAGGCTTTTGGTTACTGATGTAATCTTCCTAATTTGTTATTGGTCTGTTTAGATTTTGTGTTTCTTCATGATTCAGTCTTGGTAGCGTGTGTGTTTCTAGGAATTTATCAGTTTCTTTTAGGTTGGTGCATATTGTTCATGACAGTTTCTTATAATCCTTTGTATTTCTGTGGCAACTGGTGCAATGCCTTCTCTTTCATTTATAATTTTATTTATTTGAGCCCTTTCTCATTTTTTCCTGCTTAGCCTAGTTAAAGATTTGTCGGTTTGTTAATTTTTCAAAGAACCAGCTCTTAGTTTTATTAATATTTCCTACTCACTTTTTTATTTCTGTTCTAATGTTTACTATTTTTTTCTTTATGCTAACTTTGGGATTAGTTTCTTTTTTCTTCTTCTGGTTCCTTGAGGTGCAATGTTAGGTTGTTTATGTGAGATCTTTCTTTTTTCTTGATCTATGCATTTATAGCTAAAAGTTTTCTTTTAGAATTTCTTTTGTTTTGATAGGCATTGCCAATTTCATTTGTTTCATTCAGTTCAGTTTGGGGTACTGGATAGGTCAGTTGGTAGCACCTCCTGGGAGGTGGGCTTATTAGGATCTCTAGATGGTCAAGGTCACTGCCTGAGCTCTGAGGTTGGGAGAGGAAGGTGATGCTCGCTAGGCTCTATTTGTGGGTGGGTCTGCTGGCTGGGCTCCATGTTCAATGTGGGGCCCTGGGTGGGCTTCCTTGTCAGGTGGGGCTACTAGCTGTTTTGTGGTCAGGTAAGGCCATAAGCTGGGCTCTGCAGTTATCTCTGGTCAGTGCTCCACAATTGTTCCTGGTAAGATGGCCTCAGGCTGTGCTCTGTGGTCAGATGGGGCCACAGGCTATTCCCTGAAGTTGGGCTGGGCTGCTGGCTGAGCTTTACAATCAGGTAGGCTGTTGGCTATGCTCTGCTGTTGGGAGGGGTTCCTGGTTGGGCTGTCCAGTTAGGCAGGCCCTCCAACTCTATTCTGCAGTTGGGTGGGTCTGGAGACTGTGCTTCACAGTTGAGCAGGGTCGCTGTCTAGAGCTCTCTTATTGGTTGGGGCTACAGATTAGGTCCATGATTGGGCACCTTCATTGGCTGGGCTTCCTGCCTAGGCAAGACCACAAGTTGTGTTCAGCAATTGGGCAGAGTTGTACTCCCAGCTGTGCTATTGTAGACTGGGCTCTGGGGCTGCTCAGGACAACTGCTCAGCCTTCCTTGTTATGTGGGGCTGGAGGCTATGTTTCCAGCAGTTGTGCAGGGCTGCTGGCTTGGCTCTCTGCCTGGGTGGGCTATAAGTTGTGCTCCATGACTTCCAGGCATCCGTGGCCATGCTTCCTGGAGGAATGGGATTGGAGGTTATGCTCAGCAGTTGGGTGAGGGAGTGAATTTGTTCCCCTGCTCAGCAGAGCCTCAGAATTGGATCCATGCTGGTATGGCCCTGTTAGCTTGGGATCCAAATTTGGCAGTCAAGCTCCCTGGATATATGGGGCTACTGGCTCAGGTCTGTAGATAGGCAGAGCCACTGGCAGGTATCTTTGCTTGGGCACTGGGGGAGCCAGAACTCCGCCTACCAAGATTTGATTGCTGTTTGCTATAAGCCCCGCCCTCTGCCTCATCTCTGTTTAATCTCAGGTGGTCAGACTTTGCAGCATTTCCCAGCAATCCCTGCGAGGTGAGGTGAGACTGACTAGGCCTCTGGGAAGCATTCTGCAATGCTGGGGAGGGTGGGTGTCTGCCTTGGGTTCTCTTTTTCCTACTGAAGGACCTATAGGTTCAAGGGTGCCTTCCTGGTGTGGCACTGTGCTAGCCTGGGGGTTGGTTAATGAGTTCAAAGTGAAGCCACTTTTCTTACTCTTCGAATGAGGTCCTTAGTCTCTCTGCCCCAAGGGGTGCTTCAGCCTCACGCCCAGGTTTTTTGATTTTACAATGGTGTCTGTCTATGGATAGTTGCTAGTTGGTCATATTGTGAGGGAGATTCAAGTTGGTAATGACCCGTCACTGTCTAGATCCAGGAAGGTGAAATTTCTGCAAGAAAGGACCGTTGCTTTGTTTAATCCAGCCTTTCTCAAGCACATCTTACCAGGAAACTCTTTTCACCCAGAGACCCTTTTAATATCCATGTCCACTTTGAGAAATGTTGTCAAAGACAATTCCCTAATGTAAAACTGAGCTAGAAGACCATAAAGTCTCCTTACTTGTGTTTTCTCTATAAAAATTCAGTGAGTAATTATACATGATTAATATAAAATTTATATTTAAAGGAATATAGCCTTTATAGAAATATTGTGATAAATTTTTTTATTATACTAAAACTATTTATTGTCACCACCTTAATTTTATATTATATATTTTAATAATGTATTTAAAATTGAATTTTGCTCTAAGGAGAAATATTTAACTGTCACTCATTTACTCAAGGTGTAAAAAGGCCCTAAGCCTTGTTCACAACTCCTGACTTATTCTTGCCACTATCTTCTGTTGCTACACTTAAATGTCTTTGCTGCAAATTCTAATGGTAATAGCAAAGATTCTAATCTTATGTTTGGATACTCTCAGGCTGCCAACATTTCTGACTATTTTTTATATGATATATGAGAACTAATTTTCCATCCAAACAGCTGCTGTCTTTGTCCTTTAACTTGGCATTAATTTGGAAGGTAGAGAGTTTTGAGTGCACACAGTGCACTGGCTGTGCACATGGTCCTTCATGATGATCTCTTCCAGACAGAAGATTCTTAGTGACCCGAATCCTTGTCAGACCTGCAGCGATGTTATTCATTAATTTCATTTAATACTCCCATCAGACGCAATGGGATGCTTCTGTTCCAGCTGTTCTCTTGTGCTAATGTCAACTTTAGTATTTGATTTTTAATCTCACCAGTGTGTTGTGCACAGACTGCCTTCTGTTCTCTCTCAGGTTTTAAAAGGATTGTAGACAGATCAGGAAAAACAAGTATAGTTTGTTTTTTGTCTGTTAATTTTTAGTAAGTTCCTAGGAATATGACATGGTGAGCCACAATCAGTTCTGCAAGGGATCTGACCTGCCCCCTGCAGATGCCTCTGGCCCATTCCTACCACCCCTGGTGCCCCATCCTGGGGATACTCTGTGGATGTGGCAACATGTGTTGCCATGGAAACCCACTGGGCACTCACACAGATGCAACCTGGAAATGTTGAGGCATTAACACTGTCAGGGTGAGCTCTGATCAACAGGCATTGGGTGGATAAAATTTCTTCTACTGACGGTTCTAAAACATATTTCATATGGCTTGTCAGATAGTCTTTTAGGACTGAGAAGCCAGTTGTCAACAGTGGAGGCCAACTTGATGACGGATATTTATAATGGCTCTTCCTCTTGGCCTGCTTTGCTGACACTGTTACTCATACCTTTTCCTTAGAATCACGTATCTTTGTAAAGTACTGACACAGGAGTCTTTGTCTCAAGCTCTGCTTTCAAGAGGATGCATGTTAAGATAATGACTAAATTATAATTTTGGTTACTGTATTTCACAAAAATATGGGTTAATAAAACAGTAGTTATTTTGTGATTCTGAACTTGTTTCTGAAATAAGTTTTTAGAGCTATAAACATTGAGTCGAATTTATTTATACATTTAACACTTCTCCTTTTGAGGAAGTGGGACTGGCTCAAAACTGTATCCATGAGCTCTTTCCTCCATGCCTGGTTTTTGAGACCATTCTAAGTAGTATCTTAAGACATTTGGTAAAATTCAGATTCAGTGAGTGACTTTGGCACATGGATCCTGATTTTCTCAGGGCACTTGTTTTCCAGTATAAGGTGATACTGTCTACTGACATGCATAAATTATAGGCAGATATATCAACATTGATTCTCCTTGGCTGGGCTTTTGTTTTTTATATCTTACAGAAATAGTAAAAGAGGATAAAAAATAAATGAACACTGTAATAAGGAGGAAGAAAACAATGAGGGTAAAATAAATAACACCAAATACATGCTATAAGTCCTGGGCAATGACTATAAGGGCATTTCAATTGTATGTGTGCTTCCTGGTTGCCAGAGCAAAAGTGTCAATAAGATAAGTAATGATAGTTATAGTGTCCATAAAATACAATTTTACCTTCTTTCGAGGAGGTTCATCTGCATTCTACCAAGATTTGAGAAAAATTTTCTGGATGTTCCACAGAAAAGATGAGTATTTTATGATCAGTCAATTAACAGTCTCCATGACATGCCTGCTATACTGGAAGGAAGGACTTTATGGTACTGTTTCTTTTAGCCAGCATCTTCCAGTGTTGCCTAGTCAGCTTTCTGATGTTCACATTGAGTAAATGGAGGGCCACTCATCTTTGAAGCCATCCTCCACAAGTATGGTTTTCCCCAAATGAACTTTTAAAAAAATGTTTATTCATTTTTGAGAGAGTGAGAGGAGAGAGAGAGAGAGATTCAAGCAGAGAGAGAGGGGAACAGAGGATCTGAAGCAGGCTCTGTGCTGACAGCAGAGAGCCTAAGGTGGGGCTTGAACTCATGAACGGTACGATCATGACCTGAGCCAAAGTTGGACACTTAACCCACTGAGCCACCCAGGCACCCCTCCCAGGTGAATGTTTGATGAGAATTGGGATAGCCTGAAGTTTACCCTGGGAGTACACTTTAGGTCTAATAGGACACAATATCACTTAAATATACATCTCCTAATGTATATTTACATTACAGGGAGCGTGCAGACATAGGCTATACCGTTGGGTGGGTGATGATTTCCATTTTATCAGAAGTGTCACAATCATTTCTCACAATATTTGTGTGAGGGGAGGTAATGTCAGCCTTGTTTTACAGACAAGTGGCCGACAGATATTTATATCAAAGACTTCTGAAGCCAAACTTCTCATTGAGGAAAATATTAAAAAATTTTTTTAAAGTTTATTTATTTTGAGAGAGAGAGACAGAGAGAGTGAGCAGGGGAGGGGCAGAGAGAGGGGGAGAGAGAGAATCCCAAGCAGGCTCCACACCATCAGCATAGAGCCCGATGTGGGGTTCAAACCCACAAACTGTGAGATCATGACCTGAGCCAAAACCAAGAGTTGGGCACTCAACTGACTGGGCCACCCAGGTGCCCCCGATTTTCTAAAAAAAATTTCCAAGATAGCTCTTTTCTTCACTTTTTTTTTTTTAGATTTTAATTTTTAGTGTTTATTTATTTTTGAGAGAGGGAGACAGAGCACGAGCAGGGGAGGAGCAGAGAGAGGGACACACAGAATCCGAAGCAGGCTCCAGGCTCTGAGCTGTCAGCACAGACCCCCATATGAGGCTTGAACTCATGAACTGTGAGATCAGGAGCTGAGCCAAAGCTGGACACTTAACCAACTGAGCCACTCCGACAACCCCCTTTTCTTCACCTCCATCTGTGGTTTTAAAACTTCCAAAGCTAACTCAAATCTCAAGTTTTCTGTAAAGTTTTTCCTGACCTCTTCTGATTGAGCATAATTTTCTTCCTTCAGGCTCCAGGGGAGCTTCACGCAACCTTTATTTTAGTTTGTAGTGCATTGTGGCTATTTGCTATTGTGAGTTCTTGAAGGTCAGGGGCCAGTCATTTTTCATCTCTGTAAGTCTGTTGTCTTGTATGATATTTGAACATAGAATTCCTTAATGTGACTTTGCCCTAGTGATTAATTTATTTGGGAACTTTCCTTGTCTTGTAAGGAATTACCATATATATGAGATCCCATTATGGAAACCAATAGTTATTTTTTGATAGACAATAAAAACCAGATGTGATCTTCTTTAACCTTCTAGGAAACCAAGAAATTCCACTGCTCACATGAGAGCCTTAGAGGAATACTTATGAAGTCATGTGTTTGCAATGGGAAAGGTAGACAATTCCATAGTGATCTTCCTCTGTCCTGACAGATACCTTAAAAGCAGATATTAATAAGATGCAAATATTGTGTTTCTGCAGAGTTTTGCTCTTTGTGCCGGATCATTGAATACGGTTAACAGAAGTCATGAGAGCTATAATCACTGCAGAGTAGTCCCTGTGCAGACACTAAATGGACCTTACTACAAGCTATATTCCAGCTGTCGATTGGCCTGTTGCAAACAATAAAGATTACTTTTTATTGAAGATGAAAGCTATTTACCCTAAGCCTTTGATTTGGAGTAGCTGTGTCCATCTCTGCCAACTGCGTAGAGTAATATAGGACTACTATGACCTGAGAGTTGAGGTAGGCTTAATAGGGGAGAATGGTTATAATCTTTCAGATGGAGAAATTTAGGTGGATGAAGTTGTTAGTCGTTAGAAAATAAAGGAATGAGGTGAGGGAAGCAATTTTGATAAAGGAAGATGGAAAAAGTCATTATAGCTCAGTTGTACCTATGCTTATCCTGTTACCTTGAGTTCTGAGACTGCTGGAAATAATCTAAGGAAATGATCTCAGAATCAGGGCCATGTTTTGCTCATCTTTGTATCCCTGAAGTTAAGCCGAGATTATCAAGCAGATGATAAACATTGTAAAAGATATATGGAATGGCACAGTGGAAGGTCTTGGGCTTTGGATCAAATAGACCCATGCTTAGATCTCAGTCCTACCACTTATCATCTGTGTGTTCCCGGGAAAATACTTAACCTACCTGATCTTCAGTTACCTTGTATATAGAAATGAGAATAGCACATACTGCATAGGTTTTTGTGAAAATTGAATGATATCTGTAATGTGCCAACATAGAAAAAATGCTCAATAAGTGATAATTTATTTGATGAGTAAATTTTTGATGCATAGAGGTCAAAACTCAGTTTTCCCTTATGTGAAATATATTTTTTAGATTATTTTGTGAAGGATAAAATAATAATAAAAATGTCTTTATAGGACCCAAAATAGCTCAAACAAATTTGAAAAAATAAAGAATAAGATGCAAGGAATCACTATACTTAATTTTAATACATATTAAATATCTATTATAATCAAGGCAGTATGATATTTGTGAAGACATATAGATGAATGTAGTAGAATAAAGCATCCAGAGTTAGACTCACACAAATATGCCTAATTTTTAAATTATTAAAATTTTGATTGTGGTATGATAAAAAATGCATAAAATTTACTATCAACCATTTTTAAGTGTACAGTTCAGTAGTGTGAAATATATGCATGGTGTGCAACAGATCTCCAGAACGTTTTTTGCCCAACTAATTTCTGACAAAAATGCAAAAGCAATTCATTGGAGGAAAGCTAGTCTTTTCAACCAATGATACTAGAGCAATTGGATGTTCATAGGCAAAACAACCCACCACCAACAAAAAACAACTTGACCTAAACTTCACACCTTATAATTAATACAAAATGGATCACTAGAATTAAATGTAAAATGTTAAACTATCAAATTTTCAGTTAAAAAACATAGGGGAGGTGGGTGCCTAGGTAGCTGAGTCAGTTAAGCATCTGACTCTGGATTTTGGCTCAGGCCATGATCTCACGGTTTGTGGGATTGAGCCCCACTTCCGGCTCTGTGCTGATAGCGTAGAGCCTGCATGGGAGTCTTTTTCTCCCGCTCTCTTTGCACCTTCCCCACACATGTGTGCGTGCTCTCTCTAAAAATAAATCAATAAATATTTTTAAAAAAACAGAAGAGAGGTGCCTGAGTGGCTCAGTTGGTTAAGTGTCCAACTCTGGATTATAGCTCAGGTCATGATCTCACGGCTTGTGAGTTCCAGCCCTGCATGGGGCTCCAGGCTGTCAGCATGGATTCTGTGTCTCCCTTTTTCTCTGCCCCTTCCCAACTTTCTCTCTCTCTCTCTCGTTCTCTCTCTCTCTCTCTCAAAAGTATATAAACATTAAAAAAATAAAATTATAAGGTTGGAAAAACTCTATAATTTTGAGATGATTTATTGTAAATGATGAATATTTCCTCAAGTACCTTTGAGGGTTTTGGCTTCACAGAGAAGTGTTAAGCTTAATAGAAAGCTTGCATATGTGGGACATGTTTAGGTTTCTTAGGATAAGAAACTCTGGGGGCACCTGGGTGGCTCAGTTGATTGAATGTCTTACTTCAGCTCAGGTCACGATCTCATGGTTCATGGGTTCGAGCCCTGAGTCAGGCTCTGTGCTGACAGTTCAGAGCCTGGAGCCTGTTTCAGGTTCTATGTCTCCGTCTCTCTCTGACCCTCTCCTGATCATGCTGTCTCTCTCTCAGAAATAAATAAAACATTAAAAAAAAAAAAAAGGATAAGAAACTCTGTTCCTGACTCTCTACATGCCTCTGGGGTAGCTCTAAACAGTTTCCATAGGATCTCTAAGACTTGAAGTCACCAGGAGACAATCTTATAATTTCTGCTGGGGTTGGAGGTGACATTTCTGGGATCTGGTTTTTAAAGGAGAATGATTTCAAAAGAGAATGAGTGCATAGGCCTCTTTTCCTAAGGATCTAGAGCATTTAATTATAGTGTTCTGTGAAGGGCACAGTGGGACTGAGGCTTTTCCCTCTCAAGATGCACTCAAGGCCTCCAGACTCCAGGCCGACTTGTTCAAGGTCCCTCTGCTCCTCTGACTAATTAGACTCTCGAGTTAGAAGTCTGGGCCTTTAACAAATAAGATGGTGAGCAGATGGAGAAGACTGAACTCTTTAATGGAATTAAGACCCAGAGATTCCCAAGGAGAGGTTTGGGGAGGGAGCCTTTGGCTGTTGCTGAGGAAGATTGAGGCAGATTTCAGTTGGAAAATTTCATGGCTAAAAATCCTTACTCGACGGGAGGCTGTAAACAGGCAATCCATTCTAGATAAATAGAGCAGGGAGCAAATTGATTTCACACGCACTGCTTGATTTGCACGTCTACCTCTTCTCTGACATGTAGTTCCGTGGCCCCAGGAGCTGGGTGCCTGGATAGTTGAGGGTCTTCATATTAGTGTAATATCACGTATAGCTTCATTTAGAATTTAGGGTTTTATTTTAGGTCAAGACAACTTGTAGGTTCAATGTAACATGGGAGGCTGAACTTTTTTACCCTATTCGGCTGCTTTGCCCACAAAAATGGATGCCTTTAAGTGAAGAGAATTAACTACCCTGATTGGCAAAGGACACGTGGGATTTGGCCTTATGTCTCCAGCTGTGTTTGTTTTTGTGAAGAGAAAGCAAGCTAAACCAGTGCCCCAGTCAGCTGAGACACTGCTTCTCTGTCATTTCCTGTCCTGGACTCTGAAGATCTCTTTCTTTTGGCTTGAATTGCATGTATATGTGTACATGTGCATGTGTGTGTACATGTGCATGCATGCATGTGTATGCATGTGTCTCTGTGTGTATGCGTGTGCGTTGTGTTGGTGGGAGACAGACTGAGAGATCTCTATGTGTTTTTCTCTGAGTTTGCTGGCTTGTATCTCCTAATCTATTAATTTCTTAAGGCCAGTTTTTTTCTTGGCCCGTATATTGTCCCTGTTCAGTAATTAATCTTTCTTGTTTTTTACTTTGAGAGAGAGAAAGAGAGAGAGAATATTAAGCAGGCTTCACACTCAGCACGGAGCCCAACATGGGGCACAATCCCACAACCCCAAGATCATGACCAGAGCCAAAATCAAGAGCCAGATGCTCAAGTGACTGAGATACCCAGGACCCCCTTTGTTCAGTAATTAATCTTTACATGACATAGGGGATGAAGCTGTATTATGAAGAAATCCAGTTATTTTAATGGTGCAGAAGCCTTTTAAACATCTGACTTACTTTCATTAAGTCATTTTAGAGATTATGAAGAAAGTGTCGGTTATTTTTTTGGGATAACCTCATGTTGTGTTCTAATAATGGATTTCTATGCTGAAATGGTCAGGAATGATGTGACATTATGAATTGTGGGTCTATGCACATTTTCCACCGGTTATTCTTTTATGTAACACTCTTGCATTCTTTATTGTGTCATTGGAATGAAGCCACATAAAATGTAGGGGCCACATATCCAGCTCAAGCCATTAATATCCATTGCCATTGACTTTTTTTTTTTTTTCAATTTATTTCTAGGAGAGAGAGAGAGAGACAGCGTGAGCAGGGGAGGGTCAGAGAGAGAGGGAGATACAGACTCTGAAATTGGCTCCAGGCTCTGAGCTGGCAGTCAGCACAGAGCCCGATGCGGGGCTCGAACCCACGAACCACGAGATCATGACCTAAGCGAAAGTCAGACGCTTAACCAACTAAGCCACCCAGGCACCCCTGCCATTGACTTTCTTAATTAATTGCCATTTTAAGAAGTGAATTTCCTCATGTCCATTTTTTAATCTTACAGAGAATTGTGGATGGAGTTTTAGGAAAATTTGCTCAGTTCTTTGGGAGATATCCAAACGCAAAAGCAGAAGAAAGTGTTTGTCAGCCATTCAAAAAATTATTCAGATCCTCTGTTGTACTCAGAAACCTTGAAAATAGATCAATTTACATATGACATTTATTATAGCTATTTATAGTTTGATTTACAAAATATGCTCAGCATGCAAACTTGCTGGGTGCATACTAAAGGAATAAATACTTAAAGGGATTTTTAACTGAAGTTTAAGCTGAACTCTTGCTTAGCCAGAGTTGAAATGTATGTGTTCTTGGACATGTCTTGTCTATGAAATAGATAAATGAATATGTCTTTATTAAAATAAAGTACATATTGAGGATTAAAATATAGGGTTTTACCTTGAGTGGTATTATTTCCCTCATGAAATTCTAATTTGGAGAAAGTAATATCAGGCACTACAGGAAATAGAAGAGAAGTTTAAGACATGACCTCTTTGTTTGGAATTCTACAGTTTAGTTAGGGAGCTATGACTAGCATGTGTGAAGGCATTGTCGCTGTCAGCAAGGCAGTCTGTAATTAGATGGTACATTGTGATGTATGGATTGTAATTACCAAAGAACTTCAGAGAAAAGAGGAAAGAATGTAGATTAGAATAATCAGGGAAGAGTTAGTGTACCGTTGTTCCAACGTGAACAACTAAAAATTCAAGCTTTTTAGATTCATTTGGGTCTTCAAAAAAAAAATAGAATCAATTCCATATTTCCTTTGGTTGAATCCTCTTCTAGAAGTCTATTTAGGTCTATGTTCATCCGTCTTATTTTGTACTCTGTCTCTTAACCTCTGCCTGATATTTTCATCTTTTTTTTTTGGTCTCTTTGAGATTCATGTTGAGTAATTTACTCAGATCTATCTTTGTGTATATCAATTCTTGCTTTTTCTATGTTGACTCTGCTATTTAATGCATTTGCTGAATTTTTAAAATTTCAATGGCTATATATATATTTTATTCCTAGAAGTTTTACTTATTTATATTCAATGTGTCTTTTTCTGAGTTTTCTTTCCTGATTGTAATTTTTAAACAGTATACTGCTCTTAAGCTTTTTTCATATCTTTTTGTGTCTAATCATTAAAAAAATTTACTTCTTTATTTTTTGTCTGTAACCATTTTAAACATAATTATTTTCTAGTCCTGTCAGATTGTTTGTCTGAATTTATAGAAGACCTAACCCTGGAGATTTGCAGTGCCTTTATAAAATATTGCTCACATATTTCCAGTTATTGAGCTCAAGTGTATCTTCATTGGTATTTTATCTATGGGACTCGTATGTGGCCAGGATTGGGGACACAGCCTTTTAGAGTTGTTTTACATTAGTATTCCAGGGTATTAACAACCTGGAACATAGTTTTATGTTGATTTCTTAGGTTGAGGGTTAGCTCATCATGTGGCTAGTATAAACTCAAACCAAATTTCTGTGTGTGGCGTAGATTCAGATATATGTGTTCATAGGAGAGGATATTTTTTCCACTCCAGGTTAGGCTTGAAATAGACAACTTGTTTTTCAAGCATCTCTGTGCTTCTGGTTGGTTTGTTTTTTCCCCTAATCCACCTTTCATGAGAGTGGATCTTTTAAAGGTCCTAGCTTGTAGCAGAGGCTTGAGTTCTAATTCCATCACAGAGAAAAAATATCAAAACCCCTAGGGTACCCCAAACAAGTGTTCCCCCTTCCTCCAGACTTACAGAGTGATGCCAATTGGAAGGCTTCCCTTTCTGGTTTTTAAGAGCTTCTTGTTCCTGACAACTGAGAATCTTCTTTTCTTACAAGCTCACCTACACTTTTAAAGAATGCTCCTAATATTTTATGCAGCATCATAGAAGAAAGATTTTCAGGATTTTTTTCACCCCCCAAAGCAGAAATCCTTAATTCCTTACTAATTCTCCTCATAAGGGGTATTCCAAATCTTAACCTCTTGAGCTTCATGACTGCAGTTATTCCTCTGCTTTCTAACATTATCAACTGAATCTCTCTTTTGGGGGCATCCTTTTATCTGACTGAAATAAAGCACGGATGTCCTCCATTTGGAAAAAGTTTTCGCTTGACTGCCTTTTCTTTTTCTGCTAATTCTTTTCTGCTTTTCACAGTTGAAGCCATTGAAAGAGCTCTATTAATATATTGTGATTTGTATTATCTGATTATCAACTCATTTCTGAAGGTCTTATGATCCATCTTTCATCTCTGGCACGGTACTGACACTTCTTTCCACTGACACCAGTGACAGCCTACATGCTACACTCAGCAGGCTTTTCTCCTCCGCCAGATCTCACGCTGTTTTGCTTCTCTGAGGTTTTCATGTTGACCATCTCCTGCTTTAAACTTTAAAAAAAAATTTCTTTGAGCCTCTTGCCACAATTCTGTTCTAATTCTCCTCTGTCATCCTCTTACCTGTGTAGCCCTTCTTCTCTGACTTCTTCCTTGAATTCTTCTCCACACCCATTGAATGGAGGGGGGCATTTCTCCACTTCATTCTACAGTTTTCTTTTTCTACATGACCTCCATTATCATGTCACTTCTTTACAGATGATTCACAAATCTCTACCGTTAGCTTCAAGTTTTGGTTTTTCAGCCGTTTCTTGGATACTTTGAATGTCCTGCTGACATGTCAAAATCTTGGATTTAAAACCAAACTCATGCTCTCCCCATCCCCAATAACCCATTCTTGTGATTTTCCTAATTCTGTCTGGATTATCATCATTTTCGTCTCCAGAGCTTACAAAAAGATTAGAGAAATCTTTTGTTCCCATCAAATTTTTCTTTCCATTTTCTCTCTGATTTATCTTTTATTTGCAATCTTATTGTGTCTCTTCCTGCTTTTATTGCTCTGTACTATTTGTCTCCTAAGTGGTTTATCTACCCATAGATTCACTTTTCTATAATCCATTCCACCCACCAGGTTGAGATCTGCCTATTTAATTCACCAATGTCATGTCATTAGACAGCTTAAAAACTTTAAATGACTACCAGATACTAACAAGATTAATCCCAAACTCCTTATTCTGACAGAAAAAAAAAACCAAACAAACCTGGAGAATCCGGTGCTGTTGTTTTGGGTCTGACTTTTGCTCTATGACTAATTTGTTTTATGAACATGGTGAAATCACTGGTCACCATGTAAAAGGTCTCTTTTCTCTAAAATGAAATACTAGCAGAAGAAAAATCACTGAGAGAGACTTTGCAAATCAGGAGAACCAAATGTCCAATAAAAGGTGAATAGACACTCACTCATAGTGAGATATGACCACGCACCACTAGAACAGATCAAATAAAAAAGACAGACAACACCATATTTTGATAAGGATGTGCCTGCAGCAACAGGGTTGTTTATATATTGCCGGTCCACGAATTGCTGGCCCAAGCAATTCTATTCCTAGAAATGTTTGCATATTCACCAAAGGGCATGTATAAGCATGTTCACAGCAATAGTATTCAAATTAGCCCAAAACTTGAAATTACCCCCAAATCATAGGATGGGTAAATAAACTGTGGCACATTCACAGTGGAAGAGTATTCAGCAGCAAGAATGAGAAACATGGATGAATCTCCTAAACATGATCACAGGAGCCAGACACGTGAGAGTACCTGCCATGTGGTTTTATTTCTAGAATGTGCAAAAACAGGGAAGACTCATCTGCCTGTGGTTACCCTTGGGGGGAGGATACCAAGTGAAGGAGCACAGGTTGGTTTTGTGGTATTGGTGAGTTCTTTCCTTTGGTCTTGGGGCTACATGGATGCGTTCGGTTTGTGAAAATGTATTGTGCTGCATACCAATGCTATGTGCACTTCTGGTATGTATGTTTTAATAAAAGATTTTAAAATGATGACTCAGGGGAGCTATAAACAATGGGTGCAATGAGGTAAATAGCCTTCCCAAGTCTGTTCCCCAAATAATATGAAATAACTTTACATCTACAAAAATTTGATGAAAACCACTTCTCAACATGAACGTAAATAATGTTGAGACTGTAAAATAACTGTGAGTAAAAAGAGAAAAGTCAACAAGTATCAGCACTCTGGCCCGTGTGTTCCCTTCTTCCAGCGTGGGGTTCTGTGGCAAGCAAAAGCAGGCGGAGAGAAACTGCGAGACACACAGGAGGGACTCGAGTTGAGAGGCCTGTGTGTGAGTTGGTGCCACCAACAGAAAGACTGCATCCACGCTAAATCAGAAAATCCTAAAAAGGTAACCAGGTAGATCAGAACATGACAGCGGAGAAGGGATTTCAAAGTATTCAGGCCTTAAAGGACCAGATAGACTAAAATGAAGAGGACCAGATATGCAATTTAAAGGGACAAACTCTAAGTTTATTTTGAAAGAGAGAGGGCAAGTAGGGGAGGGACAGAGACAGAGGGAGAGAGAGAGAATCCCAAGCAGGCTCCACGCTGTCAGAGTAGGGACCGACATGGGGCTTGAACCCACCAACATGAGATCATGACCTCAGCTGAGATCAAGAGTTGGTTGCTTAATGAGGTGAGCCACCTAGGCACTCCCAGACTATATTTTAAAAGAAAAACTTGATTTAAAAGGATAGTCTTCTGGGGAAAAAAAGCTTCTGAGGGAGAAAGAGGCAAAAGGGAAGGAAGAATGATCCTTGGGAAATCAAGTGGTAAAGGGAAAAAGAATAAAAGACATTTTGTGTCCCATAAGACAAAAGAGACTAAAAAAACTGGAAACCGCTCTTGCTTCGGCTGCACATACACTAAAATTGGAACGATATGGTGAAGACTGGCATGACCTCTGTGCAAGGATGACACACATATTTGTGAAGTGTTCCAGATTTTAAAAAATCAACAAAAAAACTAGAAGCCTTGCAATCTCTCCCCCCACCGCTAAAATAGTCCGACAAGACCCCACTAAAGTACCTGGACCTTTGTAAGCTGAAAAGGAATTAAACAAGGAATCTTCTAAGATGCTGAATATCATAAAAATGAACAAAAAGAAAGTAAAGTTTACAGAGAAATATGTCAGATAATCAGAAAATGAATTTGCATGCAAATCAGCCGAGGAAAATTCCCCTCCTGGAAAACAGCCACGAAGCAGAAGAAAATTTTAAGTCTGCACTCTCATAATGAATGAAATATCCTGAAACAAGCATTTGAGGATATGAAAAACCACTTTAAAGATGAAACCCAAAAACTAAAAGCAGAAATGGAAAAAAAGAAAAGAAAAAGAGAAAGAAAAAGAAAAGGAGAGAGAGAAGCGCCTGAGTGGCTCAGTCAGCTAAGCATCCCACCTCAGCTCAGGTCATGATCTCACAGTTCCTGAGTTTGAAACCCACGTCCGGCTCTGTGCTGACAGCCCAGAGCCTGGAACCTGCTTCAGATTCTGTGTCTCTCTCTCTCTCTGGCCCCTGCCCCACTTGTGTTTTTTCTCTCTCAAAAATCTATAAATAAACATTTTTTAAAAAAGGGGGGGAGAGAATGAAAACAAAAAGTTAATTAAACTCGGAAGAAATGGTAGAAAAAGAGAAAATTATCTCAGAAATTAAATTATTAGATGCACAAAGAAGAATGGACCAAATGAACATTTAACTAAAGGTAGGAAAATAACCAAAGGGATGGTAATGAGTAAACAAAAAAGAAAGAAGGCTCAGAAAGTAGTAGAAAAGAAAGATGGGCAAAGAAAGAATAACATTCATGTTATCTGAGACCCTGAGGAAGAAAATAAAAACAATGGAACAGATCTAATATTTAAAATTATAATGCAAGGAAATTTCCAGAAGTAGAAAAAGACCTAAATCAACACATGGAAGGGCTCGTCTGTCAAAACTTAGCCCAGAAATATCAATTCTCAGGCATAGCCTTGTCCAACTAATAGTTCTCAGAAATAACAATAAAAGCCTCAAGTTCTCTTTCACTAGACAAAAAGGTCAAATTACTTACAAAGGCAAAAGAATTAGACTAGCATTAGACTTTCAAAACCAACATATGAAGCAAGGCAACAATGGATATTTTTGTACTCCTACATATATCTCCTTAAGCTTTGTGTTGGGATGCAGTTAGTGTTGCTTAGAAACACTTTGATCCTTTCTAATATGGCTTTTATAATTTGCCACGTGAGTCTGGAGCAGCGCTCAGTGCAGGGCTAGTAAATTTCCTACTACTGAGACAATACCTCCCTAGAGTTTGTTCCTGTGGGGTGGGAAGTGGGGGGTAGGGTGTGGGTGGGGGGTGGTGGTGTTTGTCCAGCTTGGCTGGTGTGAACATGTTCTCCCCTTTGCTCTGTGTGAGCACTTCCTCCGCTAATCCTTTGGATGATCCTTTCCCTTGTCTTGGGCAGTTCTTCATTAGTCATGCACTGATCAGTACCCTTTTGAACATGTTGGGGGGTCTTCTGCAGATTTCTGGGGCTCTCTGTGCAGCTCTCTCTGCTCTAGCATTCTATCTGATGAACTCTAGCTGCCCCAGACTAGCTGCCCCAAGACTCTCAGTCCTGTCTCAACTCAGAATATCTCAAGGTTCTGCCTCAATCACCTCTCCCCAGGCCACAGCCTGGAAATCCACCTAAGGCAGTAAGGCCAGATAATTGTAGGGCTCACCTCATTTGTTTCCTGTTTCTTGGAGATCATTGTCACTCCTTGCCTGATGTTCAGAGTCTTGAAAACTGTTGTTTCTTGTATTGTTCCAATGTTAATTTTCTGGCTTTGGGGATTATACTATGGCTGTGTAAGATGTCATCAGGGAAAGCTAGGTGAAGGGCACTCAGAAATTTTCGGTACTACTCTTGCAACTTTCTGTAAGTCTAAATTCAAAATAAAAAATTAAAGATATTTAAAACTGAAGGTTTTCACCTAATACTTTTTAAAAAAAAAACCCAAAATATTTAATTACTACATCTATTGCTGATGTTGTGTTGTTTCTTGTAGCACAATAGGACGTGACCAAAACTAAACAAACATACTCTACTCAGCCAGGAAGTCTAGCTGCCTAAAGATATTGACCTTTTAAATGCCAGCTGGGCCTTTCACCCAAGAGGGCCTGCTTTCAAGCAAACTGAAGGTACCGATCCACTGAATACTTCTAAAGCTATTTAAAGCACTTACATTCTTTTCATTTTTAACTATTGCATATTGGTCTTCCATTAAGTCTCATAATTGAACATTATGTTTTAAAGTTTTTATCTCTGCTCATACATTCAGAAACATGCCATTATTTTTATTGTTTTATTTATTTATTTATTTATTAGAAAAATGCCATTCTTAATATAATTTTCTCCTCTGCACATTCTGTCTGCACCTTCTCACCTTAAGGCCCATCTCAAACAACACCTGTCCATGGAGTCTTAAGCCCCTTTTGGAAGAGATATAACTTCATGTAAACATGAGAAGCACTTTGCTCCTATTATAATGAGAAATGTAAGACTGCAATTTTAATCAGTAAAAAGTTTTCATAAATGAATGATCTCTGTAGTCACTTCTTTTATCCATGTTTGGACTGAACCGTAACTCAGTCTTGAGGATGGATTAGATTTGGAAGGTTGGAGAGAAGGAAAGAAGACATTTTGGGTAAGGATATTCTCATGGGCAGAGGCAGGAATAAGGAATGTTGAGGAGGGGACTTCTACTCAGCCGTTTCCCCCTCTCTTTAAAAAGAATATTATAAAGGAAATTATGATTTGGAACAGGAGCAGAGAGGTTTTGGATTTATTAGCTATGTAACCTTAGAAAGCCACTTAGCTATCTCTGGGCCTCAATGTTTTCATCTGTAAAACACAAATAATAGAACATATTTCACGTAATATTTGTGAAAAACAATGTTTAAAGTATATGTTAAAGTACTTTGGCAACCAAAAGCTGATGCATAATTTTTCTTTATCTTCTGGTTTTCTATCTAGAATAAAATGTCTGCAAAATGATCTGCTTTAAAAAATGAGTAAGCTATTGAGTCTTCTTTGAAGATAGATGTTTTCTTGGAGTATCTGATTATAGCAAAGTGCTTTGCAAAGATTAAAGTTCTCTTTTCTCTGCTCCTTTTCGTCTTTAGTAAATGAAGAGCTAAGAAATCACTCTAGAATAATTGATATTAACCACTCCCCTAACTGAGGACAATAAATATAAGCATCTTGAAAATACTTAGTCTTTCTCTTGGAACAGTAATTCAACTTTGAGTCATAGGATGTAATCTTTATTTAGAAGGGTCGGGGAGGCCTCCCCAAGAGTTATCAAAGGTAGAGGTATGACAAATAGCACCCCTATCCAGGGAAATGAAGTGCAATAGAGCTTTTCATGTTTTAAGGTTTAAAAAGAAAACCTGCCAATACTTATGGTAAATCCTTGGGCATCAAGTTAGAAAATATAGGTCCTGGAATCAGCTGGCACACCAAGATGGTTGTGGATGTGGATCACAAGAGCTGAGAATGTAGAGCCATATCTCTGTGGTCCAAAGATGGGGCTCTGGCCAATCCAGCATTCAGACTTTGGGGCTGTTTTCTGCTGAAGAGCTGTGCCATGTGCCTTATGCTGGAATTTGAATCAGAGAGAAATCATCACCAAGTAGATTAATATCCTCAGTGACCATGAAGAGTCAGTCTTCAGCAGTGACACTGTGGCAGCAAGAAGCAATGGCGTCAGTGTACTGTACTGTTCCCACTCTTTTCTTGCCTGACTCTGTGGCTAGACTATTTCCTCCAACCCCAAAAGTTTTGGGATGGCATCAATCCAGTGATGTGCTGACAAATATTTAACAACTGGCTCTGTGGGAAGAAAAAGCCCCAATTCGTAGCATTGCCAATCTTTGTGGTGTAAATACTCCCACCATGTAGTGTAAATACTCCCATCAAGGTACCAGTGTGGTGTTAGTGAACATGCTGTTGGGAAGGGATGTGATACTACCCTACCCCATACAGTTGAAAATCCACATAAAACTTTTGGCTCCCCCAAAACTTAACTACTAGCAGTCTACTATTGACTGGAAGCCTTACTGATAATATAAACAGTTGATTTATACATATTTTCTGTGTCATATGTAATATATACTGTATCCTTAGTCAAGTAAACTAGAGAAAACAAAATTTAAGTAAGAACATCATAAAGAAGAAAATACATTTACGGGGAAAGAACCCACATGTAAGTGGATTTGTGCAATTCAAACCTATGTTGTTCAAGACTCGATTGTAATTTATTTATTAATTTACATGACTTAATTTTGAATAATGGCTATATTTGACAACAGCCTTGAAAAATTCCTGAAAGCTTAAGAGTTAGCCCTCATGAGCTGATGAGAACTAGCTCTAGCACATCACTGGATAAATCCATGAGGATTTGGGATGGAAGGGACCCCAAAGTTGATGTAATGGGCTAGAGATAAAATTGGAAAAATGACAGGTATAATTGTTTTTGTATCCTGGGTTTATATTCATATAGGTTTTACAGTATTGGGTCCCAAATCCCCCAAACCTGAGACAAAATAGTGAAACAAGGACATGGCTTTGAAAAATATAATGACCACAGAAGTCCGATGTATTTTTTCTTAAGTTCTGAATGTTCAAAGTCCTTGAGCATTTAGACAGAGTTGGATTGCCTCCCTCATTGAAATGAGGTTTCTTTATTATCAGAGTTCCTGTTCTGTTTATTCAGACTGTTTTTCTATGAAGGAGACAGGGCAGTGCATATTTTTGTTATGGCTAATGTCATTGCTTCCTTAGGACAGTGGCCAGAGAGATAAATTAGCTGACTTGACTGAACTGGAGCCAGTGACGTATCTGCTCAAACCCATGTGGTTCTGTTTGTTCCTTCTTTCATTTGCTCAACAAAGATCTAGAGCCCCTACTAGGTACCAGGCATTGTATTAGTATCGGGAATATAAAAATGAGTAAGATGTGAATTGTACCTTAAAAGTGCTGGCATTATCCCATGAATCTCCATTCATCTTCTATGGGAATGAGCACCCCCAGGGAAGCAGATGTGAAGTAATGGAAATGTTTTCACAGTAAAGGATCTTGTTTGGGTCGCCGTTGTGGTCCTGTTAGAGTACTGTGTTTTAAACTTTAAGGTTGAAATGTCCTACTGTCTTCAATATCAGAGTTCCTGATCACAGCACTCTTCTTAAAATGCTACCCTTTCACCCTTGCTGAAGTATTTAAAGCAAGTATGAATTAAGCTTTTAGAGGTTAGCCCGCCAGGCCTTGGAGAAGTGAGGCAAAGGTCTGGATCAGGGAGCCATATCTCGGAAAGGCAGACCCAGACCAGGTGGTGTTTGGGGGGCCTTGGGTAGTTATGGACCATAGAAGGAGTGCTCGAGGGGTGTGAGGTGGATGGGGAGAAATAATGAAGAGACTGGTAATAAATATGCCCATTTCTCATTGTTGTCTAACCCAGGTTCTGCTTTTGGTTAATCAAGGCAGTATAACGTGCTAATTAAGATCTACTTTGAAACTTAGAAGATGTGTTCAAAACCTTGAATTTTTATTATAATAGACCTCTTGACCTCTGCTGAATTATGAACCCCTCTGAACCTTAATTTCTTCATCCATAAAATGGGAGTAATAACAGCAGGGTACGGATTACTCTAAGACTTAAATGAGAGTGCCTCTATACTGTGCTTAGTATGGTGGCTAATTCACATTATAAGCTCAATAAATATTTGTTTCATTTCTTCCTAGACATCTAAAAGGACAAGCATTGAGGCATAGAGAGTAGACTTGAATTCTCCATCTACATAGATAGTAGCATCCAGCAGCTATCCATATAAGTAATTATATAGCTGAAATCAACTGTTCAGTTTGGTAGGATTGCTGCTCAGTCAAGTGGCTATTAGCAGAAATGAGTAACCTGCCATTGCTTCCACTGAAAATGATATCTTGATTATGGTGCCCTGTGAGTTTCCCGATTAAATATATCTCCTCTAGTAAATATATCTAACTTTCATTAACCTCCTCTGTTATCATGGGTATAAGATGTAGAGAAACAGATCTGGACTGAATATAACATAGCAGAGATTTTCTAATTATTACTGTTTTCTGAAAGTAGAATGCACTGAAATAAGTTCAGAGTCCTGATTGTGTTCAGGAAGTTGGGTTTCCACTTACCCCAAGTGGAACAGAAAGTTCATCCAAATTGTTTTCCAACTATGATGTTTCTTAGGTGGATAATTTGGTATTTATTAAATCCACTGGAGGAGAGTCTAGCTGTCTCTTGAAAAGGTCTTCCTGTCAGGTAAAAATAACTACAAATAGCCCATTTTCAGCCAGCAAGTAATATTTTTAGAATGCTTATGAAGAATCTAGGTTGTCATCTTTGAAATGTGTGAACTTGGTAAGAAGAAAACATTTCTTCAAGGGTTAAGAAATATTTCTAATGTTTCAATTTACTTCTCTTCTGAGGTCACCCAGAAAGTAGGAATAAGATGCTTTGGTTCTCTATAAAAGTTCTGTAGTGTCCAGTATGAGGAATCAGGAAAGGATAGTGGGAAGGAAATAGTGGACTGAGGATCAGGACTTTTGAAATTCTGTCTTGGCTCAATCTTTGGCAAGTCATTCAATCTGGCTATCTCACTTGTATTACCTACTTCTAACTAATAATGAAGATTGCTCCACTATCTTACTTAAAGGATCACTGTGTGATCAAATGGGCAAATCTATATGGGAAAATTCTTTAAGTTGGCTTGAGCTGTACAAATGGTGGTTTTGCCATTACTTCAGCTTCACAGTTCACTAAATTAGCAACTAAACAAATATTATCTTTCAGTCATGCCCCAGACAGATGGTTTGGTTTTTATCCCTTCTATTTTATTGATTTATATTCTTATCTTTACTATTTATTTCCTTCTGCTTGCTTTGGGTATAATTTGTGCTTCTTCTAGTTCATAAGGGTAATGCTGAGGTCATTGATTTAAGACCCTTTCTCTTTTCTAATGTACATATTTAATGCTATGGATTTCCTTCTACAATATTGATTTACCTGCATCCCATTAATTTTGACATGTTATCATTTCCTTTCAGCATGAATATTTTCTAATTGCTCTTGTGTTTTATTACTTAAAAATGTGTTCATTTTCAAACGCTTAGAGATTTTCCAGATACCTTTCTGTTATTGATTTCTTGTTTAATTTCATTGTAGTCACAGAACATATCTTTCATTTGTTTCAGTTCTTTTAAATTTGTTGATATATTTTTTAATGGCTGAGAATATAGTCTCTTTTGGGGAATTCTTTACATAAGCTTGAAAAGAATATGTCATTTTCTGTTGTTAGTGGAGTGTTATATAATGTCCATTAGGTCAAGTTGGCTTGAGATATTATTCCGGTTTTCTATATCTATTCTAATGTTTTGTATATTTGTTCAATCAGTTACTTATAGAAGAATGTTGGATTTTCCAATTTCCTTGTCAAATTGCGGATTTGTCTATTTTTTGTTTGTTTTTATTTTGTAGTTTTTGCTTCATGTATTTTGAAAGTCTTGTGTTAGGGGCATATTCCTTTAGGATTGTTAAGTGTTCTTGGTGGGTTGTTTCCTTTGTCCTTCTGTATTATCATTCTTCATATCTTAAAATATTCCTTATTTTGAAGTTTGTCTAGTCTGACCCAGGTTTCTTTTGATGTATCTTTTACTTTTAACCTATCTTTATATCATAAAATTTATATAGAAAGTGGGTTTTTGTAGATTATATATAGGTAGGTCTTGCTATTTTCCAGATTTGATAATCTCTTCTTTTTAATGGAGGCACTTAGATCCCCTTGTCATTTAATGTAATTATTGATATATTTGGATTTAAGTCAACTATCTAGCTAATAGTTTTCTATTTGCCATCTGTTTTTGTTTGTTCTGTTTTCTTTTACTGTTTTTTTCTGTTTTATTTTGGATTGAGTGCTTTTTATGATTCCATTATTGGATTATTAGTTACACCTCTTTTTTGATTTTTAGTGGTGACATAGAGTTTTGAAAACACATATTATCTTATTATGGTCCACCTTTTTTTGTTTTTTTCTTTTTTCTTTTTTTTTTTTAATGCTTTATTTCTAGGAGAGAGAGAGAGAGCGCGCGAGCAGGGGAGGGTCAGAGAGAGAGGGAGTCACAGACTGAAACAGGCTCCAGGCTCCGAGCTGGCAGTCAGCACAGAGCCCGACGCGGGGCTCGAACCCACGAACCGCGAGATCATGACCTAAGCGAAAGTCGGACGCTTAACCGACTAAGCCACCCAGGCGCCCCTTTTTTTGTTTTTTTCTTAAAAAATTAAAAAAAATTATTTAGTTTTAACTAACCTCTGTACCCATCATGGGCCTTGAACTCACAACCTCAAGATCAAGAGTCACATGTTCTACTGTTGAGCCAGCCAGGTGCCCCTTTATGGTCTACCTTTAAATAACGTTATGCCATTTCCCATTTACCAAAAGAATCTACAGTAGTATACTTTTTGTTTCCTCTCCCATCCTTTTTGTTATTTTTGTCATACATTTTACTTCTACATATGCTATAAACTCAACCATATATTGGTACAATCAATTTTTTTAAAAAATATTTTTATTTATTTCTAGGAGAGAGAGAGAGAGCGTGAGCAGGGGAGGGTCAGAGAGAGAGGGAGTCACAGACTGTAACAGGCTCCAGGCTCCGAGCTGGCAGTCAGCACAGAGCCCAATGCGGGGCTCGAACCCACGAACCCCGAGATCATGACCCAAGCGAAAGTCGGACGCTTAACCGACTAAGCCACCCAGGCGCCCCGGTACAATCAATTTTAACAAAAATAAGAAATAACCACTTTTATATATACTCTGGTTTTACTAATTTCATTGCTCTCCATTTCATTTTGTAGATCCACATTTCCATCTTTTAAAAAAATATTTGTTTATTTTTTGAGAGAGAGGGAGAATGAGAGCATGTGTGAGTTGGGGAGGAGCAGAGAGAGATAGGGAGAAAGAGAATCCCAAGCAGGCTCTGTGCTGTCAGTGCAGAGTCGACATGGGGCTCGATATCATGAACTGAATCATGAGCTCATGACCTGAGCTGAAATCAAGAGTCAGAGGCATAACCAGCTGAGCCACCCAGGTGCATCCTTATTTCCATCTTTTATCATCCTCCATTTTCCTGGAGAAATTCCTTTAACTCTTTTTTTTTAAGTTTATTTATCTATTTATTTAATTTTTTATTTTGAGAGAGAGAGAAAGAGAGAGAGAGATGGTGCATGAGTGGGGGAGAGGGGCAGAGAGAAAGAGAGAGAATCTTAAGCAGGCTTCATGCTCAGTGCAAAGCCCCACATGGGGCTCAATCTCATGACACTGGGATCATGACCTGAGCTGAAATCAAGAGTTAGATGCTCAACTGATTGAGCTACCTGGATGCTCCTTTTAACTCTTCTTTTAATGCAGGTCTTCTTGTAATGGATTCTCTCAGATTTTATTTTTTCAAAAGTGTTTTTTATTTTGCCTTTATTTATAAAAATATATTTTTGCTGGGTGTTGAATTCCAAGTTTGACATTTTCTTTTGGAGTAGACTCCATTGTCTACTCTTTTATATAATTTCTGATCAGAAGACTACTGTAATTTCTTATCTTTGTATTTTTGTATGTAACATTTCTTTTTTTCTCTAGCTGGCTCCAAGATTTTCTCTTTATCTTTGATTTCAGCAATTTGAGTATGATGGGTCTAGGGATGTGTGTATGTGTGTGTGTTTGTACTTATCTTGCTTGTGTTTCTCTGAGCTGATTAGATCTGATGTTGTCTTTCATTAATTATGAAATATTATCTGTTATAGTCATTTCAAATATTTCCACTGTATTTCTTTCTTTTCCTTCTGGAATTTCAAATATATGTACATTAGACTGATATTCTACCATAGGTTTTTATGCTCTGTTCTGTTTTTTCCTTTGTGTGTTTTTAAAATGTTTTTAACTTATTTAAAATTATTTTTGAGAGAGAGAGTGTGTGCAAGTGAGGGAGGGATAGAGAGAGAGGGAGAGATGATCCCAAGTAGACTCCATGCTGTCAGCACAGTGCCTGACGAGGAGCTTGAATTCACAAACTGTGAGATCATAACCTGAGCCAAAATCAAGAATCAGGCAGTTAACTGACTGAGCCACTCAGGCGCCCCCTACTTGATTGTGTTTTAATCTGGATAATCCCTTTTGGCTTATGTTCAGATTTACTTATTCTTTCCTAAGCTATGTCACATTCCAAGAATTTTTTTTTTATTTTCAAATTTATTTTGAAATTTTTACTCCAGGTATTTTAAATTTCAGATTTACTGAAGATAACAACCACAAGAAAGTCTAAACTCAGCTCACATTATGCTTTTTATTTCTAGGTTTTCCACTTGACTCTGTTTTGGAGTTTTTATTGCTTTGCTGAGATTTTCCATCTCTTTATGCATGTTATCCCTTTATTTTAGTGTATTATCTAACATATTAATTCTGGTTATTTTTAAGGAGCTGTCTTATAGTACAAGCATCCAGATCATCCCTGGGTCTTGTTCTGTTGATTGCTTTATCCCTTAATGGTGTCTTGCTTTGTCTTGTTATTTTGTGTGTCTCATTATTTTTTGATTGAGTGTCAGACATTTTGTGTAGAATAGGGAGTCTCAGGTAAATAGTAGTTATGTTTTGAAATGAGCATGGATCTTCTCATTTCATGGTGCTCCTTTGGAAGCTTGAGTTAGTATTGTCAGTTGATAAGTAGATGAATTTAGGCTTGTCGTCACTGTAGTTAACTCTAGTAAACCATAGACTTCAAATTCCTTCAGTAGTGGACTGTTTTTACCTTGTGCTTAACATGGGGCCTGGCTTGAGAGTTTTTCTCAGTGTTTATGCTTCACATTCAACTTTTAGCAGGCCCTGCACATTTGCATCAGAAATAAGATATTTTCTCACACTCTTGCTATTTTACCCTCAGATACAGGCTGTCACTTGGTGTGAGGCTTGTGGTGGTGGCCACAGGGAAGTTTCTTCATTCTCTTGGTTCAGCTTTAGTCTTAAGTGGGTCCTGTGTCGTGCACCAGTGCTGGCACTTTCTCAGTATTCCTATCCCTTTTCCCATTGCAGCCAAGCTCTGTCCTATAGGTGTGGAAGCCCTTGTGTGAGGCATATTTCTCCCCACTGCCTTCAGTGGTAAGAGGACACTGCTTTGTATGGGTGCGCGATCCTTGGCCAGAGAGGGTTTTTTATCTCTCCCACGGGAGAGCTCTTGGTTCCTTTTCTCTTGAGAAGCAGGGATCTTTGCCAGGGTCCTGAGAGTGGGAGTGTTTCCTGCCTTCCTCCCAACAGCTTTAAGGTTTGTTCCTCTTGGAATAAAACCTAGTGAATGGGCAAGACTCTGTGCTTGTACCGCTGCAGTGACAGATGTTCAGAACTAGAACACTGGCGCCACTGAAGGACACTCACTCAGGTTTCCTGTTCTTCCCCGAATCTCCCTCCAGAGTGCCTGAGAAAGCTTGAGGACAATGAACTGGTAAGTGGGTACTGATTCTGCTTGTATGTGGAATTCCAGGAATTCCATACTATTTCATTAACTCACACTTGACTTAAGAATATGTTACCATTTTAGCTGTTTCGTTTCTTTTTTTTTTTTAAACCTAGTTTATGGAAGCTGCCTTTTCCTTTCTTGCTCTGCCAAAAAAGAAACAGTTTGAGAATTCTGTCTCTCCTTGGAGGGGTTATTCATCATTGGAATTTCATTCATTTGGTTGCTTTGTGTTCTCAGCT
This sequence comes from Proteles cristata cristata, assembly GCA_017311185.1. NCBI lineage: Eukaryota > Metazoa > Chordata > Mammalia > Carnivora > Hyaenidae > Proteles > Proteles cristata. The sequence goes on from JAESUZ010002569.1 coordinate 396,514, forward strand.
CTCTGATGGGCTCAAGGGAAGTTACAATTGTATATGGATTATTTGGCTTTTTGTCATTGTTAGGGTGGATCAATGTTCTTGTGGCTTTCTATATTCTAGTGGAAGTGGAACTCCAGGAGAGTTTAGCACAGGAAATATTTATAGGAATGCATCTAGATTATATGAAAGTACGAGGGCTAATATGGCACTCAAGGGATAGTAATTGCAGAGCACTGTTACCACCCTGTTATGGGTTGAATTGTGTCTCTCAAAAAATATGTTGAAGTTCTAATCCTGGGTTCCTAAGAATGTGGTCTTATTTGGAAAGATAACCATTGCAGATGTAACCAAGTCAAGACAAGGTCACGAAGGTGGGCCCTAATCCAATATGACTGGCACTCTTGTAAAAAAAAAAAAAAAAAGAATAGATGGAAAGAGACACAGGAAGAACACTGTGTGACCACAGAGAGAGAGAGGATGATGTGACAGATAAATCTACAAGCCAAGGAATGCCAAGGATTTCCAGAACACACCAGAAAGGGACAAAGAGGGATCCTCTCAGGGACCTATCAGGGAGATCATAGTCCAGCTAACACTTTCATTTCAAACTTCTAGTCTCCTGGACTGTAAGTCAAATTTTGTTCTTTTAAGCCACTCAATTTATGGTAGTTTGTTATGGCAGCTCTAGGAAACTAAAACACACCTTTAGGCCTGAAGGGGCAAGGAGGGACAGAAAGGGCTGTGTGGTACTGTAACACCACACAGGGTGACACCCACATAGAATGGACCCCAGAGATAAATACCCTGACTTCTGTCTCTTTTGTCTCTTCATCCCTGGGGCTCCCTTTTACTAAACTTAGCTGGAATCCAGAGGGCAAGGGAGCTGGGTTAGGTAGTCCATATAAGTTAGCCTCCTGGGGTAGAGAGCAGAGTGGGGAAATCTGGATGGGAGATATGAGGAGCTAAAGAAAGAGAGCCTGTCCAGCAGGGCTTTGTGTGACAGACAATGTAACTTTATAAATTTGTTTCGGGTAGGTGGCATGGGGTTATTGGAAAGATCACAGAGTTATAACAGGGTTACAACAGGTTTTGTCCCAACTCCACTCTGACTCACTGTGGCCGTCAATATCTCATGTAACCTTTCTGATCCTCTATTTTCTCATCTGTAGGAGGGGGTTAGACCAGATGATTTTTGAGTTCCCTTCTCGGTATTGTGTTGTGTTTATGGAAATGAATAATTTTATATTGGACAAAAAGATATCTAAGATAAATTTTCTGAACTTTATAACTTGAAGATTTAATGATTTTGAGCCTGGTTCAGTGATGAAAATGACCATTGCTGTTGATGATAATTTTACCTTTATTTGACTTGTCTTTAAAATTAAGAAAAAAATGTTTTCATATCTACCATCTCTTTTTATTTTTATTTTATTTTTTTACAAATAGTTTGTCAGGTTGGTTTCCATATAACGCCCAGTGCTCATCCCCACAAGTGCCCTCCTCCATGCCCATCTCCCCCTCCCCCCCACGTCCATCAGTCCTCAGTTTGTTCTCAGCATTCAAGTGTCTCTCATGGTTTGCCTCTCTCCCTCTCCCCCACCATTTCCCCCCTTCTTCTCCCCCATGGTCCTCCGTTAAGTTCTTCCTAATCATCCTATACGTGCAAACATATGAAATTTGTCCTTTTCTGCCTGACTTATTTCACTTAGCATAACACCCTCAAAGTCCATCCATGTTGCTACACATTCTACCATCGCTTTTTAATGTAGCAAAGAGTTCTGTGAAAATTTTGTTGCTTAGGGTTTAAAATTCTTTGTTGTGTGTGTGTGTTCACAATTCAAGTAGTCCATCTAAGAGAAAAGTTGTACTTTTTATTAATGCCATTTGGTTTTTTCAAGGAACTTATCACTTATGATTATTATCATCGTCATTATTTGCTGTCTTTTCAATTACTCTTTCAGCAGGGAGAGAGAGAGAGAGGGAGGAAGAGAGAGAGTTTGACCCTCTGTATTCTCTCAGCACTAAAGAGCCAAAAAGTTGCTTATTGATTTTCTTTTGGCCTTCAAAGTCAAAGGTGAAATGTGCTTTCAACTCTGTTCTTCCACATGGGCTGCAGCATTCTTGGTATGGTGATGTCCCTGGGGGGCTTGATATCATTGATCCAGATGCTAGACTTGGCTTTGAGCAAGCACAAAGGCTAATGGTCTAGTATTGTTACACATTACAGACAAACCAGATGGAATTAGTTTTCAGATTTTCTGGTGTCTGCAAGGTGAGATGTTTTCCCCTTGGGTGAGGCCCAATTCAGTTCATAGCTCATTCACAAGGGCTTCTTATCACACAAATCCACTGTTGTCATTTTTCTTCTGCTCTCAAAATATTCTCAGTTAACAGTTCATCACAAAAGACCTCTGGAGTCAACTTATTTCTCAAGGCAAGAATCAGGAGAGCTTTTAATATGGTGACATGAGAAAGGATACACTTGTTTAGGGACAAACAAAACACTCAAATGATAGACATATACTTGCAAGAATATATGCCCATGTTTTTTGTTTGTTTGTTTGTTTTTTGCATATATATAACAGGACTGCAACACATGGATATAAAGTGGATGACTGAGTAGTCAAAAATAACTTTATAGGGGGGTGCCTGGGTGGCTCAGTCGGTTAAGCATCGGACTCTTGGTTTTGGCTCAGGTCATGATCTCATCGTTTATGCGTTTGAGCCCTGTGTCAGACTCTGCACTGACAGTGTGGAGCTTCCTGGGGATTTTCTGTCTCTCCCCCACATTTCTCTCTCTCCCTCTTTTTCTTACAATCAAGAAAGAAACATTAAAAAATTATATCAAAAAGAAATAACTTTGTAGGAGGCAATAGAGTAGGCGACATTGACACAGGATAGGGGGAGAGAGTGAGAGTGAGGATGAAACAAAGAGGATAAATGAAGGTGGTATTGGTTTTTTTCTTTTAAATGTTTATTTATTTTTGAAAGAGAGTGAGAGTGGGGGAAGGGCGGAAAGAGAGGGAGACAGAGAATCTGAAGCAGGCTCTGCACTGTCAGTACAGAGCCTGATGCGGGGCTCAAATTCACAAACCATGAGATCATGACCTGAGCTGAAGTCAGAGGCTTAACTGTCTGAGCCACCCAGATGCCCCCATGGTATTGTTTTATGTAAGTTCACTTTTCTTAACTTAGCATGCGTCTTAAGAGCTTGGTGATGGCTCATCTGGTTGGGAGTAGTGTGTGTCAGTGCAAAGGAGGCATTGAGGCAGAGGAAACACAAGACTCAGAGAAACCATCTCGTGGCACTAGGGAGAAAGCCTGTCCATTGGCAAAGGTTTTGTATTTGCCTCCACAAAGAGTATTTGGAATGTCAGGAGAAAGTCTATGGCCATACCAGCCCGAACGTGTCTGATCTCTGGAATGTTAGGAGAAGGAAGGAAGTCCCAATAACCTGGGATCTATGCACCAAGGGAGTCTTTGCATAGAACTCTATTTCCATGTTCTTGTTTCTTTTGTAATCCAATGTTTTTAAAGATCACTATCCTGTCAAAGAAGCAGAAAGATTAAGAATCCCTGAATCAGGAAAATAACTTAATAAAGATGTACCTAGGTGACTGATGTCAGTGATTTACTAGATCCCATGCCAGGAAGTAAACTGAGTCCTCATCAACAAGCTGCACATGATTCTAGGTCATCATGTAGGTAAAGAGCTGGTAGAGACGGAAGTGGCCCTGGCACACTCAATGTGTGATATATGCACAATATAAATTTTTTGTTACTTGGATTTGGTTTGGTTTCCCAGTAAGAGTAACTGTTCTACTTGGTAAAGCTTGATACCTATTTCCTTTCTCACACCAAAATAAATGTGAGAAGGATCAAATGTTAAAATCTAAAAATATGGATTTATTCGAACACTAGAATAAAGCTTTTATGAATTTAAAAATGAATGGTCATGGCTCTTCTAAACATGATATGAAACTTAGAACCACAAAGAAAAGAATAAACAGATTTGCCTATACAAAAATAAAAAAAAAATTCTATTTGGAAAAAATGCTGTAAGGAAAGGCAAAAGAGAACAGCCTGGTGAAAAAAAAATCCCAACCAGAACACTTGTGACAAAAAGACTCATTTTCCATAATACCCAAAGAGCTCCTGAAAACAGAAAAGACAATGACTAAAAATTCAGAGAAAAAAGGGCATATATCACAAAGAGGGAAGTCGCATATAAAGAATGAAGGGAGACTCATGCTCACTGAAAATGAAATACAAAATCAATGGACAGATGATCATTTTATCCCCACTAGATTGGCAAAGATGAAAACATTTGATAATCTCCTCAGCTGGAGAAGATAGATGCAAACAGATACACACGTACACTGTTGTTTGTGGGAGAACAAACTGGCACAAGTATTTGAAGATAAATCTGGCACTATCTATAAAAATCTAGAATGCTTACTTCCTTTGACTCACCATCTCTACTTTTATGAATTTATTTCATAGATAAACTCATATAAATATGCAAAGTTATATGTACAGGATGTTCCTTGCTGTTTTCTAATAATAACAGCATCAAACACATAGATGTTAAGAAATAGCCTAAATGCCCATCAAAAGGTGGCAGTGTACATTCATTATGGCACATTATTAATACTGTGGTTTATAGCCATGAAAATGGAGTGGAGGCATATATATTAATATGGAAAGCTGTCTGACATATATTAAATTGAAAAAAATTTGCAGAGTGGTATATATAGAATGATCCTATTTGTGTTTAAAAACAAAGCATTCAGAATATTCCCAACACATGAAGCTGTGGGCAGTGATTACCCCAGTGGTGTAGACTGGTGGGTTGAGATGCTGAGTGGGAGAAGGGTGGGGGAAGATTGAAGAATTGCAGAATCTCCCCACCCACTCCCACTTAATGGCTTTCTCTACTGTTTGAATTAAAAAATTTTAATTTATAAAAAATATTTTGAGAAACATTCATAACATTTTTTTTAATTTGAGAGAGAGGGAGAATCTTAAGCAGGCTCTTTACCTCCAGCATGGAGGCTGATACAGCACTGAATCCCACAAACCGTGAGATCATGACCTGAGCCCAAATCAAGAGTTGGACACTTAACCCATTGAGCCACCCAGGTGCCCCAATAAATGTTTTATAAGAAGGGATTACTTACCAAGAAAACCACAAATGCCTGTCTCATAGATTAGATATTCCCATTTATGTGATGTTGAGAGGTTAGGGAAGGACCTATTAAGGTAAGATTGGTGGCTCACCAAGATCCCCCTCACCACTTGCATTTGTGGAGGATAGACTGGTGTTTAAGGCAGCAGTCTGTTTATGTCACTGAAGCTTTGATAGAATCTTAGTTCTAATGTTTATTAGCTCTGTCAGCTGGACAGATTACTTCACCTTTCTGGGAGAAAAATAATAGTCTGCCCAGAATGATGCTTGTAAAACAGATCACAAAGTAAATTGCATTATTTAGGTTAATTCAGTGGAAAACTGTAAAGAATTTGTTGTATGTTTTTAATTTTCAAGGTGTTTTTACTAGCAGTATCTTATGTGATTCCCATAACAGTCTTGTGAAGTAGGTATAGAAGATATTCATCCTTCTTGTTTTACAGGTAAAAATAGAATACAGAAAGGGTCTTGTCTGAATTATGGAGGTAATAATAGGAACATATTGTGGACTCCTGACTCCTATTTCAGACCCTTTCTAGTACATCTCAAATCCTGTAGAGCATTATTGGGCAGCATTAAATAAAGAGAATGAAAAATTTCATGTGGTTAGAAGCCAATACAGCCTTCATAGGGTATGGGTGGGATGGTCTCCTATAGAGGCCATTACCAATTTCCCTTGAGCTTTGTGTATTGTGGGAAATCAGATAAATGAACAAGTTGAATAGGAAACAGGTAGGCATCTTTCACCTTGTTTCAGTTTGCCATTCTGTGATTTTCCCAGATGGAGGTTGTTTCCTTCTGGGTTCAGGAGCATTTGATTTGACTATGTCTGTTTTGAGAAGAAGCTCCCATGTCCCTAGCACCGATATCCACTTTGGACTCAGACACATATTTCTTTGGCTCAGGGTTATCAACTAGTTTGGGACTAAGGGCGGTGCTATAGACTGTGTTTCTGTCCCCTCTAAATTTCCATGTTGAAATTCCCAGTGTGATAGTATTACGAGGAGGGCCCTTAGGAAGTGGTTAGGTCACAAGAATGGAGCCCTCATAAATGGGATTAATGCCCTTATAAAAGAGAATCCAGAGAGTTGCCTTGCCCTTCCACTATGTGAAGTTGTAATGAAAATATGGTGATCTATGAACCAGGAAGCATGCCCTCACTAGATAACTGAATCTACTGGCAACTTGACCCTGGACTTTCTCCCATCAGAACTGTGAGAAAGTAACTTGTTTTGCTGGATAAGTCACTCATCCTGTGGTATTTTTGTTATAGCAGCCCAAACTAAGGCAGCATAAGAGAATTAGTTTTTTGGATATAGTATTGTAGCCGAGAGAGTATGTGTGGAATCGGAGAAAATGTTAGTGACTTTTAGGTGGTGGTAATATTTGTGTTAGCTAGGGAAAAAAAGAGTAAGAATTTGGGGATGTGTCATTCTTTAATTAGAGTCTTTGAGACAACCTACCTGAATCTTCCTGAGCAGAGGGAAAAAAATCCTCTATTTTCAGAGTGAGGGGAAAGGAGAAAAGGCTGAATTAGCTTCTCATTCCGTCTAAACATCCTTTCAGTAGTTTTTGTCAAGCATCTGCAAGTTGACATAACGTAGAGCCGTTCAATCTGGTTCTAAATTGTTCTGTTAAATGCCAGACAACTTTTGTCACAGAAGCTGTCCCCCCTCCTTCGGAATGATTGTCTATAATTAAGGAGGAAACCAGAAAATAATGATAGGGTTCTCTTTTGCTTTTCTAATGGCTTTCTTATTAAGTATGTCTGAAAAAGCTACTGAGATGTTGATTTCCCACGTAACCAAAAGAAGCCAGCCATTATATAATTATTTCTTTTTAAAGACTACAAAGAGAAACGTATGAGAAGTGCTTTCAATGGGCTAGAGACACCATGAAGCACAAAGAAAACAATTCCTTTCTGACAAAAAAAAGTGCAGTGAACGGATTAGGTATAAAAAAAATGTCTTTGCCAACAACCTTGAGGCGCCAGTGCCTGTCAGCCTTGGTGTGGTTGTTGAAAGTGTGCTGTGGCAGGAAGAAGAGATCAGGAAGGAGGGCATGTGGGGCTGTGAGTAGGACAATGGTATTCATGCCGTTTAATGAAGCCCTCACTTACGGAAAGATTTCTCACTTACATTTCCACTATTGGAAGAGACCAAGATGTTTACAGGCTGAGACTTGATTCAGATCCCTGATGACATCATCAGTGTTAGTTCTGTGTGTTAGGAAGGGGCGAGGACCACGTTCTAAATGCCCATATTCTCAACTACCAACTTATTACTCTACCGGGTGCCTGAAGAATTGTGATAAATAGGGAGCAGGGTAGATTTCCTTCCCCGTTTATTGCTGTCTTTCCTCCTTCCCTCCTCCCAGACAGAGTAAAGAGAGACCTTGTTTGTATGGTTGCCCACTAAAGTGAAAGGTGGCCGATATTAGCAAGGACAAGGGTTTTTTTTTGTTTGTTTTTGTTTTTGTTTTGTAGATGTTTTATTCTACAGGATGCCTCTATAACCCAGAGGTTCCTTTTGGCTAAAGCCACATGCTCTGAATGGCTAAGATTCATTCCCAGATTCTTCCTCTCTGGTAACGTGGGCTTCTCCTCTTTAGGTCATCTTTCCTTTGTAGCCCATTATGGGCCTTCTAGGTTGGTCGGATACCATGCCAAGAAATTGAGAGCTGATCCAGGAGAGCTTTTGTGCTGGTCCAGCCTAAACTTGATCCTTTTCTACAGCACCCCCACTTTGATTATGGAGTCCATTTTGTGCTTTACTCATATAGGGGTTGCTCCTCCTTTAAAGTGGATTGACAAGCAGGGTTAGGACAAGGGAATGCCTTCAGGAAGTGATAGTGTGTCGCTAGTGATTATCTTAAAATATCCCGTTAGCATCTCAGGTCATTTTTATTTTTTTTAAAACTTTTTTAATGCTTTATTTCTAGGAGAGAGAGAGAGGGAGAGAGACAGCGTGAGCAGGGGAGGGTCAGAGAGAGAGGGAGTCACAGACAGAAACAGGCTCCAGGCTCTGAGCTGGCAGTCAGCACAGAGCCCGACGCGGGGCTCGAACCCATGAACCGCGAGATCATGACCTAAGCGAAAGTCGACGCTTAACCGACTAAGCCACCCAGGCGCCCCTCTCAGGTCATTTTATAGTGGAAAAAGCCTGGACTGGAAGACCTAGATTTTAGTCCTAGGACTATAACCATATTACTTCCTCAAATCTCAATTTCTTTGTTCACAAAACAGGGTGGGGGAAGGGTAAATTATTTAGTATTTAAGATTTCTTGAATTTAAAATTAGTTGGCATGAATTAGCTGTATTCATCATACAATAGTTGGATATTAAAATTAGGAGAATATTTAGAGATCATTGGAAATCCTATGATCTAACGTCCTGTGAAGAAAGTTCCTTTGTGCAACATCTTTAATAGGTGATCATTCAGTATCAGTTTGAATGTTTCTAGGACTAGGAGCACACTGCATCACAAGTGAGGCATTTCAATTTTTTTTAAACAACTTCTTTAGCATATGGCAAAATGTGCAGCCCAGTAATATTCAGTCATTGGTCTAATTCTTGCTGTTTCAGGAGTTGTATTGTTTCAGGAGTTCTATTTTATGTGTCAACTTGGCTAGGCACAGATACCCAGATATTCGGTGGAACACCAGTCTAGATGTTGCTGTGAAGGCATTTTTAGATGAGATTAACATTTAGATTAGTAGACTGAGTAAAGCAGATTACCACCCCCTCCATAGGGTGGGTCAGCCTCATCCAATCAGTTGAAGGTCTAAAGAAAGTATAGGCTGAGGTCACAGCTGCCTTCAGACTGTCTTCAGACTCAAGCTACAACATCAAGTTTCTCTTGGGTCTGGAACCTGCTAGCCTAATCTGCAGATTTTGGGCTTGTCAGATTCCACAATGACATAAGCCTCAAAGAAGGGAGAGTAGGAGGCCAATGATTGTCTTGAAACATCGGTATCTGTCTGTCTGTCTATCTATCTATCCATCCATCCATCCATCCATCCATCCATCCATCCATCCATCCATCTGGTTTATATCTATGTTCTGTTTCTTCAGAGAATCCTGTCCAATATACCCAGTGTGTTAGGCCTTCAAATATTTGAAGAAGGCCATCCTGTCATGCCATATTAAGCTGGGTCCCAAGAATGGGTAGATAGTCTGATGGACCTCTTTCTGGGGCAAATAAGAGCAAAGTTACCCCTGGATTCAGGAGAGGTAGAGACAAAATGCCAGGAGATTAAAGAGAAAAGAAAGAATACAAAGTACTGAAGGTATTAGCACAGAGCTTTGCACCTATTAGATCCTCCGTTATTTTTAAAAGATGTTTATTTATTTTGAGAGAGAGAGAGACAGAGAGCAGGGAAGGTGGAGAGAGGAAAAACAGAGAATCCCAAGCAGGCTCCCTGATGTAAGGGCAGAGCACAATGCAGGACTTGAACCCATTCGCCATGAGATCATGGCTTGAGCTGAAGCCAAGCATCAGACGCTTAACCTACGGAGCCACCCAGGTGCCCCTATTAGATTCTGCTTTAAAACAAGAACTGTTCTAATTAATAAAGAAAGAAGTACCAGGCCAGGAGAGACAATCATCCCCACCAGTGTCCCCTAACATTTGTAGAGCTTGTTGGGCTATCACAATATTTGCTTTCACGCTTGGGAGATAATTGGCACTTAGCTGTTACAGCAGCAGCAGTAGGGGAAAAAAACCCACGAGGAAGAGGGTAAGTCTGGTTTTCATCTGCTAGATCCGGCACATGCCCATGTGAATGAAAAATAACAGCGATGCGATGGCTCAGCGCCTGGACATCTGTTGTCACCCTGCCTGATAGCTGTGCTTTCTTCCTTAAGCATGAATGAGGTGACTGAGGGGGAACTGGAAAGTCTTTTCAGTGTGGGAGCCAAGGACAGCACGCCAGAGGCAGCACAGAAATCTGCCTGCGGTCTGATTCATTGTGCAGCAGCTTGTACGGGACACGGGGGACTGTGGTAATTTTTGCTGGTGCTTCCGTGATGGGCTCCCCCGCCCCAATTGTGTCTCTGGTACCAACATCAGTCTTACAAGTCCACGGCCCAAGTACAACTGTTTGGAGTTTTTTTTCATTTTTACCCACCTGCAGATATACTTTAGTGTAATTATAATCAGTGGATGAATAGAATTTTGTATTGTATGTTTTTTTCACTTAACATTCTATGATAAACATGTTCTTATATGGCTTCTCTCTCTTCATCAGTACTATTTTAGAACTGTGGTATTATGGTATTTTGGAGCTGATGTATCATGGTTAACCATTCCTCATTGTTAAACATTTCCAGTGCTTGTTATAGAAAACCCCTACAATGAATATCTTTTTGTGTAGTGCTTTTTTTTTTCATCTTTTGAATAACTTCCTTCAGCAATTCCTGAGAATGAGTCAAGAGATGTGAATATTTTAATGTCTTGATATACAGCTGACCCTGGAACAACGTGGATTTGAACTGTGCAGTTTCACTTACACACAGATGTTTTCCGAATATACAGTACAGGACTGTAGATGTATTTTCTCTTCCTATGATTTTCTTATTACCATGTTCTTTGTTATAACTTACTCTATTGTAAGAATACAGTAATATAATATGTATAACATACAAAATATGTGTGAATCAACTGTTTATGTTCTCAGTAAGCCTTCCTGTGAATATTAGTTAAGTTTTTGGGGGTCAGAGGTTGTATGTGGATTTTTGACTTTACAGTTCAGCACCCCTGGGGCACCTAGCTGGCTCAGTCAGATAAGCTTCTACTTGTGTCATGATCTCTTGGTCATGATCTCTGTGCCCCAGAGCCTGGAGCCTGCTTTGGATTCTGTGTCTCCCTCTCTCTCTGCTTCTCCACTCATGCTCTGTCTCTCTCTCTCCCTCTCAAAAATAAACAAACATTAAAAAAGTTTACAGTTCAGTATCCCTAACCCCTATATTGTTTAAGGGTCAATCGTATATTGCTAATTGTCTCCTAAAAGGGTTTACATTGGTATAAATTATAAAAACAATGTGCAAATATGTCACTTCTGCCAGAACATTGCCAGACCAAGTGTTAATTATAACGAATAAGAGTAAAATTCTAGTGTGGTTTCCTTTTCTTTCTTTTTTTTTTAATTAACAAAGGTAACAATTTTCCATATATTATTTATTGATTACATTTCTTCTTTTGTGTATTGTCTGTGCCTTCTGTGCTTGGTTGGCATGTTGATTTTTACAGATTAATTTAAATGAGCTCTTTACATATCAGTCATAATTAGTAGAAATATTTCTCCACTGTATTATTTTTAATTTTATCTTTATTATTTCCTTTTGTGTAAAAGTTAATTTTTTTCTTAATCTTAGTGGGCTCTCAAATTCTTTTTTTTAAATATAATTTATTGTCAGATTGGCTTCCATACTACACCCAGTGCTCATCCCAACAAGTGGCCTCCTCAATGCCCATCATCCACTTTCCTCTCTCCCCAACTCCCATCAACCCTCAGTTTGTTGTCTGTAGTTAAGAGTCTCTTGTGGTTTGCCTCCTTGTCTGTTTGAAACTATTTTTTCCCCTTCCCTTCTCCCATGGCCTTCTGGTAAATTTCTCAAGATCTACATAGGAGTGAAAAAATATGGCATCTGTCTTTCTCTCACTGACTTATTTCACTTAGCATAATACTTCCAGTTCCATCCATGTTGCTGCAAATGGCCAGATTTCATTCTTTCTCATTGCCAAGTAGTATTCCAATGTATATATAAACCACATCTTCTTTATCCATTCATCAGTTGATGGACATTTAGGCTCTTTCCCTAATATGGTTATTGTTGAAAGTGCTGCTATGAACACTGGGGTACATGTGCCCCTATGCATCAGCACTCCTGTATCTCTTGGGTAATCCTAGTAGTGCTATTGCTGGGTCATAGGGGAGTTCTATTGTTAATTTTCTAAGGAAACTCCACACTGTTTTCCAGAGCAGCTGCACCAGTTTTCATTCCCACTAAGAGTGCAAGAAGGTTCCCATTTCTCCACATCCTTGCCAGCATCTATAGTCTCCTGATTTGTTCATTTTAGCCACTCTGACCAGCATGAGGTGGTATCTCAGTATGGCTTTAATTTGTATTTCCCTGATGATGAATGATGTTGAGCATCATTTCATATGTCTGTCGGCCATGTGGATGTCTTCTTTGGAAAAGTATTTATTCATGTCTTCTGCCCCTTTCTTCACCAGATTATTTGTTTTTTTGGGTGTGGAGTTTGGTAAGTTCTTTATAGACTTGCATACTAGCCATTTATCCAATATGTCATTTGCAACTATCTTTTCCCATTCCATCAGTTGCCTATTAATTTTGTTGTTTCCTTTGCAGTGCAGAAGCTTGTTATCTTGATGAGGTCCCAATAGTTCATTTTTGTTTAAATTCTTTATTATCTTATTAAGAATAATGCTTTAAATCAATCCTGTGTTGCCTTGAACTTGTTTTTTTGTTTTAATCTGTGACCTGAACTTGGTGAAGTGTTGCCTAACTTTTGAGAGCATTTTGATGTTCAAGTTCAGATCTGGTTTACAGTGGTTCTGATGATCCCAAACTCAGCCAACCAAGAAAGAAAAAAATTCAAAACTAAGGTTTGGCTCATTTTGTTATTCAGAATACACAGTTAGTAGTGTAGTTTTTGAACTATGAAGTGTGGTTCATTCCCATTTTTGTGTTACACGGAGTGCTTGAAGTCTTTGAATGGTTTTAGTGTCTTTCATATGTGCTCCATATGTATTCTCCACGAGGGGAAAATATCTTTGAAGACAGGGTTTATGTGCTCCGTTTAGTTGGTGTTGAGCTTGAGCCTCAGTAATTGCCATATTGTCTGGGATGCCCTTCAACCTGGTTACTGCCTGGGTCAACACCTGTCACTCGCCCTGAAGCAGCTATTGATTTAAGGCTTCCATTCTGGCCAATTGGTTTGTGTCTTGTCTCCTCCCACATGGCAGCTGTGAGGTTAGACAGGAACTCTGCCCCAACTTGGTGGGCCTGAATTTGGCCCTCCTCTGCTCTTCTGGGCTGAGGCCAAGAGTCTGCTATTCCCAGCAAAGGCTATGGTTAAGTTGTAAGTGAGCTCCAGAGTAGAAGGTTGGAAGACACTGCCCAATGGTGTATTCTGCTCACAGTGTCTCTTTTGTAAGTGTGTCACACAGTTGTTGACAATCTGGGGATTGTAGACCTTCTTAGAACTCTATGGTAGCAGGACATTGATATGACCCAGACTGATAGCAGGCTCCCCAAAGGGTTCTATAGTTCAAGTTAAGATTTTTAGAAATCTAAAATGCCAGTAAGCATATCTGGCCCAGCTTGGAGTTAGTACCTGCTCCAGGTGTATAAAGACAAGGATCAGGGGTTCTCTGGGGTAAAATTATTAATTGATGGGAAGGTTGTGGAGTCATTACAAAGAAAAAAAAAAGCTGTATGCCCAAAGTGGGGCTTGAACTCTTGACTCTGAGATCAAGAGTTGCACACTCTACTGACTGTGCCAGCCACACATCAGAGTCATGGTTCTTGATTGAGTGGGAAAAGGGGAAGAAGAACATCTAGATGAAGCAAGATTCAAGGTCCTGGAGAGAGCAGGCCTCTATAATCAGGGATGAGGCTATAAATCAAAGCCCAGATAAATGGTCTGGATTTAGAAAGTCTCTGGCTTCCAGCAGGGAAATGGAAATCAGTAAGAACCCAGGAATTTGACAGAAGTAGAGCAAGTTAAGCTGGAAGCCCCCTGGAGAGGGTAGAAGGACAAGTTGGTACTCACAGAGGCTCACACAGGAGCCCTGGGTAGCAGGGAGAAAAATTGCCTACTTGGCCTTGCCCTGTTTCTCTGCTCAAGCTGTCTCTCTTGCTGATATGCCTCATTGGTTTTTTGGCAAGGACTTAGACTCAGATTCCTGGGGGAGTATTTTAGCTCTGGGCTTCCTAGAGGAGGTATCAAGGCTTGCCCTCCTTTCCTGACTGGATTATATGCCCCTGTCTATGGACTTCCATACTACTCTGTGCAGATTTCTAACAATGCTTTTACCACCTTTTTTTAAAATCATCATTGTCATCACCACCATGACTCAGTTTTCAAGACAATATTTAACTAGGAAGTATTTCTTACAGAATAAAGCAGAAAAATAATATAGCAAATACCAGTGAGCCTGCCACCCAGATTTAGCAAATGTTAATATCCTTTTTACTGGGTTTTATAAAGACATAAAACATTACAGATACAGCTAAAGCCCCACATCTCCATCACAGCCCTTCCTTCTCTCTCTGGAGAGAGGTCGGCACAAAATGATTCTCCATTTTAGGGTGTGAGTCTCTGGAGTACGTGTTCTTAGAGGTAGCAGAATATATTATTCATCTTGAAGTTTTAGCTAAGAGTGGTGCCTACTGTGAGCTAGTGATAAATAAATATTCAAGCAATGAAAGAATGAATGGTAGAATGTTTATTATTGTTATTATTCTATCCTTCACTGTATCTAATAGAGGCTCTATGAATGTTTGATGAGTTGCACAATCAAAAAAAGTCTTGGTCTCTTACTGAGGATAATTTCCCCTGTTTTCTCATGTTCCTTTCTCTGTTGTGTTAACTAATAGCACACATATGCCTCTAGCTCTTACAAAGAGATAATGTTTGGACATCTTTAGGCTTTGCAAATATGTGACACAGAAACATAATCTACTCTGAGGAACTTACACAATATATATAAAGACCAACTTGATTTCCTCAAAATTAATTTCAGATGCAAAGAGAAAGGAGAGAAAAGAAGAATATATGTGAAGGCATGTGGTGTATCAAGGAAGAAATCAACTAAATTAAAAAATTTTTTTTATGTTTTATTTATTTCTAGGAGAGAGAGAGAGACAGTGTGAGCAGGGGAGGGTCAGAGAGAGAAGGAGTCACAGACTGAAACAGGCTTCAGGCTCTGAGCTGGCAGTCAGCACAGAGCCCGACACGGGCCTCGAACCCATGAACTGCGAGATCATGACCTAAACGAAAGTTGGACACTTAACCGACTAAGCCACCCAGGCGCCCCAGAAATCAACTAAATTAAAAAAAAAATGTTTATTTTTGAGAGAGAGAGGGAGAGGAAAGTGAGTGGGGGAGGGACAGAGGGAGAGATTCCCAAGCAGGCTCTTGAGCTCTCAGCACAGAGCCTGATGCGGGGCTCAAACTCACAAACCATGAGATTATGACCTGAGCCGAAATGGGACACTTAACTGAAGGAGCCACCTAAGCACCCCAAGGAAGAAATCAATTAAATTAGTGTCATTAAAAAGTATCTGTATTTATGCTGAGTAGAAAATTCGCTAGACTACCATTTTACATAATCTGTTATCAGAAAATGCCAGATCCAGTAACTTGATAAACACAGATGTGGAGGCACACACACACAGAAGCACACACTCTATTCATTTGTGTCTCTCATTTTTGTGTGTGGCTTCATAAAATCTTTTGGGAGACTTTTATGGACTTGGATGTATAGTGTAGAAAAACTAGAGTTTTTAGCTCTTATTATAGGAAGCCTTCTCAAGATAAATTAACACAACCAATCCTACAAAATGCACATTTTTCCCCCATGGGATACTGGAAGTCTCTTCCTTGCTTCCATGTATTTTGTTTTTTTTTTTTTTTTTTTTAATATTTTTATTTATTTTTAGGAGAGAGAGAGAGAGAGAGACAGTGAGCAGGGGAGGGTCAGAGAGAGAGGGAGTCACAGACTGAACAGGCTCCAGGCTCTGAGCTGGCAGTCAGCACAGAGCCTGACGCGGGGCTCAAACCCACGAACCGCGAGATCATGACCTAAGCGAAAGCCGGACGCTTAACCGACTAAGCCACCCAGGCGCCCCTGCTTCCATGTATTCTTAACCACCTGCTTTTTTGGTTGAAGGATATTGATGTTTCCACACAAATTTGGAGCAAAGGCTTGGTTTTATTCATTTTCCCCTCTGAATGAGTGATGTTTTTCAAAATGAACATACTGAGCAGCAAATTATTATCCCATTAAGGGCTTAAAATTATAGACAGCTGAGCCAAACCTGCTACTAACTCTTTTTCTGGATACAGCCTAATAAACCAGCTACAAATTCCAGATGATCAATTTGCCTACCTGTAATGGTAATTTACAAAACCCAGTGTTTTACTTTAAAGCCATTGAGAGACAGTCTTGAATGAGAAACTTGGCTTCAAGCACTCTTTGGCGAAAAGGTTTTACTAGGGCTCTTGCATTTTTCATGATTTTGATGTCCAGCCCCACCAGTTCCTTTTTCTTTTATTTTTTAAAAATTTATTTTGAGAGAGAGAGAGAGAATGCACAAGCAGGGCAAAGGCAGAGAGAGGAGAGAGAGAATCCTAGGCAGGCATGGCACTGTCAGCACAGTGCCTAATGTGGGCCTTGATCTCACTAACCAGGAGATCATGACCTGACCCAAAACCAAGAGTTGGGCGCTTAACCAACTGAACCACCCAGGCACTCCATCAGCTGTTCTTGATATCAGAAAGGAGTCTACCACTGTTGGTTTCACTACTACATTGACCATTAGTACAATGTCTCTCTGTTTGAAAAGTAGTTGGTGTCTAGTACCTTTTGCACAATACAAATGGCCATGAGAGATGCATGATCATATGCATTAACTCATTTGTTAATTAATTCACTTAACATTTACTGAGTACCCACTATGTTCTAGGCACTGAGCTAAGTACCAAGGATTAGAAGTTGAATAAGAAACAGTCATGGCCCTCATGGAGCTCAGTCTAGCAGGAAAGAGAGACACGTAAAAAAAGAAGGCAATGCAATGGACCGTAATAGAAACAGAGACAAGGTGCTCCCATTAGGTCTATATTGATTAAGCAGCTTCTGAAGAACATAAGGAGCCCTTCTACCAACCACGTTTCCTCCATTCTTATAGTCCATGGCATTGTGTAATTGTTGTCTTCAAAGGTCAACGAACACCCATTCATGATGGGAAGAGTTTCCAGGAATTCCAATTTCCCAATATTCCCTTCGTGCCCCTCTACATGGTATACTCCAAATGAAATGGATTTACTCATTAGGTGCAAACACACATTGCCCTACCTTTCTTCTGCTCATGCTTTCTCCTATTCTTGGACTGCTTCCTCCCTGTTGCTTTATTTAGAAATCTGAGGTAATTCAAGGCCATGCCCACTTTGCTCTGAGCCCCTGGAGGACTTGGAGCTATGAGGCCTAGGGCACAGAGCAAGCGATTGTGCTGAAGTGTTTGAAGTCGATCTGAGTCTCCACAGTGGACTGTGAGCACCCCGGGAGCTCTTAGACCCAAGGAGAGCATAAAGTGGCCCAATGCAATTTTCAATAATCACTTGTTTACAGAATAGGAACCTTTTGATACCAAGGAGAGAAAATTTAATTCAGATTTTCCTGGCTGAGCTGTTATCAGGAAATCCCCTAGATTCACAGCTTGAATTTCATCACCTTTAAAGTGGGGAATATTTAAAAGCCTAATTATAAAACCTCATTGTCTGGAGACATGACCTAAAGGGGTATCTAAAAGCTTTCTTTCTGTGTTCTGATTTTTAAGAACATAAATATTCCAATGAATTTGATGCTTGGCCAGAAAAAATAGAAGCTTCTAATTAAATAAGGGAGATTTGCCTCCAATCAGGTTTTGACTCACAGATCCAAAGTTCCATGCATTGTTCTGGAATTGACTTGTCGTTATCCTGACCTGTGCAGCTGTGGCAGAGGTACATTCTATCAGCTGAGAGGGGTTCTTTTCCTGAGAACTGGTGGGTAGAGACAGGGTCCTTCATCCTGTAGATCCTGATGTGATCTTGATTGTGATTTGTTGGGATCATGAAATTTGGGTCCCTGATACCTAGTAACCTCACAGGGATTTGGTAACCTTCCTATGAGTTGGCATTTTCATAGTTAGCATAGTTATAATGAGAAGTCAATTCCATTGTGGAATTGAAAAGAAGTATACATGATTTTTAGCTTCAGAGTCTTACAGTTTAATGGGGGAAAAGACAAGAAAAACACTTTTCAAAGGCATGGAAATAAAAACCATACACTTAAAATTCCATCCAGGTTTGATGTTTTGTGCTTTGGTCCTGGCTGAGCCAGGTGGTCACTCAAGTCCAAAAGGGTCTGGGCACCTGGAACATCAGCCAGGGACCATCTCCATTTGGTCCTGTGATGATGTTAGACTCCACAGACAGCCCCAGTCCTGAAGAAGCAAAAGTCATCACAACACAGTAATGGGTCCAAGCTGTTATTATGTCGCAGAAATCCCTTGGTTGATTTTACTGGCATTTATAGACATATTCAAGAGTAGATATAGGTGAGGGGCGCCTGGGTGGCTTAGTCGGTTAAGCGTCCGACTTTCGCTTAGGTCATGATCTTGCGGTTCATGGGTTTGAGCCCCGCATTGGGCTCTGTGCTGACTGCCAGCTCAGAGCCTGGAGCCTGTTTCAGTCTGTGACTCCCTCTCTCTCTGACCCTCCCCTGCTCACGCTGTCTCTTTCTCTCCTAGAAATAAATAAAAAATATTAAAAAAAAAAAAGAGTAGATATGGGTGAGAAAGATCTGAGCATCAGCAGGCAAGGTGGGTGGTGAGACTGACCATGTTGGGTTTGGATGATCTCATAACCAGATCTATAAGGATAGTGGTCCTGATTCAAGTGGCAGACATCTGCAAGGTTAGATCAAATGTCCACGGATATACAGGCTAAAAGCGTGGGGCCCAGGATTCCAGGTAAGGAGGTTAAGGAGTAGAATTTGGGTTGATAACTAAAAAGAATCTTCTACAGTTTCACAGAGTAGTGAACTTCAGCAGGGTTTTGGAAGAAAAAAGGAATATCTTTATCAAGAGGATGGACACATGTGAAGCAAAGGAAAATGATGAGGGATTCCTATCCTGCTGAGTGAGAAGACTGGTCCCTGTACAGCTCTGTCCTGGGGAAATGTGAAACATCAGCCCTGTGCCTCATGGATGACCTGGAAGTCAATGGGTCAGGGTATCATTGTCATGCTAGTAATGGGGCATTTACTTCTCATTCCAAAACCACTGTTAGGGATTATTTATTTGTCTTCCTTGGCCATTAGCAAGAGTTGGCAACCCCTTTGGCATGGCATAGTCATGAGGGAGTCTTGGAAATCTGTTGCATTTTAAAAATTGCATTTGAAATTCTGAGATATTTTAATCAGGTTAGGATCAATCTACCTCCAAAAAAGAGGATGCAAATTTGAAAACCATGCCATTGTAGCTCTTTAATAGCTAATTACAATATAGGCAAGGAAATGGTTAGGCAGTGACTGTTAGAATGAATAATGACATGAGATGAAATACAAAACAAATCCATACCAGTTTTATTGGATTGGAAGTAAGAGACAGAGACAGGATGAAAATTTACCCAAATCTGATTAGGGAAATAAACCCTCAGACAGAGAAACGACGGATGGTGTGAGCTGATTAGCTTGAGCCCCACTGGGAGGGAAATGCCCTCAGACAACGCACCACTGAATTTCAGTGCTGGAGAGGGCTGAGACATTTAATCCAGATATGCTCATTTTTACAAATGAGAAAAATGAGGCTCAAAGGAATAAACAGCTCGACAAAGGTCCTCCCAGCTAATAAGGGACAGGGTTTGAACTTGAACACACATCTTCTCACCACTGAAGGTTTTGATGCAATTTAATGAATCACAGAGCTTAGCCCATGGATAGCTAAGAAGTCCTTAGCTGTAAGACTGTAAGACTTAGCTGTTAGACTGTAAGAAGTCCTCAATAAATATCTGTCAGGCTATATGAGTCAGTTTTCCTTGCCATCTAAATCCCTTTGTCACCTCGTCAAATAGTTGGGTTATCAGTAGGAGAGCAGCTAATACCATGTACCATCCTGCGCCCTTTATTCTTTTCAGGTGTGGCAGGACCCTGGGCTGAGTGTTGGGTCCCTTGGTTCTCAGAGACAGCTCTCCATCTCAAAGCTGACTCATTTGACTTGTTTCCATGTGCATCCACCTTGAAGAGCACCCAGTGGGCTTGAGCAGCTGTCAGCTCAGAGAGCTAATGTAGAAAACTGAGCCACTCATGTTCCTCTCCACTCTCACCTGGGCCCAGGGTGCTTCTCCAGTAGTGGTCAGAGCTACCACTTCCTCATACCCTACAGCCAGGGAGCCTTCAGTCATGTTTGTCTTTCTGGGTCCTTTATTTTTCGGTGGAATTAGTGTTAAATTCAGATTCTTCTTAATCTATGCATCCCAATTACCCCTTCTATTTCTTCAGCCACTGCCTTAGATCAGGAATGAATTGTTTCCTAAGCAACCTCTATCACTATGGACAAAATAATTTTCTCTGTCATTGATCTGGCTATAGCATCTTTTTCATTAGGCTTGAATGCGGGTTTCCACTCCCTTTGGGATCAAGTATAAGATTTTATCACACCCCTTTTCTCTTCTTGTCAACTTTTATATTGAATTTCAATATCTTTCAGTCTTAGAAATATGAATCTATGGAAACCCTTGGGACTCACAGGGAGTAAAATGTGGGCATGTTAATATCAAAGCAGGCTCAACCCACAATGGCTGGTAAATTTCTTTTCTAGTCCAAGAGCCTGAAATATAATTATGTATTTTTTCTGACATTTCTTAAAAGGGACCTCTAGAAAGTGAAAAGCAGTTAGCTTTCTATTTATGGTATCTTATCATCTTTGTTTTGATTTAAAAAAAAGCCTTATTTTAAAAAGATTTAAAGTAGCTTTTTTTTTTTTTTTTTTTTTTTTTGTGGCTGAAGATGCTTTTAGATTTCTGGAAGCTTTTTAGTCTCCAGATATGTACATTGGAATGCAAAATGGCTAAGCCTTTCCCAAGATGACACTTCTTTAATTATAATGGTCAAAACAAAAATTCTGAGGTTTTGGCTTCTGGTTGAAGATGAAGGAGTGGGTGAAGAACTGTTGGAAGCTGGCCACGTAGCCAGCGGGCAGCAATTTGAGGTGAGGACACCCAACACACATGATATACTCAGGGGAGGTTTGTGCTCACACATAGCTTGACCCAAATTTTGATTTTTCCTTTCAGGTCTCCCAAATGCTATTTCAGTATTTAATTCTGACAATATTTATTAAGGATCAACTGGATTCTGTATCAGGTACTAGGGATTTAAAATGGAATAATATCCTACCTTACACTGTAAACACAAATCAATTTCAGATGGATTGCTGATTTAATTGTGAAAGATAATGCAGCTTTTAGGGTATAGATAACTATTTGTGATCTTAGAATACACAAAGTTTTTTTTAGTTTACTTATTTTGGGAGAGAGAAAGAGAGAGAGAGAGAGAGAGAGAAAGTGGAGGAGTGGTAGAGAAAGAGGGGAAGAGAGAATCCCAAGCAGGCTCTATGCTGTCAGCACAGAGTCTGAAGTTGGACTCGAAACCATGAACTGTGAGATCATGACCTGAGCTGAAATCAAGAGTCAGATGCTTCTGAGCCATCCAGGTGCCCCAAAGATTTTTTTTTTAAACAGGACACAAAAAAGGAAAAAGAATAGATAAAGGGATAAAAAAGCACTATATTAAGAAATTCTGTTCAGCAAAAGACACCATGAAGAGAGTGAAAATGAAGGTGAAAAGATATTTGCCATACATATATTCCCCTAAGGACCCATATTCAGAATTTATAAAGAACTCTTAAAACCAATAAGAAAAAGAAGACAGAAGTGCAATAGAAAAATCCACCAAGTACTTGAATAGGGAATTCACAGAGGAGGATATCGAAAAAGCCAATAAATGTGGGAAAATTTGTTCAATGTCGTTAGTCATCAGGGAAAAGCCAATTGAAACCACAATGAAATACTAGTATTTCATTATACAGCAAAATGGCTAAAAATGAAACAGAAAATAATTAAAATTGGTGAGGATGTAGAGCAGCTAGCAGGCTTATATGCTGTTCCTGGGAATGTAATTTGGAAACTGTTTTGGACAACTGCTTAGTACTATCAACTGGCAGAACTCTGAGCTCCAATCCAGAAATTTCAATCCTAGGTAGACTGGACACACCCACCCACCAGATGAGCTGGTGTAAGGGTTGAATGAGGAGTAAGGAGGAAGAAAGGAAATGCACACAGGAAGTGCAGGCTGCTCTTTTGAAGGACTTGGCCATTCAGGTGGGAGAGATGGGATGACAAGAGGGCAACTCTAGGTTAAGGGAGAGCTTTTGTTTTTTGTTTTTTGTTTTGTTTTTTTATAAATTTTTAAAAAATGTTTTATTTATTTCTAGGAGAGAGAGAGAGAGAGACAATGTGAACAGGGGAGGGTCAGAGAGAGAGGGAGTGACAGACTCTGAAACAGGCTCCAGGCTCTGAGCTGGCAGTCAGCACAGAGCCCGACGCAGGGCCCGAACCCAGGAACCGCGAGATCATGACCCAAGCGAAAGTCGGACGCTTAACTGACTAAGCCACCCAGGCGCCCCGAGGGAGGGCTTTTGTAAGAGAGATGTGATCAAGAAATAGGGGTTAAAAATATAGGAGAGTTAAGAATTAATTTATGAATTGAGTCTCAGAAGAGATCTTTAGTTACCCCGTCTGACCCCGATATAGGGAAACATAGGAATTAATGTAGATGTAGGTATGTTATCTGTGTGTGGGTGTGTGGTGAAGGGAGTTTTCTATCGTTAGCTTCTGCTTTCTTGGCGAAGTAAGATGCTAGTTAATATGCAAAGGGAGATGGACAAAGGTTAAGCTGAGGACTGTAAAAAGTGCTGAAGCTTTGGAACCGTGCCATGGGAATGGGGGAGAGAGGTGGTCAAGGAGGGTAAGACTGGTAAGTGCCTTTGTTTTCCCCTATTGATGAGGTCTGGTATGGCCTTGATAATGGGTGAATGTTATTTAGGGCTCTTCTCTTGGATACCAGGACCGGCAGGATGATAGCAGCTGCAAGACAGGAGAGGAAGACCAGGAGAAGGATGCTAATGTTCCCAGTGGAATTAGGGCTAGTGAATAGGTGGCAAGGAGGAGAGTGCAAGAGAGGCTCAATGGTGACAAAATGGGGAAGCATGGGTTCCAGAGGAGGGGGTATTTTTACACGTGGGTAAAAGAGGGAAGTCTTGAGAAGGTGTAAGGAGAAGGAATAAAGCAGAATCAGTGCTAATCGTGTGCATGAAGAATTTCAGAAAAAAGAAAGGCTGCACTTGAGAGGGTTCTCCAAAGTGATCTTATAATCATGCCAACATGCTGTCTAAGAGGAAAGCATTTGACTTCTAAGAGTAGGTTACTCAGTGCAGTTCACAGAGCAGCAGGCAAGAAAAACAGTCAACCAAGCAAGGGCCACACTAGGGTGGAAGCTCCTTGAAGGCAGGGACAGGGCTTTATTATCTCTGTCCATTGTAGCACTTGGGGTGTCTGTAGTGCACCTTCACATATGAATGTCAGTGTGTGTGTGTGTGTGTGTTCATATGTGTATATGTATATACACACATGTGAATGGGTGTATATATGTCTGTATATGTATACATGATTATACACACATATAATCTCATTTGAATTAGTTTTTTTTTAAGTTTATTTATTTATTTTGAAAAAGAGAGTGAACACAATTGGGGAAGGGACAGACAGGGAGAGGGAGAGACAGAAACCCAAGCAGGCTCCATGCTGTCAGTGTGGAGCCCGATGTAGGGCTTGAACTGACAAATGGCGAGATCGTGACCTGAGCGGAAGTCAGATGCTTATCCAACTGAGCCACCCAGGTGCCCCTCATTTGAATTTCAAAGCATCACATCAATTTTAGTCTAAGTATTGCACTCTTTTTTAGAGGTACAGAACCTGAGGCTTAACTAGGTTGAGTATCTTGTATGAATTTGGAGGGAGTGCTAGGGATCTTCCGACTCATCCAGGCTAGAAGTATTAAAAAAAGATCGAATTTATAAATTTATAAATTTATAAATTTATAAACGCATTGCTTTTGTGGGTTAAATTGTGTTGGATGAGACCTTGATATTTTTTGATAGCACACACAGCAATATATTTTAAAGTGCCTTAAAGTGAAGAAAAAACCCCACCACCACCAAAAAAAAAAAAAAAAATCAAAACCCATTAGCCCATATTTTTTTTCTCGGTATCTCTGTGGATATTTGCACTTGACTGTGACGAAGTGAAAGAAATTCGTTTCCCCCTGACCTACCATGAATTTATTGACCTAAGGATGCTATAAACTGATATGAACACTTAAACCATATTGCAGTCATTATAAATTAATAGAGCCACTTTGCCACTTGCTGACATACAAAAGTGGTTCAATTTGAATTAATCATTGTGATATTAATAAAGAGAAAAGTTCTGCAAGTTGCCTTTTTTTGAGCACATCCTATGTAAATGGCTTTGATTTTTCAGGGAAATGCAATCTTTTACTCCGAAAAGCCCAACGTACAGTGCCATTCAATTCTGAATATTTTGTGAAATGGTTCACAAGCTCATAGAGCAGCGATGCTGGCAACCGCCTTCGGTCGAATTCCAATTCCATCCCTTCCTGAATCTACTGGAGATTTTATTGCCACTTAGAAACCCTGACATTCTGCAAATTGTACGGTGAACCCTTAATGATTTCTGAAACAAGAATGAGGTAATCTTCACAGCCATTTAAAATATTGCAGAGGTCAAGGGGGTATTTATGGTTTCCTTAATCACAGACTGAATGGACTTTTTCAGTTAATCATTTAAGCAACAAATTGCATATATTATATATATTATCACTAGGAATCTGGTTTTTGTGTTCCTTCTAGGTGCTTTGGGTATCTGTCAGGAAGGCAGGAAAGTCAGACCAGATGGCATGGATTATTATTGGAAGCAGATCATTGATTCATGCATGCCTTTCTCCTTTTCCCCTTCCTCCACTCTGTCTTCAGTTCTATCAGCAAAACTAGTAATTGGCTATCTGGAAAAAAAGGGAAATTGACTCTCTTGGAATGGCTGCCTGGGTAGATGAAAAGGCACTTCTCCTTCAGATGACCATATGTGTGCTTTGTTCTAGGATCAGACTGAACATATTAGCTTTTGTTCGTACTGTGATGGAGGTGCCGATAAGGAGAAGAAGATTTGAATGTACTTTTGTGGGTTAGAATTTCTGTGTTAAGCTTCTCTCAGGCTTGGAGAGATTAGGTGTCTTTTTTTTCCCCCTTTTGAAAACCTCTTTATGAATAGGAAGTATCTGTTAATCAGGTCATTTTCATCTTTGTAAAATTTTTGAAGGCGGGAAAAGGGGCATACCTGTGTGGCATCTGGTCAGTGCTCTACACGATGAGGTGCTTTTGGATAATAATAACAATGGTGTGAATAAAAACAATACTAGCTCACACTTTCTGAATATTGACATGACTGTGAGAGGGCATGGGGTTTTCAGATTATTATCAAGGCAAGGAAATGACGTTGCTCTCGCAGGTGGGATTCCATGTCCCCTGCACCTGTGTGCAGTTGATTTTGCAGCTTTAGGAGTTGCTTTCAGAGTCCTATTTTCAAATACTCTAAACCCTTTTACTCATAAAACTTGCAAAACCTGGTCATAAGGGAAAGGTCGTAGAAGGCTCAACAGAGTCTGGAATTGGGGATGGGGGTAGAGGTGGGAGCTTGCCCGCAGATACTGAGGGTGCTGTGTGCTAAGGCTGCTTGGCTAGAGCCAGGAGGGAGGGGTGCCCTGGAGGGCTTCTTAACTATTCTCAACATTTGCTCACTACTTGCACTGGTTTAACCTCAACCGGCAAGTGAAATGGAAATTTAGAAGAAAATGGCCAAGGAATCAAATCCCCAATTCCTTGGGCTCTGAATCTAATTTGGATAATTGAGGATAGGGGGATGGTGCTAGAAAAATACCTAAGCAATTGCCTCCCTTGCCTTCTCCACATGGCTTCCTTAATAGAAGGCTGATTTGTGAGAGTTTCTTTCAGGACCCTTGCTATTTTGGTCCTCTTCTGCCACCCCCAGACTAATGTTCTTTTTGAACTGTGAACCATCTGTGTGTGTAGGAGCTCCTGAGCCATCGTGAGATGGTGGCGGCAAAGCAGACCTCCTCTCCCCTCAACCAGAAGACACTTCATAGCTGAACAGCTCTGCAGGGTCACATGTTATTTTCCTCCCTGTTTGGTTCTCTTTGCTGTAAAAACTGAGGGCATGAAGGCAACAGTTATGGATTACAGCTGCTCATTGTGGCCATTCTTAGTAGAATCAACCAACTCCCCATTTTAGAATGAGTTTATCTCCCTGGAGAATCGGCCCATGTTGGGGCAGCTGTGTGTGTGTGTGTGTGTGTGTGTGTGTGTTTCTGAATTGTCAAGGCCCTGTGTGTGTGTGTGTGTGTGTGTGTGTGTGTGTTTCTGAATTGTCAAGGCCCCAGTGTGTGTGTGTGTGTGTGTGTGTGTGTGTGTGTTTCTGAATTGTCAAGGCCCCAGCCACTCATTCACATGTGTCTGATCTGAAAGCAGGCCTCTCTGGTTAGGTGGTGGCTGCGAGGGTGGGGACGGGGGGATATTTGCATTCTGACCTGCTGCATGCCTTTGCTGAATGAAATTCATATAATTACTACACACCATGACTTCCTCTGGAGTTGTATCCGTTCTGCTTGGCTTTTTTTCTTCCTCCACTTCATCAGCATCCAATTAATTAACAGTTGCCATAGCGACTGTTGCCATGACAGCATAAAATTCTCCCAAAGGGCTTCTCATTCATATTCTAATGAAATACAGGCACAAAGCCGGGTGGCTGGAAAAAGTGGTAAGGAGAATCCAAGAAGAATGGAAGAAGAAATTGGAAGTCTGCTTTGTCTTAAAGTCCTGCCCTCTTTGGCTTTAGCCTCAGAGTGTGTTACCTTAGAAAGAGTACCTTTATTTTTCTTTATACTTTTCCCTAATTTCTATTTTTTCCCTAATTCCTCCTGCTCCCCCCCCCCTTTTTAATGCCTGCCTGCTCCCGGGGCCAGGAATATATAACTGTTATTGGCTAAAATGGACTTTTCCTGTCTTAGGGCCATGTTCTTCATTCATTTTTTTTTCTTGGTACATAAAGTGAGGGGCACATTGTTCTTCTTCCGTCATTTAGTCTGACAGGCCTGCTGGTGGGATTTCTAATGGATTCTTCATAGGTCAAATAAAGGAAGTGAGTCTTTGTCATTTGCACTTTCACCTCTCAAAAGAAGATATCTGTCACCTGCCCAGATATAATTTCCCAGAACTCCATAGTTCTAACAAGATTTCTTCACTGCCCTTGCAAATCCGTCCACTATGACACACCTTTGTTTGATATGTAACTGTACTCATTCACTCTTTAAAAAAATTTTTTTAATATTTCTTTATTTTTTTAAAAAAATGTTTAAACTTTTATTTACTTTTGAGAGACAGAGAGAGACAGAGCATGAATGGGGTAGGAACAGAGAGAGGAGGAGATATAGAATCCAAAGCAGGGTCTAGTCTCTAAACTGTCAGCACAGAGTCTGATGCGGGCTTGAACCCACAGACTGTGAGATCATGACCTGAGCTGAAGCTGGATGCTTAACCGACTGAGCCACAGGTGCCCCTCATTCACTCTTTTAGTTTTAAGAAAGGTCTAAACATCTCCAGGTTCCCATGACCTTCTTCCCTCACTACCTCCTCCTAACAGGGGTGCCTCTGTTTGGCCTGAGGTTCTCAGCACCTGTGCTGTAGTTCAGGTCGCCTCACCTTGCTAGCCTTCCTGCCTCCAGGCTCTGTCCCCTCCAAGACATTTCTCCACCCACTTGTCTCTTTAGAAATCACTGTCAACTGTCTTCAGCCCTTCAAAGGACCACACTGGCTATAGCAAGGGCCCTCAAACTTCAGTGTCAGTCAGGGTCACCTGTGAAATATGCAGATCCCTGGGCACCCCTTCCAGAGGTGGTAATTCATTGTGAGTCCAGGGTACATAAGTCCAGGGTAGAGCCAAGGACCTGATTTTCTAACAAACATTCTAGGTTATTCCAGGGTAGAAAATCCATGGACTCCATCTTGAGAAACATCAGCCTAAAGGTGAAGCCCAAATTCTTAGCGTGGCATAAAGTCCACGGCAGTTCGATACCAGTCTATTTCCGCCTTTTTAACTTCTCTTCTAGTAATGATTCTTCCTCAGTTCTTCCACTCCCATGTACCTGGGTTTCTAACCATAATAAATTAATTTTCCCCTCCTGCATGCCAAAGCCTTTGCTCAAACTGTCTTTGCCTGAAATGCCCTTGCTCTCAAAAGGGATCAGAATATGTCACCCTAAAATATGCCACTTTAGCATAAGATTATTTGGAGCTGAAGGCAGTGAAGATACAGCAGATACAGAAGGAATTCTCTGCCCTCCCCCTCTCTCCTAAAAGCAGAGCAGAAATTTCCCTTTGTGAAGGTTCCCCCCCCCCCAACTCCCCCACCCTCTCCTCTCTCCCATATCAGGAGGAGAATGACTTTTAATCACCCGAGAAGACTAGACTCATATCACTGGAGATCAGATTTAGTAA
The DNA here is from genome assembly GCA_017311185.1 of Proteles cristata cristata. Taxonomy (NCBI): domain Eukaryota; kingdom Metazoa; phylum Chordata; class Mammalia; order Carnivora; family Hyaenidae; genus Proteles; species Proteles cristata. The sequence goes on from JAESUZ010002569.1 coordinate 425,178, forward strand.
TATTTCATTTAAATTTAATTTTTAAAGTCTAATTTAAGATTGTAGGAAGATTTAGTAAGGTTTGTAATGCAGACTTGAGTCTTACAATCTTGCTAAATGACACTTATCTTCCATTAGATTTTCTCATATATTTACCTTCCCATAATTTACTGCTCTTAGAAGATCGACCCCCATTTTTCTTGTAATTTATCCACAATTTATTGTCTTTTGTTAAAATGGTATATAAGCTCACAGGCCTAAACACTTCTTGGGGCCTCACTTCTTTTCTCTGAGCCCCCTCTCCGCGGCCATGTGCATAGGAAATATACCCTGTTCTTATTAATCAGTCTTTTGTTAATTTAATTCATAGACCCCAGCTACTGAAAACAAGATAGTGGAGGAAAGTTTTTCCTCTCCTACACTCTCTGTGATACTGGTCAGACTCCTTAGTTCAATGTCACCTCCTTCTTGAAGCTTCTTAAGTCTTTTCCAGATAGAATCACCCTTTCTTTGTGTCCCATAGCACTTTATTAGGCCTATGCTTGTATTTACCATATTTAAATTTTCTCTTTAAGAGTTGTATTCTTTGCTTCTTGAAGTTTCCTGCTGATAAAAGAAAACAAATAATTACTTGGCATCTACTAAGTACTATTTATGATGCCAGTTAACTATTCTCACCATAAACTGGTTTTTAATCAATACCAGCAGCACCACCAACAGAGCTACCTGAACTGGGTCTTCATTCCAGGCAACACGTCAATGGGTATATATACATGTTATCACTTAATATTCACCTCAAGCTTAAAAAAATACATTTAGGATTCCCTTGTTTTGAGGGTGCCTGGGTGGCTCAGTTGGTTGAGTGTCCGACTGTTGATTTTGGCTCAGGTCACGATCCCAGAGTCATTGGATCTAGTCTTGCACTGGGCTCTGTGCTTGAGCATGGAGCCTGTTTGGGATTCTCTCTCTCCTCCTCTCCACCTCTCCCCCATCCTCTAAAATTAAAGAAAAGGAGTTCCCTTGTTTTACCAGTAAGGAAAGGTCAATGACTTATGCAAAGTCAATAGCTAATAAATGGCACAAGTTGGGATTTATCCAAATTAGTCTGACTCTGGCTTGCCTGGGTTATTGATTTTAAGGTGGAGAAACTTGGCTGAGGATATCCAGCTGCAGAGCAGGAGAGTCAGGCCAGTGGGATTCCAGAGTTTGGTGACAGATACCTTTCACACTGTGAACCCTCAGCTTCTCCTGTAGTTCTTGACATAGCTCATTGAGTTGAAGTGGGCCTGTCAGGTACTAATATGATTTTTATTTTAAGGCTCAGAGAAGTGACTTATCCAGGGTAGTGTAGTTAGAAAGTGGCTGAGCAATCAAGTATTTAAAAATGAATACATTTTTAAGAACTATGATTGCCACCCTTAGCAAATAAAAATACTGCATGTGACATAACTGTATTAAAAATCTGTTATTTTTCTGAAAGTCAGATTTAGATGGCATTCTCTATTTTATCTGTATTTACCACAAAGAGCTCAATAATAGAATGCAGATAGCTTTTTAGTTTTTGTTTTCTAATTATAATAACATAGGAGGTGAGAAAACACAGCATATTCTGCTATGATTTCTTCCTCTAATATGAACTGTTCTATATAAAATTTGCATTTCTATTTTTAAAACCAAAGATAATAAATTATATTGTTTTGATAATTTTTCTTTCTTTCTTTTTTTTTTAAATATTTTAATTTATTTCTAGGAGAGAGAGAGAGAGAGAGAGCGTGAGCAGGGGAGGGTCAGAGAGAGAGGGAGACACAGACTCTGAAATAGGCTCCAGGCTCTGAGCTGGCAGTCAGCACAGAGCCCGACGCGGGGCTCGAACCCACGAACCGCGAGATCATGACCCAAGCGAAAGTCGGACGCTTAACCGACTAAGCCACCCAGGTGCCCCTTGATAATTTTTCTACTACCTTAGACACAGACAACCCAAGAGTGGTGTAGTTTGTGGATTAAATGTTTGCTTCTTTCAATAATGTGATTTCAGAGAAAAACCCTAAATTCTAATAAAAGAACTATACAAATTAAAAAAAAAAAAAGAAAGTGGCTGAGCAGACCAATGCAGTTGTTCACACACTAAAGTGAAATTTCTGCCATGTCACAGCTGCCTCCCAGTACAATGGGTGCTTGGGAGAACTTAGGATGCTGATCACCACTTAACAGTATTCTTTCAAGGGAAAAAATAGATCCTGGTGTTTTTTTTTGGTTTTTGTTTTTCTCAAGACCATTAGATTGAACATGTAGAACCTGGGCTAAGTGGCATCTGTGCAGTAGACATGCATCTCATGGGGCTGCCATATTGTGCCCATTGTTGGTAGCATTTGAATCCAGATCCAAGCAGGCATCTGCAAAACAGTTATGGTCTTCGGAATTAGGAGATCTCAGTCAAATATTTGCTACTTAGTCCCAAAAGGACCATTTGAAAGAGGATTCGGCAACACCCAGCAGCTGATGAAGGAAAGAGATATTTTCTCACTTAATTTCCACAAATGGTTTCTACATCTTCACCTTCAAATCCCTTGCCAAACACAGCCTGCCTGCAGAGAAACTAAAACAGAAATGCTATTAACCCCATATGTTCTGTTTAAAAGAGCATCTGGGTGACAGTATCTGTCTACCAAGCATCCAAAGTCAGCAGAGCCTCACTTCATTGGTACCCAATCTTGCTTTTGCACCCCCCCCAACCCCATGGCAAATGCTCCTACCCTATCCTGGGATAGCTGTTCGCCAGCGGCTGGAGCTTTGTTCTGCCTGGGCTTCTGGGGGACGGCAGCTTTTGGCTCTTGTCCAAGGGAAAGCCTGCATTGGGAGGCCACTGAGTGCTGAGGAGAGGGCCCTGTGCAGGTGATGGAGGTTTATTGATTTCCACCTTGCCCAGCTGTATCACTCTGGTGCACCTGCTGCTGGCTGCCAGTGTGATAACATACCGTGCTCAGGCGCCAGGGGAGGATGTAGTGAACAATTCATCTCCTGGATGATTCATCGAGCCCCTGCTTCCCGACCCATTCCTGCCTTCCCCCCCCCACTACATGTTATTAGCAGGAATAGCAAGGCATCCGATTTTGAAGAGGTGGAGGTCAGAGGGCCAAATTATTAACCTCCACGTCAACTCTAATTAATGCAGCAAGCCACCTGGATATTTAGTGACTGGAAATGAAATCAATTTGAGTTTTAAAATTTAATTTACATACAGCTGGTATGATAAATCAGTGACCCATTGCTAGGTAACTCACTTCTCTGTAGTTAGGGGAAGAATTTCTGTCCTCATTGTTATCTGGGTATTTTGCAAATTCAGAAATTAATCTAGAGCTGTCAGCCTCCCAGGAAAGGGCATTGCTGCTGTAATGGCTTTGAAAAATTTAACTCACTGCGGCTTGGATATGATGAGAAAATGTAATTTCTATATTTTGTTTATAGCTGTTTTAGTTTAATTCATGATCCCCCCTTTCCCCACCCCACAGTGGAAAAAAATAACTAAATGTCTAATTTGGTTTGAGTGAATGTCTTATTTGAGCATTTAAACAGAGCCTTCAAGGAATGCTCAGTCTTTCTAGGAAAAAACGCTTTGAATCTCAAATTGCCTCCATTCTCTTACTGCTTGTCTTCCTAAAATGACATCTGGTGTTGGGAGGCATCCGGTATGTGTGGGGGAAGGGCTGTGGCTCTTATGGCCTCAGCGGGAAGGGGAGGGGCTGGGGTCTTCCTTATGGGGATGTGGTATCAGGTCAGTGACTGTTTGTACTGGTTCCTGCCTGTTTTGGACACCCTGCGTCTAGTGTGCTGGTGTGGCCTGGGCCTGGTCAGGGGCTTGTACTCTGGCTGACCCCTGATGCCCTGTGGCTGCAGTCAGCAGACACGGGTCCCTGTATATCGTATATCGGTATATCGGTGCCAGGCTGGAAGGGAGGTGGCTTGGAAACGTGAAATCTGAGGGCTCTCCTTGTTCCCTCCTTGTTTGGTGGCCACATGTTTGCCGCCTGACCCTGGGTTGGTGCAAGCAGCGTGGGAGTTCTTTTCCCAGAGGTCTATCGGGCGGGGCCCAGGCCTCCTCCTCTGTTAGGTTCACTTACTCAAGGCCAGCGCTCAAAGAGGGGAACGGGGGACACAGTTCTACTTTTTTAAAATGTTTTTTATTTATTTCAGAGAGAGAGACAGCATGAGCAGGGGAGGGTCAGAGATAGAGGGAGTCACAGACTCTGAAACAGGCTCCAGACTCTGAGCTGGCAGTCAGCACAGAGCCCGACGCGGGGCCTGAACCCACGAACCGCGAGATCATGACCTGAGCCGAAGTCGGACGCTCAACCGACTGAGCCACCCAGGTGCCCCCGGGGGACACAGTTCTAACAGCATCCTTCTCCCCACTTCTTGTTCCAACAGCCTCCAGGTGGGAAAAGGGGTAGATCTCTCCTTTCTTCTCCTGCATGAAGGTCTCCTCCTTCTCTGATGGCCTTCCCGACCCGGGGGAGGTGGGGGGCATAACAGTGTGTTATGTTAGTGTCATCCAGGCTTGGGCCTAATTTAAAGTGGGAGGAGTGGTGCAAAGGGGTTAAGGGGACAGGGGTAGAACTGGGAAAGGCTGCTTTTAAAGACAAAAGCCTGGCTGTAAAGCTAATATTTTGCTGATTAACCTGGCTTCCAGACTCCATAAACTGATGGTTACCTTTTGCCATTCTTTTTGTATTCTTTCTGTAAAAATTCTGCCTTTTTATGTAGATGGGAGCCTCTGGGTGCCTTTGGTAATCTAGGGTGATGGCAACATATTCAGAAATCCAGAAGGAAAAAACCCGCATGATTTTAAAGAGAATTTCACCTTCATTACAACAGTACTGTATGAGCTTTTGTAACATGTTCTCATCTGACTGTAGTTCACAGAATGGGGACACTTTGTAAATTGCATTTAAGAGCCATCCACAACTTGTATGTCAGTGTGTGCATGTCTGCGTGTGTGCGTGCATGTGTGTGTGTGAAAGAGAGAGAGAGAGGGAGAGAAGGAGGGAGGGAGAGGAAGAAGACAGGTGGGCAGTGATGGACTGAGTAGTACGGTAAAACACATCAAAGATAAACAATCCAGGATTAAACTTGAAGACAGAACACAAAAATTAAAATATTTAAGAGACTACAAATAGTGAGTGAGATTTATACAGCCCCAAATTGAGAATGGAGTTCTGAGGGAACACAGGACAAAGGTAATCAGAGTTAGGCATTTTTCACCAGAGAAAGATTTTTTAAAAGAGGACAGTCTGGGTTCAGACTTGAAGGCAAGGTCCGTTCCACATGTAGCCAACTCTGATTCGGTGGCAAGAGGGAGCCTGATCTAGGTTTTGTGCAGCGGTGGAATGTGATGCCCAAATTGTTGACATGGGTTCTTCCAGTCACTGTAGGTGGAAAAAATTGGAGCCTGGGGGAGCAGTGACACAGGCATGAAATGCTGTAGACATAGTGTGATGGGCTGAATGGTAGCCCCCTTGGGTAGACCCCAAGGGATATGTAGGTCTTAATCCCGGGATCCTGTGAATCTTTCCTGAACTGGCAAAATAGGACTTTATAGATGGGCTTAAGTTAAGGATCATGAGATAGAGAGATTATCCTAGATCATCTGGGTGGACCCTAAATGCAGTTGCAAATACTCCCCTAAGAGAGAGGCAGAGGAGACCATGTGGCACAGAGAGATTGGAGAGATTAGCACAAGCTAAGGCATGCATGGAGCCGCCAGAAACTGGGAGAAGCAAGGAGCATTTTCTGAGGGAGGGCCTGGAGGGAGTGTGGCCCTGCTGACATCTTGACTTTGGACTTCAACTTTCTAGAACCATGAGGAAATAAATTTCTGTTGTTTTAAGCCACCTGCTTTGTGGTAACTTGTTCTAGTAACCACAAGAAATTAATACATATGGCTTAGAGGGGAAATAGAAAAGAAAGTGAGGTCTTATGAGATATTGGCCCTTTCCTCAGATACTTCTCATGAAGGGTCTGGGAAAGGGAGGGACAGTGATCAAAAATGACTGCAAAGTTGTGAGCCATGAGGCTGAGGTTTTCATGAAGGTGTATATTTGTGACAGGGAATGTACTATGCTTCTTATACATGTGATCTCATTTCATCATCCTGTGTCTTATGTAGTTTTGTCTCCTATTAAAATTATGTTTATATATTTACTTAAAAATTTTTTTTAAAATCTTTTTTTATTCTTGAGAGAGAGAGAGCATGCAGGCAGGAGAAGAGCATAGAGAGAGAGAGAGGGAGACACAGAATCTGAAGCAGGCTCCAGGCTCTGAGCTGTCAGCACAGAGCCTGATGCAGGGCTCGAACTCACAAACTGTGAGATCATGACCTGAGCCAAAGTTGGACACTCAACCAACTGAGCCACCTAGGTGCCCCTATATTTACTTTTTTGAAAGAGAGAGGGAGAGAAGGCAGGCTGGAGTTGGGTGGCGGGAGCAGAGAGAGAGATAGAGAGAGAGAGAGAGAGAGAGGGAGAGAGAGTTTCAAGCAGGTTTTATTCACACTGTCACTGCAGAGCCTGATGGGGCTTGAACTCACGAACCATGAGATTATGACCTGAGCCAAAACCAAGAGTCAGACACGTAACTGACTGAGCCTCCCAATCATCCCTATCATCAATTTAAAAAGTAAGCAAAGTTTTATTTACCTCACAGTCATAGACACACAAAGAAGAAAATATTGTAGAGCTAAAAGACATGATGAGAAAACCCTCAGACCCCACCCTACCCTTCCAACCTCCAGTCCCACATCACAGTTACTTTCTCAGGCTTTTGTTTTTGGCATTTATCTTCACCTATTACTATTTTTTTGATTTATTAGTTTTAGACAGTATCTACTGATATTCTCTTTTGATGCTTAGGGATTTCCTTCTCTTCTAATCTCTCCTCTGTCTGTCTCCCATCTGATAGGGACTTCCAATCTTGTTGAGGTGACAGGATGTCATCTTGGAAGTTTGGATCAGGTCACCACAATGTAGTGGTGTCACTGAAAGGAAGTGACTGAAAACTGGACAGCTGATTCTAAAACCCATAAAAGGGCCAGAAAGCTGAGTGTGGGCATGGTGTGGGCAACTCTTTTGTGAAAGTTTTCTTCTGGGAAAGTTGTACTGTCTCCCTGCAAGGGATGTCTCATCTCAGGTCTTTGAGGGGATGTCCCTCAGGTTTATAGTGGGGGCCATGGGGGCCTGTAATTGACTTCTGGGGACATCTAGAGGCTGAGAAATGGGCTCACTGCTTTGATGGGAGAGACTTGCTTCTGGTTGAGATGGGCCTGCACTCTCTGAGTCTGACAGGACAGAAGGCTACCGTTCATAGAGGGCACGATGGCAAACCAGGGGCTGAGGAAGGAATGGCTGCCTTCCCAGGTCATGGGAGCTGTGCTCTGGCCAGCAGGGAAGTCTATAAAGAACCAGTGAAAGTACCCTTGGGACAGAAGAGGGGCCATCTCTGGGTGCCTGGGTGGCTCAGTCAGTTGAGTGACTCTTGATTTCGTCTCAGGTTGTGATCCCAGGGTTGTGGGATTGTGCCCTGCATTGAGCTCTGTGCTGCTTAAGATTCTCTCTCTCTCTCTCTCTGACTGTCTTCCTCCCTCTGTTCACTCCTCTCTAAAATAAAAAATAAAAAAAAAAAAGAAAAAAGAAAAAAGAAGAGGAACCATCTCAAAACCGTTCCTTCAGGCATGAACCTTCTGGTATCTCTTTCCCCTTCCTCCCTCCCAACTTCAAGGAGGAGGTGAGTGACAGAGGGGAGGCTGATCATACCTCCCCACCCCCAGGTGGCAGAGGCCTGCTTCAACTGGCCCTAAAGGAAGAGAGACTATTTACCTCTAAATTGGTTAGGGAGATTTGGTTTTTACATAGGGGTGGGCATTCTGATTATGAAATTGAGACTGTTCTTGACATAAGGACTTTAGGACTGAAGATAAGTAGGAAAATCTCAAGGGCTGCTGAGGTTTTCACCCAGGGTTAAGGGAAACTTTCCTCACTGAACTTTTTAAAGTTTTAAAACTTAAAAAGAAATTATACTTTTTGAGACAATTGTAGATTCACATGTAATTATAAGGAGTCATCCAGGGGAAAAAAAAAAAAAAGAAATTATGCAGAGAGGTTCTTTGTACCTTTTACCCAGTTCCTCCTAAGGGTATAACATCTTGCAAAACTATAGTACAGTATCACAGGCAGGATTGTGACATCAATACAGGCCATTTGTAACACCACAAAGATTCTTCCTGGTGTCCTGTTCTAAACACCAGTCTGCAGGTAAAAAGTTCTTTCCTGTTACTGCTGAGTACATACTCCATGGTGTGGATGTACCAGTTTTTTAAGAACCATTCACCTGTTGAAGGACATCTGGGCTGTTGCCAGTTTTAGGGCTCTTACAAATAGTATAGCAGTAAATATTTGTGTACGTTTTCGTGTGAACCTGTCTGCTGGTTAAGTGCCCAGGAGCATAATTGCTGGGTCATATGGTAGTTACATGTTTAGTTTTTTAAGAAACTGCCAAACTTTTTGCAGAGTGGCTGAGCATTTTACATTCCCATCAGCAATGTACGAGTGATCCAGTTTCTCTGTGAATATATTTAAATTTTTAAAAATGTTTATTTACTTTTGAGAGAGAGAGGAGAGAGGAGAGAGAGAGAGAGACAGGTGTGAGCGGGGGAGGGGCAGAGAGAGAGGGAGACAGAATCTAAAGCAGGCTCCAGGCCCAAGCTGTCAACATAGAACTCGATGTGGGGCTCCAATCCAAGGACTGTGAGATCATGACCTGAGCTGAAGTCAGATGTGTAATGGATTGAGCCACCCAAGCGGCCCTCTGTGAGTATCTTTTAAAGGCATGGTGGGAGATAAAAAAAAAAAAATTTGCATTTTGATGGCATCCTGTAGGAGAGGCCACTGTGGCCTCAGGAAATAGCAAATTTGACCTTCCCAGCTGGTTCCAAGGCCACAAGGTCTACAGGGCAGGGAGCAGGTCTGACTGGGCTCTGGTGCTGTGCTATGGGAACTAGTCTCAGAAGTGCCCCCAAACCTGTCAACCAGCCCCCTTAGTGGGAGGGCTTTGAGATAGTCCTGTTCTCTCTCAGGGATCTTTCACATCCATTGGTCAGGGCCGTGGTGGTGTCTGGGGTTTGAGCTACTTTTTCTATTGTGGAAACAAGAGTCTTTTTTGTTTGAGCCTAGTAGTTACTACTAAAAGCTATAGTCACATGGCAGGCTGGAAGTGGAGATTCAGAGAAACATCCGCTCCCACTCCCTGGTGGAGCCAGAGGGAGGAGTCAGGTTAGTTTGAAGCCGGGAAGAGAGGGGCTAGGATCAAAGCCAGGAAGGAAGACATTTCCCAAGAAAGCCCCACACAAGCAGATGTAACCCTTCAATCACTGGGGTGGCAGGGATGCCTTCCAGCCCAGCTCAGCTGATCTTGTAAAACTCAGCTATGAGTCTGCAAAGCTTATATGCATAGGCTTGGGGCCAAGTGCTTCTGTCCAATCCTAGCTTGATCCCTTGCTAGCTGTGGAATCTTACTTGAGGTTATTCTAACCCCTTCAAGTCTTGGGAATCTCATCTATGAAATGGGGATATAATGGTACCTCCCAGGTTTATTATGAGGACTCAGGGAGCAATATATGTAAAGTCCTTAGAACAGTGATCTCAAACTTGGTGGCACATTAGATTTACCTAGACATCTTTAAAGAATATTGGTGCCTCGGTCCCATTTCTAGAGATTGGGGTCATTACAATTGGCCTATAGTGTGGATTATAATAATGTCCTTAGGAAATGTACTGGGTTGAACTGTGTCCCCTCCCAAAGTCATGCCCCTCCTGGAACCTCAGGGTGTGATCTTATTTGTAAATAGTGTCACTGCAGATGTAAATCAGTTGAGATGAGGCTATACTGGCATAGGGTGAGCCCTTAATCCAATGTGACTGACATCCTTATAAGAAGAGAAGAGATACAGAGACAGACGTGCACAGAGACAAGACAGTGTGAAGAGACACAAGGGGTCCCTCCTGTGCAGCCCTATCCTCTGAGGAAGGGCTATTGTAGCACATCAAGGGGAAGCAGTAGATTTGACCACTGGGAGGGGAACACAGTACATTCTGTCTGCCCTGCACGGCTTGTTCATGACGGTCTGAGAGAGCATGGGCTCTGTATCACTTTGGGTTATATAAGCTTGGGAAATACAGCATTCTGCAGTCCCTCCTTTGAGGGGTCATAGTGAGCACTGGCATTTCCAAGGCTCTGGGAAGTTCTGTGGTAAAGAAACTTTTTTTCTTTTTTTTTTACTTTCCTTAGCCCAGAATTTTTCAAACCTATTGGATCATATGAGGCCTCAGCTGAGTTTCACATCACAGGGATTATCCCAGCAGAATTGGTGCTCTTGAACCTCACTTAGGAAATTCAGATAGAGGCGCCACCATCATAAGTAGGTGTGTATGTGTCTAGAAGAAAAACCTAGAGGAAAATGATGCACTCATTTTGTTACCAGACAGGGCTCAGCAAGGTGTGGGGGGTGGAGCACAAAGATCTTTACAGTTTGGGGTGCCTGGGTGGCTCAGTGGGTTAAATGTGTGACTTTGGCTCTGATCATGATCTCTTGGTTTGTGAGTTAGAGCCCCATGTTAGGTTCTATGATGACAACTCAGGGCCTGGAGCCTGGTTTGGATTCTTTGTCTTATTCTCTCTCTGCCTCTCCCTGACTTGTGCTCTCTCTCTGTCTCAAAAATAAATAAATGTAAAAAAGAAATAATAAAAAAATGTTTACTATTCAAAGGCACAGGGGTCAATTCCCATATAGCTGTGCTCTAGAATAAGGACCAGTTTCCCTGCTGTGAAAAGGGCTTCTGGTTAGGTTGTAGGCTAGGATGCCAGCACCCAGTCAACTGTCAGCCTTCAAAAGAGTGGACTAGTGCAAGCTGGTATGGTGAAGCATGGTTTTCAAAGAGCAGCACGGTTTGGTCTTCAGGAGGTTGAGGGAGGACTTAGCTATTAGAGAGTAGCTATTAAGAATCAGGCTACTTACCAAATTTGTATGGAACCATGAAAGACCCTGAATAGCCAAAGTAATCCTGAAAAATAAAACCAAAACGGAAGGGATCACCATCCCAGACTTTAGCCTCTACTACAAAGCTGTCATCATCAAGACAGTATGGTATTGGCACAAAAACAGACACATAGACCAATGGAATAGAATTGAGAACTCAGAATTGGACCCAAAAGTATACAGCCAACTAATTTTTTTTTTTGACAGGTTGTATTGTTTTTTAACCAGTCTTCATCTCACAAGTGCCCTCCTCCATGCCCACCACTCCTCCCCCCCACATCCACCAGTCCTCAGTTTTTGTCAGCATTCAAGAGTCTCTCATGGTTTGCCTCTCCCCCTTTCCCCACCATTTCTGCCCTTCTTCTCCCCCTTGGTCCTCTGTTAAGCTCCTCCTAATCCTCCTATACGTGCACACATATGATATTTGTCTTTCTCTGCTGACTTATTTCGCTCAGCATAACACCCTCAAGGTCCATCCATGTTGCTACACATGGCCAGATTTCATTGTTTCTCATTGCCATGTAGTATTCCATGGTATAGATAAACCACATCTTCTTGATCCATTCATCTGTTGATGGACACTTAGGCTCTTTCAGGTTTTAGCTATTGTGGAGAGTGCTGCTATGAACATTGGGGTCCATGTGCTCCTATGCCTCAACATTTCTGTATCCCTTGGGTAAATTCCTAGCAGTGCTATTGCTGGGTCCTAGGGAAGTTCTAGTGTTAGTTTCCTGAGGAACCTCCACACTGTTTTCCAGAGGGGCTGTACCAGTTTACGTTCCCACCAACAGTGTAGGAGGGTGCCCGTTTCTCCACATCCTCGCCAGCATCTAGAGTTCTCTCATTGGCTCATTTTAGCCACTCTGACTGGCGTGAGGTGGTATCTCAGTGTGGTTTTGATTTGTATTTCCCTGATGAGGAGCGATGCTGAGCATCGTTTCATGTCTGTTGGCCATCTGGATGTCCTCTTTGGAGAAGTGTCTGTTCATATCTTCTGCCCATTTCTTCACTGGGTTGTTTGTTTTTCAGGCGTGTAGTTTGGTGAGTTCCTTGTAGATTCTGGATATCAACTCTTTATCTAATATGTCATTTGCAGCTATCTTTTCCCATTCCGTTGGTTGCCTATTAATTTTCTGGGTTGTTTCCTTGGCTGTGCAGAAGCTACAGCCAACTAATCTTTGACAAAGCAGGAAAGAATATCCAATGGAAAAAAGACAGCCTCTTTAACAGATGGTGTTGGGAGACCTGGACAGCAACATGCAGAAGAATGAACCTAGATCATTTTCTCACACCATGCACAAAAATAAACTCAAAATGGATAAAGGACCTGAACGTGAGACAGGAAACCATCAAAGCCCTAGAAGAGAAAGCAGGAAACAACCTCCTTGACCTCCACCGCAGCAATTTGTTAGTTGACACATCCCCAAAAGCAAGGGAATCAAGAGCAAAAATAAACTATTGGGACCTCATCAAGATTAAAAGCTTCTGCACGGCAAAGGAAACAATCCATAAAACTAATAGGCAACCAACAGACTGGGAAAAGATAGTTGCAAATGACATATCAGATAAAGGGTCAATATCCAAAATCTATGAGGAACTCACCAAACTCCACACCCGAGGAATAAACAACCCAGTGAAGAAATGGGCAAAAGATATGAACAGACACTTCTCCAAAGAGGACATCCAGATGGCCAACAGACACATGAAACCATGCTCAGCATCGCTCCTCGTCAGGGAAATACAAATCAAAACCACATTGAGATACCACTTCACGCCAGTCAGAGTGGCTAAAATGAGCAAATCAGAGAACTCTAGATGCTGGCGAGGATGTGGAGAAACGGGCACCCTCCTACACTGTTGGTGGGAATGTAAACTGGTACAGCCCCTCTGGAAGACAGTGTGGAGGTTCCTCAAAAAATTAACAATAGAACTCCCCTATGACCCAGTAATAGCACTGCTAGGAATTTACCCAAGGGATATAGGAGTGCTGATGCATAGGAGCACATGTACCCCAATGTTCACTGCAACACTCTCAACAATAGCCAAAACATGGAAAGAGCCTAAGTGCCCATCAATGGACGAATGGATCAAGAAGATGTGGTTTATCTATACGATGGAATACTACATGGCAATGAGAAAGAATGACATCTGGCCATGTGTAGCAACATGGATGGACCTTGAGGGTGTTATGCTGAGCGAAATAAGTCAGGCAGAGAAGGATAAATACCATATGTTTGCATGTATAGGAGGACTAGGAGGAACTTAACGGAGCACCATGGGGGAGAAGAAGGAGGGAAATAGTGGGAGAGGGAGAGAGGCAAACCATGAGAGACACTTGAATGCTGAGAACAAACTGAGGACTGATGGGTGTGGGGGGGAGGAAGGAGATGGGCATGGAGGAGGGCACTTGTGGGGATGAGCACTGGGTGTTATATGGAAATGAACTTGACAATAAACTATTTGTAAAAAAAAAATAATAAATAAATAAATAAATAAAATTTTAAATGAAAAAAATAAAAAAAGAATCAGGCTACTTACCTTCAGTCCTAAAGGCAGGATGATATCAGCGGTCCTTCTTCCTTATGGAAGGAAGAATGAGAGAAAATGGAGCAGAGAGGTCCTGTGAGATGTAAGGAGGACTTCCTCAATAATTGGCACAACCTTGAGGCGGTAGAGTTAGGACTCAGAGCCAGGTCCTATATTCTAAATCCTGTGTTCTTTCCATTGTGGAAGGCTGGTAGGAGTGAATCTCAGCTTAAAGACTCCAATGGATAAGGAATGCAACTGTCTTTCTCTATAGCTCAACTCTTTCAGATCCTCGTGACAGAATGGCAGAAATTTAGTTTTAGTCCACTTGAGAGTTGTCCTTACCCTTAGAGTTTTACCCAGTTCGAGTGCTAGGGCTCCATGTAATGGGTGGAGCAGGGCTATGGTCCTTGGTATCTTTTGTTTGTGTAGGTGTCCCGTAGGGTATCTTCCTGTCTGGTCCTTCATCATCTGTTCCTGATGATCATCCTTCTAGCCATTGTCACTTTAGCTTTGGTGGCTCTACTTGTGTGCCAGGTGAGGACATGGGGTCTCTGACAGACTTTCTCTTCTCTTGTTAGTCTAGATAACTTATGGAGTCATTCTGTCTCTGGTATCTTGCAGCCTCCCTGAGATTCACCAAGAGGTACAGTATAGAGTATTGTTCTCCTTTTCCTCCAGGGCATCAGCTTTTGGAAACTCAAACCAGGGAGGTAATTTTCTTTCCTCATGTTCTACTCTGTCATATCCTCTCACTGGGTAAGGGAAACAGAAGAGCTAGGAAAGGAGGGGTTGGGAGAAAAAAACCCCATAAGACTCTGGGAACTACTGAATTGCTGGAGGGAAGGGACCGTCACTGAATACTTGAGTGACAGCATTCTTCCAGAGCTCTCTGCCATTGCATTGGGCTCCATAGGAAAGATGTCGAGTCTCCTCTTTCCCTACTTGTGTAGATGGAGATCTGGGGCTCTACAGTGTATAAGTGTTGGAGTGGGGCCTGTTGACCTCCAGTTTTTAGTATTAAAAGACTTCCCAAGGTAGGATGACCAACTGTTCTGGTTTGTCTGGCATTGAGCAGTTTCCCAGGATGTGGGACTTTCATTAGTAAAATTGGTATAGTCCGAGGCAAACTGGGTCTATGGGTCATCACATAAGACACTTTGGTTGTTTTCCTCCAGGACTCAGATTCTGCCTTCTGTGTTTCTCCAGTCGGTCATGTCTTCTCTCTGCTGTCCCTTAAAAATGGTAAGGACTGTCATTCATGTACTGACTGCTTGTTAAGAATCAGGCACTTTGTGTCCTGGATTAGTCTGACATCCATCTTCTGATGCTCATGGGATTCACCTTGCAAGGTGAATGTCATGGTCCCGGAGCTTGTCCACTGTGAGCCTTGAAGACCTTCCCTTTATTATTTCTCCTGATCACCTGCTTGCTATCAGCATCTCGTCTATTTTTACTCAAATAATTATTAATTTTTACATCTGCTCACACTCCTGCCAAGGGATGGCCTTCCAATTAACCACTGACTAGGGGAAGGCGACAGATTTCTCTATCAGTGGATTAGTTGTCAGTATTGAGAGACAGCAGGGAGCTCATGAAGTGTGAGTGTGTGTGTGTGTGTGTGTGCGCGCGCGTGCCTTTGGATGCGTGGGTGAGTGAGTATGGGAAAGAGAGAAAGGAAGGTGGGAATTCAGTAGAGAAGACCATCTGTTCCTTGTAGCCAATTTTAACTCTTTCCCCCTTCCTCCAGCCTTTGCATACTTTCCTGGTTGCAATTGTCTGAAGACAGACTTTCAGTATTAGAGATTTCTGACTTACTGACCTGTCAAAAACAACTCCTGACTCCTGTTCCCACTCTTCTTGAAGATGTCTACGCAATAGCTGGGACAATAGAAGTCCTACAGTTGAAGGAAATCTGGATTTTCTTACACTTTCACACTAATTTCCCATGCTTCTTTTCTTCCTTTGTAGCTTTGAAAAAATCAATTAACCTCTCTGATCATTAGTTGTTTTGTAATAAAATGATAGTAAAGGGACAGATCTCTAGACATATCGACATAATTTTAAAATACGCTTTTGATAATGCTGATTATAGAATCTTTATTATACCATTCCTCTGCCCCACAACCTAAAACAGGAACTAAGAAAACCCCATAGTCCATAGAATAAAATTTAAACTACTTAATGTGTCAGTCTTAATGTGCCCTATAAAATCTGAGCTCTGAAAGCCTGACCTGCTTATCCATTTCCTCAGCTGACCCTCTAGCATATATTAATTTGATGTTGTTACGTTTCTTAAAGTTTACTTATTTTGAGATGGAGAGATAGACAGCACAAGCAGGAGAGAGGCAGAGAGAGAGGGAGAGGAAGAGAAACCCAAGCAGCCTCTGCTGGTAGTACAGAGCCTGATGCAGGGCTTGAACTCACGAGCTGTGAAATCATGACCTGAACTGAAGCCAAGAGTCAGATCCTTAACTGACTGAGCCACCCAGGCACCCCTGACTTTAGTTACTTTTAAGGAATATCTATCTTATTTTTGAATTTATTTAAAAATTTCTTGACAGATGGACTGCTTCTTAGCATTAAAAAAAAAAATCCCCAACACCCAGCAGCTGTTTTGTACCTAGTAAGTACTCAATAAATGTTAAATTAAATTCAAAGTCTTTTGGAGATATAGAAATATTTTAAAAAGTACAAATAGCTTATAGATTTAAAAAATTTATACTGAACTTATTCCAAATTTCAGGAGGAAAATCAATATTTCACCAGTAAGAATTGTGTTAGCTATGGGTTTTTCTTAGATGCTTTTTATCAGATTAAAACAATTTCTTCTATTCCTGGTTTGCTTAGAGTTTTTATTAGGGATGAATGTTAGATTTTGTCAAATGCTTTTTATGGACCAATTGAGATGATAATATGATTTTTTCCTTTATTCTGTTAATGTGGTGAATTAAACAGATTGATTTTCAATTGTTGAACCAGTCCTGCATTTCTGGGATAAATTGTACTTTGTCAATCGCTATTATCCTTTTTATATATCTCCCAAATGGTATTGGTCTGTAGTGTTCTTTTCTTGTAATATCCTTCTCTAGTTTTGGGATCAGACTTCTGCTGGATTCATAAAATCAATTGGGAAGGCTAGTTTCAGATTTATAAAAAAGTTGCAAAGCTATAACAGAGAATACCCATACACTCTGCCCAATTTCCTCTATAATTAACAATTTACATTACTATGATGTATTTGTCATAACTAGTGAATCAATATAGGCACACAATTATTAATGAATGCACATTCTTTGTTCAGATTTCCCTTGTTGTTGTTGTTTTTTAATATTTTTTATTTATTTCTAGGAGAGAGAGAGAGATAGCGTGAGCAGGGGAGGGTCAGAGAGAGAGGGAGACACAGACTCTGAAACAGGCGCCAGGCTCTGAGCTGGCAGTCAGCACAGAGCCCGACGCGGGGCTTGAACCCACGAACCGCGAGATCATGACCTAAGCGAAAGTCGGACGCTTAACCGACTAAGCCACCCAGGCGCCCCTGTTCTGTATATTTTAAATTAATATATTTTATGATCAAGGATATGGACTAGCTTGGTGAATGTTATGTTTGTACTTGAAAATATATATTCTGCATTTGTTGGATACAGTGTTCTATAAATGTCAGTAAGACATTTTGGTTTGATATAGTTGTTCATATCTAAATTCTATCAATTTACTGACACAATCTCCAACCATGTTTATGAATTTGCTATTTCTTTCCTTGTTCTGCCAACTTTACTTCATGTATTTTGAGGCTCTGTCATCAGGAGCATATAATTTAGGGTTAGTTATGTCTTCTTGATGAATTGACTCTCTGTTTATCATTCAGAAATAAACGTCTTTATTTCTGATAATGTTCCCTGTCTTGAAGTCTACTTTGTGTGATATTAATATAGCTACATCTGTTTGTATATGTTTTTTACCCACTCATCCTTTTATTTTGTACTTCCTTATGTTTTTAATATTTAAAGTGTGTCTCTTGTAAATAGTATATGGTTAGGTCTTACTTTTTAAATCTGTTCTGATAATTCCCTTATACTACCCACCCCCTTCCTTATTTTCAACCTTTTGTACTGATGTATCATTTGTTATAGTTAATGAGTCAATACTGATATATTGTATTAACTAACCATACTTTACATCAGGGCTCGCTCTTGGTGTATGTTCTATGCACTCTGACAAATGTGTAATGACATTATCTACCATTATCATACAGAATAGTTTAAATAGTTTCACTCCCCTAAATATTCCCTGTGCTGTACCTATTCATCCTTCTCTCCTTCCAAACCCTTCACAACCATTGATATTTTTATTGTTTCTATAGCTTTGTCTTTTCCAGAATGCCATACAGGTGGGCTTATTCGGTATGTAAACTTTTCTTTTTTCTTTTTTTTAAAGATAAAATTAATTTTTTAAAAATGTTTATCTTTGAGAGAGACAGAGTGTGAGCAGGGGAGGTGCAGAGATAGAGGGAGACACAGAATCGGGCAGGCTCCAGGCTCTGAGCTGTCAACACAGAGCCTGACATAGGAATTGACCCCACAAAATGTGAGGTTATGACATGGACTGAAGTCAGATACTTAAGCGGCTGAACCACCCAGGCACCCTAGTATGCAGCCTTTTCTTGGTTTCTCTCACTTAGGATTAAGGTTTTGTATGTCTTTTTGTAGCTTGATAGCTCATTTCTTTTTATCACTGAATAATATTCCATTATATTGTACAGATGTCCCACAGTGTGTTTATCTATCCACCTATTAAAGGATACCTTGTCTGCTCCCAAGTTGTGGCAGTTATGAAGAAAGTTACTATAAATATTTGTATAGGTTTTTGTGTGGAGATAAGTTTCAACTCTTTTGGGTAAATACCAATGAGCACAGTTGCTGGATCGTATGGTGAAAGTGTGTTTAGTTTTGTAGGAAACTGCCAAATTCTTTTCCAAAGTGGCTGTACCATTTCCCATTCTCACCAACAAGGAATGAGAGCTCTTGTTCCACATCCTTGCCAGAATTTGGTGTTGTCAGTATTTTGGATTTTAACCATTCTAATAGGTGTTTAACTAACAGATATCTTACTGTTTTAATTTGCAAGATTTAATTTCCCTAGTGATGTATGATGTTGAACATGTTTTTATATGTTTATCTGCCATACATATGTCATCTTTGGTAACATATCTGTTTAGAGCTTTTGCTCATTTTTAAATTGGATCACTTGCCCTTCTATTGTTGAGTTTTAAGAATTCTTGGTATATTTTGGATGAGTACTTTATCAAATATGTGCTCTGCTACAATTTTCTTCAAGTCTGTGGCTTATCTTTTTATTCCTTTAGCAGTGTCTTTTACGAAACAAGTTTCTAATTTTGATGAAAGCAACATATCTATTTTTTTTCTTTCATAGATCATACTTGTGGTGTAGAGTAAAAATTCATCACCAAATCCAAAGTCACCTAGGTTTCCTCATATGTTATCTTCTAGGATTTTTATAGTTTTGCATTTGAGATTTAAGTCTGATCCATTTTGAGTTAGTTTTTGTGACAGGTGTAAATTTTATGTCTAGATTTAATTTTTAATGTAAATGTACAGTTTTTCCATTACCACTGGCTGAACAGACTATCTTTTTTTTTTTTAACGTTGATTTTTAAGAGAGTGTGCAAGTGGGGGAGGGGCAGAGAGAGAGGAAGGTGAAGGATCTGAAGCAGGCTCTATGCTGTCAGTGTAGAGGCCTCAAATTCATGAACCATGAGATAATGACCTGAGCTGAAGTTGGATGCTTAACCAACTGGGCCACCCAGATGCCCCCAAAAGACTGTCTTTTCTGCATTGGATTGCCTTTTGCTCCTTTTTCAAAATTGACTATTATTTGCATGGGACTATTTCTGGGCTCTCTTTTCAGTTCCATTGATCAGTACCTATTCCTTCGTTAATACCACACTACCTTGATTATTGTAGTTTTGTAGTGAATCTTGTTATTAGAGAGTGTGAGTCCTCTAACTTTATTCTTTCAATACGATGTTGGCTATTATGACTTACTTGCCTTTCAATATGAACTTTAGAATTAGTTTGTCGATATCCACAAAATAACTTGCCAGAATTTTATTTAAGTTGTATTAAATCTATAGATCAATTTGGGAAGAACTGATGTCTTAGCAATATTGAGTCTTCCTATCCACTTACTTGGACTATTTCTTCATTTGTTTTGTTCTTTTTTGACTTTGTTCATCAGAGTTTTATAGTATTTTTCATATAGATCTTGTGTATATTTTGTTAGCTTGCTTTATTTATTTATTTATTTATATATTTATTTAGAGAGAGAGCGTGTGTGTGTGCTTGCGAGTGAGTGGGGGAGGGGCAGTGGAAGAGAGAGAGAGGGCATCTTACACAGGCACCATGGTGGTCTGGAGCCTGATATGGGGCTTGATCTCATTACTGTGACATCATGACCTGAGGTGAAATCAAGAGTTGGACTCTTAACTGAGCCACCTAGGTGCCTCTATTTTGTTAGCTTTATATCTAAGTATTTCATTTTTTGATGCTAATATAAATGGTATTGGTTTTTATATTTTAAAATTTCACTTGATCATTGTTGGAATATAGGAAAGTGATTGACTTTTGCACATTAATCTTATATCCTGCAACATTTATATAATCAATTATTAGTTCCATGAGATTTTTTTACTGTTGTTTGATTTTCTCTGTGAACAATCATGTCATCTGTGAACAAAGGAAGCTTTATTACTTACATCCAAATCTGTATATCTTTTATTTATTTTTCTAATCTTATTGCATTAGCTAGGGGCCCTAGTATGGTGTTGACCAGGTAAGAGTGGGCGTCTTGCCTTGTTCCTGATCTTACTGGGAAAGCATGTAGCATACTGTTGGCTATAGGCTTTTATAGATGTTCTTTATCAGGTTAAGGAAGTTCCTCCTCTGTTTCTAGTTTGCTGAGAGGTTTATCATGAATGGGTGTTGGGTTTTGTCAAATAATTTTTCTGCATATACTGATGTGATGAATTATATTAATTGGCTTTTTCATCTTTATTGATTTATAATTGACATAATTTTGTGTAAGTTTAAGGTATACAACTTAGTGATTTTATACATGCATATGGTTCAGAATGCTTGCTGCAATATGGTAGTTAACACAGCCATTACTTCATATGGCTACAATTTTTTTTGTGGAGAGAACTTCTAAAATTTATTCTCTTTACAACTTTCAAGTATACAATGCAATACAAGAATACAATTAATATGGTTACCATGCTGCACATTATATCCCTAGAACTTACTCATCTTAGGACTAAAAATTTGTACTCTTTGACTGCCTTGACCCATTTTCCTTACTCTGTACTCTGCCCCAGCAATCATCAATTGTTCTGTTTCTACTAGTTTGGTATTTTTTTCAGAATCTACATATAAATTAGATCATGAGGTATTTGTTTTTCTTTGACTTATTTCATTCAGCAGAATGCTGTAAAAGTTCATCTATGAGGTTGCAAATGGCAGGATTTCCTTCCTTTTTATGGCTGAATAATATTCCATTTTACATTAATTGATTTTTGAATGATGAGTCAGCCATGCACACCTAGAATAAATCCCATTTGGTCAAGGTATATAATTATTATTTAAATTTTTAGTTTTTCAACTTTTAAAACATTTTTTAAATTATCTTCTTATTTAAGTACAGTCTACACCCAACATGGGACTTGAACTCACATCACTGAGATCAAGAGTCACATGCTCTTCTGACTGAGCCAGCTGGGCACCTCAAGGTATGTATAATTATTTTTATGCATTTTTGGATTTGATTTGCCAATATTTTGTTGAGAATTTTCACATCTATGTTTATTGGTTTGTAGATTTCCTTTCTTATAATGTCTTCATTTTGGTATTAGGGTAAGGTTAGCCTCAGAATTGTGTTAGAAGATATTACTTCTGCGTCTGTGTTTTGGAAGTGGTTGTAGAGAATTGGTATAATTTCTTAAATATTTGATAGAGTTCATCAGTGAACTCATCTGGGTCTGGTGCTTTCTGTTTTGGTAGGTTATTAATTATTGATTCAATTTTTAATAGATATAAGCCTATTCAGATTATCTACTTATACTTGTGTGAGTTTTGGTAGATTGTGTCTTTTAAGGAATTGGCTCATTTCATCTAGGTTATCAAGTATGTCAGCATATAGTTGTTAAAAATGTTCTTTTATTATCTTTTTAATGTTCATGAAATCAGGAGTGAAGTCTCTTATTTCAATTTTGATATTAGTTATTTGTCTTTTTTCTTTTATTTTTCCTTAGCTAACCAGGCTAGTGACACTAATTCTCTTGATGGCTTAAAAAAATATATATATCTTGGCTTCACTGATTTTTTTCTATAGATTAAAAAAAAATTCTTTGATTTCTACTCTAATTTTTATTATTTCTTTTCTTCTATTTACTTCAGATTTAATTTGTTCTTTTTCTAGTTTTTAAGGTAGAAGCTTAGATTATTGATTTTATATCTTTTTTTAAATTGATGTGTTCAATGCTATAAATTTCCCTCTAAGCCCTGCTTTGGCTGCATCACCCTTGTTTTGATAGGTTATATTTTGAGTTTTTAGTTCAAATATTGTAAATTTCTCTTGAGAGTCTTTTTTTGTCCATGTATTATTTAGAGATGTGTTGTTTAATGCCAAGGAATTTGGGATTTTATAGTAATCTTTCTGTTACTCATTTCTAGTTTAATTCTGTTGTGGTCTGAGCATGCTTTATATGATCTTAATTCTTTTAAATTTGTTGATGTGTGTTTTATGGTCTACCTGGTGATGTATCTTGATGAATCTTCTGTGAGAACTTGAGAATGTGTGTTCTGCTGTTGTTGGATGAAGTATCCAATAGATGGCAGTTATATGCAGTTGATTGATGGTGTTGTGCATTTCAGTTAGTCCTTATGGATTTTCTGCCTGCTGTATCTGTCAGTTACTCATGGTGGGGTGTTAAAATCTCCAACTCCAATAGGGGAGTCATCTGTTTTTCCTTGCAAGTCTATTAATTTTTGCCTCGCATATTTTGATACTTTGTTGGTTAGGCACTTACATTAAAGGTTGTTATGTATTTTTGGAGAATTGACCCCTTTATCATGATGTAATGCTCTTCTTTATCTCTTACTTTCCTTGCTCTGAAGTCTGTTTTGTCAGCTACTTCTTTCTTTTTTATTAATGTTAATGTTGTATGCTTTCTCCATCCCTTAACTCAATCTATTTGTGTCTATATTTTAATGTGGATTTCTTGTAGACAACATATATTTGGGTCTTTTTTTTTCATTCTGATAATTCCTGCATTTTAACTGGTATATTTAGACCATTGACATTGAAAGTATTAATGATGTAGTTAGATTAATATCTACTGTATTTGTTACTGTTTTCTACTTGTTACCCTTATTCTTTGTTCTTTTTTCAATCTGTCATTCCTTTTCTTACATTTTTATTGAGCATTTCATGCTCTCTCCCCTCCCAGCACATCAACCATACTCCTTTAAGTGGTTATCTCTGAGTTTGTAATATTTACAGCTTATCTAAATCCTCTTTCAAATAACACTACTACTTCCAGGATAGTGCAAATATAACAGAGTATTCTCAACTCCTCCTAACTTGAAAAAACATGATATCATATATGCATTCTTTGATTACTATTGGGGATAAATGATTTTTCAATTGTGTGTCCTCTTACTCTCTTTTGGTTATTGGTTGAAATGCAGGTTTTGCTTTGTTTTTTCACAACAAATTGTTCAATTGAGATTATTGTTTTAATGAGACTAATCAAATCCAATTAGTTGAGTTTTATGTGAAAACTTCTCACTAAGGCTAAGGAAAGAGAGGTGAATAGAAGTGCAGCCTTGTTGCAAATTTTCTGGTTTGTTTAGCCTGATTGGTAATGAATTTACCAATGAGGCTCTGTTGGACCTCACACACTTTGCCTTTTGAAACTCATGCTTTCTGAAGAGTAGAGACACAATGAAATATAAGATGTTGGCTGAAGTGATGCTTTTTCTGAGCCAAATGATCAGTCCAGGAAGTTCCTGCATCTTTCTGGAATAAGGTTAGCACTTCAGACCTGTTGCTAAGGAAGAATCTAGAATGTTCACTTCCAAGTGGCCACTTGTACTGTGACAGCCTCAGGCCTCCTACTTGTCCTCTTAAAACTGAGAGAACAAAGCACTTAAATCCTTTAAAGAATTCAGAGACTTTTGAGATCCAAGAGTGTTAGCTTTGTAATACTACAGCAAGAAACCTGTCTGTGGGGCGAGCATAGTTTTGGGGAAAGAGACCAGGCAGTTTAAGGACTGTTATCCCTGAGATTTGTTTTCTCTTTGCTATTGGGAGCCAGTTCACGTGGTTCAGTCAGTTTAAATATCACATTGATAAATGACAGTGAGAAATGTCTCATCCTCTAAGATGAATTTCAAAGATGCTGCTTCTAGAAAATGCACGGAAGATGGCGGCCTTGTTTGAATGACTGCGCTAACAAGGACTCATCACTCTCTTGGCAAAAGGATGGATAGTTCTGGGAAGAGAGTGCACAGGAAGGAGTTGGGGAGTAAAGGTTTCCTGAGCAGGGAAATCTAAAGAACAAAATACATGAGTGAGTCTAATGTATGAATGTAGGTTTGCAGGGCTCAGTCTTCTTTTTAACTGAACTTGCCCACTGGATGTGAATCTCTAAAGAGTTATGATCAATATTGGCAGTTTTTGTGTGCTCCCCAGCTTTTTTAGGTCATTTAGGTCATTGTATCACCAGCCTGTTCCCATCCCCCAGTGGGACGATGGTCCCCCCAGAAACCTTTCTATGGAAGTTCCTTGGCCAGGTCTCACTGTCAGGGAGAAGCTGAGCCTCACACAAAGTCCCAAAGTCCCTCCCTACCAACAGGTAGACTGAGCACTTTTGAGATCCTGAACCTTCCCAGGTTAATAAATGTAATTTCAGACTCCGAGGAGGGCAGAGGCAAGCCGGTCAAGGTAGGCGGAATTAACTGCATTCTAAGGTGGATATAAATCATTTTGGCATCATGATTCATTTGACATTTTAAGGCTGAGTCAATTCTCTTTGGCTTTGCCCTGGAGCTGTTGTGATGGAGAGTGAGGCTGCTGGCTGAGCAGTCATTTCCCTTTAAAGGTGGTGAAGGATGTGCAAGGACCTCTGGACTTGGCAAGTAATAAATGAAGATGAAAACATGATACTTTCCATTGAGTAGTTTATAATATAGTAGATGATTAAACCAAAGAGATAGTAGCAAACATAAAAACCCACAGTGGTGCTAGTTAACACTGTCCATTTACTACAAAGCATCATTGTATTTACATATCTTTTCATTATTATGGAGGATGCTGGTATGGTCAATTTCATGTGTCAATTTCAGTGGGCTAAGGGTGCCCAGAGAGCTGTCAAAACATTGTTTCTGGGTGTGTCTGTGAGGGTGTTGGCTCATCCACTTCCCTGTTTCTCAGGGAACTTGAACTTGGAGTGCGCGTTCCCTTGACTTTTCCTGACTCCCCAGCTTGTAGACAGAGGTTTGCAGGACTTGCCAGCCTCTACAAGCACATGAATACATTCTTGTAATAAATCTCTTGTTTTTAAATTGAGGTATAATTGACCTATAGTATTATATTAATGTCAGGTGTACACTTCATGATTGGACATTTGTGCGTGTTACAGAATGATCCCCACAGTAAGTCTAGTTCACAATCGTCACCATACATAGTTACAAAGACTTTCTTTTGTGATCAGAACTTTTATGGTCTGTTCTCTTAGCAACTTTTATGTATGCAACACAGTGTTATTAACTACAGTCACCATACTGTCCGTTGTATCCTCATGACTTATTTACTTTGTAACTGAAAGTCTGTATCATTTGACCTTCTTCACCCATTTTGGTCCCCTTTCTTCTTTATCTCTGGCACCTTCATCCCATGGGCCCAGCGCCCTATGGTCTGCAGCAACACCTTCTGGTAGAAATATTATGTGAGCCCTCAATGCAAGGTAAATATATATTTAAATCATTCCTAGTGGCCACAGTAAGTAAAGGAAAAAGGAACAAGTACAATTCATTTTAATGCTATATTTCTTTTAATCAGTGTATCTAAAATATTATCATTTGAACCCATAATCAATACAAAAATTATGAACTATTTCTACATTCCTGTTTTTCTTTTTAAAAATTTTTTAATGTTTAGTTTTGAGAGAGAGACAGAGACAGAGCATGAGTGGGGGAGGGGCAGAGAGAGAGGGAGACAGAATCTGAAGCAGGCTCCAGGCTGTGAGCTGTCAGCACAGAGCCCGATGTGGGGCTTCAACCCATGAACCATGACCTGAGCTGAAGTAGGACACTTAGCTGACTGAACCACCCACGTGCCCCACTACATTCCAGTTTTTTGACAAGGTCTTCTAAATCTGGTGTGTAGTTTATATTTATAGTACAGTTAGGTTTGGACCAGCACTACTTGAAGGGCTTAGCAGCCACATGTGGCCAGTGGCTACTGGACTGGACAGTGCAAATCTAGAAGGCATGTAGCTGGTTCACTTGCTTAGAGATGCATATTCATTTGCTACCCATCCAAGCAACCACTCTGCCAACCATGGTTTTAGGTGTTTGGATGCACTGCTTAAGTCCAGAATTTGTATTTTACTGAGGGGAGAAGGGGACAAAAAATCATAAATACAAAAGAATCAGAGGTTCCTGGGTGGCTCAGTTAGCTCTTGATTTTGGCTTGAATCATGATCTCATGGTTTGTGGGATCGAGCCCCACACTGGGCTCTGTGCTGACAACATGGAGCCTGCTTGGGATTCTCTTTCTCCCTCTCTCTCTGCCCCTTGCCCGCTTTTGCTCTCTCTCTCAAAATAAACATTTAAAATTTTTTTAAAAAGTCACATGTCAAAGAATGATGTTGATACAAAGAAAATAAAGCAGGGTGAGAAGGAGAGTGACAGGGGGATGGGCTGCTATTGAGATAAAGTAGTCATGGTAGGTGTCTCTGGAGAGGTGACATTTGAGGTGAGGTCTGTATATTAGGAAGAAGTATGTCATGTGGCGATAAGAGAAAACATACTCCAGGCTGAAGGGACAATATATAAAGGTGCAGCGGTGGGGCTGAGCTCAGCATTTCATGGATGAAATAAAAGACCAGTGAGGTAGGAGAGAGGGGAGAAGGGGTGATTTGGGAAAGGTCCTTCAGGTTGTAGTATGGAGCTTGGGTTTTATTCTAAGAGCCATGACAGCCACAGGAGGATTTTAAGCAGGCAGTCATGATTTGAGGGATGCTTTTAAAAGATCACTCTGGTGCCATGTGGAGAATGGGCTGTAGGAAAGCATGGACTGAACCTGAGGGAGCTGTCAGGGGGCTGGCTGATGCTGTGGTGCTGGGGGAAGCTTCAATGGTGGGGAGGGGTGGGGTTGCAGGTCTTGAGTCTCCAGGCTATGCTATGACCATAGGGGACCCGGCCCACAGGACTATAAATGGGCTGGGAGGGAAAGGGTGAATCTGGGGATGACTCCAGTGTTGGGAACCAGGCAAATGGGGGCATGAGGCCATTAGCTGATATAAGAGGAAAGTGGAGATGGGTTTAGGGGGAACATCAGAAGTGTGAGTGTTCAGGGAGAGAATTGCTGCAGGAGGCACTAGCCAGGGTTTAGGGAAAAACAGAGTAGAAATCCAGGCCTAGCCCCTGGCCAGGGCTCTCCCAGGTAGGGGTCTCAGACAGAAGACAGGATGTACAGTTAAATGTGAATGTCAGATAATCAAAGAATAACATCTTGTATGTGTATGTCCCATGCAATATTAGGGAAATACGTAATACTAAGTTTACGATTTATCTAAAATTCAAATGTGGTTAGGCATCCTGTATTTTTTGTTTTCAAAGCCTGGCAACCCTTCTCCCAGACCTGTTTTGCTAAGTGTTTTGGAGACTGGGGTGAGGTAAGGGTGAGCATCCTTTAATTGGGTTGCAATAGAATCCCATGGCCTGAGGACGGTGGGAGAGACCACTCTATATATCTCTCTCATATAGAACTTTCAGGTTTTTTGTTTTGCTATTTGTTTGTTTGTTTTTGTTTTAAGTAAGCTTCATGCCCAACTTGGGGCTCGAACTCATGACCCTGAGAGTAAGAGTGACCTGCTCTACTGACTGAGCCAGCCAGGTGCTCCTAGAACTTACAGGTTTTTTGTTTGTTTGTTTGTTTTTTTAATGTTTATTTATTTTTGAGAGAGAGACAGAGAGAGAAAGAGAGCACAAATGAGGAAGGAGCAAAGAGAAAGGGGGACAGAGGATCAGAAGCAGACTCTGTGCTGATGTGGCCTTGAACTCCAGGACTGTGAGATCATGACCTGAGCCGAAGTTAGATGCTTAACCAACTGAGGCACTCAGGAGCCCCAGAACTTAACAGTTTTTAAATGCTTTTATTACCACGTTCTATTTTGATGCTTCTGTGGGGTTGACATTTCCCCCTCTTTTTCATAAAGGTGAGGTCAAGAGAGGTCAAATGATTTGCTCAAGCCCACACAATAAGTAGGGAGTGAAGCCAGGACTAGTATGCTGGAGGCTGTGTGTGCTTAGCCAACTTGAAGCCATGCTTTCCCTTTCATATCGGAACTTTGGGCTCATTTAAGTTCTGGTCTTAGGAGCTTCAGAGGAGAATGTGGTAAGCCAGCCTGTCCCACAGGGCATTGCCCTGGTGGTTGTGATTGGTCAGGGTAGACTTGTGACCTGAATTGTCTCAACCACACTGTTGGGAAGGACTTATGTGTCATGGTCAGTGGATATGATTTCCCTGTTGTGCTCTCTATCCAGACATAAATAAGGCCATATACAGAACTCATTCCCACTGGTAGTCATGTAGCAATTATTTAGGAAATGAGCCTGGAAGGAAGCTGATACAGAGCAGAGCAGAGACAGAAAGGCCCTGAGTCCACGATGACATCTTGAACTGCTGGTCTTCGCCTAGCCTGGAGCCAGTCCCCACTGGGCTCCCAGTTATGTAAGAGAATAAACTGCTTAGTGGCTAAGCCACTTTGGCCTTGGATTTTCTGATGCTGGTCACCCAAATCATTCTTACTGTTGCAATGAAAATTGAGCTCTTCTTCCTCTGGTGTTTGCCCTACTATACCACATGGCTGCTAGATGCAAAGGAAGCCAAGTGTAATGGTTTGCATAGAATTATTCAGGACTAGCTTCAAAGATTAGCACAATTTAAATAGAATTTTGAAGTGGGAGGAGGCAGGGGGCCCACCAGGGGGGGTGACTGGTACTTGTGCTTTCTCACAAGAGCATTTTTACAGGGGAGGTGACAATCAGGATGATTGTGGTGTCTTTTGCTTTGGAGTTGCAATTGATCTGAGGGCCACCTGGGAATCCTGAGGAAGGAAGTGACGTGACAGAAATGAATGCATGAGAAATGCTCCTGGTTCATATGTTTTCTGGGAAGAACAAGCATAGTTGGTTCTTTTAGACATGTAGGAAAGAGTCAAAAAACAAATAGAGAATGAGTGCTCTGGAGATCATTACCTATTGGTTGGTGTTCCTGCAAGGATTTGCCTGGAAGGAATAAGTCCTCTTTCTATTTGTACAGAAATACACTCTCCAGCTTTCTCAGTATTTGCACATGAGAAAGTTTCGACTATGTCAAATACCCACACAGATCCTTTATTTCCTTCAGGTGCCTTTGAACTGTTGCTCAGCTTGCCATTTGGGAGGACTCTTTCAGAAAGGATGAAGGTTTTTTGTTGTTTGCTGGGTTTGGTTTGGTTGTAGAGAAGGCAAGGCCTTGGACCTTGCCTGTAGGTCTCCTTTCTAAGGCTACAATGGTCCTGATGTCATGGGATAGGATGGTAAACCATGGGATGGGATCATTAAACCATCAGACTTGGGTTGCACCTTGTACTGGTTTTCTATGGCTGCTGTAACAAATCTCCCCAAATATTGTGGCTTAAAAGAAATGTATTCTCTCAAGGTCTAGAGGCCAGTAGCCTGAAATCCAGGTATCATCAGGGTAACACTCCCTCCAGAGGCTCTGGAGGATTCATTTCCTTCCCTTTTCCAGCCACTATTGGCTGTAGGTGTTCCTTGACTTGTGGCCACATCCATCCAGTCTCTGCCCCCTTTTTCAAATGACTGTCTTTTCTATCGGTGTAATGTCTCTCTGTCCCCCTCTTACAAAGACATTGTCATTGGATTTAGGGCCCATCCAGATAATCTGGCATGATCTCACCTCAAGATCCTTAACTTAATTATATCTGCAAAGACCCTTCCCTAAGGAAGTTCGCATTCACAGGTTATAGGATTTGGACAGATCTTTTTTTTGGAGGGGGACACCTTTCAACTTGCTACAGGTCCCCTTTGGAAAGTACCAAGTTATGCCATTTAAGTACTTTGAATCTCAACACTCTCACCCGTGAAATAGGTGTACTGTCATCGACCTTTTTGTCTCACAGGTTTGTTAAGATCCATACCTTCACCTGAGTGAATGATGAGGGGATGGAAAGACAGGATGGGGTGGGGTGAGAGAATAGTCACGATTATTTGGGTAAGCATGGGATGTGGGGAGCAGGAAGGACTGGAAGACAAGGAGAGTGTGGTACAGCTCATCTTACAAGGAGCGGGAAGGAGAGTTCTGGAAGAAGCAGCTGGATAGGGGTTGGGGGGATGGGTGATGCAGCTCTTCCCTAGACACATATGTACGTATCTGTTTTCTCCTGGCTCCTTGGCTGGGAGCACCATCACTGCTAGCTTTGAAGAAGGACAGTCGAGAAAAAAATGAGGAGCTAGAGAGGATGTTAGCAAGGAGGATGAGAAAGGGTAAATAAGGAAGAAAGTACTATTCTTTCTCTGGTTACCTATGAGGCTAAAATGGAAAACTTCTATTTGTTTGTTTGTTTGTTTGTTTCATCACAAAAGGAGAAAAGAGAGCCAGCAGTTCAAGGGCTGTGATAATCTCTTTCAGAGGCCAGTGGTCTGGGACACTTGGATGTTCTGGGAGCAAGAAGCAGGCAGAAGGGAGGTTTCCTCAGGTAACACTCTGTGTAGTTGAAAGTGTGTGCCGATTTCACCAGCAGCAAAACACAGGAGGAGCCCTGCTTTGAAGGAACAAACCAGAATACCAAGAAAGAAGGGAAAATGTGTATTGATTGTTTACTCTGAGGGCTTAACACATGTCATCTTGCCTCATGACAATCTCAGAAAAGAATTTTTCAAATAGATGAAAAATTAATAGATGAAGATGAATTTCTCAAGCTCAGAGAAACCCAGAGACTTGCCCGGGGTCACATGACAAAATCCATCTACTCCAGGGCTCGAACTCAAGTCTGTCTCCATTGAAGTTTATGTTCTAGCTACTCCTGCTAGCTGCCCTTGAGGACGAGAAGGTTGTAGTCACCAACTGGCGCTTACATATGGCATATTTTTACCTCTTACCTTAACTTGTGTGTTCTCTCATATTTAAAACATAAATTTCAAAGAGAGGGAGAGGCAAACCAAGAAACAGACTCTTAACTACAGAGAGCAAATGGATGGTTACCACAGGGAAGGGGAGGGCGAGTGGGAAATCAGTGATGGAGATTAAGGAAGGCACTTGTGACGAGCACTGGTGAAGTATGGAATTGTTGAATCATTCTACTGTACACCTGAAACTAATATTACACTGTGTATTAACTGGAATTTAAATAAAAACTTTTTTAAAAATGTAAATTTCAATCATCATTGTTTAGCAAATTTCTGTTATTTAACTATATATATATTTTTTTGTTTCATAGCAAAGGACAGTTGGCAGACCAAGTGCACTCCTATTTATATTATTTTGAGTGTGTGAGACAATTCTGAGTGGCTACGCAGACATACTGCACTTGGGGGTACCCAGCTTGATGGAAAAGGGCATCTTACAGATTCCACCCTGTAATGTACTTGCAAATGTCACAGCCAGGGTAGCTTTGGCCTAATCTTCTTTCTCTTTATAATCTTATCATTCAGGGCAGGGCCAAGAACCTGACCTAAAATTCTGCATTAAGAATGAACAGTAGCGCCGTAGAAACATTGCTGCCCGAGCGCGATGTCCAGAACGATTCCATTCAAAACAACTTTGCACACCGATGACGTGTTTCAAGGAAGTGAATTATCTACCTGAGTGGAGGACAAAAAAGAAAACAAGATGTATTCTTCCTCCAGGTCCAGGAAGATCAGGGGGCTGAGTCAGACAGCCTGTCAACATGCTGGTCCTTAAGTGGTGTCATATTTTAATCTCACCGGAATTTCAAAGGTTTCGAAGGAAATGTTTCTATTCCTGTCAGAGCCTGAGCGTGGGTGAGGACTCACTTGCAGCCCTCACTCTCTAAGCTTGTAGCAGGCAGAAGGAAGGGTCATGTTCTCAGGGGGAAAGTAGCTGGTCTCAAATTTGAGTTGATGGGCCTGTCTATGTAAATGTGGTCCCAATGCCAGTCTCCAGAGTTCTGACATGAGCACCAAGGTGGCCTCTGAGGATAGATCTGAACTGTACAAAAAAAAAAATGATGATATTACGAGTGGCAGCAATGGCAGCCTGCTGTTTATATGCCAGGCTATGGGGCGGCGCCCTTAGCAGAGTCACCTTTCCTTTTCTTCCAGCACGACCTCCAAGTCATATGGAATCTGAAGGGGTTAGGAGTGGAGACTGGATACCAGACTGCTGGGCTCAAACTGAAACTCAGACACAGGGGATAATAATATAAGCTAGGGTTTTGAGGATTCAGGGAGTTGATACATGAGAAGCATTTACAGTGTCTGGCATGTTTCAAGTCCCATACAAGTGCTGGTGCTTATTCTGCTACACACAAATGAAGATATTAAGGTTCAGAGGGGTTAACTAAACATATAACCTAGGCCCACCTACAGAGCCCTTTCTCTTTGCACCAGATTGCTCTCCTCTTCTTTTGTGTCCAGGCCTCTAGAATGGGCTGTACAGCCCAAAGTGCCACACAGAGGAGGGCTGCACAGCGAAGCTTCCCGTTCTGAGGCTGGAAGGATGTGAATTCCTTTTCCTGGGGGAGGAGTAGGCCCGGCTGTCCCTTGAGCCCCTGTCTCTCCTCCCACAGCCCTGAGACTTTCATCTACTCCAGGCTATTCTTTGTTTTGAGGATCTGACCAGAGGAGAAAGTTTATGCAAGAGTGATTTGGCTTGTTATTTGATGGTCTTTGGCAGAGAAGGACATTTCTTTTGGTTACTGACTCTGACCTGATTTGGAGCTGTTCTCTCCCAGGTCTTCAGGCTGCCCGGGCTTGCTCTACCTCAGTGGTTGCACGGTGGGGATGGAGGTGCCCACTTGAACTCAGATCCTTCTTCTGGCTCATGGAACCCATATGCTCCTGACTCATTCACTGATTCTCCTTGAGTCTCTTCAGTAACATTATGTTGTCAAACTAGATCATCAATAAGCTCCCGGGTAGCTTTAAAATGCCATAAATATTTGGATTTACTTTGGGACCTCCTATGATCATCAGAAAGACATTTTGCTTTCCATGGGGACTCCACCATGCTCAGGGAGGAGCGTACCTGAGGTTCTTGCCTTACTGGCGGAGCACAGGTGCCTGAGGCTGGTGAAATGTCTGGGGAAAGCATGGCCCTATAGAGACCAGAGTGGAGGGTTCTGTCTTTGGTGGATGCTGTTAACAACCACTGAGTGACTGCAGCCTTCACTTTCAAAAGCGCAGAGAAAGCGTTACAAACAGAACAGGCAGACAGTGTGGATAGATTACAAAGAATTCAGTCCAATTGATTCATGAATAACTTGGGGAGTGGTGGGCAGTCAGGTCATTTCACATTTTAAGCATGAATTAATTTATACTTGTGACCATTATTAAGAATTTGGGAAGCATGGGGTGCCTGGGTGGCTTAGTCGGTTAAGCGTCCGACTTTCTCTCAGGTCATGATCTCGCGGTTCGTGGGTTCGAGCCCCGCATTGGGCTCTGCGCTGACTTCCAGCTCAGAGCCTGGAGCTTGTTTCAGTCTGTGACTCCCTCTCTCTCTGACCCTCCCCTGCTCACACTGTCTCTCTCTCTCCTAGAAATAAATAAAACATTAAAAAAAAACAGAATTTGGGAAGCAAAAAGTCATAGCATGTTACAACTGGATATGAACTCAAATATGCTAAAAGGGAGCACAGTCTTATTGAAAACTCCTAGGATTTTGGATTGATTTTGTACAAAGGACCAGAATAGATGAAATTGTCCTGAATATTTGTGTAGCAGTGACAGTGACCCAGAGGCATATATGGATGTGGTCACAGACTCCATGTTATATCATGAAGAAAGACTTTAGAAGAAGTGTCATCCAGATCTTGCTCTGCCTCCTTGAAATGCATAACCATTAAGATGCAGGGTTAGCTATGGGCCTGTTGCTTTATTGGATGCATTTTTCCAAATTCTCTGCTAAAATCCTTCTTGATAAATTTGATAGGACAAACTTTTATTGTTGTTCTGTCTGTCTAGCCCTTTCTTCTTATAAGGAGTACAGCTTGGAACTGGGAACTTTGGTTTGTGGATCTTTAGACAAAGACTTATGTGGGTTTTCAGGTAGCAGCTGGGAGAAAGGGGTGTGTGTGTGTGAGAGAGAGAGAGAGAGAGAGAACAAGAGAACCAGAGGATGATTTTGGAGCTGAGAGGCTGGAGTCCTGGGGATGGGAGCTGTAAGAGAAGAGAAAAAGACCCTTTGAGGGAAAACTGGAGAGAAATCAAATATTAAATGGAGATTCAAAGAGTTTGGTGTATGTGATACAAAACCCTTCTCTCCCTTCCCTAGAAAATCTTCAGTAAACTCTAACAGACAGTTCTTTCTGGAGACTGGAAAGTTTGGGTGAGCCCACCATCAAGACAAGCATCCAAAATTGACATGGGCATTATAGGTTGGGTTACTGGGGTGTCACAACTACTCCTCAAACCACAGGATCTTGTTTAATGCGCGCACACACACACACACACACAGCTGCATAGACACAGCCTGTGTTGTGTGTGTGTGTGTGTGTGTGTGTGTGTGTTTGATGCACTAACCTTACCCATCTAATGCACACACACAACTACATAGCTGTCTGCAGCCATGTGTTTGGTGTGCTCACTTACTTCCTAGCCTTGTCCCACCATTTACCTTCCTCCCTGTTTCCTCACTTATTTATTTGGATGTTCACTATTTTATAAGCTGTTGCTGATCTTTCTGCTTGGAACTTGTGTGGCTAAGTGCATGGCATCCAGTGTCAACCATATTCTACAGGTGCAACAGCCAGTATCCTAGGGGACAGGCTATTCCCCTGTGTACACTGTTACCCAAACTGCTCAAATCACGTTGCTT
The DNA here is from genome assembly GCA_017311185.1 of Proteles cristata cristata. NCBI lineage: Eukaryota > Metazoa > Chordata > Mammalia > Carnivora > Hyaenidae > Proteles > Proteles cristata. The sequence goes on from JAESUZ010002569.1 coordinate 460,129, forward strand.
TCATCTGTATTGTAATTGGAAAAGGAGTATGATTAAAAGTACCCTTGGCTAAGTGACTATGATAACTACTATCTACTGATGTCTTCTTGCTGCTGGACGCTTGCAGTGCCGGTTTACATCCCTCTGCTGGGAGGGGTGTTTCTCACTGGCGATGCTGTCTGTGGTCTTATGCATCCTGAGGCCAGGCCTCCGTAACTCCCTTTAAGTGTGACGAAGGCACCTTGATCAATTAAAAGATATTTTTGCTCTGGCTCTGCTAAACTAGATTCCATCTCCAATTACATTAAAGGAACTGCCTTCTTTCTTTTTCCTTTGTTGCTAAGAAATAGCTTTTCCTTTCAGATTGATTTTTTTTTCTCTAAGAAGAAGCTCCAACCTACACAACACTTGGTAGTAGTTTAAAATGATCAAGGGATCTGTAGCTCCTATTAGAAGCATAAAGCGACCCGCCAAGTGTCTTCAGGGGTCCACGGGGCCTGTCTTTTAGCTCAAAACCCAAGTGCTATTTTAGAACAAAGGAGACTTCTTCTCTTTAGCAAACACTGATCTACTGCTTGGTTTTTCCAATTATGGGCTGGGCTCCCCCTGCCATGAGTCAGCTAATCAGACTTTTATTAGTCTTGCTATCTCATGCCCAGGGCTTCTAGCTGAATGCAGGCATCTGTGGGGAGAAGAGGGCATGCATTTACTGGAGGTTGCTTCCCACTCTGATTATGAGTCAGGAATTGGATTGGTCTGCTCACCTGCTGTGGAACAAAATACATTAAGTGCTTTCTCCTCCAGTTCCAGTGTGTGTGTGTATGCATGTGCGTGTGCGTGTGCGTGTGCGTGTGTGTGTGTGTGTGTGTGTGTGTGTGTGTGATCGCTAGTATGGTAGGGAGCTGGGCTGTGGAATCAGTTGGGAGAAGCTAATACAGGGCGTGAATGTTGGTCTCACACAGGCTCTGTGGGTGGTTTATGCCTTGCCTTTCCCAGTAGTGCTGGCTTACACACCTAGGGCCATTGTTGCCTGATGTGGCCCCGGGGATCAGAGTGGGCTTAGTTTTGTGATAAAACTAATTCACAAACTTTTATTGTTGCTGAAGGAGTTATTACACGGAAGTTGGGCTTGGGGAAGCTGGAGCATGGGTAGAAATGCACCCTTTTTTCTAGGTAGTAGACATGGCCTGGTACTGAGGAAGCTTTCTGGTCTCTGCAGACTATGCTGGCTCCAGCCTGTTCTCCTTGTAAAACCCTGCCTACCTAGATCCCAGCAGAGGAGCAGAGGCTCGGGCTCATCATCCCCATACCCCTGGAACATGGGAAGTAATGGTTCAAGTGAAGCTTGATGTTGCTTGTTGGTATTGGATGTTGGTGAAGAGGGAGAGACAACTAGGTTATTCAGTCTGCTGACCTGAGATGAGAACACTAGTTCTCTAAGTGATTTGGACAAATTCATTCAAATGTGTGTGTACTTTCTGATATTTTCTCGCTCCCATACAGATTCTAGTATTTAAAAAAATTTTTTTAATGTTTTATTTATTTCTGAGAGAGAGAGAGAGAGAGAGAGAATGACAGTGTGAGCAGGGGAGGGTCAGAGAGAGAGGGAGATACAGAATCTGAGGCAGGCTCCAGGCTCTGAGCTAGCTTTCAGCACAGAGGCCAATGCAGGGCTTGAACCCGTGAACCGTGAGATCATGACCTGAACTGAAGTTGGATGCTTAACTGACTGAGCCACCCAGGCACCCCCAGATTCTAGTTTTCTTCCACAATCTCTATTCTTCCCTCTTGGCCAGAACCCTGAAACCCTGAGTCCAGCTCTAGTCCCCAGGATTCTGGGATTTTCTAGGGCAGTCTAGATTCCACTGACAAGTGGCAGCAGGACCCTGATGGGACAGAGGGACCGGGAGACATGTCAGTGTATCTGGATTTGGAACTCTGGGTGAACTCTCCTAAGGAGCTACCTGAGATGGTGCTTCCTGTGTCGCATGATCACATTACAGTTAGATGTCTAAACAGTTGTATTTTATGAAAATATTTTATGAGAAACTTGGGCTAATTGCCCAAGAATTGAAACATAGATGGAAGCACCTAGAGAGTGTCTGAACTTGTAGAGAATACTGATGATTCCAATTATTATTTTTTAAAGCCCAGTGAAGCCTAAGTTTTACAAAAGATAAAAGCTTTTCTTTAGAGTATTCTGAACACTATAGTGGCACATTATATTGACTAACAACTGACGCAAGGAGAGAACAAAAAGAGAGAAGTTGTGGTGGGTGAATCGTAGGCTCTGAGCAGCAGCAATTATGCAGGGCACACAGGGCTCTCCAGCACAGCTCTGTTGTGGAGGGAGGGGGGGTAGAAACAAAGAACAGGGCGCTTCTGTGCAGAGGGTTGTGTCTACATGGCCAAATGGCCTGCGTAGGAGGGTAATCACGAAAGCTGGGCCGGCAGAGACCTGGGAAATTTGACTTTTTTTTTTTTTCTTTCAAAAGCGATTTCAGTTTATAGAGCAGTTCTTACTTTAACCATGTCTTGGGTGGAACCAATCTCTAAGATTTTGAAATCTTGATGAGTGGAAGTTAGGAAAAATGGCTTAGAAGCTGCTAGCCATTTTGGTGAAATTTACTTTTTGGTCAACTTACTTTTCCCAGAGACATCGCTGTTTTCTGAAAGCCTCTGCATGTGACTCTAAGTTAGCCTGTGTCAAAGCAGGTAGCCACTGTTTGAAGGGAGAACTGGGTGGCAGTCAGATGCAGATGTCTTATGCCAAGACATTTTATAGCAAGATGCAATAATCTGCTTGGTAATGTTAATCTAGGAGCATGGTTGAGGTAGATCCAGAACTCTCAAGAGGGAGCAAGAAAGGTGGGACATATTTCTCTCTGAGGAGCCGGAGCAGACTGGAAACTCAGCAGGAAGGGAGCCCAGATAAGGCTGTTTTGACACCCTCTTGTTGCAGTTGTATTCCAAGTGCCCGCCTTCTATTTCTCTTCTAGTAGCCCCAAACCTTCAGTCAAGTCTTGTCCACATTTTCCATTTGGTATCAGCAATTGCTAGGGGGAGTCAAGGGATGGGTGCTGTCTATTTATGGGATGATGAATTAAGGAGAGAGCAGCTGAGATGACCCACAGCTGAAGGCTGGGATTTCAGAGAGGAGGTCACTGCAAGAGGCTCAGCAGTTGGTCATGGGGACAAGCTGCATCATGAATAATTGGAAGAATATAAGAGAATTCTTGATGCTGATGGATATTGTCTCAGAAATACTTGGGAAGGGAAACTGGGTGAGACATTGTACTTTATACAGCAATGTGGTGGATATTTGGAGCCAGTGAACTCTGTGGTATTCACAGATACATGACTTCACAGCCTGATGGAGTCTGGGACTTTTCAATTGACTATGAGCACCCCAAGGTTTCTAATGGCCAGGCTTGGTTATCTAAGACCATCAGGCAACTTCATCCTTTCAACTTTTTGAATTTTCTTTGAGTTTGATCACCATGGGTTCTGCCTCAGGAATTGTTCTGGTCTGTTTTAGTGTATTGGGATACCTCTCCTAGGTCCTAGTTAAATAGAGGACATATGGAATAGAGTTTGATCACTGCATGGCATGGTGATTGCTTAACTCATTTCCAGCTTCTGCCACAATCATCACTTCAGAGCAGGAAAGGGTGACTTTTACAGGTGGTGTGTAAACACCTGATGTAAAATAATAATTTTTAAAATAGCTCATGTATACTGAACTTCTGCTTTATGCTGGACATTGTGCTAACAGATTTAAAATGCGTTATCTTATTTAATTTTTACCATGGCCCCTATGTGGCTGAGACTATGTTAGTGTTGGAGGAAAAATGAGGCTAAGGAGATTGAGGTACTTTGCCCAAGGTCACAGAGGTGATAATTGGCAGAGCTGAGACTCAAACCTGGGGTTGGTGGATGCTGGATTTGCCGGTGCTGAAAGGACTGGTGTGTTGCAAGTGCCAGATGACAAGGGGAGAGTACAAGCATTGGCTGTGCATCTGGGAAGTCAGCAAAGGGTGTTAGAAATCTTACACCAGCCTTGGGAGCTGGGGAATCAGGTGATGGCAGCAGCATATTAGAAAGGCTACAAAGGAAGAGAAACAGAACTTGCTAAAATACAGGACTGAGTCAGCCACTGTATTTGTGTCACATTAAGATAAAATTATAGTCTGATCCACACCTTGGAGCACAGGATGTGACAAAGTCGGAAGCACGACACAAGTTTATAAGATTCACTATTTTTGGCTGGTTTTTTCCTTTCAATTAGTCTCTCATGTTCTAATCCAGCACCCCCACCCCCCGCTGCCAATCTTGGATCCCAGTACCTTCTTTTCCACTCTGCCCCGGTCTCTGTCTCATTCCCTAGTGAAAGTTATCTGCTTGAAGTCCATCACAAAAACAAGGCACACCCCAAGGGAGCTGGTGAGGTGGAGAGATTCAGAAGTTCAAGAACATAGTCCAGTTCCTTAGAGATAAGGAGGAGTGAGGAATATTCCAGGCCAACCACATCATCTCCTGTAAAGGTCAAGGCTCCTTCATCACCTGGCAAGTTCAAGGACTTGAGGTTGAACTATCACATGTCATTATTTTTTTCATTTTTCCAGAAGGGAATGGAAAATGAATACTATATATCTACCACATGGAAAGGTAAAAATGACTATAGAACAGGTTGTTTGTTAAAAAATATTAATGTTTATCACCCGAATCCTCACTGTAGGAGACCCAGGGAAGAAACTCAGAGAAAAGTGTTTCATGAGTGTAAGCAATGACTGCATTACCATCTTGGTATCCTGTTGGTTTATGTAACACTAGATTTTTTTAGGGTTCCCAGAAACTGGAAAAAAGAAATATGAAAAAAAACCCAGACTCAAATGGAAATTACTCATATTGATTATGTGTGCATATGTCTTCATTTAATTCTTGGAAAGCATATTGGTAATGAATGATATCTGAGACTGTAACTGCGGTGTTTGGTAGTCTCAGGCTTATTGAATTTCACCTGTCATTCTGGGTCCTACTGGGTCCTTCAGTGACCTCAGTAACTAGGTGGTCTCTCAAAGATACAGTTGCTGTAGGGTTGAAATTTTGGTGCTTAAGATGCCTTCAGGGTCCTACAGGCCAATGGGAAGTCTTTTTAAGAAATCTGTAGTTACAGTTGTGTCTAGCTGGGCCATTTTTACCTCACAGGGCAGCAGTGGCACCTGCTATATGAGGGCCAAGTCTGCCCACATCCAGAGAGCTTGGTACCCAACTTTGTTATCAAAAAAAAAAAAAAAAAAAACAACCAAAAAACCTCACCCACACAAAATCCAACCAAGGCGTACAAGTCAGTAGAAGACTTTAATGTATCAGAGAATTAGAATTAACAGGACATCGTACATCAGAGTAGCCTAATTAAATGGATGGGTGTGTGAACTCCCGTTTGCTCATCAGTTCTATTGGTTTATCCTTAATTCTGACCAGCTGTGTGTTCTTAGCTTGTATTGGACCTCAAGAGCTGACTGTTTCTTTTTTTTTTTCTTAACACATCTACTCTTCTTTAGAATGTCAATTTTTTGGGGGGGGTGGGGAAGAGCTAGCGTGCATGAGCGGGGGAGGGGCAGAAAGAGAAGGAGCAGAGGATCTGAAGCCGGCTTTGTGCTGATAGCAGAGAGCCAGACAAACCCACGAATCATGAGATCATGACCTGAGCCGAAACTGGACGCATAACTGACAGAACTACCCAGGTGCCCTAACACGTCTACTCTTAATTTTGGAAAAAATGGCCTTCCACAGTTAGCTTTCCCCCTCCTTTCAGTGTGAAGCCTTCCTGGACCTCCTAGCAATTTGTGACACCCTCCCAATGCTGCCACTGAGTATGCCCCTGTTGGGTTCAGCTTAATTATTAATTGTTCAGCTGTGGATGCCCCCACTTCCCCATCCCTCCTAGACCATGGGATCCTCAAGGGAAGGACTGAGTTTTACCTTCCTATCTCCAGCCTCTAGCACTTTACCTGGAGCATGATCCCCTCTGTAACCATTTGTTGAACAAATAGTGGATAATAGTGGATGAACTTTCTACACATAGCACTTTACTTGGAACATTATTTGTTGAACAAATAATGGGAAATAGTGAGTGAACTTTCTTCTTCTGTCTCTGTCAAAATTATAGACTACAAATTAGTTTTTTTTAAGGGTATATATTTTATCCTGTACCTGTTACACTCTATCAGTGTAAAGACACCAAAATCATTCAGCAGGTATGTATTGCTAGAGTGTCGTTTCCAGAATTAGCCTTAGACTTTGTCCACTTGAGTGGATATGACTGATCTTCCTATGAGACAAAAACAACTGTATTTATTTCAAGTGGACTGGGAATAGGCAGAAAAGAATGAATCCATGCCGTGTAGGCCAACAAATTAAAATAAAAGGTGGATTTACAACTACTGTTAGGGTCCTTTAGAAGAAAATTCCAGTGCAGATTTGAGTTGCTTTAAGCATTATTTTTTTTTAAATGTTTATTTTTGAGAGAGAGAGAGGGAGACATAGTATGAGTTGGGGAGGGGCAGAGAGAGAGGGAGACACAGAATCCAAAGCAGGCTCCAGGCTCTGATCTGTCAGCACAGAGCCCAGTGTGAGGCTTGAACCTATGAACTGTGAGATTATGACCTGAGCAAAGTCGGATGCTTAACTGACTGAGCCACCCAGGGGCCCCTGGTTTTAGCAGTATCTTAAGAGATACCTTCCCAAGCTTGAGTTGCCACTTTATCTCTGTAGCCCCTACTGGAATGTATTTTGATTATAGTTTAACAAACCACCTGAAGTTGTTTTGAAATACTTCTTAGAGACCATATTTTGGAGACCCTTAAACACTACTTGGTGGAAGACAAAACTCAAGATAGGAGAAGTTGAATACTTGGGAATTTTCAGTGAGGGAGCATTTATAATTGGCAGAAATTACAAATATCCCCACTCCCATTTCCCAAATCAAAGCTGTTAGGGGTCCAGCTGAACAGTTCAGAAATAATCCCTGTTTCACACTTTGCTTTTTTAGGTTCACAGAGGAAGAGCAGGGGACGCAGTTATACCTGTATAGCTTTATGTTTGTTACTGTCAGGCCTTGACAAATCCTGCATAAGAGGTCATGGAGACTGGAAATTGCACATTCAGTCCCTGAGCGGTATGTTTACAGATCTAATCTCTTCAGGTGGGCAGGGCTAGAAGTAGTGTGCGACCCCTAAGCTTGAAGTCTGAGGTAAGCTCCCCCTCACCTCCTACTGACTTTCTACTCTGGCTCCTGGTATCTCAGACTTTTCCTTTCCTTTCCTTTCCTTTTTTAGTGAGAGGTAATTGATATATAAGTTTAAGAGGTACAGTGTGTCGATTTGTTGCATTTTCATACTGCAATATGACTACCACCACTGTTGTGTTAGCTAACACCCCTATCTTGTTTCATAACTACTGTTTCCTTTTTGTGGTGAGAACACTTAAGGTTTAATCTCTTAGCAACTTTGAAGTTTATAATACAGTGTTGTCATTGACTATCATCGTATGCTGTGTGTTAGATCTCCAGGACTTAATTCATCTTCTAGCGGCAAGTTTGGACCCTTTAACAATATTTTCCTGACTCCCCCCTCACCCCCAAACCCTGATAACCATCATTACACTCTATCTATGGATTAGGTTTTTTTAGATTCCATATGTAGGTGGTATTATGCAGTATTTGTCTTTTTCTGAGTAATGCCCTCAAGGTCCATTCATGTTGTTGCAAATGTCCTTCTTTCTCATGGCTGAATAATATTTCATTATAGATGGATAAATGGATAGATGTATAGATGGTTCTATAGATAGATACCACATCTTCTTTTAAAAAATTTTTTTAAATGTTTTATTTATTTCTGAGAGAGAGAGAGAGAGAGAGAGAGACAGCGTGAGCAGGGGAGGGTCAGAGAGAGAGAGGGAGACACAGAATCCAAAGCAGCCTCCAGGCTTTGAGCTAGCTGCCAGCACAGAGCCCAACGTGGGGCTCGAACCCATGATCCGTGAAATCATGACCTGAGCCCGAGTCGGGGACTTAACCGACTGAGCCACCCAGGCACTCATAGATACTACATCTTCTTTATCCATTCATCTGTCCTAGTGTTGCCTTGATTATGGAGCTAATCCTAAAGCACTTGCTAAGACTTTGACTTTGACTTCTTCTTGTCCTAGATGTCTAGATCAGACCCTGTCCCTCTATCCACTGCTTTGTGTCAAGTAAGGTGGACCATTTTTGTTCCCAGAGCTTGCTGTCCACTCTGTTGTTAGTGGTAGGACTAGTTAGAATCTCCAACCACAGGAAGAATTGATACTTGCTTGCCTGATATCCATGTTGTCACATTGCTGTGAATATTGTAACTGATTTAGGAGTCACTCTTTTCACGGCTCAGTCATAAAGTTGGATTAGGCTCTAATGCAAACCCATGTAATCCCATCTCTGCTCTCTGACATCTCAGTAAGTCTTGCAATCATGTCTGCTTACATCATGATAACAGCTCTCTGTTTGAATCGGGAGAAACCAATGATTAAATGAGATGTTTTGATTACATACCTATTTCCGTGAGCTCTGTCCCCTTCCACCCCCCCACCCCCGCCCCATCATTTTTCTTGTTGCCATGGAGAACTTAAATTTTCTTTCTTTCTTTTGCCTTTGGTTAACTATTTTGTTGCTTGTTGCAAAGGGGGACAAAGGAATCTGCTGTGCTACTCTAAAATTGCCTGGAAAATGAAATCAAAGCCAACTTGGCTGGGCTTTTTTTTTTTTTTTTTTTGTAAAGTTTAATTCTTATGCTTTCGTCACGGCCCCAAATGAATGATACATCTGAAACAAAGAAGGGCTGGAAGTTCAGGACAAGGGAGGGAAATGGGGGGGTGGGGGTGGAGGTCAAACGTTGTCAATACTAGACTTAATTTGCCCGGCAGGAGAGCCATGGCTGTGGGTGACGTGGGCAGAATGATTTTTAAAAGAAAGCAAACAAGTGGAGACACAATTTGGGAGATTGAATTTGGTTTTGTTTGTTTTGTGTGTGCAAAATGAGCTTGTGTGGGAAAGAAACAGAGACATTATCCATGAGAATGCTAAGGTAATTTATGTTGCTTCCTTCCATCAATTACATTCTGTGAGCTCTGAGTAGAATTGTGTTCCATTGAGTTACAGCCTTTGCACTTCCAGTCTCTATAGAAATGACTCTCTAGAGTAATTTCATAACCTGCACTGACAAAGATATAATTCATACTGTGTTGCCTTTTGTGAGGGCTTTAAAAAAATACCATGTACCATTTCACATTTATTTATTTATTTTTAAGTTTGACTAAGGAAAGGAAAAATGCATTTCTCCTTCCCACTAAATTATAAAACCAACAGACTTAAGGGGAAAAGGCAAAATCAGGCTTCCTAGCCTTGTGCAAAAAAACGTGAATCATACAGACCATAGTTTTCTCATATGAAAAATGACAGGATTGAACTCCATCATTTCCAAGTTCAATTTCCACTTTTAAAAACTCTCAGAACCTCTGGTTCTGGGTTTATTTTTTCCCCAAGAATGTGACTGCTAAATGAAAATAGAAAGTTCCTCTGGAGATTTCTCTTTAGCTGAGAATTCCTCTTTTGCAGATGGCTTCCATAGCATTCTGGCCGCCCGGCTTCCTCTGTGTGATCCGGCAGAAGAGATGGAAGTGAAGATAGAAAGGAAAAGTACCATTTAAGGAAGGTTTGGGCTTAGTAGAGGATCCCCCTGGCAGGTGGGAGGCAAGATGGTAGAGAGTCAGAGAAGAGCCCACACATCTGCGTGGCTGGGGACTGGAGCCAGCGGCACAGGGATCTGTGAGATCTAACAATGGGGGAAGCACCCCAAGGAAGATGAGAGGTGACAGGATCTAGGAGATCCTGCCAGTGAGGCCAAGGGCCAACAGCCTGGGGATGACATTGACTGGGGAGGCAGTGTGCTGCTTTGCCTTCGTCACCCCATTTCTGTATGGCCCAATCAATAGCCAACAGACAAGAGTTTACCCTGTGGGCTGACAAAAGACCATTATTGAAAACATTCCCTGTGGAGAGGCAGGGGATGTGGATCATTCTCCTGGCCCAAATGATTTCCACCAAAGTACAGAATGTTCTCTTTGAAGCCTTGGGGTTGGTCTGAAGCTACCTAGTTCACTGACCCGTGAGCTGGTGGTATTTGCCACTGTCTGTCCCTCAGGCACCTTTGTTTCCAAACAAAACTTGCATATTTCCTTCTCTGTCAGCGTAGTAAAACTCTTTATATGCCCCAGGCAGTTTGACTATTGGGTTATTTCAAACATATTACAATAATTTATAATTTGCTTATGAAATTGACCACCTATTTAATTTACATTTGGCCAAGACTTCCTACTAATCAACTGGCAGACTTGAGAATTCTTCTGCAGTGAGAACAATCTAATATAACATGCAAATTGTTTTCAGAGGTCATAAAATTATGTGGGTAGTAAATATAAAAATGGAGGAAGTTGACATACTGTTGTTTCACTGAGCATTTACCAGTTTGTTTTTTAAAAGTGTTGTGGAACCCAAATTTTCTTTAGCTTGTCAGTGCCCTTCAACCAAAGCTCATCAGGAGCATTTCCATATCTGAACACGTGAGGTTTATTGTTGCAGTGAGGGAGACTATAGCCTGAGAGAAGGTGATAGAAAGGAGCTTTCATGGGATTTGGGCTACTGTTAGGGTATTTGGGAGAGAGTTCAGGGAAGTGGGACTTTGCTCTGGATTGGGAAGTGGGGTCATTCCTATTGGATATCTTTATAAACCTAGAAGGAGGGCATGCCAATGGAGGCTAACGTAATAGGTAGAGCAGCCAGGTTCCCATTTTAGCCAGGACAAGGGGATGTTTAGTATGTTTTGGCCTGAACAATGCTCATGTATTGTTTGCATTTTGATATGATTATGGAGTGGTCTTGTTTTGTCTTGATTCATCCTACTTACACAATGCCCTTGTCTGATACAGGTGTTCTGTGAACTTGTTTATATTCAACAGGAGAACATCAAGGTTCTCATATGGGCTTCGTGAATGGGCTTCTCTTACACACAGCTCCTGTGACCCCTCCCACAAATAAGGAGGATTTGGAACAATGCAGGGAGAACAGGTGGCCACCCAGGGTCACCCTCTTTTACACTCACCCAGGAGGGGGTGGGAAGGGTAAGAGTTTTCTGTGTGCAGGGAAGAGGTGCACTCTGGCTGTAGCATCTGGGAGGAGTAGAAGGAAATTTAATGGAAGCTAGCTATAGCTAAGCTCTTTATAACATCAGGAAAAACTTTTTTGGTGTTACAGTCTTTTGTTTAGAAAGAGAGCAAAAGTCCAACATGTTTCTACAAGTCATAAAGCATGTCGAGAACATCATTAAATGCATAATCATCGGTTTTGGGTTTTCATTCATCTTTCCCCCTCTCACTTAGAACTTCTAGAAACTTTTATTGTTTATGCCACTTTTTGTCCCTTGTCCTCTATTCCACTTTTTATTTTGAAAAATTTCAAGCCTTCAGAATAGTTAAAAGAGTGAACTAAGAGTACTTTTCACCCAGATTCACCAAATGTTGACATTTTGCTACATTTTCTTTCTCTTCCAAATCATTTGGAAGTAAGTTTTAGACATTATGACATTTTGCCCCCAAATATTTCAGGATATGTGTCCTAAGGACAAGGTCATATTCCTCTACATAATTGCAAAACTGTGTATGTAGATGTGAATGTGTGTGTGTATGTGTGCCTGTGCGCACACGCGCGATAGGACTGAGATCTTTCTTCTGAGCCATTTGAGGATAAGCTGACAACATGATGCCTCATCACCCCTGAATATTTTAGTGTGTATTTCCTATAAGCAAGAATATTCTCTACAGACTTACAATGTAATCACCAACACCAGGAGATTATCAGTGATCTGTTACTACCATCTAATACCCAGATCCCATTCAGATTTCTCCAGTTGTCCCAATTATGTGCTTCATAGCAACAGAATCTCATCCAAAATTGCTATTACTTAGCTGTCATGTCTCCTTCAGTTTGTGACAGTTCCTCATTCTTTCCTTGACTCTCATGACTTGACACGTTGGAAGTTTATAGGCAGGGTATTTTGTCAGATGTTCCTCAATGGGACTGTCTCATGTTCCCCCTTGATGAGCTGCTCAGGAGTGATACAGGTTCAGGAGTGATTTACCACGTTAGCAAGCAGATGTCCTCACTCTACCCAGGCTCTGCCTCCTTGCCCCAGGCTACTCCTTTGCCTGGCTTGGGCTCACATAACCTGTGCCAGGATATATTCCTCACCCCATTTGGGTAAGTGTGGCTCAAAGAGAGTAGGCTGGCTTCCTGGGCTGGTTACTGTAGAAAATGGGTTGGTTTTCTAGGCTGGCTGGTGCAGATATGGTTTATAATTCTATTTTTATATATTGTCTGGTCATTATTTATTTGGGTTTTTAGTCTTTCTGTAAACTGACACCTAAAGAGTCTTCTGTTCACTTCCCCTTTGTGTTCATCTGAACTCTCCAGAGAAACAGAACCAATGAAATATATGTACATATAGAAAGAGAGTTATTATAAGGAATTGGCTTACATGATTATAGAGCTGGTGCATCCAAAATCTTAGGGTGGGCCAGCAGGCTGGAGATCCAGGGGAGCTGATGTTCCAGTTTGAGTCCGAAGGCCATCTGCTGTAGAACCAGGAAAAGCTAAGTGTTACGGATGAAGTTTGAAGGCAGTCTGCTGGAGAATTCTCTTTTGCTTTGGGGAGAGTCATCTTTTTGTTATATTCAGGACTTCAGCTGATTACATGAGGCCCACCCACATTTTAGGGGGCAGTTTCTTTTATTCAAAGTCCATGATTTAAATCTTAATCTCATCCAAAGCACTATCACAGAAACAGTCAATGTTTGACCAAATATCTGGGCACCTTGTGGCCCAGCTAAGTTGACACAAATTTAACCATCACAATTCCCCCAGCTAGTCTCTTAGAAATATGTGAATCCTAATGTCTGCCAGTGACTTATTTTCTCTCAAGCCACACTCCTCCTTCATGTTAATCCAACAAAGTGATATGAAGTCTTGAGACTCTCCTTGGCTTCTTTAGGGGCTCATGCAGAGCCACCTCTGTGTTTGTGGCAGCATTTGTGAGTGGAGATGCCTTCCTTAGGGCCCTCATTCCAACTGGATGTGAGGAGAAGAGGCAAATTCATTGTTATAGGAAAGGACAAGTTTTCCAAATGGAAGGAGTGGTGATATTATGCATATTCTTTCATGTTGACTTGGCTTTGAGCCAGATGGGCTCATTTCAGCTCTCTGGGAAGGCCTGAGCCAATCATGACAGCAATGAGGTAGGTAGTTTAGAAAACTGAATAGGATCCCTCAGAAGCCTTTGACTGGGGGAATCTCCCATGCCCTGGGGAGATAAAAGTGGAGAGCAAGATGGTACATTCCTCTTCTGCCCTGACTCACTAGAGCTGATAGGGTAGAGACTGAGCAGCTCAAAGCAGGCTGGCAGCTGTGTTGCCGAGTGGCATATTACCTACCATGAGATCACCTCATTTAAAAGTCATTCTTTTAAGTCTCTTACCAGTATTTTTAAAAGTCTCCTTGTCAGTCAAGAATGTAAAATGCAGAGTCTTATCAGTAGTATTCAAAGCAGATTTAAAATGTGATGGCTCTTTGCTCTCTCCTAGTACAATCCAGTATGTATCATCATCATCTGATACAAGGAAGTATCTCTTTGAGCTGAAACCGAAACCCTCCATTCATTCCACTCCCTCTTCCTTATTTTTTTTGTCCCTCCTCTATTTATTCATTCACATCTTCCCATCTAAGACTTATTTATTAAGCACTGTGCCAATCACTGGGTTATAAAGATGAATCAAGACCAGCCCTTGATTTCTAGATGATTGCCTTCCAGCAGGGGAGATAGAAATAAAAACAAACCTTCATAATGCATGTGGTAAAAACTGTGACTCAAATAAGGTAAAAACAGAGAGGGAGGCAAACCATAAGAGACTCATAAATAGAGAGAACAAACTGAGGGTTGCTGGAAGGGTGTTGAGTGGGGAAGAATGGGCTAACTGGGTGAAGGGCACTTGTTGGGATGAGCACTGGGTGTTATATGTAAATAATGAATCACTAAATTCTACTCCTAAAATCATTATTACACTGTATGTTAACTAACTTGGATTAAAAAACTGGCTCAGGATGACCAAATCTGAGGAAACTGAGGCAGGAATTCCAAGGAAGGTCATAATCTGCAGATTCTTTAAGAGATGAGTTGTGAGTTTTCTAGGCACACACGGAACTGGAGGATGGGGGGGATAGTGTCCCAGGGAGAGGTGACACTGTGGTATGAAGAAATAGGACTCCTAGGTGAATCAAGACAATTTCTGCCCTGGGTCCATGCTGTGGGCTCTTCCATAGCATCCAGGACCTCCCTGGTCAAGTGAACATTTCTTTTTTTCTTTTCTATTTTCACAGACCCTACTCCCCACCCTTACGTCGCTTTACCCACACTCGGGTTTCTGTCTTTGCCCTCTGGAGTGTCTTTCTGATGTGTGGCAGCCTCTCTCTGTTGGCACGCTGACCTTGGCCTTGTCCAGCTTTCCATCTTTCACTCAGAACTCAGGGCCATGAGCGATCCTGATGAAGTGTTGTGACCTGAAAAGAGCAGCAGCGAGAGCCAGCCTACCATCCCAGCTTTATGTGAAATATTAGGCAATGATTCACCATCACTCAGAAACTTGTCAGTTCGTAAATTCAGAGCAACTCCATTTCTTTTGCTTTTGAACAAACGAAACTGGATGGTGCATGGATAAGAACCGTCGACTGGGATGTCAAGCACAACCTAGTCCTGGGTTGTTTCCCATGAGCCCAGGGCGGGAAGGCTTATGCTCTGTGTACCTATGTAAAATAGGCTGACGTCCTTCCGGAGAAGTAGGAGTGTGAACATGTGGCCGCGCTGCCAATAATATGAGAGGAGGTTGGAAATAGCAGATGGAGGTTGTAATTAGGGCCAACAGAAATAGGATACCACTGCTAGGTCATCCGCCTGGTACCCAGCGCTGGCCTATTAGCGGTCATTAGCCCTTATCCAGGAAACAATTTACATCCGTTGAAATCCTTATAAATTTGGATTTCTGCCCACACACTCATCATCCTGCTTTTTCTTGTGGATTAAAGAAGTGGCCCCTAAGCTGCTTCTTTCTGTGGACAGAAAGTGCTATCCTCTGGCCCTAGAAGCAGGTCAGGTCACTGTCCTAACAACAATCTGACCACAGGCTTGTATTATCACAGGGTGGAAGAGACTTGTAAGTGTATCCTGTCCTGTCTCATGCCCAGCAGACTCCACCCTCCCCCAAAGCTGAGAGGTTGTAAAGTCTATTGGAACTTAACAACTTGCCAGAGAAATCCTTCCCAAGGGACTGCATAGCCTTCAAGGTTAGAATCTCTTCGTGTGTTTTCTTTGGTTATTCCCAGTCTTGCATTTGGCTCTATTAGGCATATAGCTGGGTTTTATGGGATCCTGCTTTAAATGAGCCTTCTCAACCAGAGGGATGACTCATTCGAGACAGGTCACCATGTTGGGTCACCCTGTTCCTGAGTTCCCCTTGGCTTCTGTATGCTTCCAGTCTCCTGTAGGTCAGTCAGAATCCTCTTCCTCCTGCTCAGATAACTTCTCCATTAAAGAACTTGAATCTTGAGTTTTCCTTTTCAATAGTTATTTGGTCCAACAGAAGAAGCACCACAGAGGTACCGGAAAGCCTGTGTTGGGGCTGTGCTCTTGTCTTTTCTGGAATGCGCGCTCAGGACCTGTTACGTAGCAAGCTAACATCTCTGAGCTCCAGCTTCTCTCTGTCATTACCTCCCTCCCTCCCTTCCTTACAGAGTTGTTGCAAGGCTGTAAAGACCATATTACAAGGAGTATTGAGAACTTTTACAAATGGACCATGGAAGACATTTAAAGAGGGTTAAAACTCAAGAGGGGCTGTCTTTTTTTCAACTCTGTTTGACACGAGAATCTCTTTGGTATCTCCACTTAAAAATTTGAGATAAAATCTTGATAATGATTTACCACCTTCTCCTTTTCTTTCCTTTTTACTTACACTTTAAGGGTCACTCCCCTCAAATAAAGTCTTTCTTTTATATTCATCCTATAGTAGTCTCCTTCTTTCCTGATCCACACTCACAGAATATGGTTATCCTTAACACATATTTTAGTGCCTGCTTCCTGCTGGTGTTATTCAAAAGTCACCTTAGATTTTTAGTTTTCTCTCCTCAGTTAGAGAGTATGGCTCCAGATTTCAACTCCATTAAAGAACTTCTCCCATTACACTGAACTTTTATGTTTGGGTTTTATTTCACCATTTGCCTACAAATGCTTGAGGGCAGGGTGGACGAGTCACATTCACTTTTATATCTCTAGTGCCTGCTACGTACGAATTGTCAGTAAATATTTATAGAAATGAGCTAATAAGTTCATTGTGATCTTGTACCAACAGCATGTGGGTTAGGAGGCAGAAGCCGTATGTGAGTATGCTGCATTAGAGAGGATCACACACATTCTGTTTTGAACTTCTAATTACTTTGCACACACAAATGTGGCAATTGGAGTTACTATTCCTGGAGACCCTTCAGTGTCAGCTTCTGCTGAGATTCCGATGTTCCTTGCACCACCCTCACGTGTGACCTCTTGGACTTGGAATGACATAATCGGGAGGGTCTGTGGACAGCACTTCTGAGTGGGAGACAATGTTTAAACATTGGTATCTTGGGTCTGTTTCAGCAGCTAGAGCTATGCTTACCTAAGCAGGGGCCGTGGAGATGGTTCAGTCTTTTTTTAAAGTTTTAATTAATTAATTATTTTTTCTGGCTACATTTCTTTTTTTTTTTAATATAATTTATTGTCAAGGTAGCTAACAAACAGTGTATACAATGTGCTCTTGGTTTTGGGGGTAGATTCCTATGATTCATTGCTTACATACAACACCCAGTGCTCATCCCAACAAGTGCCCTCCTCAATGCCTATCACCCATTTCCCCCTCCCCCACCTCCCCATCAAGCCTCAGTTTGTTCTCTGTATTTAAGAGTCTCTTATGGTTTACCTCCCTCTCTGTTTTAAACTATTTTTTCCCCTTCCCTTTCCCTGTGGTCTTCTGTTCAGTTTCTCAAGTTCCACATATGAGTGAAAACATATGATATCTGTCATTCTCTGACTGACTTATTTAATTATTTTTTAAAAAGTATTTATTTTTGAGAGAGAGAGAGAGAGAGAGAGAGAGAGGGAATGAGTAGGGGAGGGGCAGAGGGAGAGGAAGACACAGAATCAGAAGCAGGCTCTAGGCCCTGAGCTGTCATCACATAGCCTGACATGGGGCTCAAGCCCACAAGCATGAAATCATGATCCAAGCCAAAGTTAGATGCTTAACTGACTGAGCCACTCAGGCACCCTGGTGACAGTTCAGTCTTATCTCTTGTCTTACCGATAAAGACACTGAGATCCAGAGTGGCCAGTCTGTTTACACAGTGCAGTGGGGGGTCCTGTGAGTTTAAATTCCAGGCCAGGGTCTTATCCTGATCAAGCAGCACACTCTCAAATGTGAACCCCATGATTGTTCTTTTAGTGAAGGCAGGGAGGAGAGGTCTCTAAGATCTTGCAAATGACAATCCTGAAGATGTGTAGGCAGGGACAGTTTCACCAGACAATACCCTCTTTCTTTTGCAGTGTATAAACAGGCTGGGATGGGCAGAGTGGGTGGAAATCCAGGACCTAGCACAGCCATGTAGGGCTCCGCCCCAAATGCCATCTATTTTAATGTGGTCAGGACAGGAGCCAGGAAGCTAGAAGTGTAGGAATGCATGTGACTTAACCCACGTACAGGCCAGGGATGGGCCTTAGAGAGAAGCGAAAGCAGATCATATATCTTCTCTTAGGAAAAAAGTAGGGTTTTGAACCGCACTGAATTTTGTGAGGTAACTGAGCAGAGAGGCTGCCTGGGCCAGAGTTCTTACTGTTAGGGGCGGGAGAGAGGAGAAGGAAGTGCGCCATGCTGAGATCTGGACCATAAGGACTCTCCTCCAACTCTGTGCCTATCTACTTGTTATGCAATTGTACTGGCGTTTTCACCAGCATATGTCTCTATGGAGGATCCTGTAATAAGGTTCTTTCATAAATTATCAATTCTGTATACAAAACAGGGAAATGTCCCATGATGAAATTATGTAATGATATCAGGCTATGTGCTTTTAAAACTAAAAATATTCAAGGTGGGTCAACCAGCTGGCCTGACTAAGAGGCAGCGTGGCCTCTGGGAGGAGCTGTGGCAACCCAACCAGAGTCAGGTAAGGTCATCTGACTTCTCTGCGCAGGGCTCGCATTCACTGGGTTTCCAAGGTGGGGCCTTCTCTGGAGTTGTTGCCTTCAGAGTGCTTTTTGAGCCATGAAATAGCTAAAACAGAGAGAGACTTAACATGGTAGGGAAATCTGGTATTTGCCTTGACCAAATAAAAAGTCCTAGAACTGGAAAGACACTGATTATTCACCAGGTAATTTATGTCTTCCCCCTATCCCCAGCTGCTGTTGCCCTTCTTTTTAAACTCAGGCTTAGAGAAATAACATTTTTACTTTGACAAAGCAGGTCATTAGAAAGTCAAGAAAGCCATGACATAGAGCACCTGGGTGGCTCAGTTGGTTAAGTGTCAGACTTGATTTCGGCTGGGTCATGATCTCATGGTTTGTGAGATCGAGCCCTGTGTTGAGCTCTGTGCTGACAGCCTGGAGCCTGCTTGGGATTCTCTCCCCCTCTCCCTGATTCTCCCCTGCTCGTGCTCTTTCTCTCTCTGTCTCTCAAAATCAATAAACTTAAAAAAAAAAAAAGAAAAAAGAAAGCCAAGACCCCTGCTACCCAGGGTGGTTTTCACACTGCCCTAAATGCAAATAGGAACTTGTCCATCACCTTCATAATCACCTAAAACACAGTTTGAGGTCTATTTATCCTTTAAAGAAGTGAACACATATAGTAATCTGTATTGAAACTGAAACAAAAGGGTAGCATTGACTTGCACCCCAGGAGAATACATCACTTAAAGGGTTATGATTTCATGCCCTGACTGGCTGTGTAGAAGCTCTGTGGAGTTGAAGCCAGGTTGTATTGTGCCAGGATCCTGAATAATGGGATAGATTGAATAGACTCTCTTGAGTACATCTTGAAGGAGAGTAACTTTGCTTTAATTAGAATGATGTATTGTGTGGGTTGAGGTGAACAGGTGCGCGCACACACACACACACACACACAGACGCATGTGCACACTCAAATTGTTCATTAGTAAACTATGGAGATCTTTCCTTGTCCATGGTTTTAGAAATGAGAGCAAAGTAAAGGGAAAGGTGAATACCTAGAAGGGAGGCTGAGTTTTATTAATGAAAAGAGTTTTAGTTCTACAAACTCAGGGACCTGAAGGGTCAGAGTTCTCTGATATCTCAGGAAGCCACTCATGCTGGACATGGGGTTGAGGGTGGTTAGGAATAGGTGGATGCTGTGGAGGGGTAGGAGGGAGTGTGCTGAAGAGAACAAGGTCTCCACGAGCTGGAGAAGAAAGAATTTTTGAATCAGTCAGGCAACGAAGGCTTGGACTGAGCATTGCTTGGATTTTTTTGCCTAGGATGAAAGAATCCAAACTCATGTAGGCTCACTTGGCCTTTGCCACAAAGCTGGATAAAAGTAGATTCTCTCTTCCTCTCTAGAGACATGTACTTGTATGCACACACACATACGTAGTGTGTGTCCTCAGTCTGTATATTGATCACCTGTGAAAAAATGGCTTGGTTAATACACAGGTCAGGCCTGGACATCTACCACTGCCATGATGGCTTTAAAAAACATGCACTTAAGGGCACTTGGGTGGCTTAGTGGTAAGACATCCGACTCTTGGTTTTGGCTAAGATCATGATCTCACGGTTCATGAGTTCAAGCCCTGCCTTGGGCTCCATGCTGACTGCACAGAGCCTGCTGGGATTCTTTTTCCCTCTATTGGTCTCTCTCCCTCCCTTTCTCGTGCTTCCTCTCTCTTTCAAAATAAATAAATAAATTTTAAAAGCCCCCATACATTTATATTATGGTAAAATATACATAACATAAAAATTGCCATTTTAACCATTATAAGTCTATAGTTCAGTGGCATTAAGTACATTCACAATGTTGTGCAATCATTACCACAATTTCTTCTCCAGAACTTTTAATCATCTCAAATAGAAACTTTGTGCCCATTAAATAAAAACACCTCATTTCCTCCTCTCCCAGACCCTGGGAAACTTTAATGTACTTTCTATCTCTATGAATTTGGCTATTCTAGATAGTTCACATAAGTGGAATCATACAGTATTGTGTGTGTGGGGGGGTTGTCTGGCTTATTTCACTTAGAATAATATTTTAAAGATTTACCCATATTGTAGCACGTATCAGAACTGTATACCTTTTTATGGCTGCGTAATTTCCCATTGTATGTTTAGACAACATTTTGTTTATCCGTGTATCTGTTGATAGACATTCGAGTTGTTTCTACCTTTGGCTGTTGTGGATAATGCTACAGTGAATATTGGTGTACAGTGTTTGTTTGAGTCTCTGTTTACAATTCTTCTGGATATATATCCAGAATTAGAATTCCAGAATCATATGATAATTCTATGTTTAATTTTTTGAAGAACTGACAAACCGTTTTCCCAAGTGGCTGTACTACTTTGCCTTCCTGCTGCATTTTGCATTATCTCAATTATTTAGGTATGTTTCAGAAAGGAGTTGGTTAGAAAACCAGAAGCTGCTCTCTATGTGATGGAGATAAAGGGTTTAAAACAGAATTGGGATCTTACTCATAAGTTGGAAGATTTAGGGGAGAAGAGATCAGAGAAGCTGCAGCAAAGGTTTGGGACAGTTGTCCCTGAAAGTCAGAGAGGTTGGCACTGAGGATCTCAGCCCGGAGCTCTAAAGCATCCAGCTCTCAAAAGCTTGCCTGGCATTCCTGATATTCTCTAAGAAGCTCCCACCAAATGTCTCCATTTATGGTGGTGGAGAACTCCCCAGGAACATGTGGGGAGTCTCTCATCTGTTCACATATCTGTCCATAACCATTTTTGAAGACTGATGACTGCCCAGTCTCATTGGAAAACTAGCCCAGAATTGTCCAGAGAAGGAGATCTTGGGGAGTATGGTTGCTGTTCTTAGAAAGGAGAGGTGATGGTAGCAGCCCAGGGCAGGTAGATCAGCACAGTTCACACTCTTCTTTAGTGCAGAAAGCATTATAGGTAGGTTATAAAGATGTAGAAAATTTGACCAAAGGACATAAATTCATCTGAGTAAATGAAGTTGAAAAGATAAGAGGAAAGAATAAAAATTGAGCCAGAAATAAGGCTAAGCATGACTGCCACAATCATCTGTTCATTTACCACAGAGTCCACACTCTCCACAAGATAAAATTGCTCAAGAGATGGAAAAATGTTCTTAAGGTAGTAAAGTGAGACAAGAAACTCTCTCAAGGGACAGGAAGTCTTCCCCAGGGGAGATCAAGAAGAGGCTGAAGCCATGGGGTGACTTGTGGGTAGTAGCACTTGGCTGTGCCTAGAAGGGTACCAAGGGGGTTGTCGATACTGCTAATTTACCTCTTGTTATGGACAGAATTGCGTCAGCCAACCCCACCCTCCCCACACATATGCTGAAGTCCGAATACTTAGTGCTTCAGAATGTGACTGTGCTTGGTGATACTGTCTTTTAAAAAGTAATTAAGTTACAATGAGGTCATTAGGGTGGACTAATTATGACACCCTCATGTACAGAAAACAGACCATGTGAAGGCAGAGGGAGAAGATGGCCATCTACAAGCCATGGAGAGAGCCCTCGGAAGAAACGAGCCCTCTGGGCACCCTGATCTCAGATGTCCAGCCTCCAGAATTATGGGAAAATATTTTTCTGTTGTTTAAGACACCAAGTATATGGTACTTTGTTCTGGCGGCTCTGGCAAACTCACACTCTCCCCATATCTAAAACTGGCATCATTTACTGAGGTGGGGTTGTGCTCAGGGTTCACTGGGGGTACATGGTCTTTAGTTTCTAATTTGAAAGCATTTTCTGAGCACAGAACTATGCAGGCCTCTGTGCAAGGAATGTGAACACGAGGAAGACAGTCTCAGGCCTCAGGGAGCTTACAAATCAGGTGATAGAACTCTGGTGAGAAGCAGTGAGTGTTAAGTATGAGGGCAGTGCTGTGTGAGCAAAGATGAAGAAGAGATTCATTGTAGCAAGGGGACCAGGGAGGTCTTCAGAGAGGTGGTAATCATTTAACTTGGATCTTAAAGGAGAATGAGAAAGGCTTTCCTAAGTGTGTGTGTGTGTGTGTGGTGAGTGGTGTATATGTTTGGTATGTGTGGTGATGTGTGTGTGTGTGTGTATCGGGTGTGTGTGTGTGGTATAGTGTGTTTGGAGTGTGTGTGGTGTATGTAGTGTGCATGTATGTATATGGTATGTGTGGTGGTGGTGTGTGTGTGTGTGCATTAGGGGTGTATGTATGGTACAATATTTGTGTGTTGTGTGTGATATGTGGTGTGCATCTATGTATATGTTTGGTATGTGTGGTAGTGTGTGTGTGTGTGTGTGTGTATTAGGAGTGTATGTGGGTATGGTGTGTGTGGTGTGCATGTGCTTGGTATGTGGTGTGTGTGTGTGTGTGTGTGTGTGTGTTTTAAGGTGGTGAGTATCTGTGGGGATAAACCTCTACATTTCTCAGGACTTGGCCTCTAGACAGGTGCTGTGGGCAGGCAGTGCTGAGGTTTGGCTCGACTTAAAAGCTCCTGCTGGGTGGGAACAACTTGAGGATCAGAAATGGATCAAGCTTCACGTTAAAGTTCTGCCTTGCTTTGGGTGACAGGATTATGCTGTCTGTGTCTTGAAACAGGCATGGAGGTGCACAGAGGGAAAGTGGCAGGAAAGACTTCCAGGGCATTTAGTCATGTCCCTCATTCAGGAAACTTCCCTCTGCTCCTCAGTGGCTGTGGGAATTCCCTTTGGCCTCTCTTGCCAAAACTGAGTGATGAACACAAGTGTGTCTAGGAGTTTATAGGCTCAGCTAGGATAGTGAGACTTGTACACAGTGTCTGAATACCTCTTTAAGGACTTTAGGTGGTTGTGCATGAACCAGGCTGTGTGAGCACCAGGCTATGTGGGTACTGGGCTGTGTGGGCGCTGGGCTGTGTGGGCACTGGGCTGTGTGGACACTGAGTTGCATGTGCACCAAGCTATGTGGGTACCTGCATGGGCACTCTGCTGTGTGGGTACCGGCTGTGTGGGTACCTGCATGGGTACCAGGCTGTGTGGGCACCAGCTGCATGGGCACTGGGCTGTGCGGACACCAGGCCGGGGCAGGTCCAAGGCTAGACTAGCCTGTCCAGCTCATAGTTCCAGCTCAGGCCAAGATACCAGGCTAGGACAGGCATTTAGAGTCCAGAGGTCTTTTTCCTCCCTGAGTCCCACACCTTCTGGCACTGCTACCGACCGGGCACCTCTCATAAACAGACACCATTTTAGAAACTAGTGAATGAGGGATGGCTGAAGACACCATGAGGTGAGCTTTGTTTGGCTGTGGTCACAGAGAAAGCCAAGACAAGTTCCCCTGCA
The DNA here is from genome assembly GCA_017311185.1 of Proteles cristata cristata. Taxonomy (NCBI): domain Eukaryota; kingdom Metazoa; phylum Chordata; class Mammalia; order Carnivora; family Hyaenidae; genus Proteles; species Proteles cristata. The sequence continues at coordinate 483,808 of JAESUZ010002569.1, forward strand.
TTCAACAGCATTTCAGTGGTGCTGATCCTTGACAGACCCCCCATTGGTTGAATGAATCAATCCCAAACCTTCTGACGATGTGTCCCGAGCACCAGGAAGAGCAAGAGGTGAGGGGTGGCCGATGTGGCAGCAGCAGAGGGGTGAATTCTCATGCTATCACCGTGCCCCAGAGAGGAGAGACCAGGGCTTGCACCCACCCCTGTTCCCAACAGCTGGGCAGCTGGCTCAGAGGTGGAAGTGTGACCTTCTTGACAGGAGCACAAAGGGCTGGAGAGCATCTCTGCGGCTCCGCCCAGCTCTGAGGAATTGGGATCTATGAATTATACTCACTTTTCTTTTGAGCAGGTAATTCTTGGTTCACTTTGATTTGGCTCCTGAGGGATGATAGGTATTGCTCAAGAGGGTCTAAGGGTATGCCAAATGGGGGGGAGGTTGGATAAAGGAGGAGGAGAGGGGACATGAGAGGAACCAGGAAAAAGAGATGAAGAAAAAACATCCAGTGTTCCGAAAGAAAAAAATCAGTGTTCCTAATGGGTTTTGTCCGGGTTGGGCAATTGATTGATGGAGTTCTGGGCTGATCAATATAAAATGCCTTATTCAGTCTCTATCAATGGCTGATTTTCTCTGATCTGAGAACACTATTTGCACATATGCACTGTGGATCCCAGGGAGACCTCAAGGAGAGAGCTCAGATGGCTCAATACACCATCCCCAACACCAGAGAAGTAGCTCCAAGTATTTGTCTGCAAGGTCCTAAGTCAGTGGTGCTATGTCAACAGGAGTGACAGCTTTTAGGTATTGACAGTCAGAATGAGCCAGTCTCTGTCTTTAGCTCTTAAACGGGATTCTCTCAGCAACACTATAAAGTGGGTACAATTATTATCCCCATTTTATTTATTTATTTATTTATTTATTTTAGAGGGTGGGGAGGGGTAGAAGGAGAGAGAGAGAGAGAAAGAAGAGAGAGAGAGAATCTCAGCTAGGCTCCATGCCCAGCACTGAGCCCAATGTGAGGCTCAATCTCATGACCCTGAAATCATGACCTGAGCTGAAGTCAAGAGTTGGACACTTAACTGACTGAGCCACCCAAGTGTCCCTATTATCCCCATTTTAGACCTAGCTTGGGTAAGTAACTTATCTGAAGTCACTTAGCTAATAAGTAGTGACACATGGATACAGGTTTTTCTGACTCCAGAGCCCACACTAGTATTTACATTAAACCATGGGCTCCCTAAACAAGAACCATTGTCTCCCCAGGGTCAAGCCCAAGTGCTCATTGAATGAATGAATGAATGTTAGAAGGGCAGTGAAGTCAAGTAAGGCTGGTAAGAAGATTTGTATCCTATCCCAAGAATCAAATTTCCCTAAGAGACTTCCAAGGCAAGCTCTAAAAACAGAGATCTGTTTTCCAGCAATGCCCATGCATCACTGCAGGTTTTAATTTTATTGTAGTCACAAGGGCCCCTGGCTGACACACAGTTCCCTTGTGACTGAGCTCAGCATCCTGAAGTTTCCTAGAGAAACCAACCTTGATACTGTGGTCCTTTTCCCAGCCCACCCTCAGAGTGACCTGCTCCTGAGGTACCCTCAAATACACTCAAAGGAAACATATTTTGGAAGAAAGGATGTAACAGAGCCCAGGGCCCAATTCTTTATTTGGCTTGGCCCCAAGGACACTACACAATAAGTCAGAAATATGATCCCCAGTTGACTCTATAGGATGTTTCTTTCAAAAAAGTTGTCATTCTTGTCTGTTTACCACATATGTCTTTGCAGAAGTCTCTGCTTTTCTAGAATTTTTATATTTTCCCTAGCATTTTGTGTTTTGGTAACTGCAACATAAATCAACAGTGAAAAGCAAATTACCCCTGCCCACATCTTTTCATTCCTTTTTCGTCTCAAACGATATTTTCTGTATGATGACTAACCCAGACTGACGTAATTTGTCAATTGATCTCCACGGTATACATTAGACAATGTGTTGCACCGGGCCCCGCAGGCAGCACGTGGTGTGAGCGACATTGCTTTAGAAAAACTTCTACTAGTGGAACAGAAATATCTAGAGCTTGGCCCGGCCTTTTGCTGAGAATATTAGAACTGGTGATAATTACTTTATTAATCATAAGGTGTAACAGCAGTGTGTATGTCATGGCAGCCGTAAAATAAGTGCTTTTATGGCAAATGTAGTTAAAAAGAAATGACTGACTGGATTTATGGTATTCAGCAGTTGAAAAAAAAAGAGAATCATGCATTTTCTTTCTTTAGTTAAATGTTCATTAAATGTGTACCACTAAGAGCTGTTTGTAATAATTCCCTGGTGGGTCCGTGTCCTAGGAGGATTTATTTTAAAATACAAATTAAAGCTTAAATTAGCTTTTATTAAAAAATATATAATATATACAGTGCATCAAATTTGATCTCCTGAGAGAAAGGAGAGAGCGATGTAGTCACGCTGAAGAGAAGAATCTGGTAGCAGGAACCTGGAGGTGATGTTTGCCTTTGGGGTTCAGGTGGGGCATCTTGGCGCTTGCCACTTGTGATGGCAGCAGAATTTTGGAGGCTGTGGTCCAGAAAGAAGATGCAAGTCAGCTATGCTGTGAAAGCATGGAAACCACAATGACCAAGGTTATCATTTAGGGTGATATTTATATTTTCATTGTTAAAGCGAATCTTTGAAGTTTTTTGCATGTCTATGAATTTCCATCTTTTATTTGTATAAAAAATTTTTCATATAATTCATTGTCAAGGTAGCTAACATACAGTGTACACAGTGTGCTCTTGGTTTTGGGGGTAGATTTCCATGATTCATCACTTAAATATAACACCCAGTGCTCATCCCAACAAGTGCCCTCCTCAGTGCCTATCAGCCATTTCCCCCTCTCTCCCATGCCCCCACCATCAACCCTCAGTTCATTCTCTGTATTAAGCTTCTCACTTCAGCTCAGGTCATGATATCACAGTTCATGAGTTCATAAGCCTGCATCAGGCTCTGTGCTGAAAGCTCAGAGCCTGGAGCCTGCTTCAGATTCTGTGTCTCTCTCTTGCTGTCCCCACCACCCACCCCCATTCTTTCTCTCTTTCTCGTTCCCTCAAAAATAAATAAACATTGAAAAAGTTTTATAAAAAAAAAAAAAAAAAGAGTTTCTTATGGGTTTGCCTCCCTCTCTGTTTGAAATAATTTTTCCCCTCCCCCTCCCCCATGGTCTTCTGTTAAGTTTCTCAAGTTTCACATATGAGTGAAAACATAGGATATCTGTCTTTCTCTGACAGACTTATTTCACTTAGCATAATACACTCCAGTGCCATCCACATTGTTGCAAATGGCACGATTTCATTCTTTCTCATCACCAAGTAGTATTCTATTGTATCTATAAACCACATCTTCTTGATCCATTCATCAGTTGATGGACATTTGTGCTCTTTCCATGATTTGGCTATTGTTGAAAGTGGTGCTATAAAAATTGGGGTACATGTGCCCCTATACATCAGCACTCCTGTATTCTTTGGATAAATTTCTAGTAGTGCTATTGCTGGGTCATAGGGTAGTTCTATTTTTAACTTTTTGAGAAAACTCCACACTGTTTTCCAGAGTGGCTGTACCACTTTGCATTCCCACCAACAGTGCAGAGGATTTCCATTTCTCTACATCCTCGCCAACATCTGTTGTTTCTTGAGTTGTTAATTTTAGCCACTATGACCAGCATGAAGTGGTATCTCAATGTGGTTTTGATTCATATTTCCCTGATGATGAGTGATGTTGAACATCTTTTCATGTGTCTGTTGGCCATCAGGATGTCTTCCTTGGAAAAGTGTTTGTTCATGTCTTCTGCCCATTTCTTCACTGGATTATTTGTTTTTCAGGTGTTGAGTTTGATAATTTCTTTATAGATTTTGGATACTAACCCTTTATCTAATATGTCATTTGCAAATATCTTCTTCCATTCTGTTGGTTGCCTTTTAGTTTTATTGATAGTTTCCTTTGCAGTGCAGAAGCTTTTTATCTTGATGAAGTCCCAATGGTTCATTTTTGTTTTTATTTCCCTTGCCTTTGGAGACATGTCAAGCAAGAAATTGCTGCAGCTGAGGTCAAAGAGGTTGTTACCTGTTTTCTCCTCTAGGGTTTTGCTGGTTTCCTGTCTCACATTTAAGTCTTACATCCATTTTGAGTTTATTTTTGTGTATGATGTAGGAAAGTGGTCCAGTTTCATTCCTCCGCAAGTTGCTGTCCAATTCTCCCAGCACCATTTGCTAAAGAGACTGTCTTTTTTCCATTGGATACTCTTTCCTGCTTTGTCAAAGATTAGTTGGCCATACATTTGTGGATTCAGTTCTGGTTTCTCTATTATACTTCACTGGCCTATGTGTCTGTTTTTATACCAATACCATACTGTCTTAATGATTACAGCTTTGTAGTAGAGGCTAAATCCAGGGTTGTGATGCCTCCTGCTTTGATTTTCTTTTTTAACATTACTTTGACTACTTGGGGTCTTTTGTGGTTCCATATAAGTTTTAAGATTGTTCTAGCTTTGAGAAGAATGTTGGTGCAATTTTGATTGGGGTTGCTTTGAATGTTGAATGCTTTGGATAGTATTGACATTTTAACAATATTTGTTTTTCCAATCCATTAGCATGCAATGTTTTTCCATTTCCTTGTGTCTTCTTTGTTTCTTTTTTTTTTCATAAGTTTTCTAAAGTTTTCAGCATACAGATCCTTTACATCTTTGGTTATGTTTATTCCTAGGTATTTTATGGTTCTTGGTGCAATTGTAAATGGGATTGGTTTCTTGATTTCTCTTTCTGTTGCATCATTATTGGTCTATAGAAATGCAACCAATTTCTCTACATTGATTTTGTATTCTGTGTCTTTGCTGAATTCATGTATCAGTTCTAGCAGCCTTTTGGTGGAGTCTTTCATGATAAACCCCCAGCCAGACTTCTCAAAAAGCAAAGAGAAAGAACCCAAATAGGTAAAATCACAAATGAAAGAGGAGAGATCACAACCAACACCAAAGAAATACAAACAATTATTAGAGAATACTATGAAAAATCGTATGTCAACAAACGGGACAACCTGGGAGAAATGGACAAATTCCTAGATACTTACACACTACCAAAACTCAAACAGGAAGAAACAGAAAATTTGAACACACCAAAACCAGTGAAGAAATTGAATCAGTTATCAAAAATCTCTCAACAAATAAGAGTCCTGGGCCAGATGGCTTCCCAGGGGAATTCTACCAGACATTTAAAGCAGAGTTAATACCTATCCTTCTCAAGCTGCTCCAAAAAATAGAAATCGAAGGAAAGCTTCCATAATCATTCTATGAAGCCAGCATTACCTTGATTCCCAAACCAGACAGAGACCCCACTAAAAAGAGAACTACAGGCCATTATCCCTGATGAACATGGATGCAAAAATTCTCAACAAGATACTAGCAAATCGAATTCAACAGTATATTAAGAGAATTATTCACCATGATCAAATGAGATTCATTCTTGGGCTGCAGGGCTGGTTCAATATTTACAAATAAATCAATGTGATGCATCACATTAATAGAAGAAAAGATAAGAACCATATGATCCTATCAATAGATGCAGAAAAAGCATTTGACAAAATACAGCATCTTTTCTTAATAAAAACCCTCAAGAAAGTTGGGATAGAAGAAACATACCTTAACATCATAAAAACTGTACATGAAAAGCCCACAGCTAATATCATCCTCAATGGGGAAAACCTGAGAGCTTTCCCCCCGAGATCAAGAATGTGACAGGGATGTCCACTCTCACCACTGTTGTTCAACATAGTGCTGGAAATCCTAACATCAGCAATCAGACAACAAAATGAAATAAAAGGTATCCAAATTGGCAAAGAAGAAGTCAAATTTTCACTCTTCCCAGATGGTGAATTTTGAATTTTTACGTTCGATATTTTATTTCTGTAAAGTCACTTTTGTGTGTGAGTAAATAAAAATAGTCTTGAGTTTTCCCCAAGTATGTTTGGCTTTCATATACCTAGCAATTCAACAACAACAACAGCAAAACAAAAAAATAAAGATGAATCAACATTTCCCTTTCTATTACTGATGAAAGGTGTGTGTGTTAGTTTGGAAGGAAGAAAACATTTGTTGAATGCTGATGGCATTTCACACACTTCGTACAGACTCTCTCACTTAATACTCAAAACACCTCTGTGTTTTAGATATTATCATCCCGTATTTACATGCCAAAACCTAGGCTCAGTGTTCTCTTTCTAAAAGTAGCTCTACGAGTGGCAGATCTGGAAATTTGACTCAGAGCTGCCAGATTGCCCTACACTAGGATGTTTGCAACTAAAATAGAAAACAAAATTATTGAATGCTTGAGTGCTGGATGATTTCACAGGCAGAATGGTGAGATATGTGTTCTAATCCCCATTTTACGGGTGGACACTCAAAGAAGGTAAGTTCCCCCAAGGTCACACAGCTAGTGAGTGAATTCAAACCCAAATCTGTTCGCAAGAATCGTGGGCCATTTCTTTCCATTCCAAGTAACTTATCCCACCAAACAAATACTAGTTCTAGGAACTTTATCTTTGTGTTAAATCCCTCTTGGCTAAAAATTAGTTCATTTGCTTTTGCTTTGCCTTTGGTGGTCAAAAGAAAAATCACACCACCATCCTTTGGGTTACCCCATTCACATGGTATCAAACCTTCAAATTGTCCTTCAGCAGCTTGAGGAATTCTAACTCACCATGTTTTCCCTCTTGGGAGCTAGTGTTACTTGTTACTTTTGAGCACCCAGAATTAATACAGAGAAACCAGGCAAAAGAAATTGCTTCATGAAACAGAATCTGTCACCTTTTATGTCACAGCTGGACTAGTTTTATTTCCAACAGACAGAATTGAAGTTGAGGACTTGGTTAGGTGAAGATGTGGCATTGAGTGGGTACCCAAGAGATCCTATCTCTCACTTTTCCTTGGCAGGAGCACTGGCCCAGGGCAGGAGACTAGGAAGGGGTTCCTACAGATGGCAGCGACAAAGGTTCTGACAAGGAGGTGGCTTTCTGAAGATCTGGTAGCAGACCTTAGGGATGGGGGTTCTGGGAGAAAACTGGAGTGAGACAAAATGGTCAAGGCGGGAAGTTAGCAATAACATTAGGTCAGAAAGAACAAGAGCCAGCGTGCACAGTCAAGCCAGAATTGATATCTTACACTATAACTTATTTGGATTTTTAAATTCCTTTATGGATACATGACAGGACTCATGGTTTGGGCTAAATCTGAGTCAAGGCCAGCTATATAATTTTATTGTGCAAAATGAAAATTCAGGGACCAAAAAATACTGGAAAAGAGTTCTGTTAAAAAGGTACTAAAATCGAAAACTCTTTCCTCTCTTTCTGGGCTCTCTATTATGTTGGCTTTTTACCTGCTATCTAATATTGTACTCTCTTGGACATGTGATGCTTGCAATGTCAGTATAAACTCTCCCAAGTTTATGCCAGGGACCCTGTAACTTAGCAGTGAGGCCCACCAACTTCCAGGATCCCTTCCTGCCAGCCACCACCCCACAGTGTCATGGAAACCAGTCTCCTCTTCCCCCCCAGACCCAAAGCTCCAACTCACTGAGGACTGGTGTCCCCAAAGGGATAGCGACTTCCATGCTGGGAACTGTTTGGTCCCAGATTAGAGGTAGGTGAGAGCCTCACACCTGTCACATTGCCCACTGCCAGGATGGGGGTGGGTGCCACCATGCTCTGCCCGGAGACATGACCCTGAACCTCTCCGCACTCCTGCTTGTGACCAGACCCCCTCTGGGAACGGGGTGGTGGCTGAATGAGGGCCCTCCATCCCTGTCTCCCAGCCTAAGTGACTTGGTTGTTACCCTCACAGAGTGCAGCAGGATGGGGAGAGGAAGGGAGACGAGTGGGTGGGGCTAGGGTACCAGGACCCTCAGGCAGCTATAAGCCCATCCCTGGGAGGCAGGGAGGTGGTGGGAGGTGGGACCAGTGTGTGAGCTGAGACTACACATCCCCTGTGCATGTTCCATTTTCCCATGGGTCTTCAGTTATAAAACAGAAATCAAAAATAAAATTAAGAATTTCAAGATGGTGGCTTTTGAGCATTAAGCCCCAAGCCCAGGTTCTGGACAGTTGCGCTGGCCACACGCCCATGAAGCCAACCCTGAGCTGAGGAGGGGCCTCAGGAATCCCAGCATAGGTACTGGAAGATGATAGGGCAGGAACACCAGACAGGTCAGAGCAGTTCGAGTTTTTAATTAAACATTTCTATTTATACTTGCTTGTTATAGTGTTCCATGGACATTTAGTAATTTGGTGTGTCACCTTTGTCCAGGTTTTCTTTCTGGATTGTCACTGGTGTGTCACTCTTTAGTTATTTGACTTTGGACAGATATTACTATCTCTGGTCCTTAGTTTCTTCTTCCCTTTTAGCTCCCATGTACTGGATGGTTCTACTAAGTCAAATTTTTATGTATTTTACTTTATTTAAAAATGTTTGCTTATTTATTTATTTATTTGTTTGTTTATTTATTTTTGAGAGAAAGAGAGAGAATGGGCATGTGAGAGCATGAGTAGGGGAGGGGAAGAGAGAGAGAGAGACAGTGAATACCAGGAAGGCTCCAGGTTGTCAACAGAGAGCCCGATGCAGGGTTCGAACTCAAGAATCCTTAGATCATGACCTGAGCCAAAGTCAGACGCTTAACTGCCTGAGCCACTCAGGTGCCCCTAACTCAAAATTTTAAAACCTCATATTGTGCATTGAGACTGATGGCATAATTTTAGGTAATCCTATCTGTCCATCAGTCTGTCTGTCCTCCTTCTGTGTTTGAACAAAGGAGTTGCCAGTGTTATCAAATCCATCACTCACCGTCTGTGAAACTGCTTTTTAGATGATGTTTCAAGAAAGCGAGGCCCCTGTGTCCCTTATTAACAGGAGAGAAAAAAAATGGCTTCAACCCACTTCTCTTTAGGAATTGACCTTTCTTTCCAGCAAACAGCAGATGCTTCCCAGGGCTGTGGAGGATATTTCAGCATTACTGGGCACAAAGAACCCAGGCCAGAGGTGTGGCAGAGAGTGTGTATATGCAGGAAAACAGTGGAGGAGCAGATCATCTGACAGACTTGCTGTTCCCCTGGCTATGTGACCACAGGTTAGTTACATTCCCCCTCCGGGCCCCCGTCTCTTCATCTTTCAAATAAAGAGATCAGACTAGACCATCTCCAGGGCTCTCTATGTCTCAAAAATTTAAGCTTTTGCGATTGCGAATCCACAAGTCCGCATCTCCTCAGTGGCCTCGGGGGAAGTCATTCTGGGGCTCCCAGGCTTCCAGCGTCTCTGGAGCTTCAGTCCCCAGAGCAGCGCAGAGCACACTTCTCAGCTGGTTGGAGAGAGGAGCGGTACTGAGGCGCACTCAGGCCCTGTGTGCCCTTCTTCAGCCATGAGGCCCCGGCGCGGGGGAAGCCAAGGGCCGCCAGCAGCGCACGGCCAGCCTTTGCCTGTCCTGACAGCTGCCCGCAGCAAGAAATCATCTGTTAGGTCACATCGCTGTAAGTGCATGTGTGTGAGCAGCGTCGCCGGTGACTCTGAGCCTGCCGGGCACCCCCACCCCTGGGCCGTCTTCGGAAAACACTGGCTCCGCTCTTCCTGCCCCTGCAGGCAAGGTTGTTCTGCAGATTGTTGCTGAGTTCATTATTGGAACAATACAAAGAAGCCAGCAGTTAATTATACACTGAAGAAGCTCCTTCACATCAGCCCCTACTCAGCTCTCTTTTTCATGCCCTCTGAAAAGACATAATCATCCATTATAGTCATCACCAGCTTTGTTACTTTTTGTGCCTCTAATTGGCACTTTTAGACAATGAGGTATAGTGGAAAATATGCTCATCGAGGAACCAGGGCCTGGTGTTCTAGTTCTGGGTCTATTAATACTTCAGTGTGTAACCCTGAGCAAGTCCCTTTACCTCTCTGGGTCTCAGCAATGAAACTGGGGGTTGGAGCAGACCTAGCTAAGCTCTGCCCCTGCTGCATATCCTATTGTTTTCTCCTCTTCTCCTCACCGTGTGCCCAGCAGCACATGGGTTATGATGGGAGGCCTGGAAAAGTAACCATGTGTTTGTCTTGGCCCTGAGGAAGCTCTCAGAGTTGGGGAGGCCAGATGGAAACAGAGGAGTGCGTCGTTGTGCGGCATTCCAAGGGGGGCAGGGGTTTATAGGGAGGAAAAGTTGGTTTTGGAGCTGGAGCAAGAGTGAGGGTCTGGTGTTGAGAGCAGATGAGAACAGAGGGTTCCATGTTGGGAGCAGAAGGCTGAAAGGAAGGGAGAAGTGGGTCTAACAAGTCTTTGGACTTCATTGAGGGGCCAGTGTAGACATTTGGTAGGGCAATCGTAGCACGAGATAGGCTCCTGAGAAGAGGTATCAATTAGGAATGCATTTGGCTGTACCAGCCACAGTGGTGTAAACACGTTGGTGTAGATTTTTCTATTTCACATGACATCAGGGCGTGGCAGGTGCTGGTATTGGTTTAGCAGTTTGGTGATGTGAGGGTTATTTCTGTGATTCTCTTGTTTTTTTTCCTCATGGTTGCAAGACAGCTGCTGCAGCTCCTGCTCATGTCTCCACGTAAGGCAGGAAGGACTGAATGTAGTGAGGGTGGTAGCAGTTGAGTCTTTCCCTTTTTATTACAAAAATATTTCCAATAAGCCCCCAAGCCTAGCCCCCTCCCTGAAAGAAAATAAAACTAGACTTTCGTTTATGTCTTCAGGGGCATAGTTTGATCACTTGAGTCTCCTAGCTGCAAGGAGGTTTTCTAACCTTTATAGAAGCCATTCCCAGTCCATTCTCCCTTGCAGCCTCCTCTTACATTCTGCACTGGTGTTGGGGGTGGAGGGGTTGTGGTAGTTAACTGTGGGCAACTGAAGAAACTTCTCATCTTTGTATCTCAAGTATTTGGCACCGTGCTGGGTTCACGTGACACTTCATTCACGATCACGGGTGTGAAAGAACTTTGCTCAACGGACCAAGTGCCTGATGTGTTGGCCGGAGTTTGTCTTATTATTCCGGCCCTATTCCAGAACATTTCATAGCAGCCATTAAAAATATATTCTCAGGTTTGTACTTATAAAACTTTATTGTCTTTAATCCATTTATTATCATCCATTTGATGCTTAAGCCCGGAAGTGCAGTCTTGGCTATGTGGTTGCGTTTGCCTGCTGTTGGCGGATCTGGGGCAACAGATTCCATGACTTTACCAGGTTCCAAACAGCCCCTGTCAATGGTAGGTGATTTTAGTGGGTTTTGCTCTTTCCTGAATGACTGTAGCAAAAGTGGCGGTTTGATCAAATATATTACTTTGCTTCATCCATACATTTGCTTTATCTCCATTCCACTTATGCCACCAAAGGGCAGGAAACTCCTTGGATTCTTGCTTTTGGACAAGTTTATTTGTGAAACTTATTTTCCCTGCTGCTTTCCCCCCATTATCTTTACAAGTTTTGGGGGGTATAAAACTGATCATTTTTACTGACCGTCACTGCACACTGAATTCTTCCCTATACACCTAGACTTTTGGGGACACCTGCGTGGCTCAGACGGTTGAGCAACCAACTCTTGATTTTGGCTCAGGTCATGATCACGTGGCTCATGAGTTTGAGTTGGGCTCTGCACTGATAGTGTGGAGCCTGCTTGGGATTCTTTCTCTTCCCCTCTCTGCCCCTTCTGTGCTCTCTCTCTCTCTCTGTCTCTCAAAGTAAGTAAGTAAACTTTTTTTTAAAAACCCTAGAATTTTGTAATCTGGGGTCAAAATGCATTGCTGATGTAATTCTTATCCCTTCTCCCCTACTCAGTCTGGAATAGTAGGTTTTCTTGTTGTGGAGTTGTGCTGAGGTCTGTGTTCAGTACTTCAATGTTGCAGATGCCTTTTCTAACACTGTAATAGACCACTTACAGCCTTCATGTTTTGCCTGTTTCTCGATGAATTAAATATTTTCTCCATTTGCGAGCCGAATCCTTACTCCTGATTTTTTCCCATCAATCCAGTACTAAAATACACGTTTCCTTATGCCTAGAGCCTTATGGAATGTTATTACAGTATGCAAAGATTATTCACACATTCTAATACGCATATTAATCTCACTATGATACAGAACTGGTCCCTGCAGAGTTGTGCCTCATTAACGAACATTTTAACCTGATCTGCTTTCTAAATTCATGACCCAGCTATGGCAACTGCCCCATCACTGCTAACTGTCTCCAAGCTGGAAGTGTCTGCAAGCACTCCACAGTTGTGGGTTTCTGAGGGGGAGCATATGAAAAAGGAAAAGGGACCCTGTGAGACTGGGTTGTTTACAGAACAGAGCTTGGATACCCTGGGGTGGGAGCTGTCCTGGGAGCCTCCTATATTGCTGGCTGCTGATTGGAGATAGTAGGCAATGTAGGGAGAGGCAGGGGTGGAAACACAGCACCCCACGCATTCATATATATTTTCTGATGCCTCACACTGGATATATTCTTTTTTTTTTTTTTTCTAGGAGAGAGAGCGAGAGAGAGACAGAGACAGAGACAGAGAGAGAGCGTGAGCAGGGGAGGGTCAGAGAGAGAGGGACACACAGACTCTGAAACAGGCTCCAGGCTCTGAGGTGGCAGTCAGCACAGAGCCCGACGCGGGACTCGAACACACGAACCGCGAGATCATGACCTAAGGGAAAGTCTGACGCTTAATCGACTAAGCCACCCAGGCGCCCCACACTGGATATATTCTTGCCTAACAACGAAACCATTCTGACACGGCCCCAGCACAGAATTCCAAGTTCCTTTGTGCTCAGGGGACAATGATTCGGGTTAGCTGAGAGTAACCCACAGTTGAACTGTAGCAGGAAAGTTTCCATGTCTTTCACTGAATTGAGGAAAAACAGTTTCATGAATGGGATCCGTTTGCCTGATGCGTGGCGCTGAGTCGTCAGGAGGTGGGGGCAGGGCAGCCGGGAAAATCCCCACTTCTGACACTCTCCATATATGGTTTTGTGTTTGCGGTCCAAGGGGGCTCTGGATGGGGACCCTGATGGGAGACCCCTCCTCTTTGCTCCCAGGATCACAAAACACACAGGCAAAAAAAAAAAAACAAAGCTTCCTGGTTGCCCCTGCCTGATGGAACCATCTGAAAATTTTCAAAATGTCCTTATGCAAAGAGCCCAGAGCCTGCATGTTTTAAGCCCCAAGTGGCAGAGTCCTGTTTCCACAGTTGGAGCCGAATCTTCATATCTGTATAAAATAGTATCCACTGGATGTTGAGGAATATGTATGAAGTCATTTAAAATAGGTTGTACAGGCAGATTTCGATAGCCTCCATCTAGAATTGCTATGCTGTTTCTTGTTTGTTTTTGGAAGAGAGGGTAGATGGGAGAGCCATGCATCCAATATAATTATTCCTTTGTTGGAAATGTTGTAAATGGACCACTCTAATGGATGCACACTTTCTTACTTCTCTAAGATAATAACATGCCATTCTCCCTCGTCAGCCCCCACCTACTGCAGTCAAGGTAAATAGCATTTAAAAGGTTTGTATTCTTCTTTGTGTCTCTGCACTGCTCCTAGGGTGGTAAGTGTGTGGGTACCAATGTAACCAGTCTACGGTTTTGGAGAAAATGGAGGTAAGGAGGAGAGAATGAACACTTATTGAGCACCTGTGATATGCCAGGCTTCCCACATGTCATCTTGTTTATTAAAATTCAGTGATACTATCCCGACTTTAGATCTCAAGTCACCACCGTTCAGGCAGATGCTGTGATGTTCCTTGATGGACACAGAGCCAAATCTGCTCAAACACAAATTCCACACACTATACTCGATTCTGTGTTGCCCCAAAACTAAAGCATTTGATTCAGTGATTTAGTTCATTTATAGTTACCAGCTTCTATTGTGTAAATTGTGGTGTTTATGACGTTTTATTGAGATAGTTTATAAATGACATCCTACAAATATTGAAACAAAATCTAAATACTCAAATTTTGGAAGTTTATTCATAGTCCTTAGCTTCTGAGATCTTTTTGGAACTCTTAGCTCATTCCCTTTCTTTTTTCCCCAATGTTTATTTATTTGTTTTGAGAAAGAGAGAGAGAGAGGGTGCTAGTGGGGGAGGGACAGAGAGAGAGAGAATCTGAAGCAGGCATTCACGCTACCAGCACAGAGCCTGATGTAGGGCTCGAACCCAGGGACGGTGAGATCATGACCTGAGCTGAAACCAGGAGTCGATGTTTAATCAACTGAGCCACGTAGGAGCCCCATTAGCTTATTCCATTTCTTAATGTAGCTTGGGGATTCTACAGTTGGCAGAAATTGGGGCACCCCTGGGCCTGTTGATTTGAGGCCACACAAACGTGTACCTGTTTCTTCAGAAGCTTAGGAAAGAATGTATCTCCGAGTCTGCCTAATGGTGGTATTGGGGGTACAGGAAAGGAGGGTGGGAGGGGGGCTGGGACAGAGCTACAAAGGTGGAATAGGGGAGGATTGGTGTTCACCTGCTGCTCTGCTCCCAGGCTTGGGTTCCTCTCTCCAGCCCTTGGGCTGGGCTTGCCTCTCACTCTATCTGGAGCATGTACCTGTTCACTCTGGCTCACCCTTACCCACACACATACAGAGATTATATCTGATCAAATGACATCATTGACTCAGCTGATACCGTCAGTAATTAATTAGGCATCAGCAGTCTGGTTAATGATAACATTAGGTTGACGTTTAGAACAGACCTTTCTCCTATACTGTTTTAGTCCTCAGTGATCTGTCTGGGATGATCTGTAGAGGCACCAGCCCCAGATTTTAAGCTGTAACACATCTAGATTTATTCTTCTTACTGTGTGTCCCCTCAGTGGAACACCCTTGGAGGCGTGACTTGGAGTCAATGGAGGGATGGCACTTGGTGTGGCCGAGTTTGATTGTCACAGAAGTGTGGCATAAATACTATTAATATGAGGTTGATGCTGCTTGATGGAGCCGAGTGAGTGGTGCCATATGGCCAGGCTGTCATCATTAATCACAGCAGCTGTGTTGGGAATAAAAAGATGTCTCTGTGTGCAGAGATGTGGGGGAGGGGAGCTTCAAATATGTCATGGAACCCTTTGGGAGGAAAAAAGAAATGGAGTCAGAATGTGGTTAACCCCTTCTTTCTCACACCTGGCCCTCTGATCGCAGAACAGGAGGCTGGTGGTCATCACATGCTGGCCTTCCCCTTTCTTTATGATTGTGGTCACTCTGCTTTTTCAACAAGACATGTGGACTGTAGGCCCTGTGCTTTTCACATCGACTTTGGTGGGGATACAGTTTGGAGGGCAGGTCGGCAGGCCTGTATTTGGTGGAAGAGCAATGGAAGGCTGTGAATGCAAGGAGAGGCTGCAGTCGCCTCTCTGGAGGGTTCAGCATCTCCGAGGTTCCAGGGACATGGGCTTGAGGCGGGTCTCATCACTAGGGAGAGGCCACAACTCAGGGCAGGTGGTATTGTGGGCTTTTCCACATTCCTCAGAATATTTGCACATAGTTGGAATCTGAATAAAATGATCCACCTTTTACAGGAAAAGTAGAGCTGTCATAAAAAGCCATGTGTAGCCAGAGAAATGTGTGTGGAGAGAGGAGGTGGGGACTTTTTGCCTGAGAGCCAGCCCTAGGCCCACCTGCATTGCCTTGGCAACAGTGACGGGGTAGAATTTATAGGCTCATTCTATGTTAGTACCTTAGGTCTTTTTAAATACCTGCTGGCTCCTCTGCCCACCCACCACTTCCCAGAATCACTGCATAGGACTCTGGGAAATGCTCCTACAGTCAAGGAATACGTAGTGGGGCTTAGGAGCTGGGAAACAGCATTTAAATTTTTGCTTCAGTCTCTGCAATGTCAGTTCAAGGACTGACACTGATGGAAAAGTAATGCAGTAAAACTTTGGTTTGTGAGCATAATTCATTCCGGAAACATGCTTGTAATCCTGAGCACTTGTATATCGAAGCAAATTTCTCCATAAGAAATAATGGAAACTCAGATGATTCATTCCACAACCCAAAATTATTCATACAAAATGATTACAATAGTGTAATAGTGTACAAAATAATAAAAATACAAAACATAAAGAAAAATAAAGTAACCTGCACTTACCTTTGAAAACTTTCATGGCTGGTGTGACAGAGGTGAGAGAGAGGAGGGTTATCATGTAAGATTTTCACTGTCACTAACAGAACCACTGTTATCTATTGGCTCAGTGGAATCTTTTTATTTTCATGCAACTTTAGCAAAGAACCTATCCAATGACCTAGAATGGAGGAAAGCATTCTAAGCTTACTCTTGTATGGAAAAGCAAAGGACTGTCCATAGGTGCTTTGCAGTGACAAAAAATGCACTAGTGCCAGTTGTGGGCACCTTTCAATGTTCTGATAAATTACTGACTTCTGTTGAAGATCGTGGCCAGAGAGCAAGCATCCAAGCATGGGAGACAATCACCCACAATCCCTTAGTGATATGTGTATATCTTTATCTATATCTATATCTATATCTATATCTATATCTATATCTATATCTATATCTATATCTATCTATCTATCTATCTATATAGAGAGAGAGACAGAGAAGAACCATCATTGGCTCAGTTGTGATCATATGACATTTGGTGTCATGTACTACTTGTATTGCAACACATCATTCATTTATTGAGTTAAAATTTATTAGAAATGTTGGGGCACCTGGGTGGCTCAGTCAGTTAAGCATCTGCCTCTTGGTTTCTCATGATTTCTCAGTTCATGAGTTCGAGCCCTGCGTTGGGCTCTGCAGCTGGCATTGTGGAGCCTGCTTGGGCTTTTCTCTCTCCATCTGTCTCTGTCCCTCCCTTGCTCATGCTGCCCCTGTCTCTCTCAAAATAAATAAGTAAATAAATAAAAACTTAAAAAAATGTTTGCTGGTCTTGTGGAACACTCGCAGAACAAGCTACTCACCATCCAAGGTTTTACTGTATTACTGTTGAAATTCCCTTCATTACTCTAAAGCATGACCTTCTGAAGGGTCTTCTAAATGGTGCGGCAAAGTATAAAGGAATCAGGAAGTCAGATGTACAGTGTCCACTCTGCAGTGTTTAATGGTGTCCCTTTGGGTGAGTCTCCCTGTCACTGGTATCCTCTAAATGTGGGCACTGAGTTATCTGGCCACAGAGACCCTTCCAGCTCCAGTATGCTGTGTGCCCTGATTGGGCTTCTCCTTGGCTAATCACGGCCAGTTTAAGAGCACAGCACCTGTCCCCCTTCCTGTTGCCAAGAACTTGCAGAAACCAAGCTAAGTGAGCTGCCTTGTCAGTGCCAATGAACAGGAGTCGAGAGCCAGGATGCCAACCGAACTTGGTGCCAAAAGCTAGAAAAAACTGAACCAAGTGCTCAGCTCCCAAATTACATTTTAAAAAACTGAACTTAGAAACCAAGAACCAAATGTGTATTTTTAAAAATAAAACAAGCCACTTTTTGAACTAGTTAGAACCATAACCGTTCTTTATATTTTTGAAAAGTATTTAATTTGAACACCAAAATATCCCCTGGACAGAATCAAACAGATATTTCCATCAGTTTTGGTCTCTGGTTAAAAACAGATAAGCGAGCAAGCAAGCATACAGATAAAAAAAAAAAAAAAAACCTCTCTGACATTTAGAGTGAGATTTTTTTTGGAAAAAAAAATCAGAGAAAGGATATTTCAGTACATTTTGGTAGCACAAACCTTCTCTTACCACAGAAAATATCCATCACCTTCACTACACAAATTACAATGGATCCACTATGGGTTACCTCTCAGTTATTAGGTCACAATTGCTCTTCCATTTTGGTTCATATCATTATTTTGGGAGGATTTAGGTGACTGACTGTCACCTACATAGCACATGCACAGATGGGGGGTTTCCAGGATTTTCCAAGGAACTTGGCATATCCAAGCTCAGGTGATCTTTGCTCAGGAAGCTGGTCCCTGTGACTTGCAGGGTGATAGGAAGTCTAACAGGGGCTCTAGTGTATGTGGTCTGGAGCTCATACCTGCTGCAATCTGGGGTATTTTACCAATGAGATAGGTTTGATGAATGAACCTTCTCTTAAATAATGAATGGGAACCATCCTGCTAGAAGTAGGCAAATCCCTGGATCTCCATACCATTGGCCGAGTGCTGAACAGGCTGCTTTGTTTGTGTGGTGCTTCTGAATGTCACATCCAGAGTCTTTTTGTTCAGACTTTCCTTCTGGCTCTGATTTTATTGAGCCTTCTTATCTCCAGTTTGTCCCCAGTAAGTGCATTTGATCTTGGGACTTGGTAAACTCCTTAACCAAGGGACACATCGTTTGAAAGTACATATCACCTTCTATTTTATGTTTTGTTACAGTGCTTGGCTAAAGAGACTGGCATGGAGCCTTGATGAAAAGATGGATATAATTGCTGGGGTTGGTCTCCAAAGTGACCCCTTCTCCAGGAAGCTCTCTTTGACCAATCTCTAGTCTGACCTTCCCCCATTACACCTTGCCCTTTCCCCAGCACAGCATTAAGTAGGGAACTCTTGATTCCTCCATCTTTTCCACTCGGCTGAGCCCGATAACCCAAACAGCTGGGTCTGTCTTGTTTACTGCTATGTTCTCAGGGCCTCATGTGGGGCATGGCAGAGAGAAGGTTCTCTCACAGGATGTGGGCTTTTTGAGAGCTCTGTCGTGAGATTGTTATACTTTGAGTAATGGAATCTTTTACTGTTGGTCCCATTTTAAAGATGTCAGCATTCATGGTTAATAAGAATAGTTCACATTTGTTGAGCTCTTAATTGTGTATAACACCATAACATGTGAATGATATTTTTGCTTTTTTCTTCCATCAAGAAAACATGCACATAGTTTAAAAGTCAAATTATCTTCCATAGTTTGTTAGGAAAAACATCAGTCCTCAAAATATTTCATTCCTCAGAGGTAGCCATTTTCTTTTTTTTTTCTTTTTATTTATTTCTAGGAGAGAGAGAGAGAGAGAGGGAGAGACCGTGAGCAGGGGAGGGTCAGAGAGAGAGAGGGAAATGCAGACTCTGAAACAGGCTCCAGGCTCTGAGCTGGCAGTCAGCACAGAGCCCGACGCGGGGCTCGAACCCACGAACCGCGAGATCATGACCTAAGCGAAAGTCGGACGCTTAACCGACTAAGCCGCCCAGGCGCCCCCAGAGGTAGCCATTTTCAACACTTTCAATGAAGTTTTGAATATTAACCTCCATATCTTTATGTAATGTGCTTGTATTGCTACTTAATTTATCCAGACTTCTTACCTCTGCAAAGTGATTTGCTGTCAAGACACACACACAGTCACATAACTTTCTTCTTAGAATTCACATTCTTGCAATATGATTATATTGTAATTTTCATTGCTAGAATAGTCATCGTTTTCAATTTATGAATATGTAAGTGCTCTTCACAACTGAGCCCTGTAGCAAACTGTGATTACTTTCCCTTACTGCACAATTTTTCTGTTTTCCTGGAGTTCATAATTAGCTTTTGTGTGTGTGTATATGTGTGTGTGTGTGTGTGTGTGTGTGCCCTGAATAATCTGTCTTATCCGTCCAGCTGCAAATCTCTCAATCCTTTCAAACACATTAGGTGTTCCATTAATTATACCTTTGAAAAATTAAATCTCTTTCTTTTTTCTTATTTTGTGAAGTGGGAAATAAGAATTTTAGTTTTTTCTAAGTTTTTTTTTGACCATGAGGTCAAACCAGATGTAAAGATGTAAAGGTTCCTAGACCTATATTTCTAGATGAGAGTTGGTCTAAGTTCAGATATTATTCTTTCAATGTTGAGATGCGTTTTTTTGTTGTTGTTGTCTACCAGCCTCTAACAGCTACTAGAACGTTTCAGTGTAAGACCTATCTGCAAACCACTTGTGGAAACATAAGTCTTACGAACTACAAGCATAAAAGCAGCTATACCATGGTAGATCACAGTTCACCCTCCCGTCTACCCTGCCTGTTTCACTCTATAAGACTACATATACCTTATCTTTTCATTCTGAAAAAGTCAGAGCTAAACTGAGAATTAACATCCCTTAAAATACATGTGATCTTCGAAGTACCTGCTACCACCATCAAAGACTGCCATTCTGGCATGGGATTCGATTCTAGAAAGTACAATAGTGTGTGCCTTTATTTCAAGTGACATTTTCTATCTAAGATGTAAAGATCACATCAGGAACCCTAGTATCCAGTGCCTTTTGCACAGTCCTCTCCAAAGTAAGGATTCAATGCACTTTGGTTTAGAATTTTGGGAGAGAAAGGGCCATCCCTAGTGAACTGTAGCCTTATGGGATCCTAAGGGCTGGAACAGAGAGAAAAAGCAAATGAATGCAGGAGACCTGAGTCAGTAAGGCCTGTCTTTGATATCGAGGTCTTTCTTTTTATCCCCAAACTGCCTATGCCAATAAGGAGCCAGATGCATCCTTCTTGCTTCTGAATTGTCCAGCTCATTCTCTCATAAGATGAGCATCTTAGATTTCAACACTTGAATCTGGCTTCATTTCCATCCTACTCCCACGTTTCTATCTCTCCCTCCCTTTCTCCTCCTCTCCTTTTATCTGATTTTATTTTAGAGAAAGAAGCATGAGTGGGAGAGATGGCAGAGAGGGAGAGAAAGAGAATCTCAAGCAGTCTCCGTGTTTAACACAGAGCCTGACTCGAAGCTTGATCCCATGACCCTGGGTTGTGATCTGAGCCTAAATCAAGAGTTGGATGATCAACTGACTGAGCCACCCAGACACCCCTCCTACTCTCCTTTTAATCTTCTTTCTTTCTTCTTTTTCTCCTTCTCTTCTCCACCTTCCTCCTCCCTCTCCCCCATCTCCTCCTCTTTGTCTCTCTCTTTCTTTTCACCTAAGAGGGGTTGGGCATGAAGGTAAAATTATAATTTTGGGTTCAAATCCCTGTGTGACTTGGTATAGGACCTTGAAAAGTCTACATAGGCCCCTTAACCATTTCTTCATCTATAATATCAGAGTAATAAGACTACCCAGTATTGATGAGGATTAGACAAAATTATGCATAAGAAGTACTTAAGGTGCAGGGTTCAGGATATACCAACTGCAGAATAAATGTCTTCATAATAATGATGAAAATATCTTAAACATTCACCCCCCCCCCAATTCTGTGCTGCTTGAAAGAGGTACCTCAACTCTGGGAAATTTTGGCAACACTAATACTATGGCTCCCTCTTTCAGGTCTTGGGAATATTTGAATGATATAAAATATTATTTTGATTTAGAGAATATTTTCATCCAGTTTTATTCTGGTTTAATTGTCTTAGTAAATGAATAGATTTTATTTGGTATTATCTTGTGGATTTATTAGAAAAGTAAGGTTAGAGTTTGGTTTGGGCTTCTTATCCTGGTGTTTTAGTTATAATCCTGGATTCAAAGCCTGGTGTGTACATGTGGCTCTGATGGGAATCCTAGCATTCTGTCTTGGGGTCAGAAAAGAACATCCAAGTCTTCTGAAATAAGAGCTCTCTGGCTCCTACAACAAGATACTCCTCAAGTGAAAGGTACAGAAAGGGTTTGATGAGTCTGTCACCTCATCATGCAATGTCTTCATTACCTGGAAAACAGTGGCTCATGAGCCTATTTCAAAAGAGTCTCTTAATGTGGTTTCTGTTTGCAGGATTGCATCCAGTGCTTATCTGCTGGTCTGAATGGCAGCAGGAGCTGGAATGGCAGATGATGAGAAGGAAGTGTTTCTCAGGTTTTTATCTAGAGTGGCACCTCTCCGTTTAGCCTTTCAGACTCTGTGCATTGTCTGAGGTCCTGAATCTGGGTACTCAGTGGGCTTTTATCTCAATGAAGTACTCAAGGCTTAATTAGAGAGAGGTGAGTGTTGTCAAGGCAACCTCCTTTTGATTCATTCATGGAATGGAAGTTGGAATATATAAGAAAGAGCCAGAAATAATGGTTGAACTGGAGCTGCCCACACCTAACTAGTTCAGAAAATCTGGGCACATAAATGAAAGGAAACAAGGATGAGAATATATACATAACCAGACGTAGTTGGTATCTGCTATTTCTTCTATGAGTTTGATCTGAAGAAATAGTTTGGCAAAGAGAATATTTTAATGTACCACTTCACTCTACAGTGTCATAAATTGCTACTGTTGCTATGACAGTTTGCAGAAAACATTCCATCTAAGTCTCTTTTTTGTGTAAAGTCCTGAACATGTGATAGCTGTCTTTTCCCAGAAGTATTTAATGGCCTCTGTTGGGTGCAATACCCAATGCATTCTGTGCCTACATTTTACTTATTTATTCACATACTCAGTCTTTCATGAAATAGGTGTTTATTGAGTATCTACTATGTGTCAGACTCTGTACCCACAAGCTGACATTTAACAGATACTTGCTGTTGACTGCAGTTCCGGCATCATGTGCTACCAGCACAGACAGGGTGGGCGAATAGGTCCCTGGAAGGTATGAAAGGACATGTGTGGGAGGCACCCTCCCAAGAGAGAAGCTTGGGAGGCATTGTGACTCTTCACTCAACAGCCCAATAGCAACCAAACCCTGTTATGTATCTCCCATGATACATGACCCCTTCTCTTGAGCCAGAACTTGTATCTTGGGCAGGGTCTTTATCAACATATAGACAGATTGTTGAAAGAGCCTTCTAATGGGTCTTCCTGACCCCCAACTCTATCCCACCTAATTCATCCTGTGCAGTTTTTTTTTTAAAAATTTTTTAATGTTTTATTTATTTCTGAGAGAGAGAGAGAGAGTGTAAGCAGGGGAGGGTCAGAGAGAGAGGGAGACACAGAATCCGAAACAGGTTCCAGGCTCTGAGCTGTCAGCACAGAGCCCGACGCGGGGCTCGAACCCATGAACCGTGAGATCATGACCTGAGCCGAAGTTGGACGCTTAACCGACTGAGCCACCCATCCTGTGCAGTTCTGACCAGTAAACTGTCCTTAAACACTGTTTCCCCAAGAAACTATAGGAGTTCAAATCCAAACCACTTAACTTGACTTTCAAATTCTGTTGTATATCTTGCTCCAGGCAACACATCTGATTTTCTTCCCCTACTTCAGTTGCCATCCTGACAGGTTAATTTCCTCGTTGTGTCCAGAATGGGACCTCCTACATCTTGATTATGTAGTCCAGCCTGCCCAGGGTGTTCTCTTCTCTCCCCTTTCCCACCTGCATTGCTGGCCTTCTGCCACCACCCTGGCTCCTACCCTCTCCTTGAGCTCCAGGCAAGACTCCCACTTCTAGCTGAGACTGCTCACTATTCTCCAACATTCATTCTCTCCTCCTCTGCAGTAATAGTTTAGTTGAGAATATGGCTATCCAGAAGAAAGACCACATGTCCCAGGCTCTCTCGTAGCAGGGTTTGGTCAAATGAGCAATTCATTCATGAGCAGGTTTGTGCAACATAGGGGTCATATTCTTAAAGGAAAGGGCATGCTCTTTCCTTTCCCCTTCCTGTGGTTGGGGTGTGGACAGGGTGTGAGCTATTGGAATGGATGGATATATACTAATATGGCAGAACCACAAGAAGGGAAGGAGTGTTGGTTCCCAACAGCATACAGTTTTCATATGAGCTCCGGGTCACATCAACCCTGGATGCTTACCATAAGACACAGGAGAGAGAAATAACTTCCGACTTAAGCTTTTTAACATTTGGGTTTCTGTAATAGCAGCTGAGCTGTATACCTCCTCCAGGATGCCTTTTTGGCTCTTCCCTTCTTTAAACTTTCACCATGACCACCAAGTCTGGTGCATATTCATTTTTACTTTATTTTCTTACTCATTTTCTCTTGTCAGCAGGTGCCTGAGGTCAAGCACCATAAATCAGACCTCGACACAATTTGACATGGCTGAAAGAACACTGAGCTGGAGGTTAGAAGACCTAGGGTCTAGCCTTTCCTGAGTAATAATATATATGTGGGTGCACTTTTTTAAAAAAAGATTTTTTAAAAGTGTTTTTCTTTGCAGTGAGAACTCTTGCCCCCACCCCAAGTTTTTATTTATATTCCAGCTAGTTTACATACAGTGCAATGTTAGTTTCAGGTGTAGAATTTAGTGACTCATCACTTACATACAACACTGTGCTCATTACAACAAGTGCCCTCCTTAATCCCCATCACCCATGTAGCTCATCCCTACCCTCTCCCCTCCGGTAATCATCAGTTTGTTCTATATAGTTAAGACTCTGTTTTTTGGTTTGATTCTTTTTTCCCCTCTATGTTCATTTATTTTGTTTCTTAAATTCCACATATGAGTGAAACCACATGGTAGTTGTATTTCTCTGACTTGTTTCACTTAGTATAATTCTTTGTAGCTCCAACCATGTTGTTACAAATGGCAAGTTCCATTCTTTTTTCTGGCTGAGTAATATTTATTCCATTGTGTGTGTGTATATATATATACTACATCTTTCATATCTATTTATCAATTGCTGGACATTTGGGCTCTTTCCATAATTTGCTATTGTTGATAATTCTGCTATAAACACCAGATGCATGCATCCCTTCAAACAGTATTTTTGTATCCTTTAGGTAATACCTAGTAGTGGAATTCCTGGATCATAGGGTAGTTCTATTTTTAACTTTTTGAGGAGCCTTCATACAGTTTTCCAGAGTAGCTGAACCAGTTTGCATTCCCAGCAATAGTGCAAAAATGTTCCCTTTCTCTGCATCCTCGCCAACATCTATTGTTTCCTGTGCTGTTAATTTTAGCCATTCTGATGGATATAAAGTAATATGTCATTTTACTTTTGATTTGCATTTCCCTGATGATGAGTGATGTCGAGCATCTTTTCATATGTCTGTTGGTCATCTGTATGTCTTCTTTAGAAAAATGTCTGTTCATGTCTTCTGCCCATTTTGAAACTGGATTCTTTGGGCATTTTTTGGGTGTTCAGTTTTATAAGTTCTTTATACAAACTAACCCTTTATCAAATATGTCAATTATAAATACCTTCAATTTTGTTGATTGTTTCCTTCACTGTGCAGAACCTTTTTATGTAATAAAATCCAAATAATTTATTTTTGCTTCTATTTCTCTTGCCTTAGGAGACATATCTAGTAAGAAGTTGCTACGGCCGATGTCGAAGAGGTTACTGCTTGTATTCTCTTCTAGGATTTTAATGGTTTTCTGTCTCACCATTAGATCTGTAGTTCATTTTGAATTTATTTTTTTGTATGGTGTGAGAAAGTGGTCCAGCTTCATTCTTCTGCATCAGTTTTCTCAGCACCATTTGTTGAAAAGACAATCTTTTTTCCATCAGATAGTCTTTCCTGCTTTGTCAAAGATAAATTGACAGTATAGTTGTGGGCTCATTTCTGGGTTTCCTGTTTTGTTCTATTGACCCATGTGCCTATTTTTATGCCAGTACCATATTGTCTTGATCCCTACAGCTTTGTAATATAACTTGAAGTCTGGAACTGTGATGCCTCCAGATTTGGTTTTCTTTTTCTTTTAAAAAATAATTTTTTAAAAAATGTTCATTTATTTTTGAGAGAGAAAGACACACAGAGTGTGAGCAGGGGATGGTCAGAGGGAGAGGGAGACATAGAATCCAAAGCAGGCTCCAGGCTCTGAGCTGTCAGCACAGAGCCCAATGTAGGGCTTGAACTCACAAACCATGAGATCATGACCTGAGCTGAAGTTGGCCACTTAGCTTACTGAGCCACCCAGGTGCCCCAGGTTTTCTTTTTCAACATTACTTTGGCTATTCAGGATCTTTTGTGGTTCTATATAAATTTTAAGATTGTTTGTTCTAGCTCTGTGAAAAGTGCTGTTGGTATTTTGTTAGGGATTGTATTAAATGTGTAGATTGCTTTGGGGGAATATAGACACTTTAATAATATTTGTTCTTCCAATCCATTAGCATGGAATGTTTTTCCATTTCTTTGTGTCATCAATTTCTTTCAACAGTGTTTTATAGTTTTCAGAGTATAGAGCCTTTACCTCTTTGGTTAGGTTTATTCCTAGGTATCCTATGATTTTTGGTGCAATTGTAAATGAGATTGGTACCTTGATTTCTCTTTCTTCTGGTTTATTATTGTTGTATAGAAATGCAACAGATTTCTGTACATTGATTTTGTATTCTGTGCCTTTACTGAATTCGTGTATCAGGTCTAGAAATTTTTTGGATGAAGTCTTTGGGGTTTCCTATATAGAATATTACCTCATCTGCAGATAGTAAAAATTTGACTTCTTCATTGCCCATTTGGATGCCTTTTATTTCTTTGTGTTGCCTGACTACTGTGGCTAGGACTTCCAATAATATGTTAAATAAAAGTGGTGCGAATGGACATCCTTGTCTCGTTCCTAGCTGTAGAAGAAAAGCTCTCAGTTTTTCCCCATTGAGTATAGTTTTAGCTGTAGGTTTTTCATATATGGCCTTTATTATATTGAGGTATGTTCTCTGTAACGCTACTTTGTTGAGGGCTTTTATCATGAATGGATGTTATACTTTGTCAAATGCTTTTTTTTTTTACATCAATTGAAAGAGTCATATGGTTTTTATCCTTTCTTTTATTAATGTGGTGTATCATGTTGATTGATTTGTGAATATTGAATCACCCTTGCAGCCCAGGAATAAATCCAAGTGCACTTCTTAATCTTTCTGAGCCTCAATGTTCTCAATTGCTTAAGGAGAATACAGGTTGCATCTTCTATGAGACAGGAGTTGTGAAAATATTTTGTAAACCATGAAGTCATGTACAACACTGAGATGATAGAATTATTTTACTTCAGCATCGATTATCATGCTGTGTACACCATGGTGATTCAAGATGATGATGGGATTTGGGACCAGTTCCACCAGTGATGTCCATGGACAGCTCTCCACTAATCCCTAGTGGTCCATAGTAAACTGACATATTAGTAGATTACTAATTATTGAAATGATTATGGAGCACTTTGTAATAGGAATAGATTTTTAACAGTTGATGGGAAAGCTTGGCAATGTGGAATAAGTTGACTTATCTCAGCATCTGCTCTATGGATAAGAGGTCAAATTAGAGACCTCTTGCCAAATTGCCATGTTGATTCACTTTAGTGAGTTACTGACCTGATATTACAGAGCAGTGTATATGGATATTTGGGAGATGTGGACTTATAGTGAAAAACCACATGAGCATGTCTACCTACCATTTACCAAGCACCTTAAACATTCCTCCTCCACAGAAAAGCAAATGTCCACCTTTGTTGCACCTGTTTAGGGTTAAGAAGAGTCTTATTCTTTCAATTATCCCCAGTGAACTAGGGATTTTTAATGGCCTTTCACAATAATTAGAAATTTAATTAACCTCCTGGCTTTGATCAGAGCTGTGTTTTCTCATTACCTTTCCCTATGCCTGTTTCTGAGTCAAGAGCTAGTTCTGAGCCTCCCCTTTCCAATTATAAAGTACTGTTTATGCTTAATTTAGCCTGGCACAGCTGTAAAGAAAGCAACTCTCCTGTTCAACAGCCTTCAATGACTCCCTGCTGACCACTGAATTAAGTATGAACTCCTTAGCATGGCATTTGGGCTTTCCACAGCCTAGCCCCAGAACATCCTTCTAATCTCATCTCTCCTCCCATACTTGAACTTTATGACTTGATGTTTCTCAACAGGCCCTTGTCTTCCTGCCACAGGATCTCTCTGCTATTCCTCCTGAACAATTGGCCACTTACATCAAACACCTGCTTCTACAGAAATCTCCCTCTTCCGGAAAGTCTTTCCTGCTGGCTCCCTCCTCATGCCAATAACCAGGGGTTGGGATCTTTCCCCTTCTGAATTTGCACAGAAATTTATAACTTTCTTATAATCCTATTTTGTATGATGGTTATTGTGCATTCATCTTAGCCTCTGTGTTTGCATTACAGATGTTAAAGGCAGGAAATATCTTTTTTTTTTTTACAAATAGTTTATTGTCAAATTAGTTTCCACATAACACTCAGTGCTCATCCCCACAAGTGTCCTCCTCCATGCCCATCCCTCCTCCCCCCCACATCCA
Organism: Proteles cristata cristata; assembly: GCA_017311185.1. Taxonomy (NCBI): domain Eukaryota; kingdom Metazoa; phylum Chordata; class Mammalia; order Carnivora; family Hyaenidae; genus Proteles; species Proteles cristata. The sequence goes on from JAESUZ010002569.1 coordinate 511,801, forward strand.
TCAGTCCTCAGTTTTTGTCAGCATTCAAGAGTCTCTCATGGTTTGTCTCTCTCCCTTTCCCCCACCATTTCCGCCCTTCTTCTCCCCCTTGTAGGCAGGAACTATCTTACCCATTTTTGTAAACTTTGACATTTGCAACAGCATGTTAATAACAACAACAACCATTTCTGAGTTTCTATTTTGTGCTAGAAGCCTTAAATAAACTCAGATTCTCATATTCACCAGGCAAGATTAGTTGATGAATCTCAGACGGATTAAGTGACTCCCCCCAATCCACAATCAGGGAGCTCATATGGGATTGCGTTATGAGAGAGGCTGGACACACCTCCATCCCACATGGCAGAAACAGGTATCTGTTGTTACTATTTTTTAAAAATTTTAAATAGTTTATTGTTTATTTATATATTCCGTATAACACCCAGTGCTCATCCCCACAAGTGCTCTCTGTTGTTACTATTGACCATGCTTTTGAGAATATGGGCCAAAATTTCCAATGGATAGTGATAGCACATGTGTTTCTAAACCTCTGATTGACTGTAAGGATCAATCCTCAGTGATAGCCATGACCTGGATGTTTTTACTGGGTCTCCCTCATTGGTGATGTTTTGCCAGGCAGTCTCCTATTACCCTGGAGTCAGGGCATACTCACCTAATAGAATGTCCCAGAGTATTTGAGCTCTGTTCACATTATTTGTCTTGCCCCAGTTCTTTGGCAGCTTATGAAACTGAGCAGTTTTGCAAACTGGGGCCCCTGTCTGGAGCTCCCTTAAGTCTCTGGGATGACTTCTTTACCCTCTAGCCTGTGAAAGAGAAAAGATGTTTACATTCTAATCCAACACGCCATAGTCATAACCCTGTGAAAAGCCACTGGAAAGGAGGAGGAAGAGTATTGAGCTCAGCTCAGGGCTTCTTGCTCAGGAAATGTCTACATGGATGGAGGGAGTTGAGGAAGAGAACTGTGAAGCACCACAGGCAGGCTCGGTCACCCAGTGATCAGAGGAGGGATGGGGACTGTGTGGACATTTAGAGGTGTTGAGGGAGGAAATGATGTATCAAGCCTATTTGACTAATAGCCACATTTTCTTACTCTACACCATTCCCCCTTTCTAGGTAAAAATGTGCCTTCTTTGTACTAAGGGGACTAGAGAGATTGAGATTGCCATTTGGGCTGACCTACTTTCCTCACCTCTTATGCCCAGCTTTATTATTTATAGTCTCTCACTCCCTCAATTTCTCTTAACCAGAGTGGGATCACTATGAGCCTCAGATGCTGCAAGTGACCCCAAGAAAGGCTTTGGTGTCTCTGTGTTTTTCCAAATTATGTAGTGACTGGTGAGTCACTCGGTGCTAATGGTGATCCTGCTGCTGAGCAGACCTTACTGCAAGGTCAAGGACTTCTGTAGTGGTCATGATCTTCTCAGGAACCATCTGGGGCTGATGTAGAATCAGTGAGAACTTTCCTTTTAAGGTTAGCTCTGAAGTGGATTCAGCCCAGTGCCTTCCTAGAGAGTGGGGCCAGAATCCAGTCATTGCACAGTGGGACATTGGCATTTGTCTTCACCATCCTCCTTACCTGTTCTCTCCTTCCATTCTATGCCCCTTCTTCCTTTGTCTCTTCTTTTTCCATTTTTATTTGGCATAATCTCCCATCTCCCTATATATTCCATGCTTTTATTCTGCTGCCTCTCAGCCTCTTTCTTTCCTCTCGTATTTCTGTTTCCTCACCTGCATTTCAGTTCTTGTTCCTCTATGCTCCCATTGCAGTGTACCAAGCCTAGGATGGCGCTGCAGGACACTAAAAGAGAAAGTATGGTCTCTGTCTCGAAGGACTTACAAACTAATAGGGGAAAAAATAGTGCTATGAAACATGTGAAAATTGAAGCCAATAGAGGCTTTCTCTCTTCTTTCTTCGTCTTCTTCCCTTGTGCCATCTTAGGATTCAAATATGTTTTCCAACTCAAGTATGGGCAAGAAAGGCTTTGGCATTCTGCAGCATCATTTCCTGATATCACGGGTAGACTTTCTGCTAGCAGAGAGGGTGGTCTAACATTTGTATCTTATTTCCTTTTAAGTTAAAAGAAAAGCATTTATAAATAACAATATGTGATTATCATAGGATGTCTTAAAAATGCAGGGAAGAATTAAAAAAGTGAAAATAATTCATAATTCTATGTCATAGAGATAGCCACTGTTAACATTTTCTGTACCATTTTCCTTCTAGGCTTTTCAATCTTGTGCATATGCGTGTTTTTACATAATTGGGATTGTACTATGTATGCAATTTTGTGTTCTGCCTTTTTCACTTAACATAATGTTGTGAGCAATTTCCCATATCATTAAAATGATATAGGCAAACGTCATATACTAAACTATGAACGTACTATGATTCATTGAATCCCATTGTTGATTGCTTAGGTTGTTTCTAAATTTGTGTCACTCTGAATAATGCTATAAAGAACGTTTTGGTATGTAATTCCTTACATCAAGCACTAATTTCTTTTTTGGGAAACATTCCTAGAAGGGATTTTACCAAACCACAAATGGAGACTTTAAAGATACTGACTACTTTCTCCCTAAAATGAATCTCTACATATTTCTATCTATAGTGCATGAGAATACCTGTGCCAGCAAAAGAGAATTCTTACCAATAGGAGGATTATAATTCTTTGAAACATTTGCTGATTTGAAAGGATACAGGATAACTTTCTGTTATGTTAATTCCTAAGCCATTAATTACAAATGAGGGCCACCTCTGTTTCTTTCCTTACCATCTAGATTTCTTCTTTTATTAGATGCTATCTATATATTTTTCTCTTTTTTAATGTTTATTTTTGAGGTAGAGAGAGACAGAGTGTGAGTGGGGAAGGGGCAGAGAGAGAGGGAGACACAGAATTTGAAGCAGGCTCCAGACTCTGAGCTGTCAGCACAGAGCCTGACGCGGGGCTTGAAATCACAAACTGTGAGATCATGACCTGAGCTGAAGTCAGATGCCCAACCAACTGAGCCACCCAGGTGCCCCTATATATTTTTCTTCATTTATAAGAGGAAAGTTTAGTATTTATTTATTATTATCATATCAGTATATATTATATATATAAATTACATATATATAATTATATAAGTAATTATTAATTCATTATTAAGTAATGAATTTTTATTATTTACACACTTTTATTTTGAGATTTTCATTCATTCTTTTATCCATTTGTTCATTTATGAGTAATTACGAAGTGCCCACTATGTGCCAGGCAATACTCTAGCCTGACTCTCGGAGTACTGTAGTGAACAAAACAGAGAGGTAATGGGAAAAGGACATATAGATATAGAAAAGAAAAACCAAAGGAGTGAGGGAGTACTAGAGAATTCAGTTTAAAGTCACATGGTCAGATAAGAGCACTGAGGGAAAAGCCACACTTAACCCTCTCCACTATTAACATCCCACATCACAGTGGTACATTTGCTACAACCGATGAACCTATGTTACACTTTGTTATCACCCAATCCACAGTTTATATTAGGGTTTGTTCCTGGTGTTGAACTGACAAAGACTCTCCTCAACCAGACTTTTTAATTTAATTTAATTTAATTTTAAATATTTTTATTTATTTCTAGGAGAGAGAGAGAGAGAGAGAGAGCGTGAGCAGGGAAGGGTCAGAGAGAGAGGGAGACACAGACTATGAAATAGGCTCCAGGCTCCGAGCTGGCAGTCAGCACAGAGCCTGACGCGGGGCTCGAACCCACGAACCGCGAGATCATGACCTAAGCGAAAGTCGGACGCTTAACCGACTGAGCCACCCAGGCGCCCCTCCTCAACCAGACTTGAATTAGGTTCTTCTAAAACCCGTTTCTTGACCAGGCCTCAATGTCGGCTCTTGTCCTGCCCTTGCCAGGCATGAGTCCTCCAGTCTTAGCAAGAATTCTACCAAGTCCTTTAGTAAGAACCCCCCCCCCCCATATCTGATCACGCTTGGTATCTGAGCAAATTCCCCTTCTCCCATCATTGATATCTGATCACCTGGCCTGCCTTCATCAAAAATCCCATTAAGCCAGTTTAACAAGAATCCCCCTACCCTTGATGTCTCCTCTTAGTGATTTTCTATCCACTGACCCCTCCCTCTGCTCACTAGCTATAAGTCCCCAGCTGGCTTTGTTGTGTTTGGAGTTAAGCCTGATATCTCTCCCCTATTGTGATAGTCTTGATGCTATTGCAATAATACTGAATGAAGTCTTCCTTACCGTTTTAACAAGTGTTAGAATAATTTGTTCTTTAAAAGTACATTTTATGATTTTTAAAAAAAAATGTTTATTTTGAGAGAGAGAGAGAGAATGTGAGAGTGGGGAGGGGAGGGACAGAGAGAGAGAGAGAGAGAGAGAGAGAGAGAAGCCCAAGCAGGCTCTGACCTGTGGGTGCAGAGTCCAACGAGGGTCTCAAACCCTCGAACTACGAGATCGTGACCTGAGCCAAAGTCAAGGCACCTGACTGAGCTACCCAGGCACCCTAACGGGTTTTGACAAAGGTATAATGGCATGTATTCACCTTTATAGCATCATATAGAATAATTTCACTGCCCTAAAAATCCTCTGTGCTCTGCATACTCATCCCTCTCTCCCCTGGCAACCACTGAATACTTCTTTTTTTATTAACTCCAGATTTTCAAGGACGTCCTGGTTCTGGATGTTCTATGGGAGTGAAGGGGGCCTGCGATCATACTTTGTCCCAGAAGTGAATGGGTGATGTGTGTGTGTGTTGCTTACCCTGTGAGTGATGCCAGCAGTCAGGGGAAACGAGGCCAGCAGTACTGTGATCTCAGGAAGTTGAAGGCAGTGGAGACCATGGGAAGAGCATGGATGAGAGGGCCAGAGTGGGAGAAAGCATGAAAACGGTTTTTGAGCCCAGGAGACACAGAGCTGCAAACTCAGGCAGAATTGGGACATTCAAGGGGTGGAGATGTAAGAGCAATATCTGGTAAGAGCTGGCCCAGTTTCTTTATGAAAATTTAACCAATTGCACTAAAACCAGTTTTTGACCAATCTTATCTTTCCCTACTTATTTTTGAAACCATCTTTTAAATTGATTATATTTTATACAAGATTTATTTCTAGAGTGTCTATTTACTTTAATTAATCTGTCAGTTGTCGGGCCAGTACCATAGTGGTTTACATATTGGAACTTTAAAATATATTTTAATGTCTGATGGGCCTAGTGTCTCCTCTTTGGTCTTTATTTTATCAAAAACTTCTTCAATATAATTACCTATTTATTTATTTATTTTTTTGATTTTCTATAATTCTTTTTAAATTTTTTTTTATAAATAGTTTATTGTCAAATTAGTTTCCACATAACACCCAGTGCTCATCCCCACAAGTGCCCTCCTCCATGCCCATCCCCCCTCCCCCCTACATCCATCAGTTCTCATATGTAATTACCTATTTATTTTTGCAGATGAACTTCAGAACTGCTTTGTTCCCAAAGTATATCCTTTGACACCTTAATTATAATAGAATTAAAATGTTCAGTTTCCCTTTTTACAAGTGACTGTACCATGTTCATCAGTTGAAGATGGACAATCTGTTGGTAAGATTTGGAAACTAGGGTTCTAACTCTTGGGAATCTATATGACCAGAGAGGGTAAGCAAATGGAACAATTCGGAAGAACCAGCTTTTCTCTCTGCCACTGTTTTCTTTTCTTTTCTTTTTTTAAAAAAATTTTTAAATAGTTTATTTTTGAGACAGAGAGAGACAGAGCATGAGTGGTGAAGGGACAGAGAGAGGGAGACACAGAATGCAAAGCAGGCTCCAGGCTCTGAGCTGTCAGCACAGAGCCCAATGTGGGGCTTGAACCCATGAACCCCAAGATCATGACCTAGCTGAAGTTGGACACTCAACCGACTGAGCCACCTGGGCGCCCCCCACCAACTCTGATTTTAAAATCATTGAGCCTTTCTGTCTGTTAAGTAGCTCTGTTTCTGGAGAAGCATTTCAGGTGGAAGTTAGTAGGAAGCAGCTGGTAAAAGATTACAGGCTAATATTAACGTAACCCCTCCTGAAAGTCATAAACAAATCATATAGTCACAATGTACACTTGCACACACGCAGGGTATCCCCAAAGCAATCTTTTCTTTTGTTTGCTCAATACTATGACTCTTAGTTTGAATCTTTACTGTGTTCTCTGATAATAATAGCTGACATTGATTGATAATAATAGCTGATGTCAATTAATACTTCAAAATCTTCACAACCACCCAGTAGATTAGGTTCTATAGTAGGATTAGCTCTGTTTCCATAGAGAAAGCAATGCACAGTGAGGTGAGTCAGCTTGCCATGGTCTCATATGGGAGCGGCAAAGGGAAAATCAGTGCCCAGGCCCTTGGACCCCAGTCACCTCACTCTTAACCTAATGCTGTCTCCTAGGCATTTCCTGTGGGTCACATTTGAGTCTGTGTGTTTCAAAGGTCCCTCCTGTGGAGTGCAGAGGGAAATAGCCCCATCCCTGAGCTGTCTCCCCTCCTCCAACTAACTCTTGAAGACCGTACTGGGTCTGAAACAGGCTGTGGCATTCTAACTTCATCCAACGCATTGCTTCAGCTTTCTGCTTTGCTCTTTGCTGTGCAGATCTGAAAATGACTAAAGGCCAAGGTAACACCTCATTCATCCAGAGATATGAGGGTGCTGGGGTTTGACAGCCTACTTGCCATGATGAAAAGTACAGCAAAACCTTGGATTGCAAGTAACTTGTTCTGTGAGTGTTCTGCAAGATGAGCAAACATTTCTAATCAATTGTAACTTGATAAATGAGCAATATCTTGCAATATGAATAGCACGCGATGCCGAATGTCACATGATCAGCACTGAGCCAGTGGTTCTCTGTCTGTCTCTTTGTGTGTCTCTCTCTCTTTCTTTCATTGCAGGATTGTGGGTGATTATCTCCTGTGTTTGGATGCTCAGTCTCAGGCCTCACTATTTGGCAGAAATCAGTGATTTTTCAGAATGCTGGAAGGTGCCCATAACTGGCACTAGTGTATTTTTTGTCACTTCAAAGTACCTATACAAGAGTAAGCTTAGGAATGCTTTGCTTCATTCTAGGTCAGGCTGCCTGCAGATATAGACCGTTTCTCCTGCTACCTTATTGCTAGTTATATTAAATACAGCATGACAAGAGTTTAATAATACTGCACTATAGTCAACATCTGTGCGAGCATATACAATGGCCCCCATACAGAAAAAATTCCATTGAGCCAATAGATAGCAGTGATTCCATTAGTGATAGTGAAAGTCCTTCTACACAATAACCCTCCTCTCTCGTTTCCCTAACACCAGACATGAAGGTTTTCAAAGGTAAGTGCAAGTTAATTTGTTGATTTTTCTTTATATTTTGTATTTTCTTTGGTATTTTTATTATATTACAGTATTGTAATCATTTGTATATGAATATTTTTGGGTTGTAGAATGAATTATTTGAGTTTTCATTATTTATTATGGGGAAATTCACTTTGATATGCAAGCACTTTGGATTACAAGCATGTTTCTGGAATGAATTAGGCTTGCAAACCAAGGTCTTACTGTATTTGAAAGGAGGAAAGAAGAAAGTTGATTGATTACTGAGAACTCACATTGATGAGTGTGAGTGGGAGCTGCAGGAGGTGCTGGGAAATTCAGGTGCTGGCTTTTTTCCATCAATTTCACCTTCCTTCCCTGGGTTTTAAGCCCCTTAAATAAGTAGAGCATAACTACTATCTATGACAGATGGAGAACAGTTTTCCACAATGTCAGGACCTCCATTCTATTGAAAAAATTTTATTTAGTTTATTTATTTATGGTGAGAGTGAAAGAGAGTGAGAGTTGAGAGAATGTGTGCATGTGATCTGGGGAGGGGCAGAGAGAGGGGGGAAGAGAGAGAATCTGAAGCAGGCTCTACTCTCAGCATGGAGCTGGACATGGGAATGGAACTCATGAATTGTGAAATTATGACCTGAGCCAAAATCAAGAGTCAGATGCTTAACCAACTGAGCCACCCAGGAGCCCCTTTACTATATTATTTTAGTTGTGGTAATATGTATACTTAATGTTACTGAATTATATACTTAAACATGTTTAAAATGGCAACTTTTATGTTATATATATTATATACTTAAATAAACATATATATATAATATAAAAGTTGCCATTTTAAACGTGTTTAAGTATATAATTCAGTGACTTGAAGTACATTCACATTGTTATGCAACCATCACAAGTATCCATCTCCAAAATTTTTTATCATCCCAAATAGAATCTCTACCTAGTTAACTTCTCATTCCTTCCTGCTGCCAGCTCCTAGTAATATCTAGTCTATTTTCTGTCTCTGAATTTGTCCATTCTGGGTATCTCATATAAATGGACTTATACAATATTTGTGCTTTTGTATCTGACATTTAAATTTAGCTTATTGGCTTCAGAGCTCACACATGTTGTAGTATGTGTCACAATTTCATTCCTTTTTAAGGCTAAATAATATTCCATTGTATGTCTATACCACATTTCATTTATCCATTGATCTGCGGATGATGGACATTTAAGTTGTTTCTACCTTTTAGGTATTATGGATAATGGTGTCATGAACATTGGTGTCTGAATCTATCCTTTCGGGGTTATTTTTTGTTTTTGTTTTTGTTTTTTTGGTATATTACCTATGAGTGAAATTGCTGGATCATACCATTATTCTATGTTTTAATTTTTTGAGGAACTCCCCAAGTGTTTTCCACAGTGTCTGCACTGTTTTTACTTTCCCACCAGCAATATGTAAATGTTCATTTCTCCACATCTTCATCAACACTTGTTACTTTCCTTTGTTGTTGTTTTTAAAAAAATTGTGGCCATCCTAACAGGTGAGAAGTGCTATCCCACTGTAGTTTCGATTTGCTTTTTCCTGATGATTAGTGATGTTAAGCATCTTTTTATGTGCTTCCTGCCCATTTGTGTATCTTCTTTGGAGAAATGTCTATTGATTCCCTGCCAATTTTTGAACTGGGTTGTTTTACTTTTTATTGCTGTTGTTGTTTTGGGGCTTTAGGAGTTCTTTATATATTTCTGGATATTAATCACTTATCAGATATATGATTTGTGAACATTTCCTCCCAAGTATTGGGAGAAAAGTATTGCCTTTTCATTCTCTTACTAGTGTTGTTTGATATACAAAAGATTTTCATTCTGAGGAAGTCCAATTTAGTTTTTCTTTTGCTGCCTGTACTTTTGGTGTTATAACTAAGAAATCATTGCCAAATGCAATGTCATGAAATTTTACCCTATGTTTTCTTTTAAGACTTTGTTTTAGCTCTTTGTTCCATTTTGAGTTAATTTTTGTATATGGTTTAATGTAAGGACCCAAATTCATTCTTTTACATGTAGACTTCCAGTTTTCCTAGTATGATTTGTGGAAAAGACTCTCCTTTCCCCCATAGAATGGTCTTAGCACCCTTGTGAAAAATCAATTGACCATATAAGTAACAGCTTCCATTCTATTTTTTTAATGTTTATTTGTCTATATTGAGAGAGAGGAAGGACAAACAGGGGAGGGGCAGAGAAAGAGGGAGCGAGAATCCCAAGCAGGCTCCACACTGTCAGTGCAGATGTGGGACTCAGACTCATGAACCATGAGATCATGACCTGAGCCAAAATCAAAGGTCAGATGCTTAACTGACTGAGCCCCCCACATTCTGTTTTTGAACATTGGTTGGTTTGGAGGAATTAGTCTGATAGTTCTGAAAAAGTTACTACTCAGCTAGAACAATGAGTAGATTTTCTTGGGTAATACTAGTTTTTCAGTCTACTTAATACTCTGAATGAGATTATCTCTAACAAAATTTTATCCATCTGTTATTGATACTTACTTGATGGTGCTGTCATTTTCCTAAACATGTGAATTTAAATCCTTTACCTTGCAGTTTACCCTGCAAGATAAACTGTGACTTAACTAATCCAGAATTTCTCAAGTGAGTACTCAGAGGGGTCTAGAACATTTGGAAGGTTGTGGAGCTTGACTGTGGAGGAAAAGGAGGTATTGCACAGCTAACAACTTAGTCTACTGGGAATTGGCACCAAATGTCTGCAAGAAGTATAATTTCTATGATACTAATGTCATGGTTACTCCACATGCCTTTGTTCCTTGAGGGCATCTTTTGGTAATTCCAAAACCCATGTTTATTGCACTTAAAATTTTTCAAGTTTTTTTTCAAAGATACTGTCTCATATGGCCTTCATGACCATCCACTGAAGTAAGTCAGTTAGATATATATTTTTTAAATTAAATCCTGAGATACAGGGAAGTTGAGTGATCATGCCCAGAGCTCAGACTCAGTTAGTGGAGGATGTGGGTCATGAGTCCTGACTCTAATCCCGAGGGTTTCCTTTTAAAATATGCAGAGCCAGAGTATGGCACCTGCTCTTCTGACTTCAGTTGTTTCTAGAAATGGGATATTGGTGGATTAGACACAGTCTTCTTCTTGACCATGGAGAGACAAATGTCAGGCAGACTGATAAAGATGCACTCTTCAATGACTGAGTGCAATTTTCTCAGTACATTACTACTGTTATAAGTGGCAGGTCAAGAGCTACCAGAAAGACTTTAGCCATGGAGAAGGAAAGACCTTGGATTCTGAAAGACCTTCTCCCCACAGGGAGAATTATGGTTTGTAGGGAGATGGCAAGCAAGGGACAGGCAGTCATTCTCATGAATATCAGATGCCTAAGGCAGAAGGTTCCCTGCTGCTGTCACTTCTAAGGTGAACAACCCAAGGTCCAAGGAGGGAAATGATTCCCTCATGGTGGAGGTAGTGGATTAAGGCAGAGTTGGCACTAATGCCCTGCCCTGCTGGGCCTAACCCAGAGCCCTGGCTAAGGTATTTTCTTGCTTCATACTCACCTTATTTGGCATCTTTTTCAGCAAATGTGCTATAATTATTTTTGACATGAGGATGAATCCCCAGTCATCTTGAATAAAAAAAATGAAGGTAGACTTATTCACCAAATTGTCCTGATTTTTTTTTTTCATAAAAGGCTATTCTTTAAATCTTGGGCAGAATGAGTTTAGTGGAAATAGAAGGAAAAGCTGCCTCATATAACATACCATCTAATGTGATTAATACATAAATATAACATCAAGACCAGAAGGAACCCCAAAAAACTAATATTGATTAACTACTCAATTGATGCATTTAATTTTATTATTGATTGGACAGATTTTTATTGAGTGTTAGTATGTGCCAGGCATAATGAATGGTGCTTCAGATACAATGATGAGCAAATATAAACATGGTTTCATCATCATTAAGCTTATATCTTGATGGGTATCACAGACATCAACCAGATGAACATATAATTAAATGTAAAATTCCTGCTCTGATAAATTCTGTAAAGGAGAATTATGTGGAGCTGTGAGGATTTAACAGAAGAGAGCTCCCTGAATTTAAAGTCTTTCCTGTGATAGGATAGAGCTGGGGAAGGTCAAGGAGTTGAAAGACCAGTATAGTTGGAATTCATAAAGCAAGGGGAAGCACAGTATGAAATGAGGCTGTGGGGTGGGTAGAAGATAGAGTGCACAAAGAGATTTTAATTGATGGTAAGGATTTGGTCTTTTTTCCTATGAGCATTTAAGAGCATTTAAAAGCCATTGAAGGACTTGGATAGGGCAAGGAGGACACATGATGGGAGCTATTATCAGGTTACCATTTTGAAAATATCTCTTTGGCTGCAGTGGGGAGTATAGACCGGGAGATGGTAAGAGTGGGTGCAAGGAGACCACTTAAACACTTGGTGAAGTGGCTCAGTCAGGACATGATGGTGGTTTGCATTAGGGATATGTGGCTACAGAAGAAGGGAAGCAGATATATTTGAGAGATGTTTAGGAGGTAAAATGAACTAGATTTGGTAATGAATGAAATGTGGAGGGTGAGAGAACAAGAAACATCAAGGATGACCCTAGGTCTCTTGAACTGCAGAACTGGAGTCATGGCAGTGTCATTTGCTGGCATAGACCTTGGAAGAAGACTAAGTCCAATACAGGGAAGAAGATTTGGTTTTAGATCTCAAAGTAAATTTGAGGCATTTAAAACTACAGAGTAAATTTGTAAGTAGAGGTGGACATATGGTACAGGCTTGGAACTCAAAGAATATTAGCTGTAAACCTACAATTTGGAGTTTATTTATGAATAAGTGGTTATTGAAGCCATGAGCATGGGTGAGATAGAAAGTACAAAAGAAAAAAGAGGAGGATATAGGATGGGGTCATAAGTAACAGAAATCTTTGATGGCCTGGATAGAGCAGGTGAGCAGGTGAAGGAGGCAGAGAAGGAGCAGTCAGAGAGGAAGGAGGAGCCATGAAGGTGGACAGAATTTCAGAAGGAAAGCAGTGGGCTTCCGAGTCAAACCTTGGTTAGAGATGATGCAAGATGAAGACTGAAAAGATCTATTGGATTTAATGACATAAAGATCACTGAGCAGGCTTGGTGAAAGGTGCACCAGTAGGTAGCAAAGAGGGGAAATCACTTGGAAGTGAGATAAAGAATGAATAAGAGGTGATCAGAATGTGCAAGAGACTCGATTTATGTGTCAGTTCATGGACTATGCCCTGGACTTGGAGGCAGGAACAAGTCCCAGAGAAACCTATCCTTTACAGTGTGACCACTGTCAAACCATTCAACCCTTCCCTGCCTCAATTTCCTTCATCAGTGCCATGAGCCATCACCAGAGATAATGAGAGATAGAAGAGCCTTAGAAATCAAAGCTTGAATTATTCTTTTCAAATTTGGGTAAAAAATAGAAAGTTCCTACCTATTTTCTCTTCAAGCTTGGTCTAGATGACAATGTCAAATGTCCTAAGTATCAGCTGGAAACTTATTTATTTACTCTGATGAACTGTATTCTTTAAATAATCCTTGGGGCACCTGGGTGGCTCAGTCGGTTGAGCATCAGACTTCGGCTCAGGTCATGAGCTCGTAGTTCATGGGTTCGAGCCCCATGTCAGGCTCTGTGCTGACAGCTCAGAGTCTGGAGACTGCTTTGGATTCTGTGTCTCCCTCTCTCTCTCTGCCCCTCCCCCACTCATGCTGTGTTTCTTTCTGCCTCAATAAGAAATCAAATTTGGGTAAAAAATAGAAAGTTCCTACCTATTTTCTCTTCAAGCTTGGTCTAGATGACAATGTCAAATGTCCTAAGTATCAGCTGGAAACTTATTTATTTACTCTGATGAACTGTATTCTTTAAATAATCCTTGGGGCACCTGGGTGGCTCAGTCGGTTGAGCATCAGACTTCGGCTCAGGTCATGAGCTCGTAGTTCATGGGTTCGAGCCCCATGTCAGGCTCTGTGCTGACAGCTCAGAGTCTGGAGACTGCTTTGGATTCTGTGTCTCCCTCTCTCTCTCTGCCCCTCCCCCACTCATGCTGTGTTTCTTTCTGCCTCAATAAGAAATGAACATTTAAAAATAAATAAATAAATAAACCAAATAATCCTGAGGCTTGTATGGAAGAGGAGAAAATGCTGGTGTTTGATTCATTTTTATTTATTTATTTTAACAAACACTAGGTGCATTACAGAGGGTTATCTTTCAACAAGGATGACACAGAACTGAAGGAGATGTCCAAAAATCCCTTAGAGTTTCAGAAGTGCTGGCAATGTGGGGCACCTGGGTGTCTTAGTAGGTTAAATATCTGACTCTTGATCTCAGCTCTTGATCTTAGTGTCGTGAGTTCATGCCCCATGTGGGGATTTGTGCTGGGTGTGAAGCATACTTGAATAAAAGTCATGGAAATTCTTGAGTTGCCATAGTATTTCGCCTATTTTGAGTAACACACAGTGAATCTTTAATACAATGTGAGCTGTGCTACAAGTGAAATTTATATGAAGAAGTGACAAAGGCCCAATTAATTCTACATAGGAAGTTTAGGGAAGGGCAGAGAGAGGAGATGATATTTAAGCGGAGTCTTGGGAAACAAAAAGGAGTTTGCCAAGTGGGAAGGATGGGGGCAGTTTAAATAAGTGGCCCAGTATGGGGTAAAGTCCAAGGGGCCTGGGAATACATACTGTGTCAGAGTGTGTGGCAAAGCTCGGCTGTAGTTGAAGAGGAAGCTGAGGACAGAGCAAGCTCTAGAGGACTGCACTGCCTCAGTACTTCCAGAAGGCGATGAGGAGCTATCTGGATTCTCAGGTGGGAAGTAAGCTTTAGAAGGATATTCTGGCAACTATGTGGAGTCTGGATGAAGAAGGTAGTGTTGAGACTGGGACACCATCTAGGTCGCTTCAGGAATCTAGGGGAGACTCATACAAGGTAATGTACATAAAGCACATGGTACCTCTGAAAGTAGGAAACATTAGTGTCATTTGGTTCCTCTTCCCTGGATGAAGGGAATGGCAGTGGGAATGTAGAGAAGGTAGAGAAGGTGAGCGTACAAAAGAGGCATTTTGAAGCTATAAATACTTGATGAATAAATATTGAGTAAATGATGCAGGATCTTCCGGGAATGCTGGATGTCTTACTCTATAGTGCCCCCCACAATGGGACTAGACTAAAGCTTACCCAATAAATTTGCCCCAAGTCTTCTCCCACCAAAAGCTCTTTAAAATGCAGGTATCGGGGTGCCCGGGTGGCTTAGTCGGTTAAGCGTCCGACTTTCACTCAGGTCATGATCTCGCGGTTCGTGGGTTCGAGCCCCGCGTCGGGCTCTGTGCTGACTGCCAGTTCAGAGCCTGGAGCCTGTTTCAGTCTGTGACTCCCTCTCTCTCTGACCCTCCCCTGCTCACGCTGTCTCTCTCTCTCTCCTAGAAATAAATAAAAAATAAATAAATAAAAAATAAAATGCAGGTATCTACCAGACAACAGTGCAATGAGATGCTGCTTTGTGAGCAAAGCCAGAACCTACATGGACATTGAGCAGAAAGGCCAAGTTTCCCTGCCAGGATTCAGAGGCTCCAGGTTCATTTACCAGCTGGATCTACTAGTCCGAGGTTTCCTATTCCCGTGCGTAGGAGGGATCACTTCTCTAGAGGCCTTGTTTGCTGTCCACCTTTAGAGACATTTGAACATAGGGAGGGTTGGTGATATAGACACTCTGAATGAGGAACACGGGGTCATACATCCTCAGTTATTCAGAGGGCAGGCAGTTGTTGAGTTTTTGGAAGAGTTCACACATTTGTTCATAGTATCTGCACGCTTGCTGTTAGGCCTCACCTCCTCAGTGAGGGTAGTGACGGATGGTGAGGTGGGTTGGTAGTGAGGACTGGATGGGAAGGAGTTAAGTTATAGTTGGCTAAAAAATGGGCCTGTTCAGGGGTGCCTGGGTGGCTCAGTCTGTTAAACATCTGACTTTGGCTCAGTCATGATCTCACTCTTCATGAGTTTGAGCCCCACGTTGGACTCTGTGCTGACAGCTCAGAGCCTAGAGCCCAGTTCAGATTTTATGTCTGTCTGTCTCTTTGCCCCTCCCCTACTTACACTCTGTCTCTGTCTCTCTCAAAGATAAATAAACATAAAAAAGAGGGGGGGGGGCTCTTCAGGCTATTATAAGAGAATGGATAATAACTTGATGGAATTGATAGGAATGTGGTGTGATAGGGGCAGAGAGACCCTTTGATGGATTCAGTGGTAAGTCTAGGCTTGGTAGGGACACAGACTTCATCAAATCTATTCCAAGGCCTCTAAACAGGACCGCATTTACAACCAGACAGCCATCCCCAGGAGGAAGCTGTCTACTCTTTCTAAAAATATCTTGAGATTTCGTTAACACATTGTCCCTTTTAATACACACCACTATCTTACTACCACCCTGGAGAAGGAATTTTTTTTTCTTTTCTTCTTTTGTCTAATCTAATTCCTTACAGCTGCACTTAGTTCTGTTTTTCCTTGTAGTTCAGTGGCTATAAAGAGACACTACCCGGCCACCCATACAGCATTCCTTTGTGGCTGACAATGGCACTTGTGAAATGCCACATGCATTAGAAGCAGGCACAGATTGTCTGAGGATCCCTGAGCAGTGGAGACTCCGGCTGAAATTGCACATAATCACTAACATTCAACCTACTTTAAGGGGGCTGGAAGAGGATGCATAAGAAAAGGGCTCTGCGTCGTTTCCCAACAGGCACACAGGAGCTATAAATACCCACAGTGACAGCGCAGGAGGACGGGCGCCGCGTGGGTGCGGGTGTGCTCTGCCTGGGCCAGCTCCCTGCCTCATTATTTGGCAGGACTGAGTCCTGGAATATTGAATTTGTACGATGGGAGCCTGAGGTCCATGTTTCCCTCATGCACCCCTGGTTTCTGGAAGGGACAGTAGCCTCCTGCTATAACAATAACTATGGGAGCTGTTTGCATTAGCTGACATGGCTTGGTTATGGCCTGGAGCTGGGTAATTGGGAGAATGAGTTGGGTCACTGAGACTTAATCCTACCTTGTTTTACAAAATGCTTTCAGATAATCAGGGGGCTAGAAAAGAAACTTCGACATACATGTGCTGGCTACAACATTTTACAGATGAGGAAACAGAGGTGCCAAGAGATAAGAATCACACAGAGACACCTTGAGATAAGGGTTATCTGGGATGATTTGGCTGCACAAGAGAAACCCATTTGGATAAGATTAGGGTTAAGGCCTCAGGACAGGAAGCGCAAAAGGGCTTCAGAAGACCTAGACTCGGGATGATAAAATCTTTAGAAACTGAGGCATCTTATTTTCATTCTCTGTGTCTTTTTCCCCCTGGTCGTTCATATTTGCCTCTCTGCTCATCTGTTTCTATCTCCCTTTTCTCACAGCCTGACTTCTCCCTGAGTATGGTGGGAGATGCCAACCCCGTGCGCTGTGTGCTCTGCTGAGATGAATGGTGGCCTTGGCTCACCTTGGTGACGACACTCCAAGGGCAACTTTCTGGAAGTAAAGATCTGATTGCCCAGCCTGGCTCAGGGGTTTCTCCCTGGTCCAATGAACTGTGGTTAACAGAACAGATACACAATCAGGGTCAGATCCAGGCTTTGATGTTTATACAATTTGGAGAACCTACTTTAAGAATTGATATAAAACTGCCAATACAAAATTAAGTACCAAAGTGAGTATTTATTTAAAATAAAAAACCACATTTAGTTCCTGGGATCTTGAAAGTTGATGCCCCTTTCTTCTGAGATCCCCAGACCATTCAGAAATCTTATCCAAGTTAATGGCAACCCTCTATGGCTCTTTGCGGGGTAGACCTTTTTTTTTTTTTTTTTTTTTTAAAGGAAGCCTTCTTACCTGTTCCTATCCCTTCCCAGAACCCTGTATGCATGTTTGCTTTACTTAACAGCTGTGAGTAGAGTCTGTGATGCAGGACATTGGGCAGAAATCATTGCAAGGGGAGGAGCAGAGGGTTGAGATGTCCTCTGTAGTCCAGTTCTGACATTTTTTCCACCAGCAGTGGCCTTGGGCCAGAGTCCTTTGTCTTTCATCAGTGTACGTGTCACACTTGTAAAGTGGAAGAATAGAAACGGCAGAGCTAGAGTATACATTTGGCAGTCAATCTACCGTGGTAGTCACCTAAACTGTGATGTGAACAGCATTTCCTAGAATTGTGTGACATACACCTGCCTATTCATACAAAATGGCTCTAGTGGTGACCTGCTTGGTGCCAGAATTCCTCTAGACAAGGAAGCCTAGGATCCCCACCCGCCTGGCTGGTAGAGTCACAGTTAAGAGCCAGGGCTCTAGGTCAGAGACTCTCAGTCTGAATCAAGGCTGTGCCACTTCTCAGCTATCAGGCCTTCAATCAATGAAATATAGTAAGTGTTCAATAAATATTTAGCTAATTGATTATTACTCTTAATCTCTAGTATTCTTGTCTTTTTTTTTAAATTAATTTATTTATTTTTAAAGTTTACTTATTTTGAGAGAGTGTGAGTGCAAATGGGGGAAGGGCAGAGAAGGGGGAGAGAGAATCCCAAGCTGTCAGCATAGAGCCCAGTATGGGGCTCAATCTTATGAACCACGAGATCATGACTTGAGTCAAAATCAAGAGTTGGATGCTTCCCCAACTGAGCCACCCAAGTACTCCACCAGTATTCTTATCTTAACCAAGGGCTGACCTACTTCTGTGGCTGTAATTCTACATTTCTGGCTCTGATGATACATCTTTTGACTTTAGTTTTCTTTTCCCTTCAACTTGTCCTTAGTAATTTATTTGACATGAGAAATCTGATTTCTTTCTCACAAAACTCATCACCAACCTTCCCCATAGCTACTTAATGTCTTTCCATGGAAAATTGTTTTAGCAGTGTTTTGAATGATAAATCTGGGGAAATGAACTACCCATTGAGCATTCATGAATGAATGGACCAATCTAAAATATCTCAAGGATACATTCATTGTAGCAACTGATCGAGGTGTCTGAATCTTAAAACTAATCTGAGGTCCACTGGGGATTTTTACTTGTCTTTTGGTGAGATTTGCAGACAGGGCCTACTCCAAATATTTCTGAGTCTGTTGTTTGATGCTATTTTGAATTCTCTCACATGTGGAATTTATTCCTATATTTAGCTCTTTCACCAGCACCCAGGAGTATTTGAAAATGTTTTCAATTGACCAACTGTAATGTATTAACAAATCCTTCCATGTGCTTTCCAAAGCACTTAAATCCAGCTGACTCCCCATCTCAGTCCCCATTTCAGCATAATCTCCAGCCTGGGCTATGCTGACCACACCTTTTGCAAAACTTTGACCAAAGAACAAACCCAGTTCAGGATCACCAGATCCCACAGACAGCAGCAGGCCTCTATTAGTGGGTGAGTCGCAAAAATAAAATGTGGATGCCAGAAAGCGAACTCCCTGAAAAAATTTTAATTGGAGGAATATGGCAGAAATGTACATGATTAAAAGCATTGCCCAGAGTTTGAGCAATGTAGATTTTTTTTTTTTTACCCCAAAGCCTTGTCTTTCTGTCCTGATTAAAGAATATCTCTTGTCAAGCTACACAGAGGTGGTGGGTCTGATTTCCTTATGCCCAGGAGTGAACAAAAAAAGCACATCAACCCCCCACTCACCCTTCTTTTCTAACTGATCAAAGGCGTCTGATTCACCATTATCCCAGGTTCAGGAAAGAAGAAACAATTGCCCACCCAGGGAACAGGGAGGGTAGGCAGAGTCTTACAGTGATGTTCTCTATGGTACAAGAATGCTCTCTGACGCTCCCAAACCCTAGAAGATTCAACCCAAATTAAGGACTTTGTTAGCAACAGATTGTCAGAGACTTTCCTCCTTTTATTTCTCCTGCCTACTTGCAGCAAGCTATATAAAAGGAACTTCTTTCTCCTGCTTCCCACAGATTCCTGTCTCAAAAGCCTTTCCAAGAAAGAATCCAATTTTGTCTTAAATGTAAGGGCTTTCATTCTCAGTCCTTTGTACTGTTTATCTTGGTAATTTCTTTCCAGTTTTAGATGGTTTCTTTCTTTCTTTCTTTCTTTCTTTCTTTCTTTCTTTCTTTCGTTCGTTCGTTCGTTCGTTCGTTCGTTCGTTCTTTCTTTCTTTCTTTCTTTCTTTCTTTCGTTCGTTCTTTCTTTTTTCTGCCCAAAGTTAAGCACAGAGCTTTCCATGAGAGGAAGATTGTACCAGTGGTGTGGAACAGACCACTATCTTGGTGCCATGGCCAAGCCAAATGGGTGCTGGGCCTACCTTTTTGTAATCACACTCAGCAGAGGAAAATGTAGTTAGTCTAGTTGGAGAGGCAATTTTTCCACATTTGGAGTGATTAATCACCTCTTAGCTGTGAAAAACAATAGGAGTAGGATGCAGAATTTTTAGGAAGCCTAAAGACTAAATTGTTAGCAGGTGAGGTGGAAGCCTGGGAAGCATGAGTATATCTCCATGGTGTGTCTGTGTGTGGTGTATATGTGGAACATAGAAAGATACAGCTATCTCTGCAAAAATAAACCAGGAAAACATTATACTAAATGCATTAGCATCCCAGTTATTAGTTTTTTTAACAAACAGTTCAGACAAACTCAGGTTTTCCTAGTTTCTTTTAAAATATTTCATATATTTTAGATGTCATCCCACAGTATTTGCAAACAAGGCATAGAAATAAATGGTGAAACTCTTAAACATGAGTAAAAAAATAAGTCCCACTATGCAACATATACAGAATAAAAGCTCTAACTGTGACTACTTTATAACTTAAGGTGGTGGCTTATTATGCAAATAAAATCTATCTTGAGTTTGTTCTATTAAAAATGGCAAATAGGCCAATAGTAAACTTTCCAAATCTTCAGTCTGGTTCAAATACATTTTGCCAGAATGTAGAATATCTTGGCATGGCTGATAACACAAAGGCCAATGATCCTGGAGGGTTGAGAAGGAACATGGAGAGAGATTTCAAGTCTGTCTGTTCCGGTCTATGAGAGAAGCATCTGTCCATGAATTTGATCAAAGATTGACATTCACAAAGCAAATTGTTCCTCTTTCTGTTCCCTTCTTGAGGAGCCATTCTGGATACCACCATATGCCTCAGTCTCTGCATCTAATTGGCCATCAGGTCCTGTAGACCCCAGTTCTCAGTGGTTCTGGAATTTTCCCTTACCCTTCCACCTCACCTGTGATGACTTCACACCTGGCCCGTGGCATCTGCTTCTTAGTTTGCTGGACCAGCTCCCTCCCACTCTGTTCATTCTCTGTTCATAGCATCACTGCTTTCTTTTGTTTGTTTTTTCTTTTCTGTTTATTTTTACATATATTTTTAAGCATCGCTGCTTTCACTCTCTCCTTGCTCCAGTGAAACAGAGCTTTCTGGAATAGAAAGCTACCTGCCGTCTGACTGCTTCAAAACCTTCAGTGGGTGCTGGTTCTTGTAAAGATGGATTAAGCACACCCCACTCTGTGTCCCCACTGATTGCAGCTAACATCTCTAGAAAAAATGTGTGGAGTAGTTCCTGGAGGACACAGCAAAGTAAAATGATAGTGAGCAGATTGGGGAAAAGAAAACAGAACTTCAAGTACCACAGAACAGCAGATGTAGTCACAGGAAGAACACACAGAATGGGGTAATTAAAGCTCTGGATTTCTAGCCAGTGGATCAGGAGAGGGGGTGCCTGGGAGCTGGAAAGTTCCATGGAGATCAAAGCAGTATTCCCATAAAGTTGTATATGAATTCCTGGCTCAGCCCCGAGCTGCACATGCATAGATCTGACCGTTGACTGCTGGACACAAGAAGATAATGACAATTTGAGAGCTGAAGAGATTAGAAAAACCTGCCATGAAAGTTGCCCAGTGAGAAATTCTTGTTGGCTCAACAGACAAAGGATTGTTGAGAATAGGTATATCTAAAATTTAATTTGAAGCTTTTTCCCATTTTTAGTGGGACAGATTCAAAAAGTTTTGATTTGCATAACAAACCATAAGTTCAGGTGGTGGCAAAACCCCTTTACCATCCACCAACCTTCTATAAAAGCTTCTACTACTCAAAGTCCAAGTGTGGGGGGGGGGGGGAAAAGTGATGATATCCATGTGACAAAGATGGTGAACTATCCAGTAAAAACTCCTGTCTCCTTTGCATAGCACAGAGCTATTGCTGGTAAGCAGTTGTCCAACCAAGAATACATTTCTCAGCAACTCTTGCATCTAGGTGGGACCATATGGTTGGCTGTTTTTCACCAATGGAATGTAAGCAAAAATGATGTGTGTCAATTCCCGGGAGGCAGCTAAAAAGCAGGTGTACTTTCTCTATTCCATGACCCCATTTGCCAACTGGATGTAGAAGTTTCCCTGAGCCTCGAAGAAGGGAGGAGTCCTTGATTATCACATGGAGGAAAGCTGCCTGCCAGCCAGGAACATCCATGTTAGACTGTTACTTGATAGAAAAATAAATCCTAAGCTATAGATTTTTTTCATAGCAGAGACATTTACCCTAACCCTTTGGGTGGGTCAGTGCCACCCAAATAGAACAGCTTGAGGGTGGGGAAGTAGATTGCAAGTATAGCTAAGGACTCCATATAAGCTAGAAGGAGCCTTTAAGACAAAGAGCCTTGGAAATATGCAGAAATTGATGTGGGCATAGGGCTGCCTACTGGACATGGCCCAGGGGGCCGAAGCTAATTTTGTGTAACTCTCCATGGACAGGATTATCTCAGTTGATATCTAGTTCTTCTCTTTTGCTTTTTGATGGCAGGATGCATTACTTTGCATTCCAAAGCTGGCTTAATACCAGCCAGAAGGATTGGTATTCAGAAGGACTCTCTCTCAAATGGTGCCATATATGCTGGTGTAACATAAAAGATCTTTTCATAAGGCTAATAAGTAATGTCCAATATGTCCACTTTGCCAAGCTTAGATTTTTCTGTGCCACTTTCTCAAAGTGAGACTCACCAAAAATGGGCAGAAATCCCATTATAAAAACAAATATAATTAAACCTTCCTTCTTCTCAAACTTCTACTCCAAGAACCGAGGACAGGGATAGATCCAGGGAGATCCACACCTTGTCTTTTGCATCTTGCTTTTATGAAGTGCTTTTTAAGGGGTTCCTTCTCTTTACCCTTTATGATTGATGTCTAGTTAGTAAATTAACTTTGATGTGGGAGAGGTAGACCAGTCCACTCTCCCCTGCTCATCCAGGAAGACACTAACTGTTGGTTCCTGAGGTTTGTGGAGAAAATGGACCTTACACGTCCTGGGACTATGACTTGGGAATAGAAAAAGGGAACAGGTGAGGCCAAGATGTTGACTTGCCAGCTGGTGATCCTCAGAGAACCTCCTCCCACACAGGGACACACCCTGGCTACACAGGAATGGGCCTGACTGAGCCATACCCACAGGTCCAGGTCTCCTGGCTTCCTCACAAGCCTGTTCTCAGACTGGCTGGCACATGGCCCGGAACATAGCCAGGGCCAATAGAGCCTCTGAGTTCTTTCAGTTCCTGAATGTATTGTCAGAGTTAGCCAGCCTCAAACTGCCCACCAGGACAGCCTCACCCCAGTAATCATATGGGTGGGCCCAAGAACCCATGTCCCTCCATTTCTAAAGAGGCGCACTTCTTCCCATGTAGTGTTGACAGGTGATCCCATTCCCCACCCCCACCCCCCATCTCTCCCTCCCCCCTCTCTTTTCTACTCTGTGAACCTTTTTGCAAGCCTATTAGAATACTTTAGCTTTTTGTTTTCCTTTCCCATTTGACTTTCCCATCGGGAATGTCTCTGAATAGGCTCTTGAATGCCCTCAGGCCCTGGTGTCGTCCTTGCTTATTCTGGACCCTGCTCCCCTGTCCACCTCATTCAAATTCTGTGCTCCTAATTTTTTCTTTTTTTCTTTTTTAATGTTTATTTAAAAGAGAGAGAGAGAGAGCGCGACCGAGCATGTGAGTAGAGTAGGAGCAGAGTGAGAGTGAGAGAGAAAGAATCCCAACCAAGCTCCCTGTTGCCCGAGATGGAGCTTGATCCCATGACCACGAGATCATGACCTGAGCCGAAATCAAGAGTCAGATGCTAAACCAACTGAGCCACCCAGGCACCTGCTGCTTCTAATTTCTAAAATGTTAAGTTGTTGACCATGCTGAGTGGTCCACAAACTAGAGCAGAGTTAACTGTTGAAATATATACATTCATATATTCTTAATGATCAGGAACAAATGAATTTTCAGAATTGTTTTTTTTTTTGTGTGTGTGTGAATTTTATGTTCTATTGCAAGTGGCTTAAAAATAGAGCTAATAAGTTTCACCTTCACAGCCAGCCATACCCCTGTGGTGTCAGTAGGTTCTGGTGGTGGGAAGGATATGGAATGAAGAACACAGAATCCTATTTCTGTCTCCATAGTGGGGTTGAAAGAAAGAGCTTACCTCTGACCTCTCATTCCCATTGGCTTCCTGCCCGCCGCTTGGGCCATGACCCTCCATTCTGAGCAGAGGAATGGCTTCTGCAAGTTCCCTCAAACCACACTGATATCCTGGCCCCTGTGTGCTGATCCTGACTTAGCCCTGTTGGGAGGAAAGCAGCCATGTCTGCTAAGGTGCCTGGGACACCTACCTGTGAGCACATCTCTCACTCCAGGGGCAGCCTGTGAACCACAAGGTAGCTTCTGAAACTTGTGGCTTTGGCAGCTGATAAACGAGAGTTCAAATCCCTGTTATGCTCTCTCTCTTCTCACTAGCAGTGTAACTTGGAGAACCATACACCCTCTCTGGGCTCCAGTTTTTTCCTCTGTTAAATAGGATAATCTGTGCCAACCACCCAGCACAGCACCTTGTGCATTACTGGTAGATAGCAAGTTTTAATTTTCTCTCTTTACTTTCACCGGCAACCACAGCCTCTCCTCCTCCGCACCCCCGCCCCACCTCAACCTGGATGTGTGGCCTGGGCCACCAACATTCCTTTTCCTTTCCTCTCTTGGGGCTGGAGTGGGTTGGCTGTTAATGATTGTACAGTTCATTAGCAGGCAAATAGACAGGTGATACTTCCTGCTGGCAGAATAAACAGCTAGAGAAGGCAAATGTGAGGGCTTAGCACCAGGTTAGGCAGCTGACTGGGCCTAGGGGAAAGAAACTAGTTTGAATATAACCGAAAACAAAGTGCTCAGCATGACCACTGTCTGACGCTTTGCCAACACTGACACCAAGGGAGCTTTCATGGAGATATGGTTGAACAAGAAGACATTTTGCAACATGGACGCCTTCTGGATAGTGTAGGATGGGAGGAGTGGCTTTAGGGACCGAGTATAAATTGGTAGTTGGTGGTAGAAAAAGAGCCTAGAACACAGAAAACACATTTAAGGGACAGGTTTTGCACAAACTTCTCGGATTTGCTTGCCAGGTTTTCAGTTACCCTTCTTTCAAAAGTAAGAGTCACTAAACTTCACCCTCTGAAGCCCCTGGAGGAGCAACATCTTTGGTAGGACATGATGAGCTGACCCAGGCTGTCAGCCCTGCCCACTGTGACATTGGCATGACCAGCGCCAGCTGGGAGCCTCTTTCCTCTGAAGCAGAGACTCTGGCTCCCATTCCCTTTCTCTGCTTGGACCCCGTCTTCCTGGACCCACATCACTGACCCCGCATATCTGACCACCTGCTCTGTGACTGCCCACCATGGAGCTGCCCATCTTCTGTTTCACAAGACAAACAGGGGAACAGATGGACGGGGCCTGCCCAGAGGCCAGGGACAGCTGTCCCAGCTGCCTTGTCTTGTGCATGCTCCACCACCTGACATTTACTCTCTGAGCTTCAAAGGGGGACAGAGGGGGAGAACGGGTGGCAGGAAGACCCCACAGTAGCAGTGGCCAGACTGAATGTCTTGCCAACTGCTTCCTTTCCGGTTCAGTTGTAGAGACTGCCTCCCTTGTCTGCTGAGCCAGGAAATAGGAGTGCAAGACAACGGGACGAAGCATAAGATAAGGGACAATCTTAGTAAAACAGAACGTCTACTGTCCCAACTGTTGAGTGGTTTGGTCATTTGTTTTTCTTGCCACAATCCTATCAAGAATGTTCCAGGTTATTTGTATGTGTGGACACTGCCCAGGAGACCCAGGGCCCCAGAGTTCAGTAACTTCAGCAGTGCAGGCACGCTCTAGTGAGGGAATCTTGAAATAAAACGTTTGCTTTGCCCAGCCCTTTCTCTCCTGAAGTTCTCCCAGGGTCAGGCAGTTTCTCGCTGGTCACAGTTACCTTTCTGCACAAGTGCCACTGGCCTGGGGCAGCAATCCAGGAATCTGAGTAGAATGAGCACAAGCCCGGCATTGGTGTCTGGCTTTGCTCCCCGCAGCAAAACCTCTGGAATCCCATTCTGGGGGCGAAATTCTTGGTGTTTACTTGGGGGCCTTGTAGGTTCCAATGGCAGTTTTCCTGGAGGCTGTTCTCCCTCCCTAGCTCTCCGCTGCTCCCAGCACCCCTCTCCTGGCCCCAGAGCTGCGATGTGCCTGCTCCCCTGGGCCTCCTGGATGCGGGCGGTGCTCCTCCTGCCTGGTGTTTCTGAGGCTGTAGCTGCTTTTGGAGTTTCTCCAGCAGACACTGTGCTTGTTGGGGGAAATACTTCTCCCTCCCTGGAGTACACCTGAACCCTAGGTCACAAAACCAAATGCCTGCGGGGGTACTGGCCTTTTCCCACCTTTCCCTCATATCTGCTGAGGTTTCTAGCACAAGCCTCTGAGTGGATGGCCCAGGGAGGACTCGAAGGGCACTGGGCTTTATTTTTGTATCATTGTTCCTCCCTCAGAACCGGGGCCAGTGTCCCAGGGCCAAGCTTAGGTCATTGACTCTTCAGAGCCTGCAGGTGAAGTGTCTTCCTGTTCAGTCTCTTGCCCTAGAGGCTGAGCTGTAGCTCTAGCTTCCCAGCCACTGGAGGCTCTTTAGATCCTGTGGAAATAAAACTATGGCTGACCTATCCCTGTGCACCACGTTCTCATTGCCTACAGAAAAAACTATCAGTATGCTCTTCTTGTTTGCAGAGGCTTCTTGACTCCTTTGGAATGTGGAAAATGTTTTCCTTCTGAATTGAAAAAAGTCATTACCTAAGTTAGGGTTGTGTTGTTGTGCAACTTTTTCTTCCTTTTCTCTGCTTCTATCTTGTGAAAAGGAGGGATAGGTGGCCAGAAGGACAAGCTAAACAAGCAGAATAAGGCTCCCCTTTGCTTAGCTCTATCAGCTGGTAGGACACACAGTGATCACAGTGTCCAGAAACCACGGTCCCAAAAGGTTGAGGGCAGCTGGCTGGAAATCTGTGTCCTCCTTAAAGCCTCGGATGCTATAAGTTTCCAGGTGAGCTAGAAAGGCACATTCTAATCAGATCAGATGGAAAACTGAGATTAAAGACACTAGGAGTAAGGGCTGGTAAGACAGGTAAAAACTTGTTCTTATGTGCTCATTTAAAAAAAAAAATCTCATTATGCTTGTGTTGTTTCAATATCCTTTTTAATGGAACAATTAATTCCACTGTTTTTAAGATCTTATGTTAAAATTTTTTAATTTTGTTTGTAAAAGTATAATTGCATAGAAAAGCAAGTGATTATTTTCTTCCCTTAACTACAGCAGAACTGCCATGTAAGCCACATGGTCATCAGCAAGGCACTGTAGGTCCCAACTGTGGACAAAGTACCTTAGAGGAAATTGCCAGTTGCTGACAGATGCATTCTATGTGACTCATCCCCAGTTAATAGCATCGGTGTTATTTGGTTTTGCACAATCAGTATGGTCGGTGAGATGGAAATGGCTTTTCTCTCCTGCTTGGTTTTATCTCCAAGCAATTAATATCATATGAGAACAAAATGAACCCAAAGATAGCTAGCATTTATTGAATAGTTATTATATATCTGGAGTGTGTTAGTCACTTTCAGGTAGTATCTCATTTAACTTCTCAAGACCACTGTGAAGTAGGCATTATCATTTCAATTTTGCAGAAGGGAGAGACTAAGAAAACGTGAAGTCATTGCTCAAGGTCAGAGAGCAGGCAAATGGTAGGGCTCTGATTCTGACCTGCATCTGGCCAGGCTCCAGAACCTGGCAGAGTAGCTTTAACAACAAGGGAGAATTTTCAGGCTGTGCTTAAATCAAAAGTTGTCTTTTGCCTGCTATAGTTTTTCTTTTAAAAAAAAAAAAATGTTTATTTATATTTGACAGAGAGAGTGCAAGGAGGGATGGGGGAAAGGGGGCGGTACAGAGGATCCAAAGCAGGCTTGATGGTAACAGCAGAGAGTCTGATGTAGGGCTTGAACTCATGAACCTTGAGATCATGATTTGAGCTGAAGTTGGATGCTTAACTGGCTGAGCCACCCAGGTGCCCCTGACTGCCTTAGTTTCTAATAGCTACTTTTTAATCAACATTGTGCCATTTTTTGAAAACCATTTGATAATATGATTACATTTCCTCTCCAATTTAAATGTTATTGAATCAGATTAGAGCCATTTCTGTCCCAGGCACGTCCTAGATGTTTAACAGTTTGGTTGTCTTCCCAGGGATTTATTGATTCTGTAAGAAATGTTTTTCTTGATGCCACCAAGGGGCAGGCCTCATTTTGGCATTACCATGACTTCTTTAAGCCAAGGTTTTAAAGCATGGGAGATTTATGGATTAACTAATATTAGCAAACTTGTATATGTGAGAACATGTAAATTTTCCAGTGTGAAGAATATTTTCACGAGAATTATTTCAACAAAAAGCTGGATACTTTTGATAGAAAGCATTGCCAGGCACAAAAATATGTACATAATATGGGAGTTTTTCATTTTTGAACAATTTTTAATATGATTTATTGTCAAATTGGTTTCCATACAACATCCAGTGCTCAACCCAACAAGTTTTTCAGAAGTTAACTTTTGCTTCTAGAATATTTATTTTTTGTGTCAACTTGGCTAAACCATGGTACCAAGTTTTTGGTCAAACATAAATCTAGATGTTACTCTGAAGATGTTTCTTTTTGATGTGATTAACATTTAAATCCATAGACTTTGAGAAAGCTTCCAAGCAGTGAAGAATTTAAGGAGAAAAAGATGGAGATTCCCAACTCCCCAGGAAGAAGGAATTCTTTTTTTTCTCCTATAATTTAGTGTCAAGTTGGTTTCCATATAACACCCAGTGCTCATCCCAACAAGTGCCCTCCTCCATGCACATCACCCCCCTTCCCCATTCTCCCACCCCCATCAGGCCTCAGTTTGTTCTCAGTATTCAAGAGTCTCTCATGGTTTGCCTCCCTCCCTCTCCGCAACTATTTTTTCCCCTTCCCCTCCCCCATGGTCCTCTGTTAAGTTTCTCCTGTTCCACTTAAAAGTGAAAACATGGCATCTGTCCTAGGAAGATGGAATTCTGATTTAGACTACCTTCAGATAAGAGCTATAATGTCAGTTCTTCCCTAGGTCTCCAACCTGCTGTCCTGCCTTGCAAATTTCAGACTTTCCAGCCTCATAAGTCTATGACTCAATTCCTTAAAATATACCTCTCTCTATACATGCACATTCTATTGGTTCTTTTCCTCTAGAGAACCTCAGTAGAGCCTGGAGTCAAGTAAAAAATGTGTTAAAGAAACACAAAGCTCATTCTTTGTGTTTAAGCAATAACATTTTGGGTTCAACTGTCTATAGGAGATTATTGATGATGCTAAGAGTTATTTCCATAGTGGTATTTGCTAAAGGAAATGAAGAAAAAATTTTGTAAACCATTTTATCAAATTTTGGATAGTAGATTCATTGTGAAAAAGGTATTTCTATTTCTCAAAAAATGTGTTCTCTCAGGACTTGGAAGTCTTATTCAAAAGGAAAATTTGCAAGAAGCTCTTTTCTCCATGCTGACAATATTTGGATTAGAACTACATCAAGACAAGGTTTCTAATGATTAGCTAAAACTCAAAGCCCTAAATTACAGAGTAGTTACTTTTTAAAAGGAAACCCTATCTCCCAGTATTTGGTGACTATGTATATATGTGTGTGTGTGTGTGTGTGTGTGTGTGTGTGTGTGTGTGTGTGTGTGTGTGTGTGTATTTAGTACCTCAGAAGTAAATCTACTAAGTATGCAAACTCATAAACAGTTTTTCCACAATAGAAAGAAATGGGCAAATAGTTGGTTCTGGAAAAGGAGACTCCACAAGGGGAAGAGCCCAGAATTAGTGATTGTGGCGTGGAAGTGTGGTCTATCTGGGTTTCTTTTGGAGCCCAGGCCATGATATCCCCTTTGATTAGGGTTACTGATAAGCCACACATCACCAACTTGTAGCATAAATGATGTCATTCCCAAGTAGCATCTCAAAACAACAAGAGGTCTAAATCTCCCAGATTAGAGGAGATCCATTATGCAACACCCCATTCTTAGAACTCCCTCTAATGGGATTTTCTAGAATTCTTATATTGTGTCCATATCCAAAGATTAGTGCTAATTATTCTAACTTTGTGGCTGATGCCCAGAACTCTATTTTACCTTTAGAAGGTACTGCTGCCCTAGTCTTAGAAGAGATGTGGCTTGTTCCCTTTCGCCACTGGCAGCCATCTTGACTAGTCTCAGTACTCCTCCTAGATCTATAAGGTCCCGTGTAATGGTTGGCCAAGGGTGAACCTCACAAAGGTGTGAGCTCCCAGTGTTATACCTCTTTAGGGATGTAGCTCTTGCCTTTCGCTTACCAAGTCAATTCCTGGGGAGCGTGTAAGCCTGTCTTCATGATGACTTACCATTGAGGACAGATTCAGGTGCTGGGGGCTTAAACCCCAGAATCTCCATTCCTCCTCAATGCTTGGTCCTCAATATTCATATACCCTGTCTCCTTTTCCTCCACATGGTGAATTATTTATTTTTCAGACCACTATTGATGTATAAGTAACAACCACAAAACATTGGTGACATACAACACCAGCATTTATTTATTTCTCTTAAATCTACAGATAAGCTGTGGTTTGACTGATGTAAGCTGCTTCTGCTGGCTTTGGCCCCAGGCTCTAGGTTGGTTTCAGGCCTACTCCACACAGCTGTCATTCTTTTGGAGTCTGTAAACCACCAGAAGGCATGGCCTTTGCATGCAGAAGTGCAAGATGTAAGCCCAAGTTGGCAAGCATATTTCCAGCTTCCATTGACCACAGAAAGTCACATGATTATGCCCACAGCAATGGCAAAGGGAAGCATGTTACTCTTACAGGGTGAAGGGAGGGGAGTAAACCTTGACTGAACAAAAATTCAAACCAGCACCCCAAGTGACTTCGCACAACCTTTTCCTAATTTCTACCTTGGTGAATGTTAGTCAACAATGTCTGGCAGTCTGGTAATTTTGAATCCTAAAAGAAAGAGGGGGTCTCAGACTCTCTTCCCAGGAGTCTGCTCTTCTCCTAAGTACAAACTGGGGCATAACTGTGTCTAACCACTCCTCAGCAAATTCTAAGTTCCTTAATACCAACACCCTTGTTAGTTGTTAGCTATGAATCACCAACTGCCTACTACCCTGAAGTTCAGGCCTGGTTCAGCAAAGGTCATGATACAGGAGTATAGATCAAGAGAGATATTATCTTGATGATCCAAGTTCTTCCTCTTTATTTGATCAGAGTCTCAGAATATCCAATTATCTTACCAGTTTGCTGCTTACCCACCCAAAGTATATTTTTTATTTGTTTGTTTGCTGGTTAATTCATGTAGAGTTGAATTAATTATAGAGGAATAAAAATTATGGCAACTTAACCATGTTCATTATCTGACTATTTGCCAACAATGATGTTTGGAGAGTTGACCGATGTAAAAGATGATTTTTTAAACTGTATAACATTATTATATTTAATTTTCTGTGATTAAGCTAGAGATTAATGAGTACATATTTATTCCCTGTGGTCACCAGGAGTCTATCACTGATTTAATTTAAATTTGGAAAAATTGAGCAGAGTAGGACATTATTTTGATGCATGACTACAACAATTCATTTGGCTTAGTTAATTCCAAAGACTGATATTTGCTAGTAAATAATTAGATCATTTATACAAGTCTGTTGTCTTTGTGTGGTAAATCTGATAAGTAAATTGTAATGTCATTAGCCACTAAGTTAATCAGGTGTGATACATTACCAAATCCAGTCCTTTATAATTTGGGATGACTCTCCCCGGTAACTGTGGGTGGAACCACTGAGAAAGGCCACCAAAAAGATTGGATGGCATGAGGTGGTAGGGAGTGGGAGATGGCCCTACCTTGCTTCTTTCCTAACTGCCAAATCAAGATTCGTGAGCACTCAGTTTTTTGGGCTTTCTCCTCCACACAGGGAAAATGCCACCTGACACAGGGGTACAATTTTAAATCTGGTGTTAGAGACTGGGATGTTTGTCCTAATGACATGGCTTCTTATTTCTTTGTTTTAAATGAATCATATAACCTGGTCAAGCCTCAATTTTACCTCTGTGATAGAGTAAAACCTGGATTTGAGAACATAATTCATTCTGGAAACAAGCTTGTAATCCGAAGCACTTGTATATCAAAGTGAATTTCAAGAACCATTGGCTCAGTTGTGATCATGTGACATTTGGCATCATGTACTACTTGTATTGGAAGACATCACTCATTTATCAAGTTCAAATTTATTAGAAATGTTTGCTCATCTTGCGGAACACTCGCAGAACAAATTACTTTTAATCCAAGGTTTTACTATATATCTGAATAAGGTAATATAGCTGAAAGTATTTTAGAAAAAGTAAGATGCTATGCAGGTATTTATTTTTGTTATTCTTGAGATTAACACCCACAGGAAATTTTTCTTCAATTACAGTTTTCAATAGAATGAATGCATTTACCTTATTTTCTTTCTTTTGTATTTGATAGTAATATTAAAATGGGAAACATAGGAAATGTATGGTAGTTTATTAATATCAAAGCATTCCCCCACCTGCCTTCTCACTCCTTGCTTATTTATGTTAAATATATTTTGGTCATGCCTTATTCTTTCTTAAGTCTTGGATGACATAATTTAGTTTCTTTGGTAACACAAACATTTCATGCCTTCATGGAAGGGGGCCATGAGTCAGCCCCACCTGCACTTTTTCCATGTTGATTACTTGAGTGGAGGCTGGTCTGAGTGCCATGCCACCCACAGTTCATCTGTCCAGAACAAAGCTTTGATGCTGGCCAATGACCTCTCCTGGGTTTGACAGTTGCATCTTCTATCCTCCCCTCAGCAGTACTTCCCAGGAGCTGGGTCTCACCTCTGCCTTGGTTTTCACATCTGAGCCTGTGATTAGGCTCCTGCCTGGTCTGAGACCTAAGTTAGGAGCTCCTCTCACTATCTCTCCTCAGAGCCTATCTTTGCAGTGGTCTAGGTCACCTGCAAGTTGACCTGTTAAGTACTGTATATGCACTTTTGCACACTTCAAAATATATTATTTTAAGGG
Source organism: Proteles cristata cristata (assembly GCA_017311185.1). Taxonomy (NCBI): domain Eukaryota; kingdom Metazoa; phylum Chordata; class Mammalia; order Carnivora; family Hyaenidae; genus Proteles; species Proteles cristata. The sequence continues at coordinate 544,589 of JAESUZ010002569.1, forward strand.
GTAGTGCTAGATTTTCTCCTAGGGAGAGAAATATCTTTGTTAAGGGAAAATCCCTTGATAAATTACTTGGAATAGAAGATAAAAAGGGGAGAGGAAAATGTAACCAGGAGCCCAAGGAACAAAAGAATGTAGGTAAGCTGGTCTGTATAAGGTGCTGGTGGGGTGGTAGGCAGTGGAGAGAAGGGGAGAAGGGGCCACTGCTAGCTGTCTGGGTTGTGCGTGCATTGATGAGGAACCCCAGAGGCAGGTGACTCTGTGTTCCTTTTAATGCAGTGTGTGAGATTGCCCTCAAATCAAACCTGTGAAGTTTACTGCACAGATAACTGCTGTTTGTGAGTGAGTACAGTTTTCTTACAGAAATCAAGGAAGGGCTGAGTTTTACAAACAGGGGCAACACCACATGTATCCTTAAGATTCTAAGCAGAAACAGATGATCTACTGAAACTGGGTAATAAAGAAGAGTTTAAGAAAGGGAATGGGCAGAGTGAAGGGAAACTGACACAGGACCCTGGAACTGGGGGGAACAGTCCTTACTAGCAACAGTGAGGAATGGTTTTCACCCCAAGGCCTGAGGGGGTAAAGGGAGGGAGCAGTTCCTAGAAGCAGAAGGTTGTAGCTGGAGCTGTAGGTTAGCAGCCCCTGGGAGAGGGCTCCCCAAGGAGGCGGGGGAATAACTGCCCTGACCTCATCCTTCTCTCACCCTCTGGTTTCCTTCTAACCACTCCCATTGGCCAAACCCAACTGGAAGCCAAAAGACAAGGGAGCCCATTGATATTGTCCATGCATGTCAGATACCCAGGACAAGGGACAGATGTAGAATCAGGGGACATTGATCTGAAGGGCCTGCTAAAGAATATCTAGTATGCCTAGTGGAAACAGGGACCCCCTTAAACCTGAGAACCTCTTAGAAATTCCTTACAGTATTTGGGATGGCTTTCATGCTTGACAGGATAGTGTTCAAACCAAAATTATTTAGTTCGAGTGGGGTTGGAAAACCCCAGGTGAGTAAGAAAGTGTTAAGGGACACCTGGGTGGCTCAGTTGATTAAGTGTCTGACTTTGGCCTAGGTCATAAATCTCATGGTTCGTGGCTTTGAGCCCCATGTCAGGTTTTGTGCTGACAATTCAGAGCCTGGATCCTGCTTCGGATTTTGTGTCTCCCTTTATCTCTGTCCCTCCTCTGCTCACACTCTCTCTCAACAATAAATAAGTGTTAAAAATTAAAAAGAAAGTGTTAAAATGCCAACTTCCCATCTATTGGCTTTGCCTAAAATACCATTTTTTTTTCTTGAAACCCCTGCCCCTGAGAGTTTTCTTAAGCTGTGGCTGGAGTTTTCTCTACCCCCTGGTCTCTATGCTATGAAGGGCCTTCATAAACAGTCAAGCCCACCAGCCAATACTGATCCTTAAAAGCTGATAAATATAGTGTCCTATATAGGCCCTGAGCCTCTGCACCTTGTTATGGCTATAAACATCCAACTGTCCTGATAGGTCCTAAGATATGACCTTCTGGGTCCCTCATCAATTTTCATCATCCTACCTGCCCCTGGACCATATCCATATGCATCATTCATCTAGATGCCTGTTTTTCTTTTCAGTTCTATGGCCAGGATTTGTATACTAAATAAATATGCTCACACCTGTTCTATCCATACCCAGCAGAAGTACAGGTAAAACATCTTATCTGGCAGTAACCTTCAGAGGTATGCAGGCTTTCCCATTGCAGGTGGATATTTTAAAGTTGATTTGGTTGATTTCAGAGTTTCCATTAATGTTTCTTATTATGTTTTCTTGTTTGTTTTTAAGAGAGAAAGAGAGTGAGAGAATACAAAATGGGTAGGGACAGAGAGAGATAGAGAAATCCCAAACTGGCTCCATGTTGTCAGCATAGAGCCCAAAGCGGGGCTTGGACTCATGAACTGTGAGATCATGACCTGAGCTGAAGTCGAATATTTAACTGACTGAGCCATCCAGGCGCCTGCCATTAATGTTTTTAAAGAACTCAGACGTTTGTGTTCCATAACCAGTTTGAATTGTAGAAACCTAAGAGGAAGTTCTATTTTCACAAGAAATGTGTTGTTTTGAATGAGGATTTAATTGTCATCCAGAGTTTGCTCTTTGGGGTTAATTATTGAAAGTTGCACATTTTGCTCTGCCCACGAAAATCTGGCTCTAATCTTTTTTCCTTTTCTTCCTTTTTTTTTTTTTTTGGCTTCTGTCTGAGCAAACTGAATGCTGTTGATTTCACCTTGGCATTGTTGAGCAGAACCACGATGGTATTTTGCTTGAAGCTTGTCTATTCTGGCATAAACTTACATAAGCAGAAAAACCTGTAGTTCAAACACAGTACAAAGGTAAATGGTGGGTACTTGCTTCTAACAACGATATAGTGGAAGGTTCTGAAGCTTGGATTTTTGAGTATAGAAGACCCTGGCTTCACTACTTACTATTGGAGTGGCCAGAGGAAACTCAGCTGTAAATGGGGGGCTAAGATCTAGTTAGCAGGTTTGTTGTGGGGTCTAAATGGTCCAGTATATGTGCATGACACATGTAAATGGCTATAATGTGGTGCCTCCCCAATATTTATTTGTATACAAATATATAAAATCTATTCAAAGGCCCATTAAGTTTGGTATACCTTCTGCACTCTCTTTTTTTTTTTTTACAAATAGTTTATTGTCAAATTAGTTTCCACATAACACCCAGTGCTCATCCCCACAAGTGCCCTCTTCCATGCCCATCCCTCCTCCCCCCCACATCCATCAGTCCTCAGGTTTTGTCAGCATTCAAGAGTCTCATGGTTTGCCTCTCTCCCTTTCCCCCACTATTTCCACTCTTCTTCTCCCCCTTGGTCCTCTGTTAAGTTCCTCCTAATCCTCCTATACGTGCACACATATGATATTTGTCCTTCTCTGCCTGACTTATTTCGCTCAGCTTAACACCCTCAAGGTCCATCCATGTTGCTACACATTTCATTCTTTCTCATTGCCATGTAGTATTCCGTGGTATAGATAAACCACATCTTCTTGATCCATTCATCTGTTGATGGACACTTAGGCTCTTTCCATGTTTTAGCTATTGTGGAGAGTGCTGCTATGAACATTGGGGTACATGTGCTCCTATGCATCAGCATTTCTGTATCCCTTGGGTAAATTCCTAGCAGTGCTATTGCTGGGTCATAGGGGAGTTCTATTGTTAGTTTCCTGAGGAACCTCCACACTGTTTTCCAGAGGGGCTGTACCAGTTTACATTCCCACCAACAGTGTAGGAGGGTGCCCGTTTCTCCACATCCTCGCCAGCATCTAGAGTTCTCTGATTTGCTCATTTTAGCCACTCTGACTGGCGTGAGGTGGTATCTCAGTGTGGTTTTGATTTGTATTTCCCTGATGAGGAGGGATGCTGAGCATCGTTTCATGTGTCTGTTGGCCATCTGGATGTCCTCTTTGGAGAAGTGTCTGTTCATATCTTCTGCCCATTTCTTCACTGGGTTGTTTGTTTTTCGGGCGTGTAGTTTGGTGAGTTCCTTGTAGATTCTGGATATCAACCCTTTATCTGATATGTCATTTGCAACTATCTTTTCCCATTCCGTTGGTTGCCTATTAATTTTCTGGGTTGTTTCCTTGGCTGTGCAGAAGCTTTTAATCTTGAGGAGGTCCCAACAGTTTATTTTTGCTCTTGATTCCCTTGCTTTTGGGGATGTGTCAAGTAAGAAGTTGCTGCGGTGGAGGTCAAGGAGGTTGTTTCCTGCTTTCTCCTCTAGGGTGTTGATAGTTTCCTGTCTCACGTTCAGGTCCTTTATCCATTTTGAGTTTATTTTTGTGCATGGTGTGAGAAAATGATCTAGTTTCATTCTTCTGCATGTTGCTGTCCAGTTCTCCCAACACCATCTGTTAAAAAGGCTGTCTTTTTTCCATCGGATATTCTTTCCTGCTTTGTCAAAGATTAGTTGGCTGTATACTTTTGGGTCCACTTCTGAGTTCTCAATTCTGTTCCATTGGTCTATGTGTCTGTTTTTGTGCCAATACCATACTGTCTTGATGATGACAGCTTTGTAATAGAGGCTAAAGTCTGGGATGGTGATCCCTCCCGTTTTGGTTTTATTTTTCAGGATTACTTTGGCTATTCGTGGTCTTTTGTGGTTCCATACAAATTTTTGGATAGTTTGTTCTAGTTTTGAGAAGTATGCTGGTGCAGTTTTGATTGGAATTGCATTGAATGTGTAGAGTGCCTTAGGTAGTAATGACATCTTAACTATATTTATTCTTCCTATCCATGAGCATGGAATGTTTTTCCATTTCTTTGTGTCTTCTTCAATTTCCTTCATAAGTTTTCTATAGTTTTCATCATACAGATCTCTTGTATCCTTGGTTAGGTTTATTCCGAGGTATTTTATGGCTTTTTGTGCAATTGTGAATGGGATCAGTTTCTTGATTTCTCTTTCTGTTGCTTCATTGTTGGTGTATAAAAATGCAACCGATTTCTGTATGTTGATTTTGTACCCCTTCTGCACTCTCTCTTAATGAAGCTCACACTGTTAGCCATTCCAGATTTTTGGAAAGGAATTTGGAAGCCCCTGTTGTTCATTCCTGCAAATGCCTATAATATTCCCTGTCTCCACTTTACTTCCATGCCTCCTTGATTTTCCTCAGGAAATCTTGATAGTCTGAAACACCCTTTACCAAATCTGTGTACTTGGCTGACTCCGACTTTGCCCTTTATGGTTTAGCTTTCTTTCTTTCTTTTTCTTTTTTTACAAATAGTTTATTGTCAAATTAGTTTCCACATAACACTCAGTGCTCATCCCCACAAGTGTCCTCCTCCATGCCCATCCCTCCCTCCCCCCCACATCCATCAGTCCTCAGGTTTTGTCAGCATTCAAGAGTCTCTCATGGTTTGCCTCTCTCCCTTTCCCCCACCATTTCCCCTCTTCTTCTCCCCCTTGTTCCTCTGTCAAGTTCCTCCTAATCCTCCTATACGTGCACACATATGATATTTGTCCTTCTCTGCCTGACTTATTTCGCTCAGCATAACACCCTCAAGGTCCATCCATGTTGCTACACATGGCCAGATTTCATTGTTTCTCATTGCCATGTAGTATTCCATGGTGTAGATAAACCACATCTTCTTGATCCATTCATCTGTTGATGGACACTTAGGCTCTTTCCATGTTTTAGCTATTGTGGAGAGTGCTGCTATGAACATTGGGGTACATGTGCTCCTATGCATCAGTATTTCTGTATCCTTTGGGTAAGTTCCTAGCAGTGCTATTGCTGGGTCATAGGGGAGTTCTATTGTTAGTTTCCTGAGGAAACTCCATACTGTTTTCCATAGGGGCTGTATGGTTTAGCTTTCATATCTGTTTATGGCAGCTTTCCCCAACACCTCTGGGAAAAACTCAGGGCTCCTTCCTTTTCTGGTGACCCCTCCTGTACCTCTGCCAGAGCACTTCCCAGTAGACAAGCACTGGTAAAGGTGCACATCTCTCCCCCTACCCCCACTAAGGATCAGTGACCACACCTGATTGGCCTTTGTATTGCCAGCACTTGACCCACATCTGGCAAAGGACAGGTGCTTGCTCAATAGAGGGTGTCGATTTAATGAGTGAGTAAGCAAGTAGACAAATGGATGAATTAACAATTCTTTCCCTGAGATTAACATAGAATGAAGTCTGATTTGCAAGTAGGAAAGGGAAATGCATAGTTGAAGCAAATCCATATGGATTTTTAGTACCATGACTCTAAATAAGAGAACTATATGGAAGTACATAAAATAATCCCAGCAACCAAAAATGCACACGGCAATCATTAGTCATTATACTCTAAGATTCAGTATTATATTATAGAGATTATATTAGTTCTCAGAGAAGGAGGGCATTTCATTTATATTTGGGAGGAGTTGGAAAAGAAGGATAATCAGATTTTCCCAGGTTCAAGCCCTAAAGTCCTAAATGAGGAATTATTTTTAAAATGGGAATAGAGAGGAAAGTGTGAGCCTATAGGATCTTAGACACCTGCTGCCTCCATTCTGGAGGGGAAGAAATTGTTGTGGATTGCTCAGTTATGTGCTGGGTAGTATACATGTTATTTCACAGCCATCTTGTGCAGTATGATGACAGCTTCACAGAAGTCACAAAGATGGATCTCTAAAAATTCAAAGCCCAAGCTCTCTTGAGGCCAGTATGGTACCTCCGGGATGTGTGTGGGCCTGAATGTGTGTGCTTGGGGTAGGGGATGGCTCCCATCAGGTGACTTCTTTAGAGATGCAACATCTTCCTTAATCAATAAGAAGACACAGTCTCCTTTCTTTGGTGACTAAGAGCAGCATGGTGTCTCTTAGCCCTATAACCATTCAATCCCTGTGCCTCAATGAAAATACGGTTCTGGGTGGTGAGGCAGCCCAAGGATGAAAGATGAACTGGCTCCAGGAGGAGCCACATGGAATCCCAGTAAGTGGTTCAGTATATATTATTTCAGACATTTTTAAACCCTCCAGATCCCTGCAGCCTGCCTTTGTGGCTAATCTTCCATCCCAATACACACATACACACACACACACACACACACACACACACACACACACACACACACACACACACACACTCACACAGCCCCTGTGTCTGGCTGCTATAAGTCTGTGAATATCCCTGCATCCTATTTAAAGTGAATCAGGGTTTATCTCTGCCTTTCACCTAATCCTGAAGCAACTTACTCAGGGGGGCACTTTTTTTTCTTGATAGAGAGAGGGAGAGAGCAGTCTGTGAACTGGCCAAGAAGCTTTCAGGCCATTCAGGAATCAGGTAATGGGATTTTTTTGAAAGAGGTCTGTGCAGAGAGAATAGATGTGTTTAAAAGTTCACTGATGGACCTACAACATGAGAGCTGGGCAATTAATTTATTTCCTATTTGGATGCCCGGCCTATCAACACTCCTTGCAGCTCATCTATAGATTTTTCTTTCAGCCAGAATTAATCCATTACTGTGTAAAAGGTTTCAGTGTACCTTGAACATGCCAACGCCTGCCTGGCATAGAGCACAGAATCTCTTCTCAAGTCCCTGGGAGAGACCCTGGCTTGCCTGTGGCCTTGGGTAACTGACAACTACCTTCCAAACGTTTCTCATCTAAATCCCAAGTCAAGAGGAGAGTAGATGGAGAGTAGTTACAGGGACTGTAACTCCTCCAGGGAGTAGATGGAGAGTAGTTACAGTTGTTGGCTCTCTTGGACCCTGCACTCATGGAGAAGGATGCCTATAGTTGCTAAAGTTCTTGACATCTCTTCTCGTACTTTTGGGGCATTGGAAGCAGCCCAAGGAGACTCCTAAAACCAGAAGCCCACTGAGGAAATGCAGGCATGTCCCTGAAGGGCCCATCATGACCCAGCCACTGCCTGGGAAGCTCCTCATGCTATCTGATGGCCCACCTCTTGGGCTCTTCCCCTTGGGCTACTGCCCCACACACGGCCACACAGGCTGTGCACACAGAAGCACCCCTGCAGTTGTGCACTGTGGTGGCCCCACAGAGGGGACAGTGCCACTGCCCCAGCTGTGAGATTACTGAGAACTACAAGCCAGGGTGCACCTCCCCTCTGCTAGGGCCATTTCCTGTACCTACAACCCCCACACTTTTGAGGCCAGGGTGCTACGTGAAGTAGCCTCTTTGTGGTTCTTCTGTGCGTGACCCAGTACATAGGACCCTATGAAGCAACCAGAATGGAAACTTGAAGCTGCCAGTCATGGAAGAATCACAGGTCAAGATCTAGTTACTGGCCCAGTTTGGAAATTTTGTGACTGTGTCCCAAGGAACGGAAGAGAAAGGAGATTAGCTTAAGTTAGGCAATCAGAGTTGGGAACACATGAGGTCAAAGGGCGAGTTAGGATAACTACCAGATGGAATGAAGATTTGTCAACAGAGAAAAGGACGTGTCATTGTAGGCTCTTAATTATATAGTGGTCCTTCTTCATCTGACCTTGCCCCTCAGGACTTGGACCTATAGCTTCTCCGTGAAGTTCTGGCAAAAGAAACCAGAATGGGCCCCCATATATCTCTGAGAGCACTTCAGCTCTTTTTGGAAGCACGTTACCTTTTTAAAGAATGGTGTGCTGTCTTAGGTGAAATCACAAGTTATGGGACTGGAAGGTACCATCTTAAAGATCATCTGCTCCAACTATCCATCTGAATATTGAAGTCCACTTGCTAAGTGGTCATTGAGTCTGTGGTTGAAGGCATTCCTTCCTGAGGTTCGCTATTTCATCTTATTCAACCCATCACCTAACAGCTCCTCATACTGAGCTGCAAACTATCTTGTTACAGCTTCCAACTATTAATGATAGTGCTGCCTACCTCTAGGAGCTGAACAAAAGTCTAATTCCTCTTCTTCCTGGTCAACAAACATGTTTTTGAGAATCTATTATATGCTGATACAAAGAAAGTAAGGCACAGTCCCTGTCCTCACAGAGCTTACAATCCTGTGGGAGGAAATTAATATAAAGATAAATTTATATCATATTAGAAACATGTAGAAACTTGTACACCATGATATAAAAGCACAGAGAATGGGGGCCTAACCAGTCTGGACAATGGAGTCTTCTAAACTTTGAAGACAACTCATGCCCTTCCTCCTCCTCTCCGGTCATTCCTTTCCTCCTATAGTGTGGCTTAAGACCTGTCTGCATTCCCTCACTCTCTTCTGAACCCAGTTGTGTTGATCTGAATCCCCTTGAAAGGTGGCGCTGGAGAACCAGATGCAGCCCTATGGGTGTGCTCTGACCAGGACAAAAGAGAGTATGCCAAACTGTTTACTCTAAATTCTGAGTCTATATATGGAGCTTAGGATGGAATTTCTGGTTGACACCACAGTACCTGAGCCCTTTTCACAGGAACCACTGTAATTCAAAGTATATCAATGATTATGTTGAAAATGCAATGGTCTGTGACCACTTTACTGCAGTGTGGCCTTTATCTACTGATAATTTGGACAACATTTACGTATGTGTGTATGTATGTTCACCAGGTAATTAATTCCTCATCTTGGCTACAGTTCTCATGAGATAACTTATTGAGTGCCTTGTTAAGATACACGTACCACGCACACACCCACACCCACATGCACACACACACACGCTCCACCCTTCTCCACAGTTTTTTCATGTGGAATTGAGCATTCAGTACTGATAACTGCTTTTGAAATTTAGCATTTAAGATACCCAGAAGATGTACAAATTTGGAAAGAGACCTGAGCCTTCCTATTAGCTCCATATCCCAGCACTGCACCCAGCTTTTTCCACAGCCAAAGCAGCATATGTAGGTAATTATATAACTTCAACATAATATAATAGATTTTCATATTAGAGTTGTTTTGCCTGATGTACACATTTCCTTGAGACTTTTTCTGGCTTGGTTTATTACTTCTATTTCTTTTAGTCAATTATATGGTAGCCTTTTTCATTTCCTCTGAAAAGTCAATAAAAATGTAATTACAGAAAAGTTCTGGGAGAAAAGGCTATCATCCATTTCATTGTCTGGGTTGCTTAAGAAATGTTTATTTGTGGACTGGGAATTTCTTATTTGCATTGGCTCTGCCTTTGTGTAAATATCCACTGCAAATCAAAAATCCCTTTCCTGAGCTGGTGCGCCTCAGAGGCCTTTGAAATGAAGGCTGTTTGGCATATGCTGGACAGGTGGCAAAGGTGCCTGAAATTAACCCTTTCAGACAATGGGTTTGCTCTCTGCTGCCCACAGGACAGCAGTATTTATCAGATGCCCATGTGAAAAACAGATGATGGTCCAATATTATAAAGATATGCCACATATTTTTTTTTTAAAAGGAAAGCAAAGACCCAAGAAAGAGGCTTGTTAACCAAATAAATCTTTCTTTGTCATCCACAATATTTGAAATAACATCATGGATCTGAATGCTGTGGGAATTACAGTACTGTGGATAATGTTCAATTAACAAAAAATGCCCTTGAGGAATTTAAAATCTGGTTAAGAAAATCATTATATTAAAAAAAAAGTTTTCTGTTTACAAAGATGACATATGTTTATTGTGGGAAACTTTGAAAATATATAAAAATATAAGGAGGAAAATTTAAATCATATGCTAACACCCAGAGATAATCACCATTAACATTTGGTATAGTTTCTTTTTTTTAAACGTGTATGTGTTAAAACTTATTTTACAAAGTCAGGATCATAATATACACATTTAAATGTGCCTTTTCATCTACTCTACTGATAATACTTTCCAAGGTCGTGAAATATTATTTAAAATTATCTGATGAATGCAATGTAGTCCATCATTCAGATGCACAATAATTAATTTAATAAATCTTTTTTGGGCATCATGTGGATAGAAACTATTGGCTATTACAAATAATATTCAATGTATATATCTCTGTGCATACATTTTGGGGTAGTTCTATAAAAATTTCCATAGGAGAATTTCATAAATGTAGGTTCAATGGATGGAAAAATATAAGTATGTTAATGGATTTAAAAAATACACATGCAGGGTTAGAGCCCGTATGTTTCATTCTCTTAAAAAAAAAAATGCTGAAATTTGTACACACATCAACCATGAGTAAGGGCATGTATTTTCTTCCTATCTAACCAATCCTGGGTGTTATTTTTTTAAAATGCTTACCAATTTGGTGGCTAAAAGTACCTTATTTTAATTTTTGTTTCTTTGCTTGATAGAGAGGTTGAACATGGTTTCTTATTAATTGGTCATTCTGTTTCTTCTTTGTAAATTATGTTTTTGTGTCTTTACTCTCTTTTTATCATAGGGTGTTCATAGTTTTCTATTGATTTCAATAGGTCTGTATGTACCGATACTATTATTCCTTTATGTATCAAGAAGGTTGCTGACATTTTATCTGGTTTGTCTATTTATTATCTTGTTTGATCTACCATATAGTCTTCCTAATAAACTTTATTTTGTTAAAATATTACATTTGTAATTTGACATAAATGTCATTAAATCAGACTTGGGAAGAATTGAGTAAAACTTTGAGAGACTTTTGGATGAAATTGATAGATTGAACAGACACATCTATTTTCACCATTTAAAAAAATTTTTAATTTTATTTTAGAGAGAGAGTGTGTGTGAACAGGGGAGAGAGGTAGAGGGAGAGAATCTTAAGCAGGCTTCACACTTAGCATGGAGCCCAACACGGGGCCCAATCCCACGACCCTGGGAATGACCTGAGCCGAAATCAAGACTCAGACATTCAACCGACTGAGCCACCCAGTCACCCCTATTTTCACTTTTGATGCTTCAATAAATGATGGTAGAGTAATAGTAAAGTTCGAGTCGAGAGCAATTCAGGTAATGGAAAGGGGAATCCAAGGACAAGAAATTGCGCTAAATTCCTGTAGGATGGCAAGCAGAAGGAGGCTACAGCCTGCACCGTGTGTCAAGGATGGAGCTGACATGGCCTGGAGAAACCCTAAACCAGGAAAAGGCAAATATGTCAGAGAGTGAAGTCAGAACTGGGGCTGAAAACAGATGATTAGCTGAAGTTCGCATGTGGAACATGGATAGCTCCTGTGTCCTTTCCAAAACTCCACAGGGGGAAAAGCCCAAGGCCAGATACTTTTGCCCACCGACAATAGGAGCTTCTTTTCCCCACAGATTGTCTGGGGAAAGTGGTGTGGCTGTGTGGGTGCTAGCAGATTGTTTCTGAAATGTTCTGTTTCTCATGATGACTCTTTCCAAGTGTTATCATCTTGATGTCTCTTTTGAGGGCTCTATTCTACTTCTTCTTTGTTGCAGCATCCTTCCCTTGTCTAAAATGGATTTTTATTCCACCCTCCCAACCCCCCGCAGAAGAAGGTGGGTAAATGCTCTCCATTTGTTTACTCTCAGACACTCCTTTCATTTCTTGCATATGAGAGATGGTTGATATAAGTAAATTTATACTATTACCAGCTCTTACTCTTTCTAGTAAGAGTTTCTGCTGACATCTCTCCCGCTAACTTCTCCAAGGCTCCTCTCTGACTTGTGAGGGAAAGATGTGAGGATGTCTTTCAGTAGTTTGGCTCTGTACCTGCACTATGTCTGGTGGGGACGCCAACAACATTGTAGTCATATATAGCTTCTGGCATGTACATAGCATCTATTCCTAGGTTCCAGTCCCAATAAAAATATCTTCCTATTTTTATATTCCTTTTCTCATTTTATTGTAGTATAGAAAGCAGACTGGCAGACATCTGGGTTCATTTCTTCTTATCTGGCATTGTGAGATCATTATTTTTTATGCATGTGTATCTTCAAATTATGCAAGAATTTCCAGACGAGTGGGAAAGGTCATTATGAACTGGGATGGATGGACTCAGGGCATCACAAGCTAAGTAATATTTGAGGGAGGACTTGCAGGATGGATGGGATTCAAATGAGTAGAGCAGATTATGGAGGAGATTCTTGAGCTGGGCAAAAGCACAGACGTACAAATACACCAGCTGGAATCTGAGCACAGCAAAGAGAAAGGTTTTGTTCCTGAGACCACTCACAGAGGACATTCATGGTAGATGAGTTTGGAAAGTCAGGTAGGGACCGAAGATCATGGGTCCTGAACATCAAGGAAGGGGGATTATTTTATGTTCTATAAACCACAGAGGAGAGATTTCACTTGCTGAAAGATGTGTTCCAGAAAGACTGGGAGCAATCCGCAAAGGGAAGAACTTGTCTTACTGCTTATAGGGAGGGCCAGCTGGCCCCTGGACATTGTGGTGTTTGTAATCCATTTCCTAATCCCTTTCTTAAATAAATACATCAGCCAGTGCACAGACACAAAGCATAAGACAGGGAAACACGGATCTTTTAGACCAAAAAGATGAAGCATTTAAGAAGTATGTGGTGGAGGGGCGCCCGGGTGGCTTAGTCGGTTAAGCGTCCGACTTTCGCTCAGGTCATGATCTCACGGTTCATGGGTTCGAGCCCCGCGTCGGGCTCTGTGCTGACTGCCGGCTCAGAGCCTGGAGTCTGTTTCAGAGTCTGTCTCTCTCTGACCCTCCCCTGCTCACGCTGTCTCTCTCTCTCTCCTAGAAATAAATAAAAAAAAATTAAAAAAAAAAAAAAGAAGTATGTGGTGGATACAGGGCACCTGGGTGGCTCAGTCGGTTAAGCGTCGGACACTTGATTTCGGCTCAGCTCATGATCTCATGGTTCATGAGTTCAAGCCCCCCATCAGGCTCTGCACTGATTCTCTCTCCCTCTGTCTCTGCCCCTCCCTACTCTCACTGTTTCTGTCTCTCTCAAAATAATTAAAAACTTAATAAAGGAAACTATTAGGTCTGGATCTCAAGAATTCTGCCGCTGGTTTGGGGTGTGGAGGAAATGGTGCTTACAGAGCAGCATGGAGCACATTGCCCTAGTGTTCAGGGGCAGAAGAAGGGGCAGATGGCAGCCACAGCCTTCCCCACCAGAGGAGAGAGGAGAGAGTGCAATGAAGGGAATTGTGGCTGCACCGAGGGAGGGGGTCCAGTTGGACAAGAGTTCCAAGACTCACTGGCCAGCTTTGACACCACAATGTCTCAAGGAAGTGATGGAGCAAACTGGCATCATTGATGAAGTACGCCCACGTTAGCCTCAGGTTTGGCTTGCGTACAGGGTAAATAGAAACATGAAAAGCCAGTACTGCTATTTCAGTTTGCCTTTATTGAGTTTATTAGGGCAGATGCAAAAGCTAAAGTCACAAAGTAGAACGAACAGTCACACCTCAAGGAGATAATTTTGGTGTTTTCCTGTATCTGAAGAGTGACCTTTATTAGCAAGCATGTACCCAAGTAATACAAGTACTTTTTCTTAAAAAATTAAGAAAATGTACCGGTGTTTTTCTTATCATATGTATAATAACTATGCACAGTGGAAAATACAGTTAAAGAAATTTATTATTTTCACCACCCTCAAATATCAGCATATTGGTATATTTCATTCTTTATAAATATGTCTATATAAATATATAAATATTTTAAAAATATAATTATTCATATAGTCACATATTTAAATCTATAAATATATTTATAGTACAATATTATATATAAAATATATATAAAATATATGAACACTGAAGTATATATACACAGACACATGAACACAATACAAATAGGATACCAGTGCACATTCTGATTGGTAACCTAAAACAGTATACATTCAAGGATGCTAAGAATATGATCTCTCTTTGGCAAGAACCAATAAACACAAAATATATTTTTAAAACACACTTTTCTGCAAAGACAATGATGGCTGTATGCTAAAATATACCAGTTATTACAGCCCCTCTGGAAAACAGTGTGGAGGTTCCTCAGGAAACTAACAATAGAACTCCCCTATGACCCAGCAATAGCACTGCTAGGAATTTACTCAAGGGATACAGAAATGCTGAGGCATAGGAGCACATGTACCCCAATGTTCATAGCAGCGCTCTCAACAATAGCTAAAACATGGAAAGAGCCTAAGTGTCCATCAACAGATGAATGGATCAAGAAGATGTGGTTTATCTATACCATGGAATACTACATGGCAATGAGAAAGAATGAAATCTGGCCATGTGTAGCAACATGGATGGACCTTGAGGGTGTTATGCTGAGCGAAATAAGTCAGGCAGAGGACAAATATCATATGTTTGCACGTATAGGAGGATTAGGAGGAACTTAACAGAGGACCAAGGGGGAGAAGAAGGGGGGAAATGGTGGGGGAAAGGAAGAGAGGCAAACCATGAGAGACTCTTGAATGCTGACAAAACCTGAGGACTGATGGATGTGGGGGGGAGGAGGGGATGGGCATTTAGGAGGACACTTGTGGGGATGAGCACTGAGTGTTATGTGGAAACTAAATTGACAACAAACTATTTGTAAAATAAATAAATAAATAAAATATACCAGTTACTGGGGGCAAGAGAGGCGAGTGAAGGTATCATTCTGTAAGGAAAGCAGATTCCAGTGTCCTGCTCACTGACTTGCTGAGCTTGCAGAAAGCCATGCAGATGTCTCATGTGTCCACAGCTGCTCACTGGAAACCATGCCTCCTGAGACCTGAGGAGGAAGGAAGGGGTGACCAGAGTGGACTCAGTACAGGCACTGCAGGAATTAGCCTCCACAGCAGGGGGAGGACAACAGACCTGTGGTTGCTTTAAAAAAAAAAAAAGAAAAAATATATATTCATAAAATTTATTTATTTGAGAGAGGGAGTGTGTGAGAGAGAGAGCAGGGGGAGAAGGAGAGAGAGGGAGAGAGGGAGAATCCCAAGTAGGCTCTACACTGTCTGTGCAGAGCCCATCTGGGGGCTCGAACTCATGAACAGTGAGATCATGACTTGAGCCGAAATCAAGAGCTGGTTGCTTACAGTTAAGGCACCCAGATGCCCCTGCTTTAAATTATTTAGAATACAAATGAGTTGCTTGGGAAAGAACACAAGAATTCATGCCCATATTCACCCTACCATCTTGAATTAGTTTTCCAGTAAATGACCTGTCCTTTGAGTACATTTCATTCATTCAACAAATGGCAGAATCTGTTCTAGGTGTTTGCACCACTGTAACAGAGCAGAGACATTTCCAACCCTCTGTGAGTTTACCTTCTTGTGAGGGAGGCAAAGAATAAATAAATGTTTTGTAGGTCAGATAGTTAAGAGCATAATGGAAAAAAATTAAGTAGAGAAGGGGATTAGTGGTGCTGGTGGTGAAGGGTGAAGTTTTAACTACTGAGGGTCAGAAAAGGCCTCACTGAAAATGTGGCTTTGAGCAAAGCCCCGAGGCGGGGTAGGAGTGAGTCATGAGACCCACCTGGAAAGAGGTGTTGCAGTGGACAGAAGGGCAGGTGCAAAGGTCCTAAGGCAGGAGCATGCCTGGACCATTCAAGGGGCAGAAAGGCATTCTAGAACCAGAGAGAAAGGAAGAGAGGTACGGGGGATGAAATCAAAGAGAAAACAGGGAAGGCAAATTGGGCAGGGTCTTGTCAGATACTGAGTGATTTGGGAAAGTTCAGAAAGATTTTGGACAGGGGAGTCCAGGTTCTGACCCAGGGTGGCCCTGGGAGCTGTGTGAAAACTGGGGTGCTCTTAAGAAGCATGGACACAGTGGGGAGGTGAGTGTTGGGAGTGGCAGTAGATCACAGAGAGGAGCCACTGAGGAAGCTGAATCTCCAGGGATGAGTGCAGACACACAGGATCCAGTCTTCCCAGCCCATGTGGATATTCTCCCTCACCTCCAACTTTGGAGAATGGGGCCTGAGTTCTTTACAGCCATGCACAAAGCAGATGCTCAGCAAGTCTTGTGGATGAATGGTGGACCAATTCAAGGATCCTGGTGACAGAGGCCACTGGTCAGACCAGTGCTAGGCAGATGCTACAAGGTGCAGTTTCGTGTCTACCCTAGGAGAGAAACTAGGAGTGGGGGCAGACGGCAATCATTGGCACCAGACTCCCTGTGCAGGAGGGAGGGCGGGCATCCTGCAAAGCCTGTATCTCAGTAAAGGGCAGAGGCTTGGTCTCCTCTGGGGTCTGAGTGTCTCTTCTGATCATCTGCCCAACACACATACTTCGTTCTGTCATTTGTACCCCTGGGGACAGTCTCTTCGATACTCATTATAGTTTACTTCTGTTAATCCAGCTTCAGAAAAAAGAAGGAGAAGTCATGGTATAATCCATCAGTTGAGCTCTCAGTTTTTGCCCTAGCTGCTGAGGCTATGTTGGCAAAGATGCTTTTCCAATTCTCTTCTATTGCTAAATATCGACTTTCCCCTCCAATTCTTCTGCACTTCCCAAATATCCATATAGTTATGTGTATGCTCTAAGGTTTGCTGAAATGTGAGCAGAAATGAGAGAGGAGGAAGCAAAGATCAGATAGGGTGTGTCGTGGTTGGAAAATGTGCGGCTGTGATGCCATCCTGAATTGACTGCAGATCCACTGTATAATCCAAGCCCCCTTTCTGTAAAATGGAAAAATAATATCTGTTCCTAATCTAACACAGAGAGGTCTCATAAGTACCCAGACAGCAGCCCCTGTCTTACTGTTAGGAAAGTTTGTTTTCTACATGAATGGTTGTTTATTTCTCAGGGCTTCTGGTTGTCCAAGAAAGAAGGATGGACCCCCAAACACTTTCCCCACTTCAGGCAAGTCATGTACTTACTGGTGAGTCTGTAAGTTCCAAAACCACAGCTGACCGCTCCTCTGTGGGTGATCACTATTTTCACGTGTTCTAACATAGGTTTGTGTTTGCTTGCTGGGCTGCCTTAACAAACTGCTATGGGCTGAGTGGTTTCAACAACAGAAATTTATTTTCTCACAGTTCTGAAGGCGAGAAGTTCAAGATTAGGTTTTGGTGGGTTTGGTTTCTTCCGAAGCCTCTCCTTTGGTTGCAGATAATTGTCTTCTCCCTGTATCCTCACATTGTTTTACCTCTGTGCTTGCATGTATATCCTGTGTCCAAATCTCTTCTTATGAAGACACCAGTCATACTGGATAAGGGTCCACACCAAAGATCTCATTTTAACTTGATTAAGTTTAAAGACCTTACGCCGAATATGGTTACATTCTGAGGTCCTGGAGGTTAGGCCTTGACCATTATACATTTGGGGGAGACATCATTAGGCCGTAACAAGGTCAAATCATTCATTTGACAAGCATTTACTGAGCAATAATCTAAGTGTGAGGCAGTGAGCTCAGCTGCCCAGGGCACAATCAAGGTCATATTGTCATGTTAATGTGTCAGGTGGCTTAGATCCCATGCATATCCTTGCCCAAGGACAGACAAGAGCGTGGAAACAATGGAGGTAGTGCTTCCTCCACTATTGTTGAAACAGTACAGCGGGAGCATCACAAGACCATCTTCAGGAAGAATGACAGATAATGCTTCAGCTAGAAGAATGGTACTGGGTGCAGAGAGATAGTTCAAGCCTGTGATGTCCAGAGACAAAGTCTTTCCTCTCTGGGTATGCTTCACTGGCCTTGGGCTCAGAATAGATTTAGGGAATATGGTTTATGGTTTACAGCCCTTAAAGTAAAGGGGCAATTTGAATATTTTGATGGTGTTAGTGGTAACATGATTGAGTTCTGGCAATGACTCAGCCATGGCCATATGATCAGCAACCGTTGATCAAAGGATGTGGAATGGTGAGTGAGAGGGCCATGTCTGACTGTGTGGGCTAAATGAGGGGGCACTCCAGACACTCAGCAGTTGGTAAGGAGTACACTAGCCTAGAAGTTAGAAGCAACTCTATAGTGAAACAACACTGGCCACAGGCATGGGCTTTATTTTTATATATCTTAAACTTTTCATATTTATTACTTGATTTTATCCTCACAACAAACTTGTTGAATGAATAGGGCAGGTACTATTAATCCTATAAGTTAAATTAGGCAGTGAGGCCCAGAGTGGTCAAATGACTGGCTAAAGCCACACCTAATTAAACAAAGAACTGTTTCCTGATCCCCTGTTTGCTGAGCTCACTCCCCTTTCAGCACAGAGGCTAGCCGTGAGTTTGTTAGCAGTGATTTTGTGAAGGAACTCACTCGTCCTTTTAGGTTTTTTTGTGGGGAGATCAATTTTGCAGCATCTAACCTTGCCTCAGTGCCCATACTATGTCAAGAAGCATCCTATAGGGGCCAACCAAAGGTGCCTCTTATCCTTGAATATGATTTATGCCTGATTCATGATGAATCAAAAGGAAGCCTAGCTTCCCCTTCCTTCCTTGTTGCCCAAAGTGTAAAGACAATCTCCACTCTTTCTCCTGGGCCACATCCTTGGCCTTCCTTGGAGGGACTTAAACTCTCTTCAAGCTAAAGATACACTAGCCTTTCCCATCTACTCCAATGCACAGCCATCCTTGAAACATCAGACATGGTGCAGGTATCCATCTCCTCTGCTCTGTAGCTTCCATCACTGTCATGAAACCAACAGCCTTGACTGGTAATTGTCCATTGACCTTTCTGGGTTCCCTAATAGAATGCATGCTTCTTCTGGGCAGGGCCCAGTCCCTCTTGATCACCAGGTCACCCCAGGAATGATCACAGTGCTCAGGAATACTTGCTGAAGGGATGGAAAGAGGAAACAAAAGAGTTAATGAGCGTTTTCAAGACCTTTACTCCTGCCTGTCAAAAGTTCCACTCATAGATTGTCAGAAGAAGTGGGGTTTGGGGGTGGAACTGATCACTCTTTGGTCTCTGGTGGCTCCACTGTGACTATGGTGCCCAAGAAAGGTGGACCAGAAGGGTGAGTGGCGACAGGCAAACAAGAACCCCAATGATCACTTACCTAGAGGAAAGTGATGGAGGAGGATGGAGACAAGAGGGATCGTTTCCCTGACCTTGGACATTAAGTGATGGAGAGAATGAAATGGAGTTCCAGTGAAAGTGTGGTAATAGCTATTGATCATGATGCAGGCTAAGAGGGTTGGGTCAGGCCTGCCTTGGCTCATCTTGGCAGCTACATACGGATGTGACCTGTGCAGTTTAGAATTTGAGTTTTGAATCTGAACCATTATAAAAGCACTGGGTGAACCAAAGTGAAACATGCAGATGCAAATTCCAAAAAATAAAAAATGTGGTAACCTTTTCTCAAGCCCCAAGGCAAATAGCATGTAAAGAGGGTTTCGATGTGTATGGTGATTACTGCCATTTCCTGACTCTGACACAGAAGCTGTCCCAGCCCACCTCACACATGGCTATTACGTCCAACAAGCCATAAAATATGACAGCAAAGCACTTTGCACACATAAAATGTTACATGACTGATACTACTTCCCATTATTTAATGTCTGAAAATAAATGCCTACCATTTATAATAATTTTATGGGGCTTTGATGGCTAGCAGCTCTTACCAGCAGGAAAGTAGAAACTGGGCTATATGGCAACCATACAATGCCTTTTAGGTGAAATAGCCTCACTGTAATAAATTTGTTCGGGTTCTTCACATTGATAAACAATATTTGGGTGTTTAGAAGGTTCTGAAAGTAGATAAAATGCTTTACTCATTCTATTTTCTTTAGACTGTTACACAGTAAGTAGTTAATATGTTTTTATCAAATGAATTAATGATTGTGTGTGGTACAAGATGAATTAAAGCTACAGACTTCTCAGTAGAGAAGGGAGCCATCAAATATTGTCCCCAACCCTGGTACATTGCTTTATGACTGGAGCAACTCGCTGGCATTGTTCAAGAACTAATCCAAGTCATTTCAATACTGTGCATTTCTCTAATATTAGGACTGTCAGGTTTGAATCTTTCCCTCTCATGCACAGTAAGAACTGTTTGTGTTCATGATTTAATTAGCCATTTTTCTCAGAAAATGTCAGCACTAGTTTACTGGCCAGATTAATGTCCTCTTCATGTCCCCCCTCAACCAAAGAAAATCCCACAATGCCTTCATCTCTAAAGAGTAAGGGCTGGTTCAAATGACCCCTTTCAACTTAAGACTGTGATTCTATTAGCAAACCCTCAGTTCATTGCTTGCCAGTACAGAGATTCACTTTGAAGGAAAAAAAAAAAACAGATGGGGAAGGAGATGTTGATCACCCTCAGCCATTTAGTACTGGTCTTGACAATGCAATTCACCTGGTACTCCTTCCTGAATTATAGCCTCCAATATGCTGCACACCCCCTGACAGCTGGAGCACCATTTGGTGAGTGAAGACAAGATATGCAGTTTGCAACCACTCTGTCTCACCCAAGCAGGAAACCATTCACCTTCTGCTGACCCAGCAACCAGATCATAACCTCAACTGAGAAACCGGGGATGGTGAGGAAAGATAGAGGGGGAAAAGAACAAGACTGCTTTAGGCAGGGCCATTGTCCTGATTTATTCTTGGTCCCTAAGTGAGACCCCCACATGCTGTTGCCTAAGAAGAGAAAACTAATATTTAGCAGTGGGGTGATTTGTTTTAATTCTTGAAATGACTACTGAAACGCCCAGAATTCGAGAGAACCCCAAAATCAGACCACCAGAGACCAGAGTCAAAGCCAAGCGGCAAGGGTTGTTTATTCGCAGGTTCGAACCCGGTCCTCCGCGCACTCGTTGCCGGTGACGCTGAGAGGCCCTGAACAAAGCCTCTGCAGCCTTTTTATAGACAAAAGTAAACAAGTCATGGGGAGGGACAGGAGATTTCCATGGTTATAAGTTTGCCATTGGTTAACATTCAAATGTGAACATATACCGTATTTGATTGGTTCCCGCCATCAGGTTTGGCTGGATCTAATTACAACATTTGGGATACCTTTGAATTCAGTCTATCATAGAGCGAGTTTAAAGTCTTGTTTGGCGACTAACAGGTTAACATCTCTCTCTCCAGGCCCTTCCCTCAGCAAGGTGGGGGGTAGCCGCTGGCCTTTTGGGAGTGGCTGCCGCCAGGAGGCTAGTCCCTTGGGCAATCCGGTGGCGGGAAAGCAAGCCTTAAGCATTGTTACAGAAGCAGAAAGAGCTGGTTAGGTAATGGCTTCCCGTAGCGCAGGCATTTGCCCAGAAGCGGAAAAGCTGGTTAAGTTTATCTAGGCCTCTCACTACGTGTTTCCAAAATGCAACTCACAACACTTGATGGGATCAGATTTGTTCACCAAATACTGTACTGTCATGATCTAGGCTAGTATGGAGGAGGGGCATTCTGCATGCTCTTACTGGGATGATGGTCCAGAGCCAGTCCCAGCCTTTCATTTTGAGTTTAAAATAAAAAAAGAAGACAAGACTGACAGCAGAATATATTAACACCAAGCATCAGCCAACAGGTTCATAAAAATTAAGTACTCCTTTTACCTTCTGCCTTCTCTGAGTGGCTTCTCATTTGGACTCAAACCAGATCTTGTCATCAACCAATAGATGTAGCCAATGGCCATCATGGATATTTGGAAATGCCTCTAATGTGCATTCCCATAGTTCCCATTCATCTTTTCCCTCCCTAAATTCTTTTTTTTTTAAATGTTTATTTATTTATTTTTGAGAAAGAAAGTGAGTGGGAGAGGGCTAGAGAGAGAGAGAGAGAGAGAATCCCAAGCAGGGTTGGTGCAGACAGTGCAGAACTGTGAGATCATGACCTGAGCTGAAATCAAGAGTCTGATGCTTAACCATTGAACTACCCAGGCTCCCCTTCTCCCAAATTTCTGATGAAATAGATGCTCACTTCCACAGAAGACTTAGATTTGTACAACAAGGATATTGGGCATGTGCCCATTTGGCTTGATTTTCATGCTGTGGTAACATTTTAATGAGATTTGTGCATTGTGAATCTTAATTTATAGGACTAACTGAGACCTGCTTCAGTTGAGTTAACATTTTCTGGTATCATGAATTTTGAGAAATATAGGTACAGAGGAGGCTTTGAATGAACATTCATACTGCATATCTCTGAAGTATTTGGTTTTTTGGAAAATGATGTGGAAAAAAGAATAATTTTTAAAAGAGAGCTATAACATCAAGTAGATAGGACAGGATGGTGTTAAGGAAAAGAGGAAGGAGGTGAAAGAAATACTATGTTTTTCCCTCTTTATTACCTCTTCCCTCATCAGCCCAGATCTAGGAAGCATCATTATGGCTTGGTCCCTTAGATATGCCCCTGTGTGCTCTCCTACATTGTAGGTTTATTTGCATACCCTTGGTTGATTAAAGTCAACAGGTAAGTTTGAAGTGTCAGAGTGTTGACACATCACAAGGGGTGGTGACTGGCAGATGTGACTTGTTTGAGACATATTCCAGCATGAGGACCTTCCTGTTAGACCTTGTCTGCCACAGGCTTTCCCAGATAAGCTCTTGGCGGATTTGACATCATTTGCTGGCCTGAGCACCTAGAGTGAATGTTGGCAATGGTGAGCTCATCAGATCTGAGTCTTCCTTGAGCCTGTTCAGCCTGGGAAGGGTTTCCTTCCTTCTCCTGTTTTTAAAAATTTGTTTTAAATATTTTATTTATTTCTGAGAGAGAGAGAGACAGTGTGAGCAGGGGAGGGTCAGAGAGAGAGGGAGACACAGAATCCCAAACAGGCTCCAGGCTCTGAGGTAGCTGTCAGCACAGAGCCTGATCAGGGCTCAAAGCCACGAATGGTGAGATCATGACCTGAGCCGAAGTTGGATGCTCAATTGACTGAGCCACCCAGGTGCCCGTGGGTTTCTCCTTTAATTCCATTTTTATACTCAACTCATCTTCCCATTGGGCTTGAAGCCCTATTCTGAACCCCATATAATCAGAATGGCACCCAATAAGCCAGGGCCCTACTTGCCTGACTCACCCCAAGGGGGCACACAGCCCATGAGATGACACACATTCAGGCATTTGTCTCCAATCTGGTGCTCTTTCTGCTGCATCATGGGCCTCTGAGAACCATAGACTCATTGAGAGGAAGTCCCCCAGCCTAATCTACACTCAGAAAAAAAAAATGCTTCACCCCGTTTTAAATTCCTAGAGGACACCTGTGTCAAATATTTGAGGTCCTTAGAAGAGAGTATAAGTGTACATATAGGAGATATGACAGTGATCGTTTTAATTTGATTAATTTCCCCTCTCCATTTGCCCCAGTGTTCAAATCACATGGGTGGTCTTTCTGACATGGTCAGACACTATCCTGAAACTATCCAGGACCTCCCCTGGAGTCACCTCATTAGCATAAGCTCCGTGTGGTCCCAGAGCCCCACCATGGATAACAGACCCTCCTATCATAGGGAAGTTCCCCACCAGGAATCCAGGCAAAGACCAGACAAACTCTTCATCGTACATCACCTGCCTATCTTCTCTCACTGAGAGTCCAACAGCCTGGGAAGTATTACCCTGGGCTCAGTCACCAGCTCTCATTCCCAATTATTTACAAATAGACTTCCTTTTACAAAGCCTGAATTAAGACTTAAGAACAGAGGCAAAATCAAGTTTATTTTACAAATTTGCTTTACTGCAGATTCCTTTTAGCTCAGATTCCTCAAGGCATTTAATCTAATAATAACTCCATTGTATTGTGTGTTCCTGTGAGCTGGTCCTGCACCCGGAAGGCCAGGGGCTCGAGGCAGACTATCTAGCTCCTGTCCCAGACCCTCTGCTTCTTATCAGTGGGACTTCGCAGGGCTGTCCGAGGGTGTGTGGCCCTGGGCAAAAATTTCTGCAGTGCCTCATCTCTATATAAAAATTTGAGGCATCTAGAATTGTGTCAACATATGAAAGAGCTACAGTGCTGACCAGGAGGCAGGACGTGCTTAGTGGGACACCCTGTTGAATCTGGCCCTAGCCCTGTCTCTGAGAGGTGTGGGCATCTGACCTCCCCCAGCAAGGGTGTTAAATTAAGAGGTGGAGAGAAAGAAAGGTGTGCTGCACACACCTCCTCTCCCGAGTACAGGAGGGTCTAAGGCTGGGAGCCGATCAGGTCTTCACTGTTCCCCACCCCAACCTCCCTCAGGTTGCCAGCGCCTGAGGGTGTTGCCGGACATTGGGTAAGTCACTTCATCTCTCCATGTCTCAGTTTCCTCATCTGTAAGATGAAAGTGATTATAGTGCTAATATTAATAATAATTAAGAGGAACCTTGTATGGTAAGAGGAAGGAAGAATGATTGAATATATGTGAAGTGCCTGAAAGTGGAAGCTGGCAACGAAATGAATTCTTTTCAGATATTAACTCTTTTGTTGTTGTTTTTATTTTTATTTATTTTTAAATTTTTATTTATTTAAATTTAAGTTAGTTTACATACAGTGTAGTATTGGTTTCAGGAGTAGAATTTAGTGATTCATCATATGCATATAACACCCAGTGCTCACTCCAATATGTACCCTGCTTAATGCCCATCACCCATTTAGCCCATCCCTCCACCCAACACCCCTCCAACAACCCTCAGTTTATTCTCTGTATTTAAGAGTCTCTTATGGTTTGCCTCTCTCTGTGTTTTCATCTTATATTTGCTTCCCTCCCCCTATGATCATCTGTTGTGTTTCTTAAATTCCACATATGAGTGAAATCATATATTTGTCTTTGACTTATTTTGCTTAGCATAATATACTCAGGTTCCATGTACATTGTTGCAAATGGCAAGATAACATTCTTTTTGATCGTCGAGTACATTATTCATGGAATATTACTCAGTGATCAAAAAGAATGATATCTTGCCATTTGCAACAAAGTACATGGAACTACAGTGTATTATCTTCTTTATCCATTCATCTGTTGTTGGCCATTTGGGCTCTTTCCATAATTTGGCTATTGTCAATAGTGCTACTATAAACATTGGGGTGCATGTGTCCCTTCAAATCAGCATTTTTATATCCTTTGGATAAATATACAGTAGAGCAATTCCTGGGTCATAGGGTAGTTCTATTTTTAACTTTTTGAAGAAACTCCATAATGTTTTCCATGGTGGCTCCACCAGTTTGCATTCTCATCAACAGTGTAAGAGGTTTCCCCTTTCTCTGATCCGTATACAACACCTGTTGTATACGGAGTTGTTAATTTTAGCCACTCTGACAGGTGTGAGGTGGTATCTCATTGTGCTTTTGATTTGTATTTCCCTGATGATGAGTGATGCTGAGAATCTTTTCATGTGTCTGCTGGCCATATGGATGTCTTCTTTGGAAAAATGTCTATCCATGCCTTCTGCCTGTTCACTGGATTATTTGTTTTTTTGGGGTGTTGAGGTTGATAATTTCTTTATAGATTTTGGATACTAACCCTTTATCTGATATGTCATTTGCAAATATCTTCTCCCATTTTGTTGGTTGCATTACAGTTTTGCTGATTGTTTCCCTTGCTGTGCAAAAGTTTTTTATCTTGATAAAGTCCCAATAGTTCATTTTTGCTTTTGTTTCCCTTGGTTCCAGAGATGTGTCTAGTAAGAGGTTGCTGTTTTCTCCTCTAGGATTTTGATGGTTTCCAGTCTTACATTTAGGTCTTTAATCCATTTTGAGTTTATTTTTGTGTATGGTATTAGAAAGTGGTTCAATTTCATTCTTCTGCATGTCACTGTCCAGTTTTCCTAATACAATTTGCTGAAGAGACTGTCTTTTTTTTTTTTTTTTTGCATTGGATATTCACTCCTGCTTTGCCAAAGATTAGTTGGGCATACACTTGTGGGTCCATTTCTGGGTTCTCTATTCTGTTCCATTGATCTATCTGTCTGTCTTTGTGCCAGTACCATGCTGTCTTGATGAACAGCTTTTAATACAGCTTCAAGTCTGGAATTGTGATGCCTCCAGCTTTGGTTTTCTTTTTCAGCATTACTTTGGCTATTCAGGGTCTTTTCTGGTTCCATACAAATTTTAGTATTGTTCTAATTCTGGGAAGAATGCTGGTGTTATTTTGATAGAGATTGCATTGAATGTGTAGATTGCTTTGGGTAGTATAGATATTTTAACAATATTTGTTTTTTCAATCCATGATCATGCAATATTTTTCCATTGCTTTGTATCTTCAATTTATTTCATAAGCTTTCCATAGTTTTCAGTGTAAAGATCTTTTACCTCTTTGGTTAGGTTTATTCCTAGGTATTTTATGGATTTTGGTACAATTGTAAATAGGATCTATTACTTGATTTCTCTTTCTGCTGTTTCATTATTGGTATATAAAATGCAACTGATTCCTGTATGTTGATTTTATATCCTGTAACTGCTAAATTCATGGATCAGTTCTAGCAGTTTTTTTGGTAGAGTATTAGGGGTTTTCATGTAGAGTATAATTTTGTCATCAAAGGGGGAAAGTTTAACTTCTTTGCCAATTTGTATGCTTTTTATTTCTTTTTATTGTCTGATTGCTGAGGCTAAGACTTCAGTACTATGTTGAACAATAGTGGTGAGAGTGGACATCCCTGTCACGTTCCTGACCTTGGGAGGTAAGCTCTCAGTTTTTCCCAATATGGATGGTATTATCTGTGGGTCTTTCATATATGGCCTTAATGATGTTGGAGGCCATATATCCTTACTTTCTTTCCCTACTATCCTTCTATACCTACTTTCTTGAGGATTTTATCAAGAAAGGATACTGTATTTTGTGAAATGCTTTTTCTGCATCTATTGAGAGGATCATGTGATTCTTTCCTTTCTTTTATTAATTTAATGTATCCCTACTTTCTTGAGGATTTTATCAAGAAAGGATGCTGTATTTTGTCAAATGCTTTTTCTGCATCTATTGAGAAGATCATGTGATTCTTTCCTTTCTTTTATTAATTTAATGTATCACCTTGATTGATTTGTGAATACTTTACTACCTTTGCAGCCCAGGAATAAATCCTAGTTGATCATGGTGAATAATTCTTTTAATGTACAGTTGGATTCGATTTGATAGTATCTAATTGAGAGTTTTTGCATGCATTTTCATCAGGGAAATTGGTCTGTAATTCTCCTTTTTAGTAAAGTCTTTATCTGGTCTGGTAATCAAGGTAATGCTGCCTTCATAGAATGAGTTTGGAAGTTTTCCTTCCATTTCTATTTTTTGGAATATCTTCAAAGGAATAGGTATTAATTCCTCTTTAAATGTTTGTAGAATTCCCCTGGGAAGCCATCTGGCCCTGTATACTTGTTTGTTGGGAGATTTTTGATTACTGATTCAGTTTCTTTTATGGATGTGGGACTGTTCAAATTTTCTATTTCTTCCCATTCCAGTTTTGGTAGTTTATATGTTTCTAGCAATTTATCCATTTCATCCAGACTGCCCAATTTATTGGCATATAATTGCTCATAACATTCTCTTATTATTGTTTATAATACTGTTGTTGTTTTTAACTTTTAAGAAATCTATACAAGTCTATAAAATATCTATTTTTATTCACATTTTACTGATGAGGAAATTGAGGTTTTACAGGATTAAAATAATTTGTTCAAAGCCACACAAATATCTGTTAGGTGGGTGAGCCCGAGTTTGAATCCAGTTTAGCCTGATTCTGAGGCCTGCCCATTTCCCTGTATGCTCCATTACCTTCTATTTCCTCAAAAGATGAATTTATGATATATTTTAAAAATCACAGATAATTCGGGGTACCTGGGTAGCTTAGTTGGTTAAGTGTCCGACTTCGGCTCAGGTCATGATCTCACAGTTTGTGGGTTCGAGCCCCATGTCAGGCTCTAGATTAACAGCTCAGAGCCTGGACCCTGCTTCAGATGCTGTGTCTCCCTCTGTCTCTGCCCCTCCCCCACTCATACTCTGTCTCTCTCTGTCTCTTTCTTAAGAACAAATAAAACATTAAAAATTAAAAAAATAAAAATAAAATCACAGATAATTCATAAAGCTACATTTGCATGGTCTAATATCTGTACAGGCATTCTTTGTGGACTGCAGGCTTCAGGTAGATACAAACCCAGGCTGCTAGAGAATTTTCTAGAAGCAGATGCTGAGGAGCAGAGTGGTAGCTGTAATGCTGGTCATCAGCAGTCATGCAAACTACAAGTATTTCTCAAGCCAGCACCCAGTGCCACAGCCTCCCTTCAGGAACCAAGTGAGCTTCAGTCAACCCTTCCTTACAGGCTATGCTGAGCACTGGAGGCTCCTATCTGCTCCCCAAATCCCCAGGAATCTTTACACATCTCTCCTCTCTGGCTTTGGCTTTGAGTGGGAAGTGTTCAGAAAGGAGCCCATAGCTAAACTGCCTTTTGGAGAGGAATCACTTAGTGGCATGCTGATGGTCAGAGTTGAAAAAGAAATAGGTAATTCCAGGAGCAGCCTGTAGGCAGCTTCAGGAGGAAAAAGGTTACTTTATGGTACATATAGAAGAGAAAACTGGTTGGAAGTGACAGGAATCCACCAAAGTGAGATGAGTCATGTAAGGCAGGATGAACCAACTGGGTTAGGGCCTGGTGCAAAGCTAAGAATATCTGTACCAGGTATAGATTCTGAGCATCACATTTGGAGGTCTGCATGGGGGGAGGTTGGGGAGAAAGGCCAGGAAAGGAAGTTATACCCACTGTAATGAGAAGCAAGTTTCCCAACTGGGGGGACCCTTATTGCTGGAATTATCCAGTTGCACCAATATCAAGGACATTGCCAGTAAGTTTAGAAATTTAATGGTAACACCTCAGCTATGATTCTGACATGAGTGACAAGAGATGAGAATGTACTGTTGACATTGCTTTGCAATTTTGTGGGCTTTTTGCCAAGCCAAATAGTTGCAAATAATTCCACAAGATGAAACGACTCCCCTTTGGAAAATGGAATGTGATAACAGCCACAAAAATCCACCCATTCAAGCCTTCAGATGATTGGGCTCAGATTAATCGAGATTTTTCACTATGTTAGGGTAAGTATAATCGAGCATTTTTTTTATTTCTTAATATTTATTCATTTTTTAAATTTTATAGTTTGTCAAATTGGTTTCCATATAACACCCAGTGCTCATCCCCACAAGTGCCCTCCTCCATGCCCATCTTTCCCCTACCCCCCACATCCATCAGTCCTCAGTTTGTTTCTCAGCATTCAAGAGTCTCTCATGGTTTACCTCTCTCCCTGTCCCCCACCATTTCCCCCCTTCTTCTCCCACATGGTCCTCAGTTAAGTTCCGCCTAATCCTCCTATACGTGCAAACATGTGATATTTGTCCTTCTCTGAGCATTTTTAGTTTTGATTAAGAGGTGGTCATAGAGACCTTTCCAAAGAGGCAGGAAATGAGGCTGGTGAGAACAACTGTGAATGGAAATGTCAGGATGCTGGGAGGCAGAGCAGGTGAAACAGCACTGAGCCAAGAGTAGCAGGAGGTAATTTCAAAAGGCTAAGGTCAACTAATTTCCCTGTGTGGGGATGTGAGAGAGCTTTTCAGCAGACCAGAGGTCCTGCAGCTCACACTTCCAAAGGCCCAGTCAAAGTCACACTGACTTTGGAGACAAGATGGAGACTGATCACAAAATGTTCTTGCTGCTGAGTAACTGGTCCAAAAGTCAACCAGCTTTGAGTTCTGTTTGTTTTCCATTACCCCCTTTACTTAAAATTGGGAACCAACTGTGGTATAAGAGACATCTGTCTTCAAGATTCTTTGCCCTTTCTTTTTTGGCCCCTATCCCTGGACACTGGGCTCTCCCACTTACAAGGGCCTCCATTCACAGAGTTGACTTAATTAATAGATAAAATCTATTATTTTATACTAAAGTGTTGTTGGCTTAAAATATTGCCCTTCCATCCCTGATGTATCTTTGTTGCTGTTGTTAATGATAATCAGGTAGAGAAGAAAATGCTTATATCAGGAGAGAACTGGAGGGAGACTTCTCTCTCCCTGCAAACCTCTCTGAGTTAGAGAGCTAACTGGATTTGAAGGCAGGAAGCTGGACTTCTGGTCTCTGCCCCTCAAGATGCTTGAGCATCTTGCCCAACCTCTTGGGCAAGTGGTTTCACCTTTTGAGGTCCCATTTTCTTCATTTACAAGTAGGGCAAAGGCCTGATCTCTAAAAATCCCCTTAAAAGTCTTCCAAATGCTACCTGTGAGTTACCTGTGGGCAAAGCCAAGGGTGTTAGTCAGCATGGCTTTCGTCCAGCCTAACAGCATAGCACAAGGAGAGAGCAGTTATGGTGCCAAAGCTCTAGGGCAGGGCTGGTGAATGAGGCAGGGGAAGTGAATGAGAAATGTTATAGGGCCCGCCCCTCTGGCCCGGATTGCCTGGGAATGTGATTGGAAGCAAGCACGGACGTTGTAGATGGCACAGACATTGATAATAAGCAAACCTTTTGTCTTCTGTCATTATGTACCCTGAGAAATAGCTCTGCTCAACATGGGCTCAGTTGCTGGCCTATGATACATTTGGAAGCTATAAAAGATTATGAAAATGAGTAGTATTTCAAAAATATTCTTGAAAACAAAGTCCACTCCTCATCCCAGCACTCTGGAAATAACACTTTGCTGCTCTAGTGACTACAGATTTCACACCAGGAATCATTCCTGCTCACAAAGTGCTTTTCCTGGTTCCGATTAGGATTTTCGCAACAGTCAGTGATGAAAAGTCTTGACAGCTGCTGTTTACATTGTAGGTGGGAAGAGGTGAACTGAAATGGAATTGTTTGTGTTTCTTCTGTTTTGCCATCAAATACCAGTTACCTTCAGCTGAACTTCCCCAGCTCAGGGACCTTCACTTTAACAAAAACTAACTCAGGCCCTGAATCAAGGCCCACGTGGAAGGAGCAGGAGGACTTGGAGCTAAGGAGGA
This sequence comes from Proteles cristata cristata, assembly GCA_017311185.1. Lineage (NCBI taxonomy): Eukaryota > Metazoa > Chordata > Mammalia > Carnivora > Hyaenidae > Proteles > Proteles cristata. Next base: position 575,647 of record JAESUZ010002569.1, read on the forward strand.
AGAGAAAGCACAGGTTGAGTTTACTGGCACCCAGAACATCGTCATTTGTCCTTCACTGTGTTCAGAGCACTTGCTTTTGCCTGGGAACTCATCACAATTCGAACCATGGCCGTGCCTACATTACATATTATACAAGGCAGTTCCAGTGCCTGGTGCTGGTCTTCCCACTTGGCAAAGGGCCCACATCCAAATCAGCCATTGGATGCTTCTCCAGGGTGCTGAGAGGTCCAGACCGAATGTCCTGAGAGGAGAGTGTTCTAAGCTGAGGCCAGGAAAGTGGACTTACTCCCCCGTGTTCTGCACTGCCCATGTGACTGGTCGTCTCATTTTCTCTGTTCTTGCTAAAGTCCTCCAGTATACGGTTCCGGAAAGACCTTCCTGTCCTGCATGCACAGCCAATGAGCTGTGCAGCACTTTTAGCGCCCAAAATAGAAAGTCTGCAGCATGCTGCACCCTGAGGGGCCATTTTGTGCTCAACAAGAGACTGCTTGCTCAGCTGCTGCAGGGGTGGGGGGTGGGCTTCTCGGAGAAGACCAGGCACCACTCAGGGGTGGGCCTCCAGGAGAGTGGTGCTGACCCTCAGCGCAGAGGGCACCGAATTCTGTTACCACCCCAATAATTCTAGCAATCATTTCAAATCTGCCAATTGCAGCATGACTGCTAAGCCCTGGCTTCCCCTCCCTGACCCAATATAGAAAAAAAAAGTTGATTGCTTTCTAAGATTAAACAAGCTTAAACACACTGCTTTTAGGATTTCTGAGGGTAAAAGAGGTACTTGGATATTAACATCAGACCAAGCTATTAAGAGGAAAGAAGGGGAAAAGCTTTAAACAAACAAACAAAAGCCTTTTTCCTGCTCTGCTAATCCACCTTGAGATTTGATGACTCATGTTGTGTTGCCTTGGTAACCATGACATAAGAAGAGAGAGAGAGAGAGAGAGTTGGTGGGGAATCCTTTAACACCTCCATCCTGTACCTCCTACTGTGAGGGCTGAGAGTTGACCCTGCGTGTGCGGCCATGGCCCTTTTGCACCTGGACTCATTTCACTGTCACATGGTCCATGTGACACATGGGCCATGGGCTGCTTGTCATTGATCATTTTCTCCGGGTGAGCAGTTTTGATGGATGGGGTATCTGTCAGTTTGCCCAAGGGCATCTAGAGTGTGATTAGAGGCTCTGGGAGCCTTTCTCCATCCCCTCCCCAGCTCTCCTGATGGGAACTGTGGTTCAGCCCACCAAATGATGCCTCTGCAGCCCTAGAGTGGTTTTAGTTCTTGGAAAGTCTACTCTGTCCTGTCAGTATGTGACTGTGCCCCTGTGTTATGAAGCCTGGTGGGAACATTTGATGAAGAATAGCAGAGGCTGCCTGTCTCACCACAGCTCTACCCGCTGGGGGAGGATGGGCAGATTGATGTGCAGGTTCCTGGCCTGTCTTCTCTGTCTCTAAATCCAAAGATGAACTCCTCTGGTCTGTGGTTTGCTCTGGAATGCCTGAAACAGCTACAACATAGCTGTTTGAAGTAGAATTTACAGTATTCTGAACCCTCTCTTTGAAGCAGAATTTACAGTAATGGCTAAACCTTCAGGTAAAATCACATTACAGCAAGTCCTTTCACACAGAAATGCCTTAGGAAACCTAATCTATGCCCTGCAAAAACCTCTGGATTCAGCAAATCCTCTGCAGTTAACGATCCTGAGCAGTGACTGTTTCATATGGTTCTAGTCCAGTAACCGTTACCGGTACCATACAAAGCTCTGTACACTGAACTTTGTCAAAGAATGACTTGTATCCAGGAATAAGTGGTGTTAGTAAGAGGCAGCATGGAGTTGTCAGAAAATTGACCACTTACAAGGAGTGTGACCTTGAGCAAGTCTCTAACTCAGTTTATTTATTTTTAACAATAAAGATAATAATACCTTTTAAGGTCACAGTGAGAGTTTGGGGTGTGGGAAAGTGCTTTGTGATCTGAGATGTGACATTCCACCAGAGGTTAATACCATTATTTTAGACTAGATTTGCATCCCTGCCAGCACAAGGACATCAAAACACCAAACCTCAGCATTGTTTTGTCATGAGACTTACAGTGTTTTCCATGAACACTACCAAAACAAATTTTGGAATTCTGTATGAGAATCCCACTCTTTATACTTAAGGTATGCAATGTCTCATCCTTTGGTGTCATGCAACCAGGAGAATGAAGTTGTAAGGGGGGAGGAGATGGAGTAATGGTACCTCTTGCAAGCTGTTACTAATGAGGCAGTGGAGTATAAAGGATAAGTGCAGAGGCTTGCAAATCAGGCATACCTGGGTTCCTGTTGCACTCCGCTACTTCCTAGTCCAAGATTAGGCAAGTCACTTCTCTAGTTCTCAATTTTGTTCTTATAAAATGACTTTTGTAAATAAGCCATAATAATGACTCATAGGTTTCTTGTGACATTTAGGTAAGCCAACCCCCATAAACACTTAACCCACTAAATGGTACACAGTAAGTGATCCAAAGTGTTAGCTATGAATAGTTTCCATAATCAGTTTATATTTCCTAATCACTTAATGTTTCTTTGAAATATGGAACTTAAAATCCACTTAGTTGTGATTTCATTTTGCTATAAGGTCAAAGTATTAGAACATACACACACATACAGTATCATTTCTGACTTTGAAGTTATAGTAGTTAGTACACATGTAATAATACAGTTGACCCTGAACAATGTGGAAGTTAGGGGCACTGACCCCCAACACAGTAAAAAATTCTGTGTAGAACTTTTGACTCCCCAAGGACTTAATTACAAGTAGTCTTCTGTTGACTGGAAGCCTTACTGAGAATATAAGCAGTTGCTTAACAAGTATTTTGTATGTTATATGTATTATATACTGTATTATTACCATAAAGTAGGCTAGAGAAAAGGGAATGTTATTAAGATAATCATAAGGAAGAGAAAATACATTTATAGTACTGTACTGTAAAAAAATCCACATGTAAGTGGATCTGTGCAGTTCAAACCGTGCTGTTTGAGGGTCAACTATAATGTGGTTAGGCATCTAGCACAGTGCCTAGCACACAGCAAGTGTTCTAGAAACCTATCACAGATTGATGAAGGCATGTTGTACAACATCTGTAATACCAGCGTGGTGGTTAATTTTATGTGTCAACTTGACTGAGCCATGAGGTGCCCAGATATTTGGTCAAATATTATTCTGGATGTTTCTCTGAGGGTGTTTTGGATTAACATTTAAGTTAGAAGAGTATGTAAAGCAGATTGCCCTCCCCACTGTGGGTGAACCTCATCGAATTAGTTCAAGGTCTGAGTAGAACAGAAAGGCTGACCTTCCTATGAGTAGGAGGGAATCTCTTCCTGCCTGGCTGCCTTTGAATTGGGACATTGGCTTTTTTCCTACCTTCGGACTTGAACTAAAACATTGGCACTTCCTGGGTCTTGAGGCTGATGACCTTGACATGGGAACTATACCATCAGCTCTTTTGGTCCTCGGGCCTTCAGATTCAGACCAGAACTAGACCATCTGCTCTCCTGGGTCTCCAACTTGCCAACTCACCCTGCAGATCTTGAGACTTGCCCACCTCCATAATCACATGAGACAATTCTTTATAATAAATCTCTCTTTATATGTAGATAGAGATATAGACATATATACATAAATATACATACACATAAATAAATATAAAATCCTATTATATGTGTGTATATATATGTATATATATATGAATACATATGAATTCTATACAAATCCTCTCTTTCTCCTTCTCTCTGTAAATCCTATTGGTTTTGTTTCTCTCGAGAATACTGATTAATACAACAGGGCTCAGAAATCTGGAATGACTTTGATGAGCACTGTGGAGCCAGGGGGATGATACTGAGCAGTGGAGTTCCTAATAGTTACCTGGACTTTAGGAAGACAATTCTAGAACAGTATGCAGAATAGTTGAGTGGAAGGATGTCTGGATACAGGAGGATTCTGACTACAATGTCAGAAGTTGAACTGTGGCAGCAAGAATATAGAGCATTGGATCCATTGAGAAATATGACAAAGGTAATACCTACAGGAAAGGCTTAGAACTGACTGGAGCTGGGGCCAGGACAAAGGAAGAAGTGAAAAGGAGCATAGGGTTTTGAGGTCAGGTACTCTGAAAGAATGATGCTGGTCTGGAAATGGGGAGTCAGGAAAGGAATGCTGGGAATCGGAAGGTCACAAGTTCATTTGGACTTGTTGGGTTTGGGGGTGGGGTTGGCAGAGGTGGATTAATTAACGTGGAAGTGCTTTTGGAGCTCAGAGGAAAGGGCAGGGCTGGAAGTCAGATAAAGGGATCCTCTGGTTCAGGATTATTGGCAAAGCCATATCCAGCGTGGACGCAGGGGAAGAGTGGTCAGAGAGGCACAAGAAAGGGGAGGGCAGAGCATCACAGAGGGCAAAGGGTGTGAAAATTTAGACAAGCTTGAACTGGGCCGTCACGCAGTCCCTTGCTATGAGTCAGGGAGAAGGAGCGAGCCGGGGCTCTTGGATCTGTAATGAGAAGGCTCCCTGGAACCCTGAAACAAACTTAAAAAAAAAAAAAAAAAAACAACAACCACAAGAGTGGATAAGAGGTGGGGAAGGGGACCTGGGTCCAGATGTTCATCACTTTCTGGATGGGAATACACACACAATGGCTATAGCTACCAGCAGTTCAGAGCAGGCCTGAGGCTGCCAAGGACAATGCCCTCCCTTTTGGAAGCCACACATACTGGCAGGAGTCAGGAGACACGGTTCTAACAAGCTGTGTGACTGGGGCAGTTCATCTTTATGTTCAGGTACTTGCATCTAAAATTAGTAGTTGAGCTAAGAAATCTCCAAGGTGCTATAATAGAACAAGACTATTTTACACTTAATTTCCTCCCTGTTGTAGAAACAAAATTCAATTGATTAAAAACAAGACATCAAAACCAAAACCTCACCACATTCCTTAACAGACCATCCTCTTTGGTTTCCTAACAGAGCTTAAGTCAACATCTGGTCTTGGCTAAGTCACCAGGTGGCCTTATTTTAAAAAATCTTTAAGATAGAGGAGGGAAAGGGGAGAGGAATGACAATATGCCTCTTTCCTCTCTGGCTAGTGATTTCATTTGGAGGAAAGTTTGTGTGGTTTATAGGGGGAGGGGAGGATAACTTTTATTCAACCCTCACCTCACAATAATTCTGCAGGTATTATTATAATAGAGTAGGTATTATTCTCCATTTTCATAGTTGATAAAATTCAGACCAGAAAGGTTAAGTGACTTGTCTAAACTCACACAATTAATTAAACATTTACTGAGCACTTTCTGTGCTCAACTTCCAGGGAAATAAAGATGAATAAGACATTAACTAGCTATGTGATCTGACGTAAATGACTTCACCAATCTGGCTTCAGTTTTGTCCCTTTTAAAAAGAGGGGGATTCCACTCTGTGATTCACTAGGTTCTTACATTTCACACATGTTAGGATTCCATGCCTAGGTCTCTTCATTCTCCTGTTCTATCACACAAGAAACATTAGAGCCTTGGGGCGCCTGGGTGGCATAGTCGGTTAAGCGTCCGACTTTCGCTTGGGTCATGATCTCGCGGTTCGTGGGTTCGAGCCCCGCGTTGGGCTCTGTGCTGACTGCCAGCTCAGAGCCTGGAGCCTCTTTCGGTCTGTGACTCCCTCTCTCTCTGACCCTCCCCTGCTCACGCTGTCTCTCTCTCTCTCTCTCCTAAAAAAATAAATAAAGCATTGAAAAAAAAAAAAAAAGAAACATTAGAGCCTTTGCCTGGGCTCTAAATAGATCTAGGATGTGGGAGCCTCTAGATGCAGAGTTCTTGGGTAAAAGATGAGACACACCAGTTTTCTCCAGCAGATGTAGTTAGAGAGTTGACTGTGGAGATGATTTGTCTCTATGTTTCAGAGATTATGGAGAGGATATTAGGATTCCCACCAGATTGTTTATTGGGAGAATTATTTTAAAGCCAGTACTACTTTCTGCCCGGTAAGCTTACTATTTGGAACATTCTTTAGCATATTTTCAGCCTACATCACCCATGGGGGACAGCGGATCATTATTCAGTAAGTTTCCCCAGTCTGTCCTTGCTATTCACAACTTAATCCTTATAGTTGTGAATGATCAGTAGCAGAGGTTAAATCAGATTAAAAAGATAAAATGATCAGTGTCAATATAAATGTAGCCATTTGTGTGTAAATTTATGAACTTGATGGGCTGTGACTCTTCAAGAGTATTCTGCATGACTACTTTGCTGGGGCAGGAGAGGGTTTGGGGGCATGGACTGTAGAACCAGATGGTAAGACTTACAATCTGGCTTTAACATTCTTTAGATATCCATCGTGGTGATGTCTTAGCTTCTTTGTGCCTTGGTTTCCTAACTGCAGAATGAAGAGGAAAAAAAGTACCTGCTTTATAGGGTTATTTTGAGAACAAAATGCTATAATTCTTGTCAAGTACTTAGAGCAGTGCCTGGCACACAGTGAAAACTTAAAATATGAACTGCTAATCAGTTCTTATTATTTATAGGCAATTAGCTCAGTCTCACACAATGTTTCCACATTGGCTCTTTAGGGTCCATAATTCTGATTGTAATTCAGCCTTCCTTCTTAGAGTAACCTGAGAGCCTGACATCAATTTCCTTAGACACTTCAGAGACCACCAGGTAACAAGTTATTATCTCTTTTTATTAATGAAAAGCTTGAAATGAAAAATTAAGTATCAGTTTGTTCCAAGTTCCCTTATACATCCATAACTCAGATGGTGGTAGAATCTCTAGAACCTTCACTGACCTAGCTCATCTTATGTCAAACCCTGTTGGCTGCAGTACATGAGCAATATCTCATCATGGTCAGAAGATCCTGTTCTACCCCTTGAAACACAGCTGGTCTTTTCAGCTAAAGGGTCACACTGGGAGACTCCAATCCATTCTTCCTAAATGTCTCCTTATGCTTGTAGTCTTCATAACGCTTACCTGTGTCCAAGTGATCCCTTGCCCTCAGCCCCCAAGTTCACACTCAACTGGGCCAGTGCTGATTCTTAGGAGGCCTGGGGCAGAGGATGAGACCATGTTTCTTCCTCTCTCTGGCCTCTTGCTGTCTTTGCAAGGCTTGGGGGAGAGGGCTTCTTAGGACCTGTATTATTTTTTTCTTCACTCAAAAGAAATATTCTTTTTCTAAAACTTTTCTTATTAGAGAGAGAGAACATGCACAAGCAAGGGAGAGCAGAGGAGGAGAAAGAGAATGAATATTAAGCAGTTTCCACACTTAGCATGGAGCCTGATGTGGGCCTGATCCCATGACCCTGGGATTATGACCTGAACTAAAATCAAAAGTTGGACGCTCAACCAACTGAGCCATCCAAGGGCTTCAAAATAACTATTCTTTATAAAGAAATAAGTTTAGATTATTCAGATAAACAAAGAGGAGAAAGAAAAATTCTCCATAACCCTACACATTTATTTATTACTCATAAATACCTATCAGGTTCAAAAAGAATCTTCACAAAAGTGAAGAATCAGAAAATTCAGTATTGTGAAGACTCATTATTGGCCCTGGAGGTTTCTAAAGAATCAAAAGATTTTAATTATTCATTTACATTCATCTATCTTTTTTGTCCCTAAATTCCCAAGAAAAAGAATTTGAATTGGAGAAGATTCAGGACTTGCTGTCTATCTTCAATATAGAAAACACTACACTTAAAATGGATTGCATAAGGGACAGAAGGGTAAATGACACAGGTGAGAGAGCTTGAGTCAGTTCCTGACTACATCACACAGAAAACCCCGATCACGTGACTGCTGCAGCCAGGAATCCCTGATCATGTGACTATATCACCCAGGAAACCGTGATAGGGAGAAGGCAACCCAATTCACTGGGGATAGGGTTAAAGCCACATCCTGGTCTGGAGGTTATTAGATTGACATATCTGCAAACGTGAGAGAAATAGTGTGTCTGAGTTGTCGCAAAGCCTTTGATAAACTTTCCTCAAGTCAAATTAGGTGGATTAATTCATTAAATGGTCATAACTCAAAGGCTCTAATTCATGGGCAGAGGTAAATGCATAGGAGATTTTGGTGGGTGTTTTGCTGTACTTGGAGGTTGGCCCTGTTTTTGTTTAACATGTTCATCCATAACTTAAATGAAAAAAACAGAAGGCCAGTGGTCAGACCTGCACATGACAAAGCCAGGGAAAGACACTAAATAAACTGAATGACAAAATCAGGATCCAAAAATATCTTAATCTGAATGAAAGGGCTAATTCAATGAGAAGGAATTCAGAGGGAACAAACGTTGTGTCCTGCACCCTAATGCAAACCTCAACTATTTTAGGAGGATTGGAGGAGAGTAGCTGGCACAATGCAGTGGTGTACACTTTGCATGGGAGGTCAGTGGGAGCCAGCAGGCTGAGGGGAACGAAGGCACTGGGGGCTGAACCTCCTCTCAGTGCAGGCTCCCTGTGAGATGGGTGAGCCTTGTCCTGGGCCACTTTGTGCTGCTGGGGCACATGGAGACTGCGGGGTGACGTTCTGGACACTGCCGGACCATGGTCTCTGCAGAGAGGATTCTGAATCAAGATGACTGGTTACCAAAAGGAAGATTCTAAGGGCAGCAAGACTATGTTTGGGATATGAGTCCCCACATCCTATAGTCTTCCTGCAGATAGAGTAAAAAGATAAAGGTTCCTGGCCAAGTGAGAAAGAGCACACCACTGTTTACATCAGCACCCTTCAAAGGTAAAATTGAAAAAAACCTGTCTTGGAAAAAAAACATGGCTTAAGAGTGGAATTCAGATATTTTTTTAATTTTAGAAAGGTGCACATAACCCTATAAGAAGGCACATCCTGTAATGAACTATAATGATATCTCTGCAGCAAAATGCCTGGAGATTCACACTAAATAGGATAAAGACTACTGGGTAGTTTCATGTCAGTTTACATCAAGTGTCACTGCCAGATGAGTTTGTTTTAAACTTATGAATTCTTTTCAAAGCCTATTTATTTATTTACTTAGAGACGGGGCAGAGAGAGAGGAGAGAGAGGATCCCAAGCAGGCTCTGTACCATCAGCATGGAGCCTGACGTGGGGCTCGAACCCGTGAACCGTGAGAATATGACCTGAGCCAAAGGCAAATGCTTAACTGACTGAGCCACAAGGCACCTCTCAAAGCCTTTTTGATTTCAGGATTGAAGCTATAGGTTGTGGACCTTTAGTGCTCCCCCATGTCACACATCCAGTCATGAAAAGGGAAAGAGAAAAAGAGGGAAGGAAGGGATGGAAGGGGGAGATTGTGTGAGGGAGAAAAAGAGACAGAGAAAGGAAGAGAGAGAGAGAGAGGTTGAGGAGATGGAGATGGGTCTACAAACCAAAGTCCAGTTCTAGGTACCCACGCACCTGCATGGCTGAAGTCCCAGACTGGCCCTACACAGCCAGTTCCCAAAGGAACAGGTAGAGAATGGCTGGTGCACCGCCATCCCAAAGCCCCACCTGAACTGCTTCCCAAGTGGTGATGCAGACCTCTGGCCACTCAGCATGTGGGTGTCCAGGAGGTGCCAAGAGCAAGCAAAAGTCCCACAGCTCCAGAACACTGACAGAGGAACCTGGCATTCCCCTACCTGCCGTGAAACCTCAGTAATGAGGCCCACAAGTAATATACACTTGACAAGTGTTAGTGTCTCATCAGTAAGATCAGCTAGGAGACAGGGGCAGAAGCTCCTTCTCTGGGAAAAGTGAGATGAGGGGGGGAAAGGACCCCTCCCATATCTCATTACAATATTCAAAAGGCTATGATGTGGAAGAATCTGCTTGTCTGAAATAACCCCCAAAGGAGGGCAGTAATACCAATAGAAATATGCTATAAAAATACATTTCAGCATTTGATTAGTAGAAGTTTCTAGAGTCATGAAAGTAAAAAAAAGGAAAAAGAGGTGGGTTGCCTCATGACTAAGATCTCAATCCCTGGAGAGGTTTCACCTAATCAGGGTTACCACTTCATGTAGAGAGGGTTCTGTTGTAATGATCATCTAAAACTTAAGAACTTTTCAATAATGAAATAGATACCTCTCCAAATATTGAGCATTCTCTCTGCAGTGTCTTCAGAATATCTGCCATACAGGAATGTGGAGAGAGGGAGCCATTGTGCGCTATTGGTGGGAATGTAAATTGGTGCAGTCACTATGGAAAATAGTATGGAGGTTCCTCAAAATGTTAAAAGTAGAACTACCATATGATCTAGCAATCCTGCTTCTGGGTATATATCCAAAGGTGATGAAAACAGGATATCAGAGATATAGCTGTACTCCCATGTTTATTGCAGCATTATTCACAATAGCCAAGAGATGGAAACAACCTAAGTGTCTGTCAGTGGATGAAAGAAAGATGTCTCTCTCTCTCTCTCTCTCTCTCTCTCTCTCACACACACACACACACACACACACACACGCACACATACACACAGAGGAATATTATTTGGCTTTGAGAAAGAAGGAAATCCTGCCATCTGCAGCAACATGGAAGGATCTTGAGGGCATAATGCTAAGTGAAACAAGCCAGACAGTGAAAGACAGCAAGCACTGCATGGCATCACTTATCTGTGGAATCTAAAAAAAAGTCAAACTCAGAAACAGTAGTAAAGTGATTGAATGGGCTGGGGTTTGGGGGAAATAGGGAGAGGCTGGTAAAGGGCAGTTATATGATGAATAAGGTCTGAGGATCTAGCATATAACACGATGACTAAAGTTGATAATATTTTTTGTATAATTGAAATTTGCTAAGAGAGTAGAACTTAAATATTCTCACCAGAATGAAAAAAAAAAGAGATGTAAATATGTGAGGTGGTGGATGTGTTAATTAATTCAATAGGAGGACTCTTCACAATGTATACATAAAGTCGCCACAATTATACACTTTACGTATCTTACAATTGTCAAATTGTTTTACAAATTGTCAAATATCTTATAGTTAATCAGTTATACCACAATAAAGCTGAAAAAAAATCTGCCATAAAATTTTCAAGTTCCCAAAAAACTTAGCTTATGGCAGGAATCATGGGGAATCCACAACCAAAGGGTTGTGGGAGGAGATTGGTTTTAGGGTTGGAGTTAATCATCTGTGAGGAGATCAGTTCAAAAGGTCTCCATCTAACACATAGTATGTTCCCAGTACAGGGCTAGATGCTGAAGGAAATAAAGTGGTAAAAGGCACAGCCAGTACATGCAGAGGATCTTATAGCTAGTGGGGACATTGGGAATTGAGAGGTCAAGACCACACTCCTTGTTTCTTATATGGTAATATTGAGAAATTACTTGCGAGAGGGCAGAGAGTTACAGGAAGAGATAGGAGGAGAATTTGGGATCAGACGTGAGGAGAAAGGAAACAGAGAGTCCCCGGGAAGAAAGAGGTGAGCTGGGGGTGAAGGCTGACATCAGCAGCCCCGATTCATGAACAGATTAGGCCCACTGGGCCCAATTCTGAAAGGAAAGCATATCACATCCATCTTCTCTCCTACTGGTGCGAAGGCCTTGGCTCTTTGGGACAGTGGCTGATAGTGGCTGATAGTGACAGAGCATCAAACCCTTCTTCTTGCACTTCCCACCTCCCTTTAAGAAAGCTGAGGCTCTAGGTAGGTGGAGCCTGTGTCTGTGACAGCTTGTACCGATAGTCCTCACATTTTCTGTGCCTGAGCTGTATGAGGCCATTTCGTGTCCCACTTAGCAAGCCTGGAGCGCTCTTTGATTTGGTAGATGATAGCATAAGTCATCTGGCCTGTGATGGTGGGTGAAATACCATCTGATTCAGAGATTCTTTCGTGACTTCCTCCAGAACCAACTGCCTCATTCGTGTCTCCAAAAATAAAAATAGCAAGGGTTAGATCCCTATTTTTCTCCTATTCCTTGGGGATGATGTGATTGAGTGATGGCTTTACCAGAAAAATTCTGAAGCAGTCAGTTTGTTCCTTTTTAATCAGAATCTGGAAAAGGCAGCACCTTACCATGGAGCATGAGTAATGTGAGTTATCAATTCTCTGAACTTTGCTGCATTCCACCCATGGGGTTAAGGGCTCAGGAGGACCTGTTTGGCCCAACATTTTCAGCGGCGTTGTTTCGTGTTGAGTTTTGCTTTCTATCTCTTGGACCTTTGCTACACACCGGTCCTGTGGACAAGATCCATCTTTTAGCAAAGGGGTGGTTAAGGCAGTGTTATGGAGGAAGTGGTGGGGGTAAACTACAGTGCCTGGATTTCACCAACAAAGATCCATTTATTGGATACCGCTCACTGACGTACTTTCCAAATGCTCTTTAAAAAGAACACAAAGTTATGGAAAACTTTGTCAGATTCAGAACAAGGCTATCTTACTCTAGGTCAGAGGTCAGAAAGCTTAGGGAGCAGTTAGTTCTACAGTTTGAGATAAGAAAAATCCAGAATCCATGAAATCTGCATGTGACTGCAAGAGTTCCAGGCCCATGCGTGCCCGCTGTCCTGCTCACGTCGCTCATTTATCCCTGAAACAGTTTTACTTCCTGGAGGATTGGTATTTGGGATTAGAAAGAGCACTCATGACAGAGTGTGCATTAAAAATCAATCCCTTTCTCTTCCATTGAAAAGAACTCATCAACTGTAGCTCATCAGACCACATTTGAACATAAAATTCCAGGTCCCCCAAGAAGTGGGAGGTAACCAGATTCTCTAGAGACTGAATGTGACCCCCTTCCTAACGGGCCCCCAGAGCAGGCAGCCACCCACCTATGAAGGAAGTGGACCATGGCTGGAACTCTTTGCTTGGAACCGTCTCTAAATTCACAGCTTGGCTTCCATTATCCCTGTGACCCCTTTGCATCACAAATACCAGTCTTCTGCTCCTTTTGCAATCAGCCCAGCCCTGTCCACCACCCTCACACCCATGGACTCGGCTATTCCTGGGCCTTCTCACTGGCCCCTGTCATGAACAGTCCTCAGAGACACAAGAGCAATTTCTCATGGTGACACTGAGATAGGCAGGGCCAGCTTTGGGCATAAAGATGGCACTTCTGTCTGCACTTCTCTCATTTTACACCTTTCCTGTTTGTTTGTTTTTTTTTCCTCCTGTACCTGCTACTTTCATACTACGAAGTCAGAAATGGTAAATACACTCTGAGAGCCGACTCTGATTACTTAATAGGTACTGACTGGACCACTCTGTTGAGATAGATTTTTTAAAAACTGCATGTGAACTCTGCCAGAGAGACATTATTTGCCATCTTCTGATGTATCCATTAGTTTTTAGAAGGCAGTGACTGTGTCCTATTCATCTTTGGATCTCTAGTTCTTAGCCTCCAATAATTTATTTTTATTTTTGAGAGAGAGAGAGAGAGAGAGAGAGAGAGAACGCAAGCAGGGGAGGGGCAAAGGTAGAGAGAGAGACAGTTCCAAGCAAGCTCCATGCTGAGCATGGAGCCTGATGCAGGTCTCGATCCCACAACCCTGGGATCATGACCTGAGCTGAAATCAAGAATCAGACACTTAAATGACTGAGCCACCCAGACGCTCCTGCCCTCCAATAATTTTTTTGGTTGAACTGTGCCTGTAGCAACTGTGGAATCCCCAACTTGTTTTTTCCTAGTTCTGTCCAAATTTCTGCTATCACAGAGTGAGTGACATAATGTCATAGAAAAGTATCATTTTAGTTCCCCTTGGCCTGAAAGTATGTACAAGATGAGAACCCATAGAGAAAGCAGAGAGAATGTGAGGTATTTCAAAAAAAACCTGAAGAAGTGGATAAGAAAAGGAAGGATTCAGAAGAAGATGAAGGAATAGGTCAGAGATGCTAGGACCAGCCAAATGATGAAGTGTTCCCAACATGCAGTGCCATGGGCTGTTGAGGACCTCTGTAGCGCACACACGTACGAGGTATATGCAGTAGTATATACACTTCAATGCACTTGCGATTTCCAGGAATTTTGCAAGTCTGTTGACATCATGCCGGTAGCTTGAAATTGACTCTGATGGGATGGGAGTATTTAAATCACAGAAACTGGTAAAGTCTAGAAACCTGGACTCTTCCCACCCAGAACTGATTGTCAGTCATTTACCAGCACACCACCTCAGACTCTGGTGCCAAGAGGAGTGAATGAAAGCATTAACAACCAGTCTGTATATTATCTCAAATGGCTAATCTGTCCTCAGTCGTGAGACTTGTCCATTCTCATAGGGAAGCAGGGCTAGGAAGCTCTAGCTGACCTTTTCAGTATTTGGGGGTTTGATAGGCTGACTCATCAGAGGCTCACCCTGGCACCAGAGTGGAAGAATGGCAGCCAGTCAAAACATAAACTGTGGAAAAGGTCAGCCGTGCACAAAGGGGCTCTTATTGGTTACGAGATACTGTAGATTAGGTATCCAGTTGCATTCCCGTAATGACATTTTGAAGGGAAAATGACACAAGAACCCACTCTTAGGTCATCTCATAGAATGTGGAATGCTTTTTAACTGAATTAGAATGGGCCCCGGAGGACAGGCCCAAGCCCACACTGTCAGGGTACTGGCGGGGGAAACTCAGCGAGGTGGCTGACATGAAAGGCCCTTCTCATTGCAGCTCTGAGGAATTTCTCAGTGTAGCCCATTCCCCCTCTGCCTGACCATGCTGTTGACTGCAGAGTCTTCTCGGGGATCCTGCCTGAGAAAAAAGAGGCTGCAAGATTGTAGCAGCTTTGGGCACTTGGGTGGCTCAGTTCGTTCAGCGTTCGATTTCAACTCAGGTCGTGATCTCAAGGTTCATGAGTTTGAGCCCCACATTGGGCTCCTGCTGTCTATGTGGAGCCTGCTTGGGTCCTCCCCTCCACCCCCAGCCACCCCCCCCCCCGCCCCTACCTCACTTGCTCTCTCTTTCAAAAGTAAATAAACATTGAAAAAAATTGTAGCAGCTGCTTTCTGCACGTCCTGAGGTCAGGAATCCATCTTTCTCACTGATGGGGGACATGTCACTGGCACCTAGCCCTTCTCTTGGGGTGAGGACTAGAGAGGGGCATGCTGGTGGAGAGGGCAGGAAGATCCAGGGAGAATGCCCAATTTGGAGTCTATTGTTTCATTATAAGCTGCTGGGGATAGTCTAGAGATGCCTCCTTAGCTGGACCTCAGTTTAGGAACAACTGCTAAATAGGGCCAGAGAAGGAGGGCTATCCTGCACATTAATATTGTAATTGATTCAGGGCAGCAGGGATGTGTCAGGTAAAGACAGGAGCAGGGCAAACTAAAGAAGCAAGACAGACAAATTAGGTAGGAGAAGGGATCAGTCTATTGTCTCTCCAGAGATGGGAGAAGAAATATATGAATAATATTACTGGTAGCAGTGTTTTTTGAATCTCAGTGATTTGGAGCACTCTCGATTTTTGCCACCCCTCCTTTACACCTGTTCCATTATTTATTTCATATTTAATCTTTAAAATAACTCATTAAAATACACCTGAGTTTCATGTTAAAAACAGTATCCTTAAAATTGTGGATTTGATATGCCACTTTTATTTTTTCTAATACACATTACTCTACACACATGACTATTAAAATAAACTCTTCATTCATCTGCCCCTGAAGTCACTGGACAGGCCACTGTACTGCACCTTGATGAGAATATGGTTTCCCTGGACACAGACATCACTCAGAATGAAGCCACAGGCTTTGGATGTCCGTCATTCATCAATTCGTCTTTCTCAACTCACTTGTCAAAGCTCTCATTTGGCACTGACAAATTTTTTTTCTCTTGAAAGCCCTCTAGCACAACACAAATGGAAATTAGAACATCTGTTCTCTGTTAGATCAGGTGTTGTGTTGGGTGTTTTCTTCATTATTAGGAATGCGGTTATCGTCCATCTCATGTAATACAACGTGCTCCTCTTAAAACAGTCTTTCATGGAGATTATTCTAGAATAAGACACCTCCCCCCCCATCTAAAGCATTTTGTTTCAAAATAAAGTTCAATAAAATTAAGGAAAAAAAATACCAAGAAATAATATGTATTTTCAGTCATCTTTCTTTCTTTATCTGTGTTCTCGCCTTTGCCTCTTTTTTCATGCCACATCTCTCTTGTGTGTTCTTAAATCATGATCCTTTTTTACTTTGTCTTCTCTTTATTCCAACCCCAAATTATGAATCTCGTTTCCATTTTTGAAAAATACTTACAATAAGGCACATTTCCTTGTTAAAAACTTAAGTCCGATATGCATTCTTTTTTCAGCCATGAATGATTGTTGGAAGAGGGTTTTAGGAAACATTTCCCAAATATGAACACCTCTAACAGCTTTTAATGGTGGGTCTGGCTGCATGATTGGATTTTACTTCCACTAGGGGGCACTCTTCCCTTTATATGACAAAAGTTCTATTGCAATAGTAACAATAGCAGTGTGCGTTTCTTTTCAAAATAGTTGCTCTTGAACACAAATTTGAGGAAGAGAACATTAAGGATATGGAGTAAAGATATGAAGCCACTTGCAAAAAGAACACTTGGTTTTAGCAGCAAATTCACCCAATTGTAGACATAATATCAATTAGCTGTGCAGCTGGGGGAAGCTATGACACTCCTAACATAGTGACTTTCATGAGATCCTTTTCTATTCCAGTTGACAGCTAGCAATTTTTTTTCCTTATACTTAAATTGGAGCCAAGGGATCCTTCTCAATAATATCACAAAGTACCGACTGGACCTGTGATCTTTACAGGATCAATACCAGGTTTCTTTTAATTGGTTTTAAGCCAGGTAACATCTCAGCCATTACTTACTCCTAACCCCACACAGGGAGGATCCAGGTGCAGGGAGATGAAACACTTTGTTTAGATCCCACAGCTCCTGGTGGAGGCAACAGGAAGATCTTCTAAGACAGTGTCTCGAATTTCTTCAGTCCTTATCATCTGTCTTTCTTACAAATACCCTCTTCCAGTTTTCTATGGTGTCTTTTGTCAACAGGATTTTGTCTTTTCTGATGTGACAGGGTTCACTATAACTCAAGCCTTGTAATATTTTCCTACAGACTTTGGGTTACAGTAGCTCATATATACCTGAGGTTATTGAAAATTTTTCTTTAGTAATCCAAGATATAGAATCTAATGGATGGCTTTCTTGGGCCCTGGAAAAACAAGTTAGAATAGGAGATGATATTGACGAAGGAAGGGGACTGTCCCAACATCTTAAGAGTCACATTTTAGTCCTAGCTATATCTTAAAGAATGAGTTCCTTTGGGTCAATTTGCTTAATCTTCTGGCCTTCATTTTCTTTTCTGTAAGATCTAGTTGGTGACAGAGCAACATTTAGTTAGCCAGAGACTTTGTGTGAATTATCTTACTCCTCAAAATAGCCCTCTGAAGCACTATTATCATCCTCACTTTACAGAAAAGGCAACTGAAACCCAGAGAGGCCAAGTAATTTGCCCAAGATCCTAGAAATTGGGCCTGGATCTCCTTGGTTTAGAAGTCTTTACTTAAGCACAGAAAGGATGTCTTCACTCAATAAATATGATAAATATGCCCTCATGAACCTCCTATGTGCTTAGCAGTTCTCGTTGGCTCTAAAACTCGACATGCTCGTTTCAAACCACAGAAGAATGTGAAAAGGAAATGGTTCAAGAAAAATGGTTCGATATTTGAGTGACAGCATGGTGTTCTCAGGGGACATGAGTTCACGTCCCCTTTCTCCCACACATTCTGCTGATTTGAAGCAGGTCACTTCCCCTCGAAGAGACCGTTTCCTCAACTGAAACATGAGGGGTTGGGAGAAATTCCAGCCTTCGGTCCTCTCAGGCTGCGTTCTCCGGCTGTCCGGCCTGAAATCCGAATTCCTTCTCCTGGCTCTGGTTGCTGCCACAGGACCCCCAGCTTTCCCATGGCCCACCTCCAGTCTTTCCAGCCTTTGGGATTCTTTTGTTCCTTCCTCCTGCCTTTCCTTACTGGGGAGGCCCTGTCGTCCCGCTCCATCCTCTGGTTTGCACATGGTGTAGCCGGCAAAGCAGAGGAGACTGAGAAGCGTGCTTTCGAGCACACTGGCTGCAGCTTGCTCGCGAATTCAGTACGACTTGCTCACTGCCTGTGCTCACCGCGCCGGAACCAGGCAGGCAGGAATATAATTCTGAACCAGCCCTGTTTAATCAAGTAAAGACAATGGAGCTTACAAGCGGCGTCACGTTGAGTCTCTGAAGATCCCACTACTGCTGTCACCCTTTTCATCAAAACGATTGAAAATGTATTTCTAAACAGAATTGAGGGGCCCCGTCTACATCAGACTGCTGTGTTGGCCTTAATGTCCCGATTTGAAGTGCTTCAGCTTCTGGCCCACAGTGCCTTCTCAATAGTTTGTTGTTATTGCTGATAACCACAACTGTATGAATAAACAGAAAAGACGTTCCTATTTCATGAGAGAGAGAAAAGAATCTCATTCAAACCAAGGGAGAATGAAAATTGCCCTTGTTCGGCAGCTTTACAAATCCTGCTTTCCTTTCCTGCTGGAGATGAAGCTGAGTTGAAAAGCTTATCTTGGTTTGACTTTATTCGTCCCTCAAACCAAAACAGACTAGCTGTTTAGCTTGAAAATTCATGGGAGCCCATGTCAACCGGTTAACAACACACACACACACACACACACACACACACACACACACACACACCCCTTAATATCCTCATTATTTAAAACCTCAATCAACAAAAATTGACAAGAAAAAAATTCTGAGGCTCCAACAGACAGTTGAGCAGAGAATATAAACAGATGATTCATAAAGCAGGAAATGCAAATGACAAAGAAATCATATGAAAAAATATTCAACATGCAAATAATAAAAGAAGTCCAAGCTATAGCGACAATGAGATACTGTGGCTGCTAATCAGATTCATATTTTAAAAAATTATAACAAAACCAGTCCTCACTTTTGGGTAATAGGTTCCCAGAAGATATGTATGA
The DNA here is from genome assembly GCA_017311185.1 of Proteles cristata cristata. Taxonomy (NCBI): domain Eukaryota; kingdom Metazoa; phylum Chordata; class Mammalia; order Carnivora; family Hyaenidae; genus Proteles; species Proteles cristata. Next base: position 594,564 of record JAESUZ010002569.1, read on the forward strand.
AATCCAAATATATTTTAAAAAACACACCCTAACATGGCCTCACATACTGTAAGGGGCAACTATGAACTGAGAGCTAATATTGTCCAGCTAAATCTCTGGGAACAAGAGCTTCTTTTGAGCTCCCTCTCTGCCATCACACTCTGATTCCCCCCCATCAATACCACCATCTGGTTCTAGCTTTTCTGTGAAAATTGTGCAAGCCCACTGTTTTCTTTCTTTTTTAAGTTCCCCTTTGGTAAAGAATTGTATCCAGATTCCTAAACTCCATAATTTTCCCACAATACTGTTGATAAACATGCAGAACCACAATGAGAATAGATATAGTGTCCTTAAAAGGATGCAATCCTAATGGTGACTTTACAGTAGAAGACTGGGGTTCACAACATAGGGGGGGCACCTGAGCTCTTTTTACCGTAAACATTCTTTGGAGTGAAGATAAGTATCCATGTGGCACCTGCTTGCTGCCCTGGTTAGAAGAATTCTATACCTGACCACTGCGCTTTGCAGGTTAGAGCCATGGGCTCCCAAGTGTGTAACACAGAATGATCCATCAGGTGGAAGGAGAGTGTATTCAGATTTTTGCTCTCACCTTGTCCTGTCCTTTTTAAATTTCAATTAAAAAAATTTTTTTTAATGTTTATTTTTGAGAGAGAGAGACAGAGACAGAGCGTGAGTGGGGGAGGGGCAGAGGGAGATGCAGAATCTGAGCTGCAGAGCCTGATGTGGGGCTTGAACTCAAGAACCGGGAGATCATGACCTTAGTGAAAGTCAAACACTTAACTAATGAGCCACTCAGGTGCCCCTAAATTTCCATTTTTTGGATACTGTTATAATAAAATTTTAGTATAGCAGTTTATTTACTGGGGACATATGATCAAAATTGCTTTGCTGGTAGGATATTATTATCAAAAAGTTTGCAGACAACTAGAGTGGGGAGAGGTGTTAATGTATCTGATCCTTTGCAGTTTGGGAAGCAGGGCCTTTAAAGTTAAGTGAGAAAGCAAGAGAGTGACCCACAGAGCTCCTGGTAGACAGCAGAAAATGCTGACACTGAAGCAGCTGGAATGTTCAACTGAATCACAAGGACTTACTGGCTGGGAAAGAGTCCAGTATTTTTAAAGGCCATCTTTCCAGAAAAATCCGTTTGTGGTTACTCAGGTCATATCCAAGCACCACAAGCCCAAGAGTCCAGTAATCACCTCACTGTGGCATGCAAGCCAAGGGTTTCATTGAGATGGTGCCAGTTGGGAGTCAATGGTAGGGAAGCCAAAAGCAGCTGATGGGTGTGGAAATGAAAATATCTAAGCAATCTAGCTGATATCCAAGAGACAAGAAGCCTCATCAGAGTGAAAACAGGTGTCACCAAGGGTCTGGAAGCAAATCCACACGTCAGCCAGAGGTGCGTGTGGTGGAGAAGGGAGAGTCAGAACCTGATATTTGGAATGCCCTTAAATAGTCTTGACCCCACTGAGTGAGGTATTAGGGAAGATCCAATGGCATGATTCTCATTGATGTTTCTTTTGCTTAAGGACCACAAACTCTGGACAATATGATAAAAACTTCATGCCTTTACTTAAAAGCAGAATTATGGGGAAACATGTATAGATACATCAACTCAAATGTATAATTTCTGCTGGATATGAAATCCCAGATAGCTTTCCAATAATTTCTGAGTGTCCCTACAACATCCCTCATGTGGGCAGTGTAAATACCCTCATGTGCTACTGCTCTGGCCTCCCTGTGGGAATTTAAGATCCCAGAATCCCTCTTGAGAGAGAACACCCTTCCAAGTTCAGTATCTCTTAATGGAGATTAAGTGTGCAATGGGAGGGACTGACCTTCACATTTAAAGATAGTGCACAGTTGCAAAAAGTTGAGAGCCAAGTGGAAATCCAGCTGTCAGTGTTATTAATGGGTGGATGTCCGCTAACCCCTGATACATAGGGAGGGCTTTCTGGAGAGTCTAGACTGGAGAAGGTAGTTTGGACCGAAGGACAAAGGGGACTCCTCCTGATTCTCCTAATGCAGACCTGGAGCCTTCCTATCTATCTGGACTGTAGCCTACCTGAGGACAGGAGCAGTGCCCGGGTCAGATACAGTGCCCAGCACTCTGCTGTGGACATATGAGCCTGCTAGATGCTAACTAAGTCACAACTCATTTCAGTGTAGAGCTGAAGCTCTAACATCTGCTCTAGCACATTAAAATTCGAAAGAAGAGATAAATTGAATTTAGAGCTGATTTCATTTGAAAGTATTTATAGGAACTACAGGCATATCATATTTCATTGTACTTCACAAATGTTGCATTTTTTTTTTCCAAATCAAAAGTTTGTGGCATCTCTGCATCGATCAAGTCTATCCACAATATTTTTCCAATAGCATTTGCTCATTTTGTGTCTCTGTGTCACGTTTTGGTAATTCTTGCAATATATTAAACTTTTTCATAATGATTGTATTTGTCAGAGTGACCTGTGATCAGTGATCTGTGATATTATTATTGTAATGTTGTTTTCATGCCTGCTAACACAACATCCATTCTATAGCCTATTGGTCAAGCAGTCATTTTGGCTTCTTTTTTTAAAGAATCAATTCTTTTTTAAAATGTTTATTTATTTATTTTTAGAGAAATTGAGAGTGAGCAGGGGAGGAGCAGAGTGAGAGGGAGAGAGAGAATCCCAGGCAGGCTCTGTGCTTGTCAGCACAGAGCCCAATGCAGGGCTCAAACCCATGAGTATGAGATCATGACCTGAGCCAAAATAGTCAGATGCTTAACTGACCAAGTTACCCAAGTGCCCCATCATTTCAACTTTCAAGTCTTATTATTTAAGAAATACATTCTGGGGAGCCCTTGTAGTCAGCCTTGAGAGTGTAGGACCAAGCATGCCTTCCTTGCCAAGGTGCCCAACAGAGGCTGTCCACTGCCCTGGTCCTCTGGCCTGCCGTCCAAGGGCAAGGATGTGGCCCAGATATTGCCCACTGGTTCCTCTCTCCACTCCTTCGCCCCTCCACTCTATGCCAGGCCAAAGGTGGCTGAGCTGAGGCTCCCAGAGCAATGGTTTTAGTCCTCACTCTAAGTGGTCAATTCATCTTAGTAATTTTGGAACAGGCCTTCCTTATGGTTTGTACTTCAAGACCAAGGACATGTAAAAGAGGGAAATTGCATAGCTCACTACAGCCAGCTTGACAGCATTTTTAGGAATCAAGAATCAACATTGGTTAGCCTCCAGTTCATGTGCACACTTGAACATGAAAATGATATTCTCCCATCAAGGAGATCCCCCTCTTTAGCTAAATGAGCAGAAGTAGTTGAAAGAAGAAGGGACCCCCTCCCCCCCCGCCCTATCTGACCAAACTCAGCCATAAAAATTAAATCAGCCTTTTGGAGCAAAGAGTAAAGCTGTACAAGGGTGGCCTGAACCTCTCTTTCTGCTCACACCACTACTGAGTAGCTCTGTCCAGGACCGCCACCCACATGCAGGTCGTGTCCTATACAAGGACACCTGGCTGCAGTCTGTAAGGGCTTAAATCCTGCCAGGATCCATTCACCAAGCCAAGTTTATTGGTGTTTGACTGTGTCTACTCAGACAGTGCAGCTCCTTTTTCTAAGTTGTACCAAGGCACCCTGTATGGGCTATGGGCAGTTCTGATCATCCCACTATCATATCCCAGTCCTTCCCCGGATTTTATTCCTTAACTCGGATGGATTGAAGATGCTCATGAACAGATTAGGTGTACAGTAAAAGACGAAATATTTGACCCAAATTGAAATAAGTTTCATAGTTAAAGCTTAAACTATTTACTGTGGATATGAATTATGTTTCTATGTATTTATATATGTATGTATGCATAGTTACATGGATATACATTGCTATGTGTTAGAAGTTAGCACAACTTAAACTTAGTAAATGCTTAAAATAAAATGATTTTGGGTCTCAGGGAAAAAAAAGAAATCCATTTTGTAAGGCTCTAGCTGTGATAGATAGTGATGCCTCTGATGAATCTGGACAAAGTAGATTGAAAACTTTCTAGTAAGGATTCATCATGTGAGGTGTCATTCAGAACATTTGTGATTCATGGAAAGATGCCAAAATATCAACATGGACAAGAGTTTGGAAGAAGTGGATTCGAACCCCCATGGATGGCTTTGAGAGGTTCTAGATGGCAGTGGAGGACGTCGCTGCAGATGTGGTGGAAACAGCAAGAGAGCTAAGATTGGATGTGGAACCTGAAGATGGGAATGAATCGCTGCAAACCTCATGATCACACTTGAACGGATGAGGGCTTGTATCTTATGGATGAGCAAAGAATGTGGTTTTGTGAGATGGAATCTGCTCCTGGTGAAGAGGCTGTGAAGACTGTTGAAATGATAACAAATGATTTAGAACATTAGATACAGCCAGATGATTAAGCAGCAGCAGGGTCTGGTAGGATTGACTCCAATTTTGGAAGAAGTTCTACTGTGGGTAAAATGCTGTCAAAGAGCATCTCACACTACAGAGAAATTGTGAGAGAAAGAGTCAATCTATGTGGCAAGCTTCATTGTTGTCCTCTTTTAAGGAATTGCGATGGCCACTTCATCTTCAGCAATAATGACCCTGGTCAGTCAGCAGCTATCAACATGGAGGCAGGAACATCCACCAGCAAAAAAGATTACGACTCACCAAAAGTTCAGATGATAGCATTTTTTAGCAATCAAGTGTTTTGAATGAAGGCATGCACATTGTCTTTTTATTCATAATGCTATTGCACACTTAATAGACTACAGTATGATGGAAGCATAATTTTTATATGCACTAGGAAACCAAAAACTTCATTTGACTTGCTTTATTGTGGTGATCTGATACCAAAATTACAATATCTCTGAGGACTGCCTATATAAAATTTCCTAATTATCTGGAAATGTTATTTTTGTTCAGTTTTGCTTTCTTTTGTTCTGTTTTTATGAAATTTTACTTTGAGATAATTGTAATAGTTATGCAATTATAAGAAATAGAGAGATCTTTGTACCTCTCCTCACCTACTCCAGTGGTAACAGCTTGCCAAACAATCACAGTATTTCACTCCAGACCATTGACATTGATACCATCAAGATACAGGAAATTTCTACCACTCTAGGGATCCTTTGTGTTTCCCTTTATAGGTATAACTTTATAGGTATGTCCACTTCCTCCCTTAATCCCTGCAACCACTATCTCCACCTATAATTTTTCACTTCAAGAATGTTATATAACTTGCAAGTAGTAGATAAATAAGTCCTAGAGATCTAATGCACAGTATAGTGAATATAGACAACAACATTACAGTATAACTGTTGAATGTGTTAAGGAGCTAGATCTGAATTATTCCTACTACAAAAAAGAAATGATAATCATGTGATGTGATAGAGGCACTATGACTGTCATACATATATAAATGTATCATATTAACATATTATACA